>CM057156.1:6975925-7058266 GCA_029962745.1 Echinometra lucunter
TTTAATTCTATACTTTGCATCACCGATATCAAAAGGAACTTGCTCATATTGTACGAATGTGTACTGGGGTCATTTATCCACACGGGGGGGGGGGGGGGGGGGGGGTAAACCGGTGGTGAAAGCCTTTAGCAAATATTTCGTGCTGTTGACTCTGATATCGTTAGGGGACAAAAACTTGCATCTTTAAGGAGGGGTGCATAAATAAGACCTGTAAAATCCTTAAAAAGACTGACTGGTATTAAGCTTAGACAGATTATGAGTTCTGAGGGGGACTTGAAAAAATAAATGACCCCTACGTAGATGCTCATTTCCTATTTTCAACACAAAATATCATCATCATCTCGTGGTATTTCAAATTCACAGTCACACATGTTAGTCCCGGAATGTGAGAGGGAATGCAAAAAGTGGTCATCCTGGTGATTTATTTTCCTTTTTAATCTTCACGGGATGGAGGAGACGGCATTCAATTATTCATTAAGGCATCTTAGGTTTCGTACTTGCACAACCAACTTGTGGTTGTTGAACTTTAGCACAGTGGAAAGTTATGAAGCGTTCAGATCTTCTAGGAGCCGGGAGGGGGAAGGGGCTATGGTTGTCGTCCCATCTGCAGTAATACTTTATTTGTTTTATTTGATTTGATTTTGTTTTCCGTTCCAAAATAAACACAACTATTTAGCACTTGCAAAGTATAAAATACTTTTAAGATCATATGCACAGTTTGTAGAAAACACAACTAAAATATACAGAAGAATGTTGACATAAATAAAGAGAAGAATGTTGAAATCAATACACAGAGCAATGATGAGCCAAAACAGTGTTGATCTAAATTATAACGGAGGGACATGCTGCTGAAGCAAAGCTTGTAAGGCACATGCCCCTGAAACTTAGCTGCGTAAATTTAAAAAAAAATGGTCAAGAATAAGTTATAACAGTATGATAATAATAATGGTGATACACGGGAATTATAGTTTTAACGGCTAACTTGAAATCTTTACGATTTCGTAAATGAAATTCAGAAGCTCCATTTCTTTTTTCTGCTTCTTAGAATTTTTTTTATGCACCAAATCACCGCACTGCCCACCCCCACCTGTTCCTCCATTACCTAGCACTTTTTTTCTGCAAAATGGCGACAACAAACTTGCATTATTGTAACGACGGTGATACACCCTTCTGTCGGGCATAAGAACAATCCATTTCGAGGCCTAGAAACCGACTTAGCTAACTTAGTCAGTAGTTCGCAACTGGTATCTGACAAGAGGTAGATTAATTTTAATGCCTTATTTCCTCAAGAGACAGCTTAATACGGAGGCGGACTGAAATGGTTCATTTTGCCTGCAGTTGATATACGCATACATAATCACTTGAAGTCCTTGTCGCACCAAAACCGGTTTCGTTTTTTTTTTTTTTTTTTTTTAAATAGGTTAATCTATTTCACTTAAGTACTTGGAGCGTAGAATAAAACATTATTGTGCTTAGTTCGAAGTGATATCAAAGAGAAATGGATCCAGGCTAGAAAGATGATCCGTCTAGGTTGTGAGCGGTGAAAGGGGATGGTTTGCCCCATTTTGCTATAATAGAACGACTCCTTGCAAAAACGACCAGATGACGACTGAAAGTCGATATATTTTGACTCCGGCTTTGGTATGTGGATGATATGGGTATTATTATTCAGAATTATTTATGGAATCATAAATATCAACATCACCTGAAGAGCTTTTCAAGTAATCCTAAAGACCTTCTGGAGAAATGGCCATGTCTGGACTCCACCCCCCCCCCCCCCCACCACCACACCCGCCGCCCTTTAAACATTAATGATGATTACAATACTGGATATTTTATGTCGCTATAACTGGAGGTGCTCCATGCTGCTTTTCCCCCTGCTCAGATATATAGGCTAAAATGGTGCTGACAGCATTCAAGGAATATCCTCGGATGTTGAGTAACAAGGGTAGCTTAACCCGTTGACTACTGAATTCTCTATTTCCCATAGACTTAATACAGGAGGAGCCACCCGGTTCCAGTAGGCAACGGGTTAATGTCTTGCTAAAAGACATTGATGTGTGGGGGAGTTCGAACTAAGAGCCTTTGCACCTCGAATTAAGTATTCAAACCACTAGCCCAAAGACATTGATGTCGCGGGGGAGTTCGAACTAAGAGCCTTTGCATCTCCAATCAAGTATTCAAACCACTAGCCTGACACAGAAACATAATTATCAGGAATATCTCCCATGTTCTGGATCCATCTCTATTAATGGACATGTTAGAGAGGTCGAAGTAACTTTATGATTTATATAAACTTAAGTTATCGTGACATTTTATATCGAAGGAAATTAATATTCTTTAAAGTCATGATGCTCACCAGTTCTCTTCTTGAAATGTAAATGATTTCCTTCACCTGTTTACTCCATCTCGCAATCACGTCTTTGTATCTGTATTATCAATTTGTATTTTTGTTTATTGCTTTTTTTTAAAACTTACATGATTAGATTAGTCCAAATCTTTTGATACCTACACAAATTATCATTTCATATTCTGTTTGGAAATAGTCGTAGGGAATAAAGGGACATTTCCTTAATTTCTGATTTGCTAACATCTCCATACCACTTAACCGGTCTATGTTTGGAAGAAAAGGTAAGACTTCTTTCATGTTCATATGTTGATATGACAAATTATTCAGGATTTTAAAACCAAAATTCAACGTAATTTGTATAAAGAAGAAGAAAACAGCTTTAATCCGACAGGGTAAATAATTTTGATCACGCTTATTCCGTTCAAGTGAAGTGCACTGTATGTGAATCAATAGAAGACAAAAAAAAAAGAAATTATTTGTGGAAGCTAGTAACTTAAAATTTTTTCGCAGGATGAAGATATTTCTTTCTTTCTCTTTTTTCCTCTGAAGTGGGAAGGAGGAGGATAACCCATAACTTTGCAACCAATTCCATATTCAACTATTCTAACCATGCTAACTGTCCACCAACCAACCAGGCTCAATGTCCATCTCTCATCCTTCCAATCACCCACCGTGTATTTAGAAGATGAAAACCCGTGATTACGTTAGGATCGACCCACACACGAGTAATGTTTGTGTTTCGGCGGGGCATGAGATAAAAGAAAGGAACACGTAAGCACGATCAGGGCACGATGATACGCGGAAGCGCAATGAATTTAAAAGTTCCTTACACATGTTACATATATATATATATATATATATATATATATATATATATAATATATATATATATTTCATTTATTGAAAGTAATTCAAGATAAAAGCATGTAAAAACAATAAGCCAAGGATACTGCCTGTATCAACAGGACAGTACAAGGCGAAAATTACAATGATTAACAAGACATTAGAACATTGAACATTATTATATTGGAACATTAAACTTTGGTTGCATATCGACAGATGCTGAAAATAATAAATAGAGGAATTTTTTTTAAAAACCTGGAAATGAAATTGGAAATCGCCAGTTTTGAGTTCCGCGATTATAAATCAAAACAGAATTTAACATATCAAAAGGGTGAACCTATAAAGGGCTTATATAAAAGGTTCTTGCCCTTCATTGTCATTTTTTATTACTATAAACCGAGTAACCGAGTATAATATTTATATTATTCGCTTTAGCTACACATACCAATCATGATTTCTGTTTCTTTTGTTTCATTTTGTTTCTTGTTGCTGTTGTTATGATAAACGATCGACAAGGGCGGCGCCAGATTATTTTGATAGGGGCAAGATGACCCATAGGTGATAGGTGTTAATGAAAAAATAGGGGTATTATGATTATAGTTGCATGACCCCCTCTCTTTTCCAATACTCTTCTTTCTTCCTTCTCCTCTTTTTCTTCTTTTTCTACTCTTTTTTTTCCTTCTTTTATATTTTGGTCACTTAAAAAAATCTTAGGGAAGCGACCGCCCCTCCCCCCCCCCTCCCGGCGTGCCGACCCTCGCGATCGACAAGTTCGATGAGCATGGTAACCAGAACCCTTTCACATCTCATGCTAATAGTACAAACATTTTCTATCCTCCTTCCACAGTAAAGACTAGTGCCTATACTACTACTACACTCTTATGTCTGCGGAGTTAAATTTGATTCGGAATGGAGTCAGCTGGGTGTCAACTCTATTCGGAGTTAAAGTGACTCGGATTCCGAATTAATTTGACTCGGAATGGAGTTACTTTGACTCGAATTTAGTCGATTCTCAGTTGACGCCACACCATTCCGAGTCATATTAATTCGGAAATCCGAGTCACTTTAACTCGGAATAGGGTTGACTCCTAGCTGACGCCATTCCGAGTCAAATTTGACTCTGCATAAATGAGAGTGTAGTATAGCTTTCTCCTGGAGCGTCGCAGTGTCTCATATGGGCCAAGTAAACTGCCACCACGCCATAAGGTTGAAAAACTTCGAGTATCTTCGAGTTAAGAAAAAAACAACAAACTTGATTTATAAGATTTATTCCAAAGCCATGGGAGTGCTTATTTCCACTCAATGTCTCTAACGAATAGAAACACAGTTTCAAGTCATATTAGGGACTCTGGATGTCCAACATGAGGCAAGCAAGCTGCTAAACGTAGTTACCAAGACGGCGCGCCAAGAGTGGATAGCACTGCGTTCGACTTCCAAATATGGGGTCTGTTTTTGGCTAAACGCCGCAGAGCCAGAATCAGCATTTTGAAACGCAGTCTTGAGCCTCTGTTTCCAGGCTTTACCGTAGTCCCCTTGTAGTGCATCTTTTCCCCAGGAAGGTACTGGCTCAGCCTTTTTGTGCATTTGTAACCGAGTTTTAAAAACGTGTTTCTGAGAAAAAGAACTCCGGAATCATTGAGTTACAGCAGAGGAATGCAACACGTGCGGCAAAGACGTTAGGGTATTGGCAGAAGGTTAATAGTGCGATGTAAACGGGACGATGATTGCATGATGTTTGTACATATCGGATCCTCCAGGGGGTTTGTTGACTTATAATTGGTGAAAATGTGAGGTTAATGGCCCTCTTGATTCGCAATACACTCTTCGATCTGGAGTTGATCAGTTTCAAGAGAGCCAGCGACATCGCTATTCCACGAGGGACATCAATATCTCAATCCTGTACGGGATATGAGACACGCTCTACTCTCCCGTTTTTCTTCTTGAAGTTTCCCAATTAATTAGGTTTATAGATCTGCGTTTTTTGCTGAATAGCATGCTTAATTATAGAGGATGACACTTGGTTTGGCAGTTAAAGGCACAGAATTGCAAAGCCTTTTATGTTTGGTTTAACCGCAGCTCCAGAAAGGGCAGGGAGATTGAAAAGGTTTGCCTCTATTGGTAGAGGCAATGAATGAAAATCATACAATACAGCTCATTCAAAAGTCCAGTACATTTAAAAAAAAATCGTGTCAAGCTATAATGCAAGGAAATAGATGTTTCACTCATATCTACATTAGGTTTCTTAGATCTAGTAGTTTATTATCCAAAATACTGCAACGAGTAACGCCTCACTAATTTTGTCGTATACGTCTTCAGAAGCTTCACCTGAATTTTGTTGTAAATAGTTTTAAGATTTTATATCCTAATCTGTGTGAAATGAATGCAAAATATGAAAAAAAACTGAAACGAAAATATGGAAGATATCACTATCTGTCAATTTACTTATGATGTACGCCTACTATTTTCACAGTTATGTAAGTTCATTAAAGTAGAGTTCAAAGATACTGTGCGCCCATACTTATTTTTTTAACAGGCATATCGTTTAGTGTACGGCAGTGAATTTTCGTATTATCATGAATACCATTATCTGTAACAGTCAATTTTTTTTTCTTTCTCCCCAAGCGTTTGGCTATATCCAGGTGTTTAAATGCAGTTGACATTCTGCTGTATTACATTCCTTACCTGTGTTCTGAGTTACGCACTGGCAAAATGATATTGTAATGGTTTTAAAATGGAAATCAAGTGAATAAATACATACCAAGTCGAATTTCTGTCTGATCTTTCGTGTCTCAAATGGCATTGTACTCGCGGGAGAATCATTATCTATTCCAAACACTACATTATGGAATATGGGGATTCTAAACACGTCACTTTCGAATAATTCAAATCAGGCAAAGAAGTGTTACTTGCCAGAATTTTTTTTTAAAAATAATTTGTGAGCAACTTAAAAAAATCAAGAGGAAAGGGCAGATTTAGGCGTTCCTAACAAATCTCCAAACGAATGACAAGTTTCCTTCCTTTTCTGTTTGTTACCATTAAAATTGTATGGACGGTTTGATGAGATATATTTTCTTATTTGAATTGTAGGTGATTTTCATATAGGGCTTACCAAAAAAAAAAAAAAAAATCATTCCCAGCCAGGCAAGTAACTATCCACCATAAAGATGAGCGAAACCGCCTCTCATCTAATCGTATCCGTAGCTACAGGGGCATGGTTTTTCTGAAAGGTGTCTTTAATGGGATAAGTACCCTATGGGGAGGAGTTGTCCATAGAGAGGGTAGTTTATATACTAACGATGTGGGCATAAGAAAAAAATTATATTGTTCCAACTCGCACTAGTTATATCAAACTTGTTTCACCTAGAGTTCATTCACAGTTCACAGAGATTCAAAAATCTTTTGTTTTATAACCAATAGAAATGGTGATTAGTTCCTTCCTGCGCCAGGGTGTTGAAGTTATATTCAGATTTTGATAAGGGCGGTAAAAGGGGGTCAAAACATGCCAATGATGCCCGAAAGCTGGCAAAAAAACCCTCTAATTTTTGGACCACTGTCACTGTGGATACAGGCATCTGTGTACCAAAAAGAAGTATGCCCATTTTCGAGGTCAGAAAAACAATAAATCCATGTGATAGGTTGATTAAAGATGTCTTCTTTTATAATACATATCGATGGGACATATAAGAGCTAGGATAATTTATGTTCGGTTTTGTATCCAAACGCAGCACCTTGAAAGTAATTTATTGAAGATAAGTCGGATGTTTTGCCATCGAGAGAGGCAGTGATATTGCAGTGTATTACATTGCATTATTCAGTCTCGAAAAAACCAAACAAACAAATGCACCTGTCTTCAGTTAAAAGCTGCTTACAGCAGGCCATGAAGATTCAAGCATAAAGACGCATGCGTTCAAAAATATGCAAAAATGAATAGTAGAAATTATCACAAGAATTACGAAAATAAAGCAGCTTCGAAAAATACTAAAAGCAGCATATGGAACTTAAAATAAATAGAATAAGATGACAACATAATATACATTGCCAGTCTCGACAAAGTTAGCTATCGGTTGTGCAGATCTTTTGGTAGCAATCATGTTGAACGGAAAATGTTAACGTCAGTATCTGTCTCTCCACTCCCTCATTAGCTGTTTCACTTGTGAAACTAAAATAATCATGCCTCATTTTTATTCATCATTTGCCCTCTGTACATCATTATTCTATGTAGGTCTTTGACAAGTCAATCATGAAAAGTCGTATATGGTTCACGTTCATTTTGTATTATCAGGATTAGCCCAGTTAAGGAAGAGCGACTATGAAACATCCACTAGGTTATTGCATGCACATGCAAATCTCTTATCAGAATTCTGAACATTGATCACGTTGATAGATTAGCAAATTAGATGCTTAAAGCTAGATGCTGTTTAACGACCACCGATCCAGTTCATTCAAATTACCGTTAGAGTAATTAGAAGGGACTGCTACGCGAGTTCATGGATACCATCCTGGAACAAACACAAGAACATGACGTTCAAAAATTCGCCCGTGAGCGATCACGACTGATTCCAAACAGCAAGCACGTAGGGGAAATATAGCGGATTAGAAACAGGGAGTTAATTAAACAGACTCGCATAATGATAAAAAAAAGGGGGGGGGGAAGAGTAACGCTAAGTCATGGGTATACATCACTTTTGAGGAAACGCACTAGTAATCTTAGCTTTCCAATATTGCATGTATAATCCATCATTATTCCTAAAAGAGCGATGCAACAAGATTAAAGTGATGCATCATTCTTTTTGAGGAAAACACTTTACTTGATGTTAATCCATCAAAATGGGTTCCTGTTTTTCCGAAATGTAATTTAATAATCACGATGTCGACCGAGAGAGAGACAGAGACAGAGAGCCCTCCCGCATGATGACTTAACGCTTAAGGTGTCCATACGACTTTTTGGTAACCTTATTCGATCAAGGTTTATAGTAGTTACGTTGGTTACAGCTCGTTATTCCGAAGGCTCGTTATTCCGAATTTTCAGTTATTCCGAATGCTCGTTATTCCAAAGGTTCGTTAGTCCGAAAATGAAAAAAAGATTCGTTATTCCGAAGGTCCTTTAATCCGAAAACGAAATACGATTCGTTATTCCGAGGGTTCGCTAGTCCGAAAAGGAATTAAGGTTCGTTAGTTAGGGTGATGTTTATTATTCCGAAGGTTCGTTATTAAGAAGGTTCGTTATTCCCAAGCAGGCAAATTGTGTATACCTAGGTGTTCGTTATTCCGAAAATGAAAAAGGGTTCGTTAATCCGAACATTTGTGGCGTTATTTCGAAAGTTCGTTAGATCAAAGATTCGTTAGTCCGAAAGATAAAATAAGGTTCGTTAAGGCCCCGTCACATATTAGCGAATAGAGCTAACAAATGCTTAGTGAACAGTTTTTTTTTGGAAAAGTCCAGATACGCTCAAATACGCTCAAATTCTTGGCCACAAAAGGGTTCTAAAGTTTTGAACATGTCCAAAATAGAAAATCGGCTCCAGCGTATATCTGCGAACACCTACGAACAGCTAACGAATACCACGTACGTCAAACGTGTCGCGAACGAATGGCAACGAACACGAACGCATGTCCAAATTTTCGAATACGTTAGGCATTCTTTGGCTCGATTCGCTAATATGTGACGGGGCCTTTATTCCGAATTTCGTTAATCCGAAAATGAAATAGGGTTCGTTATTCCGAAGGTTCGTTAGTCCTAACATGATCAACGAACTAACGAACCTTATTTCATTTTTGGTTAACGAACCTTCGGAATAACGAACCCTTTTTCATTTTCGGACTATCGAACCTTCAGAATAACGAACCTTATTTCATTTTCAGGATAACTAACCTCCAGAAAAACGAACCTTCGGACTAACGAACCTTCGGAATAACGAGCCTTCGGAATAAACGAACCTTCGGAATAAGGAACCTTCGGAATAACGAGCTACCGTTCGTTATCTTCCGACTAACGAACCTTATTTCATTAGTTAGATCATGCTATCATACAGCAAAACGTGATTATAACATAATCTTTTATAATTCTGAAGGAGGAAAGGAAAGTTGGGGGATGTCAAAAATGTCCGTGCACTGCATCAAGACAATTTTTTTTTTATGACCTCCGATATTTTTTTGCTTTAAAGAGATCTGGTGGAGGCTTGATTTAACTGTTAAATTTTGATGTCTGTGTTTTACCAAGATGTTCAAAAGGATGAATAAACAGCCAGGAATATAAATGTGTTTGTTTTTTTTTAATCCAGATAATTATCTTGGAGGAGGATAATTATCAAGGAGGAGGCGCTGTGGCTCAGTGGATAGAGCAGTGGTCTCATAACCGGGAGTACCCAGGTTCGAAACCAAGTAGATGCGCTAATGCCCTTTGGTAAGGTGTTAATCCTCATTACCAAGTCCTTCGGAGGGGACTTAGAGCAGTCGGTCCCCTAGTTGCTTACTAACAAGCATACACATGCTTTCTTAGCAGTCAGGTAAATTAACAAACCATTTAACCATTTAACCATTATCCCTGACTTGCCAAACCGTCCTTGGTATGATTTTGCCTAACACTGCAGTCTACTGAGGAAAATGGATCTGGCATTTCCGGTCACTTGTATATTTTCACATTTTTGGAAGCACGTGATGATACTTTTTAATTACATTTTTCAGGCTTTCATATTTACACAATATTACATACACTGATAGCATTCAGGGCCATGCAGCTCAGATTTTCAAAAGCTTGTCAAGGTCTCTAAGCTTTATAGAAACCTCAAAATCGACGCTAAAATGCACGGAAATGCAACTTAAAGGGCTAGACGGACACAAGATCAACGATAATCTGTATTCGCAAAATGTTCTGAAAAGAGGGGTCACGTCCCGACGATAGAATCGATGGGGTTCTGTCTGTCCCAGAAAAAGCGGAACTGCGGATTCTTAATACTTTTTCTTTAAAAAATAGATAATTATTTTACATAAGTGGGTAGAGCATCTTCTGCCGAGGAGAATGATACCAAGATCATCGAAGTTGGTGAAGTAATTATGATTCTTAGCCCGTTTCTTGAAATGCAGTCATTTTGAAATTTCGCATGTTTTCGGCGATAGATGAGAGCAGAATTGCGTCGGAAATGGCCTTTCATATGGCATGTTTTGTTATTGACATGCATCAATCATGTCAATGGGCTTCCTTCAAACATAATATAATATGAAAGGCTATTTCAGACACAGTTCAGCGCTCATGGTCGCCAAAAACATTCAAAATTAAAAAAGACTTTATTTTGAGAAAAGGGCATATAGAATCAAAATTACTTCATCAAATTCAGTGATCTTGGTGGTGCTCTCTTAGGGAGAAAATGCTTTACCCAATGATGTAGAAAAATATCTAGTTTTTAAAAGGCAAAGTACTGAAAATCCGCCTTTCTGTTTTTTCTGGGACACCCAGTATAATAATACAAGTGACATACACCAGATTAGTGAGCTTTTCTGAACTGATGCCACTCGGAGGAGTCCTTTAATGATGTCTGAAATGGAAAGAATCGATGACAATAAAGAGAAGGAATTACCCCAAAATTCAGCTCATGAATATCCTCCTTTATATCTCTTGTAAATTTTTCGTAATGAATATTGTACATCAGTATTCACCAAAACATCTCATCCTGCAGCATACAAGAGGAAAAACATAACATAAAAACACCACAAAGCGTAGAATCGAATGGCTGTTTGATTCCATAAACGTCGCCCTCATTCATAGGCTCGCAAACATGGTTACGTTAACGAGTCTACATTTCAGTCGCTTTTGTATGTTTATTGAGAGTATATTGAACTCGAAATGGTGTTATTTGAAGCTCACTTTTTGAATATTGTAAAGTGACATGAAAACCGTAACATACAAAGCAAATGTCGAAGTCATAGCCTGATAATCCAAACCCTACCGGTAACCCTGACCCTATTAATCTTCATGCAACCCTAAATGTATGGTGGCCCTGAAGTACGCTCGACAATAGGTCATGTGCGCCGTGCATTCCGGCGTGCATTTCGCGGCCAATGGAAGCGAAATTTGCGGCCAAGTCGCAAAGTTCGCATCCAGGGACGTCACCTTTGCGACACAGTCGCAAATTTGGCGTCCATGGTGGTTAACTTTGCGGGCAATTCGCAATGTCGGCGTCCAGCGGTCGTGAATTTCGCGACCAAAATCACGACTTTCACGACTTGGCCGCAAAATTCATGGCGCACATGATCTGTTGTCGAGCGTACTTCAGGGCCATCATATAAATGAAAACCTTACTACACCCAACTGTAGAATTTGATCAGCTCCTGCGCTAATTACCATGTCTACGAAAAGGTTTGAAAAATTGTTCTGTCGATTTCAGAGAATATTCAGCCCACTTTCTCTTGCTGGTTGAATTGGCCAAGAGTTGACCCATCAAAGAAGATTGATTGATACTTGAATAAAACTGCGATAGAATGGAAAAGTTACAAGAGGAGGAGCGAGACAAACAGAGAGAGAGACAGAGAAGGGGCAGGGTGCAGCATTGAGAGTTAAGGAGGTAAGAGGAGAGAGCAGGTGTGACAGAGAAGGGGGAGACAGAGAGAGGGGGGGGGGGGTCGCCAATTAAAATTAAGATGAAAAAAGGAAAAAAATGAGAGAGATATGTATATGTGAAAAGAGCTGTAGGTATAGTATATACGAAAAAAAAGCAACCATTGCGCTTTTTAGGTCAGTGAAGGGCGAGACCAAACAGGAGTGGACAAATCACCCCATAGAAGTTTGATCCTATAAAGAAAGAAATTCAACTCTCCGGCTTTCATCAGGCGATAAAATCTGTTAGGTGGAGTAAAATACAATCTCCCTTCGTTTAAAAAAAAAAAAAAAAAAAAAAAAAAAAACACCCTGCATTTAAAAGCTCTTGATAACCCCCAAACACATGTATGGTGGCCCTGAAGTAGGCTCGACATCAAGTCATGTGCGACGTGAATTCGCCGCCAACTTTGCGTTCCAGTCGCAAAATTTGCGTCCCTGTCATGAATTTCGCATCCCGGGTCATGAATTTTACGTCCCGGGATGCGAAATTTATGACCCAGGACGAGAAATTCATGACCCGGTACGAAAAGTTCGCGTCACTCACGGGTCGCGAATTTCGAGACCGGAACGCAAAGTTGGCAGTGAAATTCACGTCGCACATGATCTGTTGTCGAGCGTTCTTCGGGGCACCATACATATGGATCCACCTCCTCCTCCTCCCTATTAGACCCCCCCCCCCCCCCCCGATAGCCTGGGAATGATAGTCAAGGAATAATATTCACAGTGGAAGAATTTGAAGGAGGAAGTTTGACCTTGTGTATGTAATCAGTGTGAAAACCTAACAGTATATGCTACAACTTTTGGTGAAAGGTTCCCAGTAAAAATCTGTAAGATGTGCCCTATGCATGCCATCAAGGCACATGAAATACTTCAGTATCCTTTTTTTCCCTTCCTTCTTTTCTTTCTTTTCTTCAAAGATGTAAGGTCAAGGCAAGAAGCTATTCACTTTCAAACAAGGATAAACTTGTCACCGGTTAAATATACGACAGACTAGGGGCGACTGTTCCTCTTTCTCGCTTCGCAATATCTTCTGCCCATTGTTTAAAGCAAGAGTGATCTGTTTTGTATAAACATCGAATCCATTAGCGCTATTGATGACAACGAGCATACCCTCCGAGGGGAAGTCGATGGGAAGAGCCTCTGTGATGTAACCCCAAAGTCAAATGTTTTGAATAGAGTCAGATGGAGACAACACGGATGGTGGGAAAGAGTTCAGTTCGATTGGCAATTGCAAAAGAACCGTTTTAATTACGTTTAAAGGC
Organism: Echinometra lucunter; assembly: GCA_029962745.1. Classification (NCBI taxonomy): domain Eukaryota; kingdom Metazoa; phylum Echinodermata; class Echinoidea; order Camarodonta; family Echinometridae; genus Echinometra; species Echinometra lucunter. Next base: position 6,988,974 of record CM057156.1, read on the forward strand.
TCTTCACTGTGTATTCAGCAGAAGAAACGATATTTGGTTTAAAGCTTCGGTAATGTAAACTTTCTCGTGCAGCCGGTGTACTACTCTGCTCTTTCCCCTAATGAAGATGAATTGGCAAACTCCCCATTCGCAATGAAGGAAAAGACAGAAAGAAAAGTCTGATGCAGGCACGCGGAGAGAAAGAGATAAAGAGAGAGAGAGAGAATAGAGAGATAGAAAGATATTAGAGAGACAGAAAAGGGGAATAAATATGAAAACAAATACAAATAAAACACAAGGAAAAAAGGCACTATCAAAAACCGTACCTATCCTATGTTTTTATCATGCTATATCTTTCTCTTCCCGCCCCTTCCTCTCTCTTCTCTTCCCCCTCTCACACGCTCTCTCTCTCTCTCTCTCTATCTCTCTCACTCTCCTGTTCTATCTTGACCTCATGAATAGTGGAACCCTTAGTGAATCCCTCCATTTCCACACGCTTTCTTTTAAAAATAAACCAAACATACCATTTAAGCCTTATATTGTTTCATATATATATCATTTGCTTTATAATTCAAATAATGAAAAATGTATCATATTATTGTACAATGATTTCATGTATGTTTGATGCCTTCTCAACATTTTTACGAATTATTTCGTTGGAAGTGAAAAAAAAAAATGAACTGAACTGAATAGCAATTTGAACAATACCCGTCCCTGCACTGTGGTGTCACATGCACCCCCAAAACAGTCCATTGATCTGTAACAGATTCCATTAAAATGCCAGTCATATAAATTCCTTATCAAGGCCGATTCTTCGACCATTACAAAAGGATATATATATATCGTTTTATTATCATTTGAAAATATATTTGTACGAATATCATTATTTGCTTTGGGAGTTATGCCTGATGATCATTGGAAAAACAATAATGACAGTGAAAAAGGGTTTGTATTCTGCAGAATGCAGATGATTGTTTATTTTTTAATAAATTAATTGAAAATTTGATGACTAAGACAAATCATTCATAAGTGCCAAGCAATCATTGTTTACAGTTAACAGATGAACTACCATGACCAGTATTTTCAGTGAACCCTAGCTGTCACAATATTTTAAAGGTATTTTCATGTAGGTCAGCAGGCGACCATAAATTTATTTAGCTTTGCTTTGGGGGCGAAGACGTTGACCTTGATCGATCTCGTTGTTTTTGTTGTTGCTGTTGCTTTCGCTGTTGTTGCGGCTACGACTGCTGCTGCTTTGATGTCTTCTCAACATTTTTACGAATTATTTCGTTGGAAGTGAAAAAAAAAAATGAACTGAACTGAATAGCAATTTGAACAATACCCGTCCCTGCACTGTGGTGTCACATGCACCCCCAAAACAGTCCATTGATCTGTAACAGATTCCATTAAAATGCCAGTCATATAAATTCCTTATCAAGGCCGATTCTTCGACCATTACAAAAGGATATATATATATCGTTTTATTATCATTTGAAAATATATTTGTACGAATATCATTATTTGCTTTGGGAGTTATGCCTGATGATCATTGGAAAAACAATAATGACAGTGAAAAAGGGTTTGTATTCTGCAGAATGCAGATGATTGTTTATTTTTTAATAAATTAATTGAAAATTTGATGACTAAGACAAATCATTCATAAGTGCCAAGCAATCATTGTTTACAGTTAACAGATGAACTACCATGACCAGTATTTTCAGTGAACCCTAGCTGTCACAATATTTTTAAAGGTATTTTCATGTAGGTCAGCAGGCGACCATAAATTTATTTAGCTTTGCTTTGGGGGCGAAGACGTTGACCTTGATCGATCTCGTTGTTTTTGTTGTTGCTGTTGCTTTCGCTGTTGTTGCGGCTACGACTGCTGCTGCTTTGATGTCTTCTCAACATTTTTACGAATTATTTCGTTGGAAGTGAAAAAAAAAATGAACTGAACTGTATAGCAATTTGAACAATACCCGTCCCTGCACTGTGGTGTCACATGCACCCCCAAAACAGTCCATTGATCTGTAACAGATTCCATTAAAATGCCAGTCATATAAATTCCTTATCAAGGCCGATTCTTCGACCATTACAAAAGGATATATATATATCGTTTTATTATCATTTGAAAATATATTTGTACGAATATCATTATTTGCTTTGGGAGTTATGCCTGATGATCATTGGAAAAACAATAATGACAGTGAAAAAGGGTTTGTATTCTGCAGAATGCAGATGATTGTTTATTTTTTAATAAATTAATTGAAAATTTGATGACTAAGACAAATCATTCATAAGTGCCAAGCGATCATTGTTTACAGTTAACAGATGAACTACCATGACCAGTATTTTCAGTGAACCCCAGCTGTCACAATATTTTTAAAGGTATTTTCATGTAGGTCAGCAGGCGACCATAAATTTATTTAGCTTTGCTTTGGGGGCGAAGACGTTGACCTTGATCGATCTCGTTGTTTTTGTTGTTGCTGTTGCTTTCGCTGTTGTTGCTGCTACGACTGCTGCTGCTGCTGTTGTTATTGTATTCATCAGGGGTGGGGCGCTACTAAAGAGGGTGACCGCCTTCTGTGATTTTTCAAGTGATCAGAGAAAAAGAAGAAAAATTAAAAAAGGAAGAAAAACGGAAGAAGAAGAAGAAGAAGAAGAAGAAGAAAGAGAGTATAGTATAGATAGGGCAGGGTCATGCAACTATATAATAGCCCTATTTGTTCATATAAAACGTAAATAAACTCACCTGTGGGTCATCATCAATTATACTGCTACGGCTGCTATTGTTGTTGCTGTTGTTTTCAACATGAACGGGACGCTATAGGTGAGGAAGGGGGGCTATGAAAAACGAAGAGGAAAAGAAGAAAAGGAAAAAAAAAAGAATAAAGAAAAATATGAGAAAGAGGGCAGGGTCATGCAACTATATATTAGTCCTGTTTTGTTCATATGAAACGTAAATAAACTCATCTGTGGGTCATTCCCCCCCCCCCCCCCCCCTCCCTATCAAAATACCCTGTTGCCGCTGCTGGTTTTCAAACCAGCTGTTTGATTTTGTCGTAGCCATTTCTCTCCAGACAAAGACAAACAATAATCTGCATAACGGCGCATAATGGGGAAACAAACAAGATTAATAAACATTTATTTCACATTGTTAAGCAGTGTCTTGTAGGATAATACAAGGGTTTATCATTTTGAAAAGGAAGATATTACTAGTAGAAAGGCCACTGACTTCAGAAACATCATGAATCCAATAGTCCAATTAGGAAGCAAAATTTACTGAAGGAAGCTATGTCGCATAATTGGCATGATTGGTGAAGGCGCCTGACTCTTACATAAGTACACTGAAGTTCTGGGTTGGATTCCTTGTTGGTGTTTGTATCCTTAGACAAAGTGGTTCATCCAAATTGCCATCATATTTAAACATGTTATTATTATGTTTTGCTGTCATGTGTTATGTATTTTTCTCATACTCCGAAAGGGGTCGATAGAATAAAGTTCAGTTTGAAGTTTGAAGTTTCAAGTTTCAAGTTTTGACCCAGGTGCACTGACATGATTGAAGGAGTTTATGAGGAGCATAGCAATGTTTGTGTACATGAATGACCATGCTGAGGTAATTATAAATGTAGTGCTTGGAAGAAGAGCGGTGACTAATAAGGCTTCTCTGTGTGAATAAAGAGCATCAAAAAGATGCAACAAGCATTATAATCTTATCGGCGACTCTATCTTGCCGCCTATTACCATAGTGACTATATACTTTCCTTTTACTACCTTGTTGTAGCCCTTTCCTTTAATAGGGAGTAACCTTGTTAATGCCCTTCCGGGTTTATTTGTTTGTTTGTTTGTTGTTTTTAGTTGGTCTGTCATTTATGACAGATCACCTCTTTTTTTTTTTTTTTTTTTTTTTTTTTTGGGGGGGGGGGGTTGTTCATGTGGGAGAAAAGGACAAGAAAACTTCCTTTGGAGAGAAAATAGTACAGGGGTTTTGTCATAACGCATAACTCTACTAACAACTTGAAAATGAAGTGGGATGCCCAAAGTTTTTCCTGACGTTTTAACACAGTGTGACTGCACTTCCCATAATCTTAGTTAAATTGTGATTTGAAAAAATATATTTCCCAATAAAAATGATTGTCAACAATGGTAATGTTATTCTTCGTCCGCATATTTTACCTTAAACTGATGCGATTTATAATGATTGAGAATCATATTTGGCTTGCCATATTCTTGCCGTTCGCAGAGTCATTCGTAACTTAACGAACAGCTTTATAAAACACCTCGTGATTATGCAGAATAAAGATTGGAACCGTAGGTCTTGAGTATTATTACATGACAGAATGACGTTGAAATAATCAGATACGGAGATGATTTATTTTTCATTACGAACAGATAATTTAAAAGTACATTCAAGGCTCTAAAGCACATGTCGCTGTTACTAAGCAAAGGCAATTGCTATATGTAGAAGACGAATCGACGAAATTTCTGATATGGATTAACGAGCGAAAAGCTCATAGGAACACAGCAGTACACTTTCTGAAAATAATGTCCCAGAAGAACAAGGTCGATATCTCAGTCAAAGTGTTTCCCCTTGCTATCACAAAACAGAAATGGTGGTAAAATATTGATTTGGATGCATGATCACGAGGATCTACTTAGGGTTAAAGGTTTTTGTTGTTTTTTTTTTATTATTATTCATTTAGGTGAGACTTAATCACCTGGTGAATTTCAAATAAAGTCACCACAAAATACATTATATTAAATTTTGAAGAAAAAACTTTTATAATGATATCTATAACAATATGCCGTTCTTGTATAGCACATATCACATTTTTATCACATTTTTATGATGACGAAATAACACTTCTATCATATGGAAAAGGGTATATTTTTCCTCGCTCGCTGCGCTCGCTCGTTTCATATCAATGGTTTTGAAAAGCAAACGAATTCGGTGAGATGAGACCGAATAGATAATGTAGATGTTTCATTGGCTCACAGCGTAAAATTTGTTGAAGGGTTTACTACATCTACCATGAAAAATAGTGTGTGCTTCCTCGCTCGCTTCGCTCGCTCGTAATATTAAAAAACAGAGTGGTTTGGAGGGTAGCAACAATGGACCAGCGATGTGACAAAATAGAGTTCATATTTGGCAGTGAAGTAACTATATACATATATATCAGGTATCATTTATGCCTATATGATAACTAAACGCTTCTCTCATAACAAGAAATTCGTTATTTTTTGCTCGCTCGCTTCGCTCGCTCGCAAAATTGAAAAAAAAAAAGAGCAGGATGATTCACATAGCAAGTTGCTTAATTTCCCCAATTTGAAAATGCTTCACGTTGATAAAGGCCTATGTTATATATATATATATATATATATATATATATATATATATATATATACATACATATGTGTGAGGGTGTGTGTGTGTGTGTGTGTGTGTGCGCGTGTGTGTGTACAAATAGTAGCTGTGGGTTCATCTCCGCTTGGTCGTCTTGCCCCCCCCCCAATCCGAAAAATGGATCGACGCCTCTGCATGATACTAGTATTACGTCTCTATGCGCTTCCAAAGGACTTTGTTGCTGTTGTTTCTGATTGTGGGACGTTCGATTTGGTTCGCCATCTACAACCGAGTTCTGCACTCCTCTTCATTATTTTCGCTCATATTAATTTTTACTTTCTCGAAGAGTTCGCAGGTACGGTATAAGTGATTGTCCTTCCCCTAACGTTTTCAGCGTTTGTATCTTTAGCATACAGTGAGTATTCCAAGAAATTGAAAAGCAACATTCCCCGGTAATATCTCGTCGGATAAACAAATGAAATGAACATGATAATATGAAAATTTATCATAAAATGAGGCCCTTAGTTTACGTCTTTCATTTAGGTTAGGTGCCATCGAGTTGTTCCCGATTCGAGATGACCCCTGATGACCCCATGGACTTTATATAAAACCAAATTTGTGGTGATGGAACGAGAAACAATCAAATTACAACAATTTAAGCAACTAGCAATGCCGAAAGTGACTGACGCATGATAAATTCCGATGATTACAGAGATCTGCTTTACGGACTGACAACTGTCTGTGCATACAATGTGTATTTCTTGACTAATCCGCTTTTTATGTGGATGCCTAATTAATTTCTAGATGCTGCTATAATGTGTATGTATATATATATTTATATATATATGGGTATATATATATATATATATATATATATATATATATATTATTCTCCCATTTTCATTTTTTGCAGTATATATATATATATATATATATATATGTTTCGACGTGGTGTTGTTGCTTTAATCTTATTTTCATTGATGATATTATTGAATATACAGCATTTGCATATATATATCATAGGCTTTTTAAATAACCTTTTTGAAAGGGGTTCAGAATTTGAAAAATAATGGTGCAGTTTTCGTTGCTCTGCTCGCTATCATGTAAATTTCATTTGCCTTTTTCTAAATACTGCTCCCCCATTATGGCCCCATACAGCATTTGCAAATGTTAAACATTTGAAAGAAATTTAAGCTTTTTTGTCGCCTTGTTATTAAAGTAAAAGGCTAACACTGTGAGAATTTATAAAAAAATCTCATTTTGCTACTTGACAATGGTATGAACACAAGAATGATAGTTTCAAAATACCAGTCTGAAAGTTTCAAAGTATGATGTCGACGGAAAGTATTTTTAAATATTAAAAATGTAAACCAATGTTTGAAGAAAATATAATGGTCGGTTGCACAGACTGGACATAAGGAGCGTGCATGTGCACATAGTTCACCTGAACAGTGTATGTGTGTGTATGCATATCATGTATAGTACAGGGAGAGAGGTGAAGCCAACGGTTTTTTTTGAACTGGTTGAAAATGCTGCTTTAGTTATTTATCTCATGAGACCAAAACTAATAAAATCGGCGTTTGCGTCTTATAAACATTTTTTTTTTTTCATTTCAATTTATGGTTGGTTTCAGGGTTTCTGAGTACAAATACAAGTACTTATACACATGTTTCATCTTAGTTTGAGATTTTTTTAAATCAGCTGCTCACAGAGTTAGCCAATGCCTTTAAATTCAAGCCTCGACTATTTCTCAAGGGTTTTCGTTAAAGGCATTGGCTTACTTTGTGAGCAGCTGATTTTAAAAAAAAACACCCTTAATAATATCTAAAAATACTTTCCGTCGACATTATACTTAGAACTTTCAGATTGGTATTTTTAAACTTGTGTTTATACCAATGTCAAGTAGCAAAATGACATTTATTTTTTAAATTCTCACAATGTTAGCCTTTTACTTTAATTGTAATCCCAATTTTAAAACTGATGAAATAGAAAAGTGCGTATCAATATCTAAGTTTGATCTTCTCTACCGTTCAATTTCAGTGGTCAATTGCCAAATTTCCTAGGTAAAATTTGCAAGAAATTGCGTTTTTACGGTTTAATTTTGGTTTAACAGTGTTTAAACTCGCCGCTTGTTCAGTGCTGTAGATACGTTTGGGCACTCGGGAGGGGGAGGGGGGGGGGGGGGCGCAACTTCATTTTTTGCTCCCGGCGCCATAATGCCTTGATAGGCCTCTGCTTATCTTTCATTTGTGTGAACAAATGTGGAACCCAAGTCTCATTTCAAAACTGAAGAAATGTTGACAGATGAATTAAAGAACGTCATGAAAGATCATCTATCTCTGTTTCGTCTTTTTTTTTTTTTTAAATAGGTCTTCTTTCTTTCATTTTGTACTATGTTAATTGAATGGATCACATTATCTAAAAATTAGTTTGGCATTTCCGAATACCATTCATGCCTGTACTTATGCATCCTAGCATATAATATTTTGTCCCGTATGGAAGAGGAAGGGCTGATCCTTGACATGAATTATGCAAATTCATCAGCACATAAATATTTCCAGAGTATTTGATGGGAAAAGTCGGTTCCTTTCTTGAGAAACACATCTTATACAGCTCATGTAGATGGCTTATGAAATAATAGAGGCTGGTTAAAGTGCTCCATCAGTCAGAATTCACAATCGGCGCGCACGAAGGAAAGTTATGAAACATTGTATGTAACCCGTGACCATACTGGCTAATTTAGAGGCGTAATTGCCAGGAATCCTTCAGAAGAAATACGACCGCCGTGTTGCAATTCTAGTCCTCATTACTATTCGACGTATATATTTGTTACACGTTGCAGTTCCATTTGCAATGTGTAGCTAAATGTAACGTCATGTTGCAAATCGAATCGTAACACGACGTTAATCCCAGCCTGCTACACCATACAATACAATTACAGTTACAACGTGACGTCAATTCTGCTCAGAAGGGAAGTTCTATTAAAGGTCGTGTTGTAATTCGATTTGCAACGTGCAGCATGGAATTAACGTCGTGTTTCCATAACAACATGACATTAATGTATAATCAGCTACACGTAACGTACAAGTAAAATTACAACACGAAGTAATTATTTGCTAGACGTTGCAAATGGAATTACACCATTACGTTAGGTCTGCTCCGAAAGAAAGTTCGATTTAAGGTCATGTTGCAAATCGAATTACAAAGCACAGAAATAATTATTTACGTCGTGTTCTGATTATAATTACATCGCGTCGCAAATGGAATTGTAATGTATCGGGAGTTCATGATGCACAGCTTCCATAGAGGTCTGGTAAATCATACTTTTAAGCCCTTTGCACACTATACGATCCGACTGCAATGCGATTCTGCAAAAAACAAAACAAAAAAAACACAGAAAAACCCCCCGAAATCGCATTTTACAACCTTAAGAATTAAACAAATAATATTAATCGTAGTCCAAGTTAGGAACGGATTTTGTTTTTCTTCGGTAAGCCTTCTAGGGGAAGTAGAGCCCAAATTGGTTTCAAATTGAAGACAATTGCAGGACTGCTATGTCGTCACTACCGTTCGCAATTGATTTTACTATTTTATCCCACAAGGAGGCTTCTCAATATGTAGCCCATTATTTCGATGACAGAATTCATACGACTGTTCAAAGTTTGATCAGTAAGATTTTATATGCTTGAATGTCCATAGCAATTCCTGGGGGTGTTTCACAAAGACTGAGATTGACTCAAATCGCTCTTAACTATGGCAGGCCATTCATGCCATTGTTTGCTTTTACCATGGTCTCTCAAGGGATGCGCAAATCATTGTCACAAATTTGAAGAATTTACAGTTTTCGTTTTTTTTCATCAGTGAACTATAAAAAAAAAAAAAAGGATGCCATGTGTGTCACTATAGTGGCAACGATTTATTTAGGCTTTTGAGTAAAATCACCCAAATATTTTTGTGTGTGCAGATTGTACTCAATCATGCGAAATACCATTCACAGCCATTGTCAATGGCTACTGTGTGGGGATTGAGGCACACAGAAGGTTGGAAATTGAGCAAAATCTGAATCCTAACTTTAAAAATAAGCATGAATTTCATAAAAATGATTTATGATTTCATGATATTCAAATCACTATCAACGAAATTGTACACTGCTCAGCTTTAAATCCATATATCAATCTCCAAGTTCTATCAAATGACAAGTGTTCACGACACCCGTCATGCCAGTGCATATACGGGCATTACGGTGGAAGGCATTACTATTTCCACTCTCATTGCATCTTTTCAAGCCCGCAAGTTGGTTGCATGGAGCCAGTTCCTGATTGTATGATGATCTGACAATCTTTTGCCAAATCGCCTTGCAAATCTGTCATAGAGATTTCTCTGTGGATAGCCTTTGATTGGTCAATCTTAGTCTTTGTGAAATACCCCCTGTAAAATTTTCCCTAAATCACAGACAGATTGTTCAGTGAGATGTTCCAGTGATATCGTACCAAAAAAATGCAGAATGAAAGCGCAATCGTTGCGACGAATGACTTGCGCTAGCACTTCTACCCGTGACACTTCATAAGCATGGGTAATAACCTGATAACACGGTGGAGTATAAGCAAAGAATTAACTTCAGTTGTAATGAAAATTGTGAACGTAAATAATAACAATGATTGCAGTAATGATACTGACGGCAATAATGAAACTAATTTTTTCCAGTAGCAATTTCAGAAAACAGTACTGAAAATAATTTGACAAAAGGCAATTTTCTAATAGGCTTTTGTCATGGTAAAATATCTGAAGACATAATAGTGAGATAAATTTGGCAGATGTTAACCATGTTGACGAAAAGTAGTTAATTTAAGAAGTGCCTGGACACTATACGAGAAAAACAAACACAAGCATGACCACTGTGTCGTATTATTGATTGTAATAATGCCCACTTCTTATACACTATAACCATGATAAACCGTTTATAGATTTGTTTTACGGGAAATCGAATAGTGAATTATCAGGAGGTTTTTTGAAGGTGGCCGGAAAATGAGGGCAGCGTCCTGATAAATGTCATTACTTTAGCCCATGTGATACATCCAAGAATGGCATCGATGATAATTCACATGAATTAAATTCCAAGGGAGAAAAGGTCTCATAAGCATTTTCTGTCCATTCCCATTTAAAGTTTGGTGGTAGATCCAAAACCAAATTTTGTACTGGAAACAAATTACTAAAGATTTTTGCCATGTTTGCGGGAACTACAGTCTGCAGCCACACACTTAAACACAAATCCAGGCCTTGAGTAGAAACAAACTTCGCCAGTCTCCGTCTGTGTGAAATACTGGAGGGGTCATATGTGAGTATTTGTCTCAGGGTATTATTCTCACAGTAAATATACTATTCTGCCCTACTGGCAAAAGGAAGCAGGTGACAAAAGTGACATTTTCTGTAAAATGGCAAAATGTGTCTGTCATTTTGTGCTGACGTCATTGAAATATCGTCATGTCTTCCGTAACATACCCCTCAACCATGTCAACAGGATGAGCGTTTAAGCATACAATTTGGCCCTGAAAAAGTACACGTTATATAAAATAAGAAAAAATCAATACAGATATGGTTGGTGTGTCACTTGCTTCCTTTTGCCAAAGTAGGGCATTAGGCTATTGTACGCGGCTCATCTGACTATGCAGGATTTGTGCCTGCAAACCAGTGTTAGATGATAAGGGTCTTAGTAATTTTCAAATTTAAAGCAAAAATTTCTCATCTTCCCTATAGACAGTTGTCAGGATATGAGATCGATTAAAGACCCATCAGCAGTGATCAGTTACTGTAACAAAAATATTTATGAATTTAAAAAGTATACAGTTTTAATCAACCAAACAGTATAAACTGAATGCCAAGACTTTAACACTAAGAAGACTGGTTGATAAACAGTTCACTGTACTGGCAATGATATATGCAATATATCAGTCATTGAGCTCTCTTTTATACTATAGACCAATTTCACAACGCAAGAGGGTAGCAGACTGTTCGACACAGATCGACATACTGCAGTGGGCGCTCCAACTTTTATAGTACACAAGTCAATAGCGCGTTATGTACATTCGTTCGTTTTTTTTTCTATTTTGACCAATATATGCAGATTTCTTTTAATATTTGCAATGAGAAATTGTCAGGGAAGTTCAGGTCGCAGCTGTGCGGTGCTCGAATGCCACAAGAATTGGAGAAAGTTTAAAAATTGGAAGCTAACTGAGTGCGAAATTCACTCGCTTTTGACTCATGAAGCCTGTTTGTGTGAGAAGCCTTACTCCCTGCACAGGTTTCCGTTAGCAATGCGAAGGAATCCGTCGCCAGTGGGTAAAAATATCAACAGAAAGGACTTTGAAGTCAAGAAACATTATCATTATGTACTTTGGCGTAAAATTTAATGAGTGAAAACATGACTTTGTAAACAGGGTAAGATTGAGGGCTCCCGTTTACTACAGCTTCTATGCTGCAATCGAGCTTATACTGACAAAACTAAGTTGAAAAACTATCGAAAGTACAAAAATACATCATACAGATATGGCCATTGTCTTACCTCATGTACCCATGTATCCATGCTTTATTTTATTGATCTAGAATAAAGTAAATGGAACAATATTAGGGCATATCTCATATCTTACATTCATTTTGTACACAGAGCCAATCGCGGTCAGCGCGCTTGCCCACCGCAGCAATGGCGTCGCCGATAGAGGGCCAAATACATAAACCGGAGGTGAAATTGGTCTATACGCCGACGATACAAATATATTCCATTGTTCGTAATTCAAACTTGCAATATCTTTGTGCATGTGTAAACAGTAGTCTTCGCAATGTATGTATATCGCAGGTAGCGACGATCGTGACCAATCGTAACTGTTTTAACCGCGGTGTGTTATATGATTCGTTCATTAAATTACGGGGGGGATATGTATTCAAATTTACTAAATAATGAATAATATTTAGTTCAGTTTTTCAATAAAACAGATACATTTATTTTAAGAAATGAATAATTTCATGACTAGCTGTATTAACTATTTTGCTAAATAAGTAGATCTATCGTAAAATTTTCCTCTCTCTTTTTTCATTTCAACCTACGCATAGTGGTTCGCGCGATCAGCTGGTCGAATGTTATTGTACAACACGTCGAAGGTAGGCACATGTGAATAATAAATATTCATAAGTTCTCTCGAATTGTCTACTCTGATTGGTGTATCGGATTCGAACGGGCGGTTTGGGGGGCTTTCTCGGTAAACTACTTTGCATCTAATTATCTACCGATTCAGTAGCGGAAATATAATACAGAACAAAAGAAATAAACTACAACAACCACTCAGGTTAGTAAAGGCCTTGGTGCTGACGAACCTCTGGCCACGGATCACAGTTGTCGTGCGATTAGTCTATGTATTCAGGCGCGTTTAGGGAAATAACATCACCAAGTGCCTTGGCTAAAGGCTACCGCTAGGTTGGCTATGTGTTTATCATGCTCGTTTTATTTGTGTATGCAACTGTAATTTGGAAGCAAAATAATTATGTTCCTAGAATGTTATATTTTGACTCTTTGTCATATGATCTATTTACAGGTCTCCGTCCTAATGATAGTATGGCTGTAAGGTAGGCCTATACCTCTAACTCGATTTTTCTTCGATAAAATTGTTATCATGGTTATAGGGGGCCTTATAGAACTTTGATACGTAGAACTATGCAAGTATACATATTTCCAGTCAGAACGCAAGAAACTGTTGCACAGGTAATATCGGCATCGATAGCTCTGAGACAGCTTTGAGAATATTCATTCATTCATTCGTTCATTCATTCGATTTTATTTCTGTATTTTCTTTCTCAAATCAACGTAATCAACAATTGACAAAATAAAATACGTAATTAATTTTTTACAATTAAAAATGTCAAGGAGACCATCTTGGTTACAAATAAATCGGTTGCAAAAAAAACCCAACAAATGTTCACATTTTTGCAAGGGAAAAAAGGAAAGAACAATGCAAGAGATCGTAAACGTAAGCAGAAGCTTGAAATGTTGACAGCCTCTAAAAAAATACACGTAAAGGAAAAATTCGAAATGGGGTAGAGGTGAGTGTGCAGGTGCAGTGGGTGCTGTGCAGAGGCCACAAGGTTTGAGCATTAATTATCTTCATTTCTTTTTCATTAATTTTAAAAGGGTGATGGGATATGACCAGAATTATTTTAAAGAATTTTGCGTGTCCATAGTTTATCAAGGATCGTATTGTAACAATATATATTTCTTTCTGTGAGATTTAAATGAGTTTAGGGACGGGTGTAATTTTAACGATTCTGGTAGAGCGTTCCAGACGTCTGGACCGTGGTGTCTAATAGATTTATGCGCTGCAAGGGTTTTCGGATTTAGGAGATGAAAATCTGTGGAGCGTCGCGTAGGATATGAACGTACATTAATATTGAACGTGAAAAAGTTTTGAAAGGATTTTTGGTAACAAGTTTTTGCAATATTTATACATAAAGATAGCTGTATGAAAGTTATGGATGTCATTTATTTTCAGAACACCTAGCCTTTTAAATAGGGGAGTTGTATGCGCTGAGTAACTCGATTTTGAGCATATCCTTATTGCTTTCTATTGTAATAATGACAAAGAATCGATCTTCGTTTTACTGCTATTTCCCCAAACAATGTTGCAATAGTTAAAGAAAGGAAGAACGAAAGCATTATACAGCATTTACAGGGATTTTTAAGATATCAAATTTCGTAATTTATATAAAATGCCGATATTTTTGGAAATGGAATTTTTTATATTATGTATGTGATTATTCCAAGTTAAATTAGAATCAGTGGTAATTCCTAAATATTTCAGTGATAGCTCTTCCTTTAGTGATGTACCAGCTATGCTCAACATGCAATTATCTGTTGAAGAATGTGTACTTCTAAAACTGACAAAATTAGTTTTGCTTATGTTTAAGGAGAGCTTATTGCATTTAAGCCAAAAGTGTACCTTGGATAATTCACTATTTAATGTGGACATTACATTATCTAAATCTTTGCGGGAATACAGAATATTAGTATCATCGGCAAATAGTGTGAAAGAGAGGACGGACGATGATTGGACAATATCATTAACATACAAAAGGAATAACAATGGGCCCAGTATGGACCCTTGCGGTACTCCACAATCTATATTTAATTTACAGGATTCTTTCGACTGAAAAGTTACATATTGTTGTCTATTTTGTAGATAATTTCTAAACCAAGATAGAGCGGGACCTCTAACTCCATAATTACTTAATTTACAAATCAATATATTGTGGTCTATTGTATCAAATGCTTTGCTAAGGTCCATAAAAACGCCAACTGAATGTTCTTTTCTTGAAACTGCATCAATAATTTTGTCCAAAAATTGTATTATAGCGTAATCTGTTGAATGGCCTTTCCTAAATCCATGCTGATTAGAGATAAGTAAATTATTATAACTCAGAAAGTCATACAATCGCTGATAAACTATTTTTTCTAAAAATTTTTATATAGCTGGTAGGAGAGAAATTGGTCGGTAATTATTTACGACAGAGGGGTCATCTTTTTTGTAAACAGGTACAACCTTAGCAATTTTTAAAGCATTTGGAAAAGTTCCAAAGGAAATAGATAAATTGAATATGTGTGCTAATGGAAAAACTATAAAGGTGATTATTTTCTTCAGTAATTTAACACTTATACCATCATGTCCAGTTGATGAACTGGGTTTGAGCAAGTTTACAATCTTCAAAATTGCAAAGGAGTTAGTTGGGCGTATAAATAATGATTTATCAAGAGGTTCGGAGAGAAATTGACAAAAATTACCCTGATTACTATTAATTTTTAAAGCCAAATTTGGGCCTACGTTTACAAAATAAGAATTAAACATATTAGCGATTTCTTCAGGGTCGTTAACTTCTACATTGTTGTCAACAAAAGTGGTAGATTTGGTTACTTTGTTGATACCTGTGAGATCTTTGACAATTTGCCAGAGCGAGTTGTGATCATTTCTATTGGTTTCGATCTTATGTGAATAATACATTTTTCTAGATAGTCGAATTAAAGATGTTGATCTATTTCTATAGACTTTATATTTGTTTGGATTGAGTTCACAAGGTTTACGTAGTGCTGTTTTATACAGTTTATTTCTTGTTTGTATAGAACATAAAATACCCTTTGTGATCCATGGATTCTTATTTTTATGCGATTTTGATTTCACCATGGGAATGTTTTCATCATAATAAAAGAGAAGTTTTCCTATGAAGATGTCATAAGATTTGTTAACATCATTTTCCTCTAGCACATCAGTCCACTGTTCGTGAAACAAGTCTAAATTTAACAATTCAATATTACGTTTGGTTTCTTTTCTAACCATCTATTCACTCCATACGTTGCAATGTGTGGAGATGTTCATTCCATGCACCCACACAAAACCACTATGATATAGACTTATCAAAACATGTTGCTATATCTAAAGTCCAAATTTGTTTTTGACTTTGCCTTGAATGGTCTTATCCTACCGTCAAAAAGTGGCAGCAGATGGTACTCAACCATGCGAAATACCATTATATTTATTCCTTTTAGCTATCAATGGAAATAACTTAGGAGTTCAAATTGGTTTGGGGAGTTGCTCGTTTAACCACAAATAGGCTCCAGTGTACTGTTGGTCCTGGTTTCATAAGTTTACTTTCTCTCCGTTCTGAGAAAACTTGGCTTTTGATGCATGATTGACAATTGGCTACAATTCTTTGAAATGGAACGGAGAAAGCACCTGATCGTGGTAGCTGTGATGTTCCTTAACATCAGTTGTCGACTCGGTAAGAGTGATAAATTTGCAAGAGGCATTATAGAATTTCCTTTGAATTTCCTTTGAATATTGTGGCTTAATTGCTGCCCGGTAACCAGTAAAACTTCAATCTAATGCAGTCTAGTAAGTTCTCAGAGATGTTTTCAGGTTTGTTCTTTATGAACAAACTTTATAATCAAAGATAAATGATTTACTTGGTTACTTCAGCTATATGCCTGGCATTAAATATTTATGTTTTAAAGTCTTGTGTACCAGGAGCCGTAACTGGTAAGACCTATTACGAAAACAGAAAAAAAAATAGTCCAAAAATACATTTATCTCCAAAAGGCGCTAAATCCATTTTGAGTGCTTTCGAGTAAATCAAGGATGTTTTATTAAAACCATTTTCCTTCTTTGAAACATCCAACAACAAAAACACATTTGGAAATACCAACAGAAGACATCTATCAAATGAGAATGAAAGAAATTCTTCGTGAGGAGTAAATTTTTATATTTTGATTTTTATTCATTTCTTATGATTTTGCAACTTATCCAAGCCTTGGGCTTGGATAAGTGCTTGGAAGGGGGAGTTCACAGCCATTGTCAATGGCTACTGTGTGGGGATTAAGGCACACGTTTTCACACACCCATTGACTCCTGTACAAAATTTTGATTTGTACAGAAGGTTGGAAATTGAGCAAAATATGAATCCTAACTTTAAAAATAAGCATGAATTTCATAAAAATGATTTATGATTTCATGATATTCAAATCACTATCAACGAAATTGTAAACTGTTCAGCTATAAATCCATATCAGTCTCCAAGTTCTGTCAAATGACAAGTGTTCACGACACCAGTCATGCCAGTGCATATACGGGCATTACGGTGGAAGGTAGTACTATTTCCACTCTCATTGCATCTTTTCAAGCCCGCAAGTTGGTTGCATGGAGCCAGTTCCTGATTGTATGATGATCTGACAATCTTTTGCCAAATCGCCTTGCAAATCTGTCATAGAGATTTCTTTGTGGATAGCCTTTGATTCCTTGATGCAGACAGTGTGATGTACTGATCTGCTAGCAGGTTTGTCTTTTCTGGACACCCACGCCTCGTCCTGTCTTTACCTTCTCCAGTTTCAAGCAATTTTTCCTAAAATTTTGATGTCGTACTTGCGCTCATCCAAAACCGGGCCACAAAATCGTTTTAGGGTACACCTAACTGCTTGGAGTTGGCCTATTGCTTGTGCCTTCATGAGATTTGATGGCCTCTTTCCATCTTGAAAATGACCATACAGCAGCTGTACATCCACAAACAGTATTCAAGGCAAATTTCATTTTCCAAACATTGGGGATAACATTCATTTGAGCCACACCAATGACCTGAACCTGACCTGAACATCATTCAAACAAATTTCATCCTTTAAAGAAAAGAATATGCACCATTCACTCCCATCTCAGCATAATCAAAACACATTGGATCTTCAAAAATGGAGATTTTTGTGTCAAGAACAATGCATTTTGCAACTTTCCACTTCTGACTTTGCCCTATATTCAAAAGAACTGCGCATTCCATGATTACATAATCGTAGCAAATTGCACATCATTGCAAAGAGTAATGGTCATGCTTTTTAATGACACCATATTCAGGTATGATTACAAAGCAACAAGAGATATAGCACCACTTAAACTTTAATTGCAGAACTTTTTGAGGGGTTTATATAGAGAGAGAGTGGGGGAGGGGAGAGAGAGAGAGAGAGAAAGAGAGAGAGAGAGAGAGTTGGTGTATCCTCACAGTTAATATATTGTTTCCAGTAAGTTTGGTGTTTATTTAATCAAATTTCGACGCTCCCTGGTCTCTTCAGGATATTTTTACGTTTATTTGATTTTAAAAAATAAACACTATTGTATATAGGATTTTGTACAACGCCTACTCAGCTTTTTATATTCTAATTCGTACAATGGTTCGAGATTTCGGTGAAAGATCGCGACATAACTTCTATTCAACTTGGCTTCGCATCATCTTTCACCTCATATGAAATCCCGTACCAGTACCATCGCACTCATGTCTATTTTTTTTCCTTCTCCCTTTTTACAGTAGGCCTAACAATGTAGGGTTATATCATTTAAAAGCACAAAAACGAGTGCGATAAACAAATGATAAATATCTGATTGGGGTGTTTTTGAAAACCTTTTATTATTAATTATTAGGCAATTATTTAACCCTCCTGTGGAAAACCTTTTATCATTATCAATAAGCATTTATTCAACCCTCTCCCAGGTTTAGCCCAAAATATGGAGGCTTCTTTAATAAGAAGCCTCCAATCAATCTCTGCTGGGTTATAGTAGAAAGTAGAAAGTTGGGGTGTATCTTTGGCTGGAGTATACTAATTTCCCAAATGCCTCCATCCAGGGGAGGGATGGCCAAGAGCCCCATGAGCCAATGGTGAAGACAGGTTGGGATTACCAGATCTTGTGTATGGAAAGCCAGCAGCCCACGAAACTGGGCTTGGTGGAGAACCGTCCTCCTAGTTGTCACGTGACCCGTGTCCTCGGTTTCTCACATCTCGTTTTGTGTAACCATAACGCCTTCCCTCAACCGCAAGTATATAGGCCTTTATTTATTGGAAATGTCTCGTGTGATTTCATATCAATGTTACTGGTGTTATGTCAAGTTGGAAACATGCTGTTAAAGGTTTGCTAAATTTCGAGCGGAAAATAGAAAAGATGAGGAATGGCAAATAACTTGTATTACTTTGTATTTCATCTTACAAAGATAAATTATGAGATATCATCTAAATAACTGAGATCATTAAAGGGCGTGCATTGTCAATCAGATATGTATAGGTTTGTAAGAAACCGCCTGCCTTACAGATCTCACTGAGCATGTGCACGATTTATACAGGGAAAATGGTTGATAGATATAGGTATACATGAAGTCAGACCCAACTTCGGAAAACCGAGCACTGGTTCATACCAACGAACTAAAACATAGTTCTGTGGTTCATGCTCTGAAAACGGCATATGAATATAGAGCCCTCATCGTTCAGTGCAAGACATTTTTTTTTGGCAAAAGGCATGTGGAAAATTATGCAATTATCGACCTGCTGTTGGTAATATATTTTATGAAATAATGCTGTGGATATATCTATTCCAAATGTTTGTCATTTAAAAGTCATTTCATATGGCTAATCATTCACGGATTTTGAAGGTAATTGACACGCGGCATTATTTTCAAGAATATATTATACCGTTGGCAGGTTGACTTTGCAAGATTTTCCCCATGCACTTTGTAAACAATGGCCCACACTGAACGAGGAGGGCTCTTCATTCACACGCCGTTTTCTGAGTATATACCTGTGCTCAGTTTTCCGAAGTTGGGTCTGATTGTCATGTATCTGACTAAGGATGTGTGCACTATAACAAGGTGATAATTATATCAGTTATTTGTATGATACCTTATCGGTTATCTTTCTACTGAGAAGACACCGGGGAACGTCGAAACTTAGAGAAAATAAACATCAAACTTATAATGCATTAACTGTGTGGACACGGTTCTAGGACAACTACCCCCTGGACAACCAACCCCGGATAAGCACACTTAGGATAAACACCCTCTAGGACAACTACCACCCTAGGACAACTACCCCCTTGGGCAACCACCCCTAGGACAACTACCCCCCCCCCGGGGGGGCAATAACCCTCTAGGATGATTACCCCCAGCTAATCACCCTCTAGGATAACTACCCCCCCCCCGACAACTACCCCAGACAATTACCTCCCCCCCCCCCCCCCACGGACAACCACCATCTAGGACAACTACCCCCAGGATAGCCACCCTCTAGAAAGCGTACCCCAAATTGGACTTAACATCACATTGAACAAGATTGTGCTCGCTCGCCAAATAGAATTAAATATGGCCTTTAGCACAATTTGTGCCCCGACCTGTTACAATAAAATACAGAAGAGAAGTGTTTCTTTTCGCTCATGCTTGCTCGCTAAATAATTCCTACCCCAACCCCTAACAATAGAACCTAGTTTATCGCATTTAAAAAAAGTGTATTGGGTTTACAAACATGTTAAGATGGATGAAAAAGCAACCTAGAACACAATAACTTTATGCCTTTCCACCATCAAGAAATTTATGAATACTAGCATAAATGGATTCCATCAAAGACACTATCATAATCACGGTGAGGATATCAGATCTTCACACTTTTGAGACACCTAAGATTATTATGAAACAAAACATTTTTTTGACACGCTCATTTCATTGGCATTTGGGGCCCCATACTTTTGGAGGAAAAAAAAAAATAAGGGCAAATTTCTGGCAATTTCAGGAAAATTCGACAAAATCCGGTATTATAATATATGACACTAAGGAAAAAAAATTGAGAAATTTATTTGAAAAACAAAGAAAATCATGTTCACACACGACTTAATTTTCCGGAATCAATACTTTTTTGTTTGTTTCACTTCCTGTGTATTATTGCAGTAATTGTTATTATTAAGAGGAATCAAAGGACACATCTGTAGGTATTGTAATCTTGGATAGCTCTATGGCGCATACGGCAGTTTTGATTGATTATGCGCTATACAAGTGACAGTTATAACTATCATTTGAGCCATAGATTCTGTCTGAATTTTACTCGCAGACCGTTGTAGATTGCTTTTTAAAGTTCGCCTTTTCAGTAGGAAACACGGAAAGATACTGGATTTATTATTCATGAAAAAACATAGGACTACTTATACTCACCCAGTTGTTATTCCCTAGGTTCTAGCTAGGGAACGTACCTGAAATGTGCAGTAGATATTACCAAAACTTCATTAATTATTGAGTAATGTTTTGTTCCTTGTTAGTAGAGGGCCACTACATGTTTTCTTTTTGATAATTATTGTTGTTTTTCTGCTTTACCCACTGTTAATATAACATGAATAGCATATAAGTGAACATCAATATTGTGTTATGTATTTATCGATCTATTTTGGAAGACTATGTGAACAGTTGTTATTCCTTTGATAATTAGAAACATAGCTGTTAGCTAGAAGCTGAAACCAATTATTTCCAAAATCAATTGGTCTGTAATACCACCACAATTTAATACATATTAAGTATAACATAGGTTTAGCCTTCATTTCCAGCCCTTATTCTATGATGTTCTGATATGAATCCATGAACCATGGCATAGTCAGCGGTTTCAGTAGGATATATTACATGTACGTTGTATTAAAAACTCAGTAGAAGAAATCACTTGTATAAAATGACAATTTATGCTATCTTTCAATCAAGTGTGTGTCATATCAATCAGAGAAATGTTATTAGTCTATACTTCCAGCCCTCCCTGTAGTCTAGATAACAGCCGATTCATGATAATGTGTTGATACCACACTGCAAAATAGTCTAACATGTTATGAGCCTTTCATGCATCCTCATTATTACACATCCATTTGCATTCATACTGCATTCGCAATTTTCAAAGATTGAGAATGAATGAAAGAATATTTCAACAGTCCATGGCTGTACCGAGCTCCGCGGAGGAGGGGGGGGGGGGGGCAGTTACACCCTCTCTCCTCCGTACGAATCCTACTTTTTATTGAAAAAATTCCGAAAAATTCCACCCAAAGTGTGCACTAGATCTTTCAATTTCAACTTTAAAAGTGCAAAAGGATTTTTTTTTGCTAGGGGCGGGGATAAGAATGTGTGAAATATGTGGGGAACAAACGCGACAGATTAGTGGAAGAGGGTGGGACGGATGTACCCCCCCCCCCCACACACACACACACAAACACACATGATGATATAGTTCAAAAGCTGCTTGGAAGGAAGGCGATTTTCGCAAAAGGAGGGGCTACCCTTTTTACTTCAATGAACGGACAGGAAACACTACAAACAGAGATATCAGACTTAGAGGCAGATCAAGACGAAACAGAATTGACCAACTGGTGGTTTTCTACTGCAGTTGTAGGAAGGGACAAGGACATGACAGTGTGCAGGTCAGGAGCCCGGACGACGACATCTTGTACCACGACACCATGTTGTAGCAAAATGCACTCCATCAATCAGGTTGCGTTGAACTCACAAGATCCATGGATAAGTTATTTCCTTTGTCATTCATGCGTTCAGTGATGCTTCCCCTCTCCTGGAGACCAGTGCCCATCCTTATTGAATCGATATTTCCTCCTAGGCCTTCTTTTTCTTCTTAATATTTAATAAGAGTTTTATACAGGGCCGCTGAGTGGACCGTGAACTATGGATGCATTTGAGCAAGACCTGAGAGCTTTAATCTCCTCTGGGTCACTTTTGAGCTGACCTGACATTTGTAAGGTTTCCGTACAGCTCAGAGTTCCTCATCCTCGTTTCAATCTGGTTGACGCTCAGAGCCGTCCTCAACCTTTTTGTGTATCACCTGTCCACCATCTGAAGTCTCTTTGTAAGGGTCCCGGTCTCTGACCTGTGCAACAAAACAAACTCAACTGTGCAGTGAAGAGACATATTTTACGGAGGTCTGATTTCCATAAGACTTCAGGCTGTGGTATGCTGCCCAGTCCTTCTTCACCTTATCCACAACAGCCTCCAGTGTGTTCCCGAACTTTGCTCCCAATTACGAGCCGGAGTGCCAGACACATGACAAAGATGCATAGAGCTAATGTATCACCCGGGGTACTCCAGCAAGTATATCAACAAACTCTGTCTTCCCATCACGTTTGATGACCTTGGCTCTGGTGTTTGAGCATATCAGGGATATCAGGTCAACTATCTTGAGGATTCCGTAAGCCCGTAGGATCTTCACCAGGGAGTTTGATCCACAGAAGTGGAGGAAAAGTGTTCTGGACAAAGACACAGAGCCCTACAAATACCTCAGTCCATTGGGAAGTGATCATTCGGCTTGTTATAAGCAATGGAGGGCCTAAGAAAGAGCAAAGCTAAGCCCTGAAGAACTGCCTATGATTGGGGAGCATTCAAGGAAGATCGGGAGCTACAGGTGAAATACACTGTGGAGCTGAGGTACAGGTTCAATGTTTTGTGTAGAGGGAATGATGACTGCGAGTAGGAGGCAAGTAGGGAGTGTGCGACAAGGAGGTATGGATTCTTCGTTACTGCAGAAGCAGAATCAGGAGAGACCCTGGTGCTGGAGAGGAAGAAAAAGATGAGAGAGACTACTCTGATGATCCCACAGTGTGTGCAGCCAGAGAACACCTGAGAGCTACTAGGGACGGTTTCCATGCTGTTCCTTCAGAATAGTGAAAGAGTGTGTTGAGAATAGGAAAGAGGAACTCTATGGAAGCTACACTGAGACCAGGAGGAGGTGCTGATTGAGAAGATCAAAAGAGTTGGGAGAATAGCAGACATGACTGTGTAAGAGTAAGAAGAGCTGGATGATCATCAAGGAAACCATGGGAAAGAAGAGAGGGAGTTCAAGTGAGAACCAATGTATAGGCCATGCGGATAGGAAGGGGAAGTGGCTGGAACATTTTAAGACCCTACTAGGACAACCCCCTGCCACGGCCCAGAACACTAGGGAGATCAGGCATATATTCAAGGATACGGATATCGAGACAGGGGGAATCAAGGAGGGTAAGGCGTATGGAGAGGATGGAGTGGTATCAGAGGTGATGAAGAGGTGTGATTTTGGTGATATCATCATCAAGTTCTATAATCAGGCACTGGAGAATGGTGTTGTCCCAGATCAATGGAGGATTAGTTACATCATCCCCGTACCAAAGAAACGTGACCTCCATTATCAACAACAACAGGGGAATCTCACTGATGTCACTTGTTTGCAAAGACCCTCAACAGGATGATTCTGAACCGTATTGACCCAGAGATTTACAAGAAAGCTCAGATACAACCTGAATGGCTACAGCTTAAAGGGAAGATCCACTACCAGTCACATTCTATAGGAGGATTCCTGAGGGTACAAGAGAGAAGAGACTCTCCGTTGTCATGGTGTTCATTGACTTCAGAAAGGACTTTGACTGCCTGATGAAGATTCTAGGGGCTTACGGAATCCCCTCCCTTATAAAAACAACACAAACACCAGAGCAGAGGACATCACACCCAATGGGATGACATAGCTCTTTAAGACATTGGCTGGAGTATACTCCAAGGTGATACATCAGCCCCATGCTTCTTTGTCATCATAACTATTTATATGCCTTGCACTAAGGAACCATGCACCAGGGGAGCGTTTCATGAAGAGTCTTGTCGGTGATTTTCACCGACTAATTTGTTCTAAGCCAATCAGATGCGAAGATTTTCAGTAGCTTATAACAGTTGACAGTGAAAATCACTGACAAAACTCTTCATGAAACGCTCCCCAGGGGTCTGGCTTCGCTCTAACTCCGGTTCGGAGTGTGAGATATAAGGCTAAGAATATCTCAGCTTGCTGACGACATAGTTCTGGTGACAAACAGAGTAAAGGAAGGAATTGAGTTACCACGGGAGGTGGAGGAGGCATCTACATGTATGAATGCAGGAATGCGGATAATTGAGAGCAAGACTATCTGGCGGAGAACATCTTGGAGCCAGAGGGCATCGTGAGTGTGCTGGTGGGAAGCCAGTGACATACTGGTAGAGGATTTCCTGCAAAGATCAGGAACACAGGATGCTGTGGATAGGGTGAGGAAGGCCTGGGCAGCATGCCACAGCCAGAAGTCTGTATGGAAATAAGACCTCCGTAAAGACGTGTCTATTCACTGAAACAGTGGAGTCTGTTTTGTTGTACGGGTCAGAGACCTTGACCCTTACAAAAAGACTAACTCACATGGTGAATGGGTGCTGCACAAGAATGTTGAGGACGGCTCTGAACGTCAACCAGATCACAACGAGGATGAGGAACTCTGAGCTGTACAAAAACCTTCCATAGGTCTGCTCAAAAGTGACCCAGAGGAGAGTCTTTCGGGTAATGCTCAACCGCATCCAGAGCTCACATTACACTCTGTGGCCCTGTGAAAACTCTTCTTGGATTGCAAGAGGAAGACTTCATTAAGGATGGACACTGGCCTCCGTGAATCTTGGGAGTTCTACCCTACTTGGGTGATTGATGGATTGATTGATTGATAATATTACGGTCTACTTACACTGATACCTGATAAAATGTTTAGGATCACACATCTCAAACTGACATATCCGCAACGAATATTACAAAGGCGTTGTATAAATATAGTGCTCTAGACCAAAGCAAATTATAGTTCATACCGTTTGCGACCTTCTGAATTTTTTTCAAATGCATTTATTGTAGACAAATGTCTTGCTACAATATGTTGTCGTGCTACAAGACGTTGCTGTCCGGGCTCTTGACTTGCACATAGTCATGTCCTTGTTCCTTGCTATAGCCTAACTGCAGTAAAAGAAAACCACTCGCCAATTCTGTTTTTTCTTGATCTGACTTTAAGTCTGATACCTTTGTCTGTAGTGTTTCCTTTCCTTTCTTTGAAGTGAAAACAGTTGCTTTTCCTTCTATTAAGAAGATCACCTTCCTTCAAAGCATCTTTGAACATATAATCTTTTGGGAAGGGGGGATACACCCATCCAGCACCCTTCCCCTGTTCGGTCGCTTGCTTGCTTGTTCCCTCAAATATTTTACAGATACTTGTCTCCGCCCAGAAGGAAAAAAAATCCCTTTGCGGATTTAAAGTTGAAATTGAAGGATCGGGTGCACACTTTGAATGGAATTTTTGGAAATTTCTCAATAAAAAGACATTTTTTATACGCATCGGGGGGAACAACTGTCCACCCCTGCTGAGTACGGTAAGGACATGTTTGCTATAAATAGAATATGGATGTGCACTTAGCAGGATAGCTGAAAGGATATTATCATTGTGCAAATTTCATATAGTAAATATGAAATGTAATACTATTTTGAAGTGTGATATTAACACATTATCGTGAATCGGCTGTTATCTAGACTACAGTGAGGGCTGGATGTATAGACTAATAACATTTCCCTGATTGATATCATGCTTGACTGAAAGATACCATAAATTGTCATTTTTATACAAGTGATTTCTTCTACTAAGTTTTAAATACAACGTACATGTAATATATCCTATTGAAACCGCTGACTATACCATGGGTTAAGTTACTCATGAATTCGTATCAGAACATTTTTCCATAAGTAGAGATATAGATGAAGAGAATGATGTGATGTTTGGAGAAAATATTTTATTGGTAGTGCATGAAAAAGAAAATAAAACTTGAAATCGATTTTTGAAAATAATTGAAACAGGAAATCTCCATATTTAATGATAAACAAATTTTATGGCCTAATTTGCATATGAGAATAATAATATAAATGGCTAAAATTTTGCATGCTATTTGCTAATGAGATGAAGAATTATGATAGAAAGATCAATGCAATTGAGCTTATTTTGGTTGAGATAGAGCCCATTTAAAATCTTTAAAAATGGCATACCTAAAGAAAAGGGTCAAAATTTGAAAAACATGGATTTTAACATTGATTTAAAGAATGGCTTAAAAAACATAGTCCAAATGGGTTAATTCCTGGAAACATTCGTTTTTCTGACACTAGAGATACTAACGAACAAAATGATACCCAAGACGGAGGGTCAGAGGGGGGGGGGGGTGCATGGTAGCCCCCTCTGGCCCACGGACTATCACTAATGCGTAAGTTTTCTCTTCATGTGCCTACCAGATCAAAAGACCATTAAATTTCCTTTAATTTGATATTTGATATATTGATTTTTATCAAGTTTTTTACATGAATAATCTGAACTGAAAAAAGTGTTCACTTTCTCTTTTTTTGTTGTTGTTGAGTGTACTGTTTGCAAGGATTTCTTTAATGATTTACTCATTAAGCGTGTTTCTCAGAACGAAGAAAGCGACTTGTAAACCTGATTAATCTGAATTTTATCATCAGATCATGTCTATAGGTAATTTATTTCAAAATTTAATTTACTTCTCAATTGTCCATAGTGATCTATGATGGATATCACATCACTTGGTATTGATTCTTATACAAAAACATAAATTCTTGTTATCATTCGTTATGGTGAAAAGTGTGGACACATGATCCTGATGATGAGAGCAGCCTTATCAGCTCATTTAGCATGTTTAACCTCAAGTTTTTAATCTTGTCACTCCAAAATTTACAAGACACAAACTGCAGAGGACCCTGCTTATAACTCCATAAAGTTAACAATTTGGTCTTTATTGATCTTTGTAATAATTTTATTTAATAATTTGATAAACATGTAAAATATATTGTACCATATTGTTATTAACGGTTTATATGAACATTTGAGCAAAGTAGAGCGTCACTTTTTTTTGGGGGGGGGTGCTCATTTATGTGTGAGACCAAAGTAATAATTTTATTTGATAATTTGATAAACATGTATAAAATTTATTGTATCATATTGTTATTAACGGTTTATATGAACATTTGAGCAAAGTAGAGCGTCGCTTTTTTTTTTGGGGGGGGGGGTGCTCATTTATGTGTGAGATCAAAATCCTAAAAAAAAGAACTAGTTCATTTAAATTCAGTTCGTCAGAACTTGTTTTGTGGCATAAGTCTCTTGTTTTGGAATTCTGAATATTAACCCAAACAAAGAGAAGATAATTAGTGTTGGCTCAGTTGGTAAAGCGTCCACCGCACAATCGGGAGGCCGTGGGTTCGAACCCCGGCCGCGTCATACTAAAAAGACGTTAAAAGATGGGAGTTGCTGCTACCTTCTTTGGCGTACAAGAATTGAAGGGGATAGAGCAACGTCGATCTGGAGCTGCTCAGTGGCTGCCGGGCCCACGATCAATTGGGCAACAAGAATTTCCACCTTCGGACAATAAAATTTGGAGATTTGGAGATTTGGAGTTTATCAAATTGAAAGTACATCATTTTCTTGTAGAGTTCAAAATTAGGTCGGTGTCATTTGTGACCTCTCCGGCAAAAGGGCGTTTTTAAATATCTCACTGTAAAGATATTATGACTGGGAAAATTGGTAAAATTTGTTGTCAAAGAAATGGAAACTGTCTACATTTCACAAACTGGTGATTACAAGAAAAATGTAATTTGATTTTCTGGCAATGAGCCAAAAATTAGATGGTCAGTATTTTCCGTGAAGGTATGTTTTGATTCATTATCTTAAGATGGAGCTTTTTTCTGAATGTATAAAGTAAAAAGGAACAATACACATAGAAAACGTTGTAAAGAAATGAGAGGTAGAATCTACGTGAATTAAAGCCATCATAATAAGCATAATAAAATAATGGCTGAATTCTTTTTTTAATTAATTTTGTTGTGATCAACCCTAAATATATATATATATATATATATATATATATATATATATATATATGGGCAATTCCATGATTAGTAACGT
The DNA here is from genome assembly GCA_029962745.1 of Echinometra lucunter. NCBI lineage: Eukaryota > Metazoa > Echinodermata > Echinoidea > Camarodonta > Echinometridae > Echinometra > Echinometra lucunter. The sequence goes on from CM057156.1 coordinate 7,017,405, forward strand.
TACATTTGATCAAATGTTCACACCTTTTGATGCAGCTAAATAAATATCCATTTCATTTCAAGTCCTAATCTTGAAACAACATATTCTCCATCCCAAGGTTTACCATACATAAAAAAATTAAACGCAACTAGACAATGCCAGAGCTGTAATGAGAACTTTTGACCATGGTTAGTTATTACAAAAAAAGGACACAAAAAATGAGCAATGCTTTTGAAAAAAAAAATCTTTCCTTACGGTGTTGTACCTCGAACTTAGAGCCATATCAGCTTTACTTCTGATATGATGACAAATGTTTATCCACCAAAATTTCAAAGTTTTCCTCTCTGTTTTTTAAGTAGACCCCAAAATCTTGGTTAGTCACGTTACGGTTAGTCATGTTACACTTGGTCCAGCACTACATATTTTAGATTTTTATACCTTTTCAGCGACTTATTTTGGAATATTTTATTTCAATTTGGTGAGACACAATGTCCTTCAGGTTATCCAATTGAAAAATTTACAAATGAACCGATAGTTTTCTGTCTAGAAAACTGTGCATAGTCCCATATATGTAAGTTTTTGTATGGTTCGGATTCTGCTATAAGGAGACATTTGGAACCATTTTTTTTTGGGGGGGGGGGGATGTGAGTATGAAACCCCTTTGCATTTACAATTTCTGTATGAGTTTACAATTGACCTGAATTTGAGAAAGAGCAAAAATAAAGTTTGGGGCGATGTCCACCTAATCATGGAATTGCCCATACATATATATATTATGCGCGTGGCCATTAGTAAAGACTATGGCCTATTATGTATCACGCATGCTTATTTTTGTCCCTATAGGTTTGTGCCAGATATTTGTTACTAGTCTTGACACCAGCACTTTCTTCTACGCCCCGATACCTTCTGATGGTTCGAATTTCATGGAGGCTAAGTTTACATCCGTCCCTCTGGGTATTGCTACAGTTGCAGATGCAATCGATTACGATCCTGTGGAGCAGCGTGTCTACTGGTCGAGTTTTGATGCAGACCATGTTGGAAGAATCTATCTCAACGGTTCTGGATCAGAAGTGATCATTACTACGGATGGTAAAGTACAGGGGCCATATTCATGAAATCTTACTGGGTTCGTTGCAAAGTATAGGCCTTAGTTGCCAGCTAAATTGCCAAGTTTCAAACTTGTTAATTGGCAACTATCATCTAGTTGCAAATTAAAAGCACAATATAGAGTTGCTTGCCTGAGTAACTTCAGGTGATGCCTTTGAAATGCCTTTGACATGGATAAATGTTGCGGGAGGGGGTCTATATTTAGATCATACATTGTATTTTTTGGGACACATCGTGTGATTATAGCTAGACATGTTTGGTTTGGTTGTTGTTTTTTATGCCGATGTTTAAATGGGGGCTTCAAGCATGCCTAATAAAACCACTAACATCTCAATGCACCTGACTCATTGCATAACCATTGGATTATCTTTTATTCCTTTTTAGGAGGTCCCCACCCCACCGCTCAGTTATTGTTGACATAAAATACAGTGTTCTGATACCGAACATATGCATGGGTATAGGTGTTATTGCACAAGTTGGATCTTTGGGATTTAAATTTGCTGAAAATGACTTCAGAATAAGGCAAAGAAAGGCAAATAATTTCCTGCAAGAGATTTTGTTTTTCACAGCTGAAATATTCAGAAAATGAATGCATTCCTGATGCCAAACAAAATAATGTTGGCAAAAACAGAAAGAAAGAGATGCATGGAAAAACATTCTAGAGAAACATCATGCTTGTTATTTCCATTAGATTCCCAAGAAAATTTGTACCTTTGTATCATACAGTGCGTATCAAAAAATGGCGATCCAAATTTAGAGGATTTTTCTATTCCAAAGTTATTTTGCATGTAGCATATTTGAAAAGGACAACTCTTCCCCTTTCTGTTGATGCCTCACTTGCATAACTCCTGTCACGCTTGAGTGAGTATATTGTCAATGAAGACGACAGGTACAAATTACATTTTTGCAAGTTTTGAAAAATGAATGAAATGAATCTTTCAGGGAGTTAAATTATGTTTACATTCCCGTTGAATTCGACAGGTTAAATGGTTTTTTTTTTCCAAACAATCATTTAAAAGGTTATGCTCTTCTAGTTAGTCTTTGGCATATTGCCTTCGTTTTTGGTAATATCCTCGGGAAATTGATGCCTTGATTGATGCCTTGTCGCAGCCTCCCTGGACACTCCGTGCACTTTCTACCAGACTACCTTGGGTTTCGGATAAGGCTAGTATCATGCTTAGGTATCTTCCAGTTAGAAAATAAACAAACAAAAAAAACAAAGAAAAAAAAAACTGCTGGAGCTCGATTTTCGGAAGATGTTCAGTAAAATCCTCGAGTTCGCCGCAACTCCCTTCTTTGTGGTGAATTGATGCAACCTTCAAAGCCGAAAGTGTTATTTCTCCAGTCAATTGGACCATTTTCTCAACGATCATTGCTGTTGATATGGTTAACCAATGATTATCAGACCTAATAAAAACGTATCATGAGCATAATACAGGGTGGGAATGTGAGTTTCAGTCCTGCATCCATTAAAATTGCAAAAGCGCTACTGTGAAACTGGTCATAATCAACAAAAAAGCAATTGATTATGTGTGGCTCCAATGAAAGAGGTGAGTTCAGTCTTACGTTCATTTACCAAAACTTGCAAAAAATGGAATTCGCACATGTTATCTTCAATAACAATGTACTCGGTCATGCGTAAAATAAATGATGAAAGTGGGGTATCTATGGAAAGAGGACGAGTTTCTTTTTTAATCTTTGCTACCTATAAATTGTCAAAGACAATTACCTTGAAAAAGGATCCATGTGACCATTTTTTTTATACACACTGTATAGTTGGGTATCAATAAAAATCTTGATGACATTTCTTCTGTCTTGGACGACACGCTAGCTTTGCAAAGCTCTACTTATTCCAAACCTCTCATCGTCATTCAGGTTCCTACTAAGAATATATATAGTTGGCTACTATGAAGTTGGCTACTCGTTGGCAACTATATTGTTATTCACAAAACCTTGATAAGAATCTAACCGACTAGTCATTTGGCATCATAATGAAGTACTTTTGGATTGGCAAGGTGTTGAAGTCATGACAAGAATGTACGCACAATACACTGGAGCTGAATTTAAATTTCAATGCTTCTGGGTCAACTGCTCAGCTGCTTCAAAGAAAAAAATCAAGTAAGCCTAGTCTTAGTTCTAGGACTCATGCAGGTGTTTTTCCTAACCAGAAAAAGGTATCATTTCAAATAGTGAAATATATATATATATATATATATATATATATATATTTATATATATATATATATATATATATATATATATATATATATATCACTGCGTGTGATATTATGGATAATTAGAAACTTGATAAAAGTTTATTCCTACTTGGTTCAAAGGATTTAATTCGTAATAACAAAATATTCCTTGATATATTCAAAGTCCTTCCATTTCCTTTCGCGTGTGTCTAATATTTTTCAGCAGAAAGGTTAGGCTCCTTCAGATTAATGGGAAGCAGTTTTATTTGGATATTTTTATATAACTATACAAACTGATATATAAACTTTAAAATTTCACTAATATTACCCTACAATCTCCAGTTTAAATGTAGATTTAGTTACAAATTAGCAAGTTATAGTTGCCCATCATCAACTATAACTTTGGCAAGGAAGTGGGTTGGCAACTAGTAAGCTTAGTAAAGTTCTGTGAATACACTACATGTTTTAGATTTTTGTACCTTTTTAGCTACTTATTTTCGAATATTTTCTTTTTATTTGGTGTGACACAATGTCCTTCAGATTATCCAATTGAAAAATTTACAAAAGAAACTATAGCTCTTTGTCTAAGACTTTTTAAAAAAATGGGTGTAGTCCCATATATCTATGTTTTTGTATGGTTCGGATTCTGCTGTAAGGAGACATTTGGTACAATATATTTTTTTTGTGTGAGTATGAAATCCCTTTTCATTTACAATGTCTGTATGAATTTACCCCCCCCCCCCTCCAACTGACCTGAGTTTGAGAAAGAGCAAAAATAAAATGGGGCGATGCTCACTTAATCATGAAATTTCCCAGAAGGCTGTTGTGAATAACACTTAGTTGGCAACTGGGCTTAGTAACCAACTAAGGATCATTTTAGTTGCCAACTAGACTAAGTAAGGTTTTATTGAATATGGGCCTAGATCTTTTGCTCCTGAATACCGCGCTAGGTACGTGTCATTCGATTTGATTGCGTCAATACTTTAGTAGTCGCGGCGTAGCTCTGAGTTTTGGCGGAATTGTGCGCTTTTGTCTAAAAGCACCTAAACTGGTACAACTATGTGCTTAGATATGGACACACTTTCAAAAACAACTTAACGGTGGTAATCTTTCAATAATTTTTTTTTACATTCCTCAGGTAGTTAAGTCGCTCACATACGTATTCGGACCCCGGTGTTGTCACTCTATACTCAAAGGTGTCGCTCGAACCCCGGTGTTGTCACTCTATATTCAAAGGTGTCGCTCGAACCCCGGTGTTGTCACTCTATATTCAAAGGTGTCCCTCGAACCCCGGTTTTGTCACTCTATATTCAAAGGTGTAACCATGATCGTTCGGCAACCCAGAATTTGACCCCTATTTCGCGATGTTTCAAGTACATTTTCAGTCATTTTTACCCTTATTTGGCACAAAACGGGTACAAATTGGCCTTTCAAAAACACCCCTAGTTTTCGCAGTCAAGTACACTTTTTGCCAACAAGGACCAGAATTTTTTTTTTTTTTTTTCACTTTCGAGTAGAGGTCTACAAGCTCAAAACGAAGACCTTTTTTTTTTCAATTTCGAGTACAAGCTCATGAAAATAACCTTTTTTTTTCAAAACATGCTAAAAAAAAAAGACCCCTTTTTACGCGAAAATAATTTCGAACGATCATGCGTACACGAAGTCAATACAAAGTTACAACACCAGGATTCGAACCCTGTAATGCTCCATATTCCCCACTGTATTATAGCAGAGACCTTTGCAGGGTATAGTATACACATATACCAAGCTATGAGAAGGTATAGTGGAAATTATTTATCTGAGGAGGGACTGGCATAGCACTATTTTTTCCGAGGGGCGAAGCCCCGGGGAAAAAAAGTAACTATTGATAGTCTCTCCGAAGATATATAATTTCCACTTTACTTTCGAACTAAATGCTTGGTGTATTTGTTTTATATCTCTTCTTTACAAATAATTTGAAAAAGAAGACAATATTTTGACTAACCTGGTGTTTCCGTACTAACAGTTAGAGCCTACTTGTATCTCCTCGGGTCGCCGTTAATTGAGCGAAGTCCTTCAATGGACGAAAACATGCATGGTGAACAGTGAAAGTTTAGTCAACATATTATTGCTACGTGCATAGGCGTCCATTCATTTTTCGGATGGGGGGGGGGGGAGGCAAGACGACCAAGTGGAGATGAACCCACGCCACTAATATATACGTATATATAAATTCCTATTTGTGCGCGCACACGCACTCATACACGCACATACACACATATTATATATAACACATAGGCCTATTTCAACGTGAAGCATTTTCAATTTTGGGAAATTACTCATCTTGCGTGATTGTAAACATCCTGTTTTTTTTTTTTTCATTTTGCGAGCGAGCGAGCAAAAAATAACAAATTTCTTATTACAGAAGGGTTTAGTTATCAGAATACACTACAGGCATATATGAAACCTAATAATATATACATGGTTACCTCACTGCCTTATATGAACTCTATTTTGTCACATCGCTGGTCCATTGTTGCTGCCCCCAAAACCCCTCTAGGCCCTATTTGTAATATTACGAGGGAGCGAAGCGAGCGAGGAAGCACATACTGTCTTTGATGGTAGAAGTAGTAACCCCTTCGGCAAATTACACTTTGAGCCAATGAAAAATCTACATTATCTATTCGGTCTCCGCTCACTTACCGAATTTGTTTGCTTTTCAAAATCATTGATATTAAACGAGCGAGTGCAGCGAGCGAGGAAAAATATACACTTTTCATATGATAGAAGTGTTATTTCGTTATCATAATATAAAAGCGTGATAATAATGTGATGTGCGCTATACAAGAACGGAATATTATAATCATTATCATCATCAGAATACACTGTGAACCTGTCATGCCTGTATGATATCTAAATACTAGTAATACATCCGATCACCTGTGTGCCGAATATGACACTGTTTTAGCTACCTCGTTTACAGTCCGTATCCATTCTGTTTCTACCACAACGAGGAAAGTCAACGACCTATCCCGGCAAAATTGTATGGATTCGTCCCAAAAAATTTGTCAGCCACCTTGCTGCCCAAATATAATGATATTTTGGAATTTATAATGAGCCACTTGCTGCCCAAAATCATGTTGTATCTAGCTTTTACCAGCGAGAGTAGCAAGCAAGCTAACGAAAAATATGTGGGGTTTTTTTGTTTGTTTTTTTCTTTAATCTAGGCCGTTTTCTCCTGAAAGTGTATCTATTTTTAGGTCAAGTGGCCGCTCGATTTCTTGGAGTGATATCTTGTTTGGTTATATTGTAGAAGAGTAGTATAACATTAGACAGAAACACAAGATGCAAACCGATTTCCTTTCATAAGAATAGTAATTATCATCGGCATAATATACTAAATGTGAGCGAGCGCTTCCCAGTGTCCCATTTTTCCCCTTTTTCTTGTTTTCCGCTTTCATTTCACTTCCTTCCTTCCGATTCCTTTCTTTCTTTTTTTTTGTTCTGAAATTATTGGGGGGCAAAATGATATCTTTGCCCCCCCCCCCCCCCCAGGATCGACGCCTTTGGCTACGTGTAACGTTAGTACGATAATCTAGATCACGCCCTGCACTCGATAAATAGTTCATAGGCCTAACTGTTAGTTCCAATGAAATCATCGAAGAAAAGTTTGTAAACTAACTTAGGCCTATGCTAAATATGCAATGAAGATTGATGTCGAAATGCATTTGCTTGGAGTTGAACAGTAAAACCACAACTCTGAACATATTGACAAAAAAAATGCTTGTTTAGTTACTTATCCTAAATATGTACCACACATCCGAAATGGAAATGGAACTGTGGTCGAGTGGTCTTCTGGAACAAGGGCCAGGCACAACTAGGTAAGGTATAAGGAGGCCGTCATTTTGTTTACATATCCGATCCGAACCGATTAGCTACCAGCTGATCTGAATCGGGCGCTGATTGTGGGGCTAAAGTACCGGTGACTTGCGCCGATACTGCAGGCGTCAAGGTTATGAGCAGTCCGTATAAAGACCGTACTCTGCGACTCCGCGCGTTTGAATTTCACGCAAATTTTGTCAGTGAACAGTAAGCATGCGCAGTACTGCCTTGGACAAAAATAGTAAATAGAGCATGTGCAGTTCTGTCAAGGAAAAAATAGTTAAAGATATTCGGAGCTGAAATTATTTTTTTTTATCACGTGAGCACCTATTGACCAATTATTTATTCAAAATACTCATGAATATTAATAGAAGGGATATAATATACAAATATACTTTGCCTTGAGAGTTTCTGGTTAAAACTATGGGCAAGAGGTTACTGAGGGGCGCAGCCCCGAAGTGAATGGTTCTAGTGGAGGCACCGAGGCCCATAGTTTTAACCAGAAACTCGAAATTATGGCAGAGTATAATTTGTTTTATATTTTGGATTAAGATCTATTTATGCATTTTTGAATATATACTTTATTTTCTATTATTTTGTGCATGTAATTGTTGTTTGACATGTATTCATTTTTTTTTTTAAATTGATACACGGTCCCATTGTAAATCAGCCAAGTAGGTGAATTGGGCTTTTACCGTGTTTAAATAAATCAGTGAAATCTTATCAAATCAATATTTTTTATTTCATATCTATGTCCTATCGAATACTTTATGACACTAAACAACGTACGGGTAAACTGCAAAGTGATCATAAATTGAGAAACGCAATAGCCGCGACATCGCTAGAGCTACCAGTGGTGCGCGCGCTTGAACTCTCCTATGCCCGCTGAATATTTCATTTCGCGCATAGATTTCGCGTATTGTGACGTCATTTCACAAATATTATATACTATTTGGAAAATGTCGTCATTTCACAAATAGTATATACTATTTGGAAAATGTCGTCATTTCACAAATAGTATATACTATTTGGAAAATGTCGTCATAAAAGTGACGTCAAAATTACCCTTATGCCAACATTCTGAAAGAACTGAAAATACAAATGATCGCGTGAAGGCCTTTAAGCCAATCACTAAAGGATTAATTTCTGCTCCAAAATATAATGTGCAATAGTGAGTGTCGGTACAGATATCCTTCAAAGCTAAAATTGGCGTTAAAGCATGATTCTTGTAAATTTTTTATTGTAAATAAAAGCAAGATATAGTCATGTTAAAGCGTTCGTTTGAGGACTTACCAGGTCATGTGTCATGAACTCGCCTCCCAAAAAGGGTGGTGCTGTTACATTTTGTGCTTCAAACTGAAGCATTTCTTGATTTTTATCAGAACCATTGAGGCTACCATAATAAGTTTGGTATCGTCTTAAAGCTGTATCAATATGCTATTAGTCTGCAAAGTTTCACAGCTATAGCTAATATCTAACTTGAATTACAGCATTTTATATTTGGAAGGCCAGGGGTGGTGTCGGAAGCGGCGCAGCATGCACAAAATGAATGGGAAAATTCAGATTTCAGTACATTTTTTTGAAAAATGATGATATTTTTGTCAAAACTTGTCATATGACTCCAAATGTTGTACCAAATGAAGGCTAATGTACTTCCTTAACTGTTTTATGATTGAAAAGTGACTTTAGCTAAGCAATGGTAGTGTTAAAAACTGAAATACTTTGAATTTTTGGTCAAAATTGGCACTGCCTATATAAAGTCAATACAGAACTTACATTTTTCAATAGTTTCGGGAAGATGTCAATATTTTGTTCAAAACTTGCAATATGGCTTCACATCTGGTTCCAAATTAAAGCTATTTTATTCAGCTTTACTATCTTGTGATTGAAAAATAAGCGTGGCTGTCGTGAATACATTATAGAACACTTAATATACAGTGGATCATAAAAAATACTTGATATTTTTGGCAAAAAAAATAATGATTTTTTTTTTTTAGTTATTACATGATCATAAACCGAAGACAATTATATCTTGTTGAAAAGGTCAGAATGCATCTTGTAAGAATGTAACATTAGAACTGCCTTAGGAGTGCCACAGAAAAAGTTATGTTGAAAACAATGAGATAATAAGAATTATTACAATATCCGCATTCATGTTTTACATAATTTTTTTGTCTCACAGCTTGTGCCGTTTTCAGCGTAGTCATGTAGATTCGTCTTGTAATTTCATTTCAGAAAATATATACTTTTGCTATCACAGGGTTGATACTTAAGGAGATATTAATTTTTAAAAGTCGGAAGTACACTACTGCTGGTAGAATCATCATGTAACGCAAAAGTAGGCGACCTCATGACGCATGACCACTTATTACTACACTTTTCACATGGACACATGATGGACAAACTCTTGTTCCTGATTCCTGAGGAAAAGCAGGAAATAACAGGAAGAAATGGGGAGGAGAGGGCCAAGGAAATAAAGAAACAGGTGGGGATAGAAAGAAAACGAATACTAGACGAAGAAAAATACTCTAGCAGACAACGTAGAAAATTAGAAGAAGAGTCATGGTTAGAAAGGAATATTTTAAAGAATGAAAACATGTATAAGGCAGTTATAGGGGAAATAAACATGAAGAAACGAAGCTGGATAAACGTGGCCGAAGATGTTAAAAAAAAAAGGTGATTGTAAAAAAAGAAAACGATGTAAAGTGAAATTGCACTTTATTCATGTTTCTCTTCTTCATCTGAGAACTAGCTTTTATTGAAGCATATCAAATTTTAGCCAACCAACACCCTACTAATAATAAAATGTATATTTTTCGGGTAAAATAGGGCTATACAGCAGCTGTTATGAAAGCAGAAAGTCACCATTGGCGACTATATAACAATTAAAGGCTCGACACTTTAATGAAATATAAAGCTAGCATCAGGGGCAGGGCCAGGATATTTTGACAGAGGGCAGGACGTCCCGCAGGTAGTTTGTTTACATTTTTAAAAGAGGCGAGAGGCGGCGGAGCGTCTTTCAAAGTGGAGGGGGCGGAAAAAAGGACATGGGGGTGCATTTACGAAGAGTGAACACAAAAAGGAAATACATCGTTTTGAGGCGTTGCAACACATTGGTATACCCCTATTTCATACACGGTCATCTATAAGAATCATTTTTTAATACATTTCTCTCTAATCTTCATGATCTTTAAATAACAAGTATTGTGCAGTTGTGAAGGGTGCTCTGATGACTCATTTGCGAGCGAAGCGAGCAAGCAAATAATGCTTATGGGATTTGTTTGTTTGTTTGTTTGTTTGTTCTTTTGTTTTTGTTTTTGGTTTTTTTTTGTTTTGTTTTGTTTAGTTTTTTTGCTGAAAAGGTTTTTGCATTTATTACAGTGGTTTGATGATAAAGATATCGCAAATTTATTTTAGTGATTTTCCCTATTGTTATTCCATCCATCGTTCGTTTCCCTATTGACCAAGCTCATTAGAAAAGAAAAGCGGGGTTTTTTATATAAGCGCGATCTTGACATAAATAGGAGAATGGTTACAACATACTTGGTTATGAAATCAGAAAGTCACCATTGGCGATTATGTAATAATTTCAGTCTTGGCACTTTGATGAATTATATATAGCTGGCATCAGGGCCGCGCCAGGGTGTTGGATGCGGAGGGGGGGGGCTATATTTTTTTTTATGTGTGCCACAGATTGGGGCATGGCACAAAAATGCGGGAAAAAACGCCTGGAGAAGTAAGGCTAGCAATGAACGCGCGCTATGATAATATTTTTTTGGAGCCCTCATTCTGGCAGTGCTTCGTGATGGTGTATTGGTTATGCTCTCGGACTCTCGGACTATGCATCAGAAACTCGTGTGTTCAATTCTCACTCTGCAGTTGTGTCTTTCTTTTTGTTTTCTTAATTTTGGTAGCAGTGGTGTTCATTCCATCAAGAGTTAACTTCGATTTTCAAATTTTAAATTCATTTTTATGTGAAATAACTGGTAACGATGTCGTTTATTTAATTAAAAGTATTCGAGTTTCGAACCTCATTCTGTTTCTTACATATTCAAGTCGCTGATAATATTAAAACCCCAATCTGTGCCGCATAAAAATGTATCGCGTGCGGGGGGGGGGGGGGGATGACCTGCAGGTGAGTTTGTTTACGTTTTTAACGAATGAAATAGGGCTATTATAAAGTTGCATGACCCTGGCATCCACGGGCAGCGGAGCGTCTATCAAAGTGGGGGAACCAGCGAAAAGGGACCCTCCTTTTTTTTCTTCTTTTTTTTCTTTTTTAAGAAAAAGAGTGAATTAACAGAGGGTGAACACAAAAAGGACAATAGCGTTTTGACTGACCAAGCTGTAATAAGTGGGGGACCAGCGAAAAGTTTTTTTTTTTCTTTTTAGCATAAGAATGCATTTTGATAATTTTCATTATAGAAGAAACTGAAAAGGTGTTTTGAATATAAGCGTGATCTTGACACGAATAGGAGAATATGGTTACAACGTACAGCTGGAGCCGAAAGTTTACATACACCTGGGCAATGGTATGAAAAATGTTCACTAGCCAAAAATCTTAGAATTTACTATATCTTCAGAAATATTTATGTGACCATGGCAAATTGGGTATCAAACAAAAGAGCTTTTTATGCTCTTTCATTTGATTGGCTTATCATGAGTAATAAAGTACATTTAGACACGATTTTCTCTGAGAGAATTAATATCTATGAACAAAAATCAAAACATTTAACATTTTTGACTCATTTTTTTCTCACCAAAAGCATATCACATTTGATTTTTTGGTTGTTCTTATAAGCCGATATGAATAGAATGAAGGAGACAGAAAGAGGGCATAGTACTTGTAGTTAGAAATAATGAGCAAAAAATATGATATGTCTGAGCCAAGATTGACATATTTTCCAAAATATTACAAGTATTTTTCAAAGAAAATCATGCCTCAGTATAGTTCATTCTTTACAGCATGCCAGTCAAATGAAAGAGCAGGATAAGATCTTTTGTTTCATACCAAATTTGTCATGGTAGCACATAATTTTTTGAAGATATAGTAGATTTAGTAGATTTTATGATTTATGGTAAATGAACATTTTCTATGGAATTGCCCAAGTGTATGTAAACTTTCGGCTCCGACCATGCCAACTGTATTTGATATGCCATGCCTAAATGTAACATCTGGAGCGAGCATAGCGAGCAAGCTTTTGAAAAAATGAAAAAATATCCTCACTGATTCATTTAAGAGCTCCGTTCGTTCTTATTAAAGTTCCATGTGTTTTGCGCCTAGCTCTTGCCTCCTGCATCCACTGAACCACACTCTCATGAATTACAAGGGAATATGTTATCATAAAAAAATTCTCTGATTTTTATAGCAAGGTATTTGGCTATTTTGGAGACTTTAAGTCACTTTCTAGATGTGAATGATGGATAGTAATATAAGAGGGCAATGGCACAAGAAGAAAGGGGGCGCTAATCAGACGTAAAAAGGCACATGAATCAGATTCGAAGGGGCAAATAAATCGGAAGATTTGCAATACAATAAACGAAAATTTGCCGGTATCATAATCAAAACTGGACGCTCATTATAACTGAAAAGAGGCACTTGTCGAGGTGGTACTTAACGAAGGAAGGAATTGTAGTACAAAATTTGATTCCAAAGAGAGTCGTTGTATGCATAATATTTTTACCTCACCTTTGCTGCTATTCTCGTTATTTTGCAGGGGGTAGCAATTTAGTTTAGTAAAGTTAACAAGGAAAGAACAAATTATTGTTATGAATTCTCATTTTATCATTGCCATTTGAAGATCCGTCGGGCGTAGCGGTGGATGTTGTCAACCGTAAACTATATTGGGCTGAATACAACACCCCGCACCGTGTGATTCGTGCTGATCTAGATGGAACCAACCAAGAGGTTCTGCACGAAAACCAACAACAGCCAATAGCCCTCGCAGTCGATCCCATTAACGAGTGAGTCCATTATTTTGTTCTCTCCAAAGTAAAGTGCTGTACACTGCTGTTCCAAGATGAGTGGATGAAGTTGAAAGTATTTGCACTAGACAAAATGTGCAACAATTCTGAAAATCGTGAATATAGTAGAAAACTTTTCGCCATAATTACTTTTAAAAAACATGACAAGAAGTGAAAAGATTTGCCAATCAATTAACGTAGATGAAGAGTTGTTGCCCCCTTGTGATCCGGTCATTCATTACATAATTATGTATCCAAGGCTCTAGTCATAATGCGTAAAGGGTCGTCATTGATCTAGCTAAGGCATGTAAGTGCTCTGTGACAATAGTCAACTTACATAAAGTAAAAGTAGCATATGATTCCAAATGATATCTTGCCGGCTTTGGGTTACCATTATAGACAGCTTTCACTGTACTTGATTTTCCAAGGAATAAGTTGTTATGCTTATCATCAATGTAAGCGTTATTATCATTATCATTATTATAGGATTATTTTCATTTCTGAGTCACTTTCACTTTTTCACACGAACCAGTTGAAAGAGAGTGAGAGCATAATGCAGTGTGATTGCGAGGGAATGAGAGAGAGAGAGAGAGAGAGGGGGGGGGTGAGATCGTACACACACGCGATGAATCAAAGTAAATTTATAAAATAGCAGAATATTAACATAATAATCATTATAAATTATCTAATTTTGTATGCGTGTTTGTAAAAATAATTTCCAGAAAAAAAATCTGGTTGGTTGGTTTGATTTAGTTTGTTATATTCTGGGAAGAGAATTCATTTTTTATAATCTTAGTTTATACTATAGACTTGCTGTGTGATAAGAAATGCAGTTTGAGATAAAATCTGTCCATGTGTCTCTTCCCTGTAATCACTATAATCAACTTATTTATTATAGCAATTATTTTATTATAGCAATTATAAGCTGAAGCATGTGTCATTCACAAAACTACAATATAATCAATACCACTAGTACACTATCTTGGTAACGTCAGTTACCGTGGAATTGCCCATATGTATTTGTTGCTGAAAATCAAATTCGATGCACGCACGACCTTCGTTTATTTGGCGTATGATTTTCATAAAGTGTCTGGTAAATTGAACCCCACTATTCGTAGATTGAAGGGGTATATTTTCCAAAGGTTAGACCCGACCTTTCACAAATAAGGGGGGGGGGGGGCTGTTTTCACGGAAGGTCGGGTTAAGCGCAGTTTTCACGGGCACGCGAACGTTTTGCGAAGGATGCAAATATCGAAAAAAATTGTATGCTTCGAAAATTCACCAAAGGTTTGGAAGCGTTGTCAGTTATTGTTCGGGGGAAGCGGAAAACGTTTGCAAAAATGTCAAACTTTTTTGAAATTCTGCCGAACTAAAAACGAACAATTGGCGACGCTTACGAACCTCGCGCATGTTCGGCGAACTTTTGGAGCATAAAATGCGAATGATGGACTTTGCCATTTTTCTACATTCGCATCCTACGCAAATCGTTCGCGTGCCCCGTGAAAACCGCACTTTACTCCCGTAAAGTTCGCCGAACATGCGCGGGGGTTCAAAGTGTCGCCAATTGTTTGTTTTTAGTTCGGCAGCTTTTCAAAAAAGTTTGAAATTTTTGCGAACGGTTCCCGTATCCCTCGAACAATACATGAGAACACTTCCAAACCTCCGCCCAAGTTTGGCGAATTTTCGAAGCACACAATTTTAGATATTCGCATCCTTCGCAAAACGTTTCGTGCCCGTGAAAACCGCACTTAAACGGCCAGACGCGATCACCCGATGGTTAGAAGTAAGCCCCTTGTTTGAGCAACATCATTTTAAAAATGACAGGTGAAAAACTCATTTGTGTCAGATTTAAAACTGTGAAAATGTTTATAAAACCACAAGCGAGTATGATTGAAGGAAACAAAAATAAGTACAGTTATCCTTTTGAGGTCCGGCAAAATGATAAGAATACTGAATCAAATTTTGGTTCGCTGCATGGAAACCTTCCAAATAAAAGCAAAATCGGTTTCTAATCGTAGACAATAGCAAAACTTGCTCAAACCTGCATGACGTCATTGCGATTTGCAGTCGATTTTGCCTTTTATTCTAAGAGGAGGCTCGCAGTTGCGGGGAATTTCGATTTTAGTACTCATATAACTATTGATCATTAAGATTTAACATGTTTGAATTTGCATCTAAAGTGCTTTAACAATTTTTTTTTTTAATCGGATCGCAGACCGATCATTGTGTCCGATGGGTTTAACTTCTTCAATAAGAGTAATAATAATGCCCTCACCGTGAAATAAAGGAAGGCATTTTTGTTTCCTTGTTTGTTTTGCATTGATTTGCTTTGGTTTGGTTTGTTTGGTGTAGTTTTTTTTTTCTCGATGATGGGAGTTCAGAAAGGAAATATCGACTAATGCCATGAAGGTATCATTTGGAAGCGTATGTAACCGCACAGTTTGGTTAATATATATCCTTTGTTTCAGGGTTTTGTACTTTTCTTGGACGCATTGTATATAAACAGTTAGAGGGAAGAAAAATAATGGAAAAGGATAAAGACAAAACATAAAAATTCTCAAACACCCTTAACTCAATATTATTCACCAGCTGGTATCATGCGACAGAGGGTATTGACCTCCACGGAGTCGTTTCATCAAACAACTCCATGACAGTCATAATTCTTAGCTGAAAAACTGTTTCACATGGAGTGGATCGTGACATATCGGCCACAAAATCCATTAAATGTATCCTGAATTACCCAATAGTTTTTGAGGATCTTGGTGTCATAAAATGTAAAAGCAGAAGAGAATGCTAGCACAAAAATGAAAGTGTGTCGAAATCGGGGGGGGGGGGGGGTGGTTGTTTCACAAAGACTAAGATTGACTGAAATTGCACTTTGATTGATTGATTTTATTCGTCAGGTATAACACATAGAATATAACATAGGAATGAAAAAGGCATCAAATACCTTGACAGGATAGCCCATGAAAGCCGAAATTGGCTTATTTCCAATGGGGTCCTTTACACTGAACTTATGAGAAGTAACCAAATATCAGAGATACATAACTACCGCTATGACTACGTTAAACAATATCAATACAGAAACATAAAAGTATATATAAAGCAGAATAACTGATAAAAATTAAAGAAGATAAACATGCACTAAAACGTATGGCAGGCAGTTGATGCCACTTGTTCTCACAAACAGTATCTAAAAGGACATTCATACTGATTGTGATTGCATTTTCAATATTTATTATTTCTCTTTTTTTCCTCGAACAGAGAAATGTATGTTATGTTTATTTGCAACCATGGTTTGCAGTTCCCTTAGAGATTAATGCTATACATTTGTAGGAATATCGAGAGCAACAAGTACCATTAACAGCCTGCCATACTTTAGTCCGATTTCAGTCAGTCTTAGTCTTTGTGAAATACCCACCTGGCATATTCATCATATGTATGACATCTTATAATGTAGTGAGAAAACTAGTGCTTGCTTTAAAACGGGCAGATCTATGGTAGAGGATACCACAGTAATTTAATTCATTTTGTAATGCATACCCCACTTATGTATGCATTTGAAAATAAAGGTCGTGTAATAAGGATTTTATAGCAAAGCGATCAATGTTATTTTAAACCAGGAAACACACGCTATTTGATCTGTATCAGCTTTATGCTTCAAAGGAAAAAGTGAAAGGAAAATACTACATGAAAAAAAAATGGTTATTAACATGGGTCTTTAAATAAAGACTGTTTTTCGACTATAGCATTAAGAAAGGGCCTTTGAACTTCATTCTGTGTGCCTGTATGATACTTTAATTTTGAATACCAAGGGGTTTTAAGATGTAGAGTCACATCTAACTCGTTCTCTTTGAACCATTATTTCAGGCAGGTGCTTAAAACGGCATCTTCCTTGCAGATGCGTAAAAAAGGGATTCCTTCCTGGCTTCAAACTCAAGGGCCATTTTCAAAGGGAAATATGCTTTTGTATTTATGATAATTACTTTTCGCTACCACTTGTTTTGTAATACGAGCAGTGCACAGTGCTTACCAGAGAGTAATGACGGCAAACGGGGCATTCTAAAGGTTCACTCAAGCGTGACGAGTAAACAAAAGAGTATTACGTAATCTCATTAGCATAATGAATATTCATGAGGTAGGGTAAACAAAGGAGTTCGTCATGTTGGAAGATGGGCATTGAATGGGCGATGACGTAATCGTATTAGCATATTGCGCAAAGACAAAGGAGTGTGCTGTGGAAAAGATGGGGCATTGAATGGGCTGGCATGAATATGGATGAATGAAGGTGGTGAGGAAAGATGGACATTGAATAGGCTCATGAACATGCATGAAAGAGGTTGGTGAGGAAAGATGGACATTGAATAGGCCCATGAATATGCATGAAAGAGGTTGGTGAGGAAAGATGGACATTGAATAGGCCATGAATATGCATGAAAGAGGGTGGTGAGGAAAGATGGACATGAAATAGATATGACGTCAAGGTATATTGTTTTAGAACTAAGACAAAAGATCGTCGACGTTGTAAGGATGGGCATTGCGTCCCCATGGCAACAAGCAAACAAACATTGGTTTGAATGGAAGGATAAAGGAACCCCTATTGTTTCAGAGTTAAATTTAGACACGGAGGACGACTGTACCGGGAGCCATCCTAAAGTCTATGGGGGAAAAAATCCTTAAGTACACTGCCAATGGAGGCATAACTTTTCAAAACCGGTTTCATTTCTGCTGGCTTATGTGTGGACAAACCAATGTGGCCCAGATTTTTCAGGTACGCCCGTATCTTTAACACGTAAGTCAAGGGGGAAGGGTGAATCCAATTGAGATCGATATAGTGTAGTCTGATGAGACAACATGAATAACAATGGCGTAATCCATGCTGAATAGCGCTGTCGTGGTAGAGGGGCGGTGAGGACTAATACAAGTTGAATCTGGAATGGCTTTAATTGTGACAGCAGACAATATTGACTTTTCTTACCACCTTTTAGGGGAATCTTTCCTCTCTCCAAGTGATATGTTGTGGTGTAAAAATCAGCACGACTGTCCCACCTCTATCTGTCACTCTCTCCTTCTTAATACTTGGAATCTATACCTATCTCTATATCCGACTGAAAGTGTTACCTACTCTTTGGAATCTATACATATCTCTATCTTTACACGACTGCACTTACCCTTTGGAATTTACCCTATTTCTGTAAAGGACTGAAACTCTGTTCACTAACTCATAGGAATCTGATGTACATATCTGTAATTATATGACTTCATCTCATCGTTATCTCCACTTACTCTTTGGAATTTATCTCCATATTTCTGTATACGACTTCAACACTGTTAACTTTCTCCTTGGAATTCATCTACATATCTCTCTCTCTCTCAAGACTTAAACTCTTTTCACTTTCTCCTTGGAATCTATCTCTATATCTCTATTTACGACTTCACCTCTGTTCACTTTCCTCCTTTCAAGCGTCAAGGAAAAAAAGGACTCCTAAAATCATGTCTTAGAATTCAGATTGGAATTCACTTCAAATGGAAAAATGTCATGAAAAAAAGCACATAAAAACTTCACGTTGAGTACCCACTCCTCAAGTAGGCACAGCTCTAGAAAATGATCACACATGTATAAAGACAAATTTCAAGTTATATACATATACATGTGCCGTCTTAGACGTGTCCAAACAAAACATGGAAAGCCTATTGCTCCAGTGTTGAGACAAGAATAACATGACGCATAACAAACTAGTCAAAGCCCCATCATGGGTAAGTATATGTTCGTTGGATGACGTCACACTTTGGGTTTGAAAAGAATCCGATTTGTATTGCATAATCGTCTGCTGGTATGGTCGCGTGCGGGAGAAAATCGATAAACCATTGTAAAGTCCGCACATTTCTAAAGATGATAGACAGGGCTATTGCACTGGCTTAAGTTGATTTTTCGAAAGTACTTTTTATCGTGTTCATCGTAAATAAGTGACCACCCTGATCAGGCAAGGAGTCTAGTTTCTTGTAAAACACATATTTTTATGACATTTTCACAACACCACGTTTGACTCTCGACAGTCATGTCTATGTTAGGATGGCAAGGACTATATAGTCACTAGACCATTACACGTGGCATACTAAACTTTTCTCATCCTTGACTCTTTGAATTTCACACCTTCCTTTCACCAGATAGACTTTCATACCAACTGTTATCTCATCCATTAGACTTTTACACCACTCTTTCTCCAAATAGACTTTCATACCAACTTTTATTTCATCCATTAGACTTTTACACCACTCTTTCACCAAATAGACTTTCATATCAACTTTTATTTCATCCATTAGACTTTTACACCACTCTTTCAGCAAATGGACTTTCACACCCTCCTTTTCGATTACAACTGGACTACCACATCCATGACATCCTGACTGTCATATTTCGTTTAACCTGTAATTGAATAAAAAAAAACCTTTTTGTTGTATATCCCTTTAGGTCAAAGCGGGCACCACAGTGTAACGCCGTAACGTCGTAATTGAACGCCGCAATTGAACGCCGCAACGCCGCAATTGAACGCCGTAACGCCGCAATTGAACGCCGTAACGCCGCAATTGAACACCGCAACGCTGCAATTGAACGCCGTAACGCCGTAACGACGTAGGCAGCATATTCCTACGCATTTGCCCCCCTCCCCCCCTCTCTCTCTCTCTCTTTTCAGAACAGTTTTGTTGCATATCCCTAGACCATAGTGGTACGTGCCTGTTATGTGTAACCATGCTAGCTGTTACTTTATATTTACCTCCATGACGTCATATTGGGACTTCCCTCAACTAGTTTAGATCTTGCATCAGTATGCAGCGAGTCAAAATGAGGATTCGTAGATGTATTTAATGGGGTCGTATCATTATAGTACTTATCCTGTTTATCATTGAGGATATTTTCATGGTGTGGGTGTTTGATGCAATACGTAGCTATATGTCTGTCTTATAGTATATGTAAAAACACATTACAGCCATCAAATCGAACACGAGTAGACAAAATGAGCTCAGGTAAATACTATTTTATTATTTCACTGCAAGTATGACAACCATGCAAATGTGATGGTACAAAAACATATTGTACAGAACTGATATAATGACACGACCTAACACAGAGGTTTCTTAGGTCCCTGGAAATTTACACTCATCAGAGTAAATTCAAGTATAATATGATGAAATAAAGTTCAGTTTGTCATGTATATTATGATATCACTTTATGCCTTAGTTGTCGCTCTCTTCAGCTCCCTCCGTCTCTTCTTCACTATCATCTTCATCCTCATCCTGATACTGGAATAAACCCTCAAACTTTGTACCGTATCTGGCCAAAACTCGTTGCACAGCTCTCTGGAAATTCATGCCATTTTTTACTTTCTCTGTCAGATCAGTCATAATTTCAAGGTTGGTGTCATCTTCTTCAAGGTACACGCTCTGCTGTAAGAACCGAGAGTAGAGATCAAAAAATGTTCGTTTGACAGCCCAAAGAACTTTCACGTGAGCTTTTTCTTTAGCGTCGTCTTCGTCCATACCCTGGGAGATATATTTCTGGTATTTTTCATTCCTCATCTCCTCGGTGGCTGCCATGGCTTCTTCGAACCATCCTTGATAAGCCGGGTTGTCTTCAGGTTCTTCCGCACCAGCAGGTGTCTCGGAATTGTCATTCTCTCCTTCATTTTCTGAACCACTCGTTTCAGTTTCAGCTTCATCATCTTCATCATCATCATCACCGCTAGATTCTGCAACTGTTTGCTTTTTAAACGGCGGTTCGGATTCATCTTCGCTAACTTCATCACCATCGTCAGAGCTTTCGTGTTCGTCCTCCCCCATTTCAGGATGTACATTTTGTTGGTGCCTTTTCAGGTCGAACTTGCGACTATACGTCCGATCGCATAATGAACAACTGTGTCGCTTGGACAAGTC
The DNA here is from genome assembly GCA_029962745.1 of Echinometra lucunter. NCBI lineage: Eukaryota > Metazoa > Echinodermata > Echinoidea > Camarodonta > Echinometridae > Echinometra > Echinometra lucunter. The sequence continues at coordinate 7,038,443 of CM057156.1, forward strand.
GAAAGTATTCATGTTGACTCGATGACATTCAGCTTGTAAATGATAAGGAAACAAGCTGAACATTTGTAGTATATTGCTCGACGCCGCAACGCCGCAGTTGGAACGCCGCAGCGCCGCCGCGGAACGCCGTAAGGCCGTGGACGGTATATCACTACGCAGTTGATTTTATTTTCAAAACTACTGAATGACTGGCTCTTTTCAAACACTCTCTTCTCTACACAGCATCATTCATCGTTCATTCACTTGCCAAAACTGAATTCGTGTGTCAAAACGTGCATGTAGATCTAATAAAAATTTAAAAAATGGATTCAGTATTCATAATATATATATGTTTAAAGGGTCACTATACTATTGCTGAATTTTGGAAGAGTCAAAAAGATATTAGATAGTCAATTTATCTCCAAATTTTATTGTCCAAAAGTGGAAATTCTTTTTGCCCAATTGGTCGTGGGCCCGGCAGCCACTGAGCAGTACCAGATCGACGTTGCTCTATCCCTTTCAATTCTTGAACGCCAAAGAAGGTAGCAGCAACTCCCATCTTTTAACGTCTTTTGGTATGAAGCGGCCAGGGTTCGAACCCACGACCTCCCGATTGTGAGGCGTACGCTCTACCTACTGAGCCAACACATCGGTTAAAGTCGTATATCTGATTTGGATGTTTAATACAGTTATGACAATTCTACTAGTATTATATCATGATGTCACAAGAAAATTGCAGGTCATTGAAAACTATTGATTCGTCCAGACTTGTCCATGACGTCATAGACCTGTCCGAACAAATCACTCCAAACCTATAATTGTTCCACAGTGTTGAGAATAAGAATAACATGACGTAACAAAGCATGACGTCATGGACAAGTCTGGACGAATCAATAGTTTTCAATGACCTGCAATTTTCTTGTGACATCATGATATAATGATACGACCCCATTAAATACATCTACGAATCCTCATTTTGACTCGCTGCATACTGATGCAAGATCTAAACTAGTTGAGGGAAGTCCCAATATGACGTCATGGAGGTAAATATAAAGTAACAGCTAGCATGGTTACACATAACAGGCACGTACCACTATGGTCTAGGGATATGCAACAAAACTGTTCTGAAAAGAGAGAGAGAGAGAGGGGGGGGGGGCAAATGCGTAGGAATATGCTGCCTACGTCGTTACAGCGTTACGGCGTTCAATTGCAGCGTTGCGGTGTTCAATTGCGGCGTTACGGCGTTCAATTGCGGCGTTGCGGCGTTCAATTGCGGCGTTGCGGCGTTCAATTGCGGCGTTGCGGCGTTCAATTGCGGCGTTGCGGCGTTCAATTACGACGTTACGGCGTTACACTGTGGTGCCCGCTTTGACCTAAAGGGATATACAACAAAAAGGGTTTTTTTTATTCAATTACAGGTTAAACGAAATATGACAGTCAGGATGTCATGGATGTGGTAGTCCAGTTGTAATCGAAAAGGAGGGTGTGAAAGTCCATTTGCTGAAAGAGTGGTGTAAAAGTCTAATGGATGAAATAAAAGTTGATATGAAAGTCTATTTGGTGAAAGAGTGGTGTAAAAGTCTAATGGATGAAATAAAAGTTGGTATGAAAGTCTATTTGGAGAAAGAGTGGTGTAAAAGTCTAATGGATGAGATAACAGTTGGTATGAAAGTCTATCTGGTGAAAGGAAGGTGTGAAATTCAAAGAGTCAAGGATGAGAAAAGTTTAGTATGCCACGTGTAATGGTCTAGTGACTATATAGTCCGTGCCATCCTAACATAGACATGACTGTCGAGAGTCAAACGTGGTGTTGTGAAAATGTCATAAAAATATGTGTTTTACAAGAAACTAGACTCCTTGCCTGATCAGGGTGGTCACTTATTTACGATGAACACGATAAAAAGTACTTTCGAAAAATCAACTTAAGCCAGTGCAATAGCCCTGTCTATCATCTTTAGAAATGTGCGGACTTTACAATGGTTTATCGATTTTCTCCCGCACGCGACCATACCAGCAGACGATTATGCAATACAAATCGGATTCTTTTCAAACCCAAAGTGTGACGTCATCCAACGAACATATACTTACCCATGATGGGGCTTTGACTAGTTTGTTATGCGTCATGTTATTCTTGTCTCAACACTGGAGCAATAGGCTTTCCATGTTTGTTTGGACACGTCTAAGACGGCACATGTATATGTATATAACTTGAAATTTGTCTTTATACATGTGTGATCATTTTCTAGAGCTGTGCCTACTTGAGGAGTGGGTACTCAACGTGAAGTTTTTATGTGCTTTTTTTCATGACATTTTTCCATTTGAAGTGAATTCCAATCTGAATTCTAAGACATGATTTTAGGAGTCCTTTTTTTCCTTGACGCTTGAAAGGAGGAAAGTGAACAGAGGTGAAGTCGTAAATAGAGATATAGAGATAGATTCCAAGGAGAAAGTGAAAAGAGTTTAAGTCTTGAGAGAGAGAGAGAGATATGTAGATGAATTCCAAGGAGAAAGTTAACAGTGTTGAAGTCGTATACAGAAATATGGAGATAAATTCCAAAGAGTAAGTGGAGATAACGATGAGATGAAGTCATATAATTACAGATATGTACATCAGATTCCTATGAGTTAGTGAACAGAGTTTCAGTCCTTTACAGAAATAGGGTAAATTCCAAAGGGTAAGTGCAGTCGTGTAAAGATAGAGATATGTATAGATTCCAAAGAGTAGGTAACACTTTCAGTCGGATATAGAGATAGGTATAGATTCCAAGTATTAAGAAGGAGAGAGTGACAGATAGAGGTGGGACAGTCGTGCTGATTTTTACACCACAACATATCACTTGGAGAGAGGAAAGATTCCCCTAAAAGGTGGTAAGAAAAGTCAATATTGTCTGCTGTCACAATTAAAGCCATTCCAGATTCAACTTGTATTAGTCCTCACCGCCCCTCTACCACGACAGCGCTATTCAGCATGGATTACGCCATTGTTATTCATGTTGTCTCATCAGACTACACTATATCGATCTCAATTGGATTCACCCTTCCCCCTTGACTTACGTGTTAAAGATACGGGCGTACCTGAAAAATCTGGGCCACATTGGTTTGTCCACACATAAGCCAGCAGAAATGAAACCGGTTTTGAAAAGTTATGCCTCCATTGGCAGTGTACTTAAGGATTTTTTCCCCCATAGACTTTAGGATGGCTCCCGGTACAGTCGTCCTCCGTGTCTAAATTTAACTCTGAAACAATAGGGGTTCCTTTATCCTTCCATTCAAACCAATGTTTGTTTGCTTGTTGCCATGGGGACGCAATGCCCATCCTTACAACGTCGACGATCTTTTGTCTTAGTTCTAAAACAATATACCTTGACGTCATATCTATTTCATGTCCATCTTTCCTCACCACCCTCTTTCATGCATATTCATGGCCTATTCAATGTCCATCTTTCCTCACCAACCTCTTTCATGCATATTCATGGGCCTATTCAATGTCCATCTTTCCTCACCAACCTCTTTCATGCATGTTCATGAGCCTATTCAATGTCCATCTTTCCTCACCACCTTCATTCATCCATATTCATGCCAGCCCATTCAATGCCCCATCTTTTCCACAGCACACTCCTTTGTCTTTGCGCAATATGCTAATACGATTACGTCATCGCCCATTCAATGCCCATCTTCCAACATGACGAACTCCTTTGTTTACCCTACCTCATGAATATTCATTATGCTAATGAGATTACGTAATACTCTTTTGTTTACTCGTCACGCTTGAGTGAACCTTTAGAATGCCCCGTTTGCCGTCATTACTCTCTCTTACCTTTACAGGAGGCAAGCGAAAGTAAATGGTGCAAAATTTCCTGAAATATGATTCAAAATTACTCGACTGGGCCTGTGTGGGCACTTATCTGACATATGACATCATAAATAACTGTACTTATAGTAACCCTAGATTAGCCATATTTTTGACCAATCTGTGAAAAAAATTTATGAAAAGGAATTTCAACTGATTTGAGTAGGTATGGGTATCAACATTTACCAAAAAAGTAAGGTGGGATAGGGGGTGGGGAAAGTGCTTTTTCTAGGGTTCCAAGGTCATTGAGCTTTGTGAAATGTGAAAAACATGTATCTCAAGAAAAAAATAAAGGTACATGGATGATCTTGGTGTCAAAATGTGCATAACTGTTAGAAAAAGAGTACGCAAAATAAAATCTTACCCCAAGAACCAAGTTGGGATCTCCAAAATTAGGTTAAATGTCACTGACCTTTGCTGAAAAGGTAAAATATTGTATTTTCAGGTAAAAATTATTGTACGTAGATGATCTTGGTGCCAAAATACACAGAATTGTTAGAAAGGGCACACAAAATATCATTTTACCCCAAAGACCATGTTTTGACCCCCCAAATCTGGTCAAAAATTATCGACCTTCGCCAAAAAAGGTAAAATATTGTATCTCAGGTAAAAAAAAAAAAATGGTGTCAAAATGCACAGAACTGTTAGAAAAGGGCACACAAAATAAATTTTTATCCCAAGGACCAAGTTGTGACCTTCAAAATGAGGTCAAAGTTAAAAAAAAAAAATAACATCCCTAAAATTCACATAGTGCTTTCAATATTTTAACCAATTCTGCAGAAAAAATTAAAGCAAACCTTTTAAGCTCACTTTGAACACAAGAGTAGATACATAATATGTAGATCAGTATATAGGTATAGGGGTCTCTTAATTACTTTTCTTGGCAGTTTGGGGTCAAAGGTCAATGGTATTTCCTTTAATAACGTATCAAATATAATATTCCATACAATTATCTAAATTCCGCTGAAATGAATTGTCATGCTGATTTCTCGATTTGGGCAGATTCATTTTGTGGACCGAGCGGTTGGAAGCTTCGGTTAGGAAAGCTTCCTTGAATGGTACTACTAGCACGGAATTAGCCTCTCTCGGAATAGAATCTTTCCAAATTGAGCAGTGCCCCGACGGGTTTCCAGGTAAGTGCAATAGTTGTATAGGAAATATCAAACTGCCACTCTTTTTTTTCCGAACATGAATGTAAACTAACAGCAGTGAAGTGCATCACACAAAAATAGGCCAGCATGAGGGTTCTCTGGTTCTGTACGTGATGCTTAATTAGTTGTTTTTTTTTTCTTTTTTTAATCATTTTTTCTTGAACATTTATACAGAGTGACCTGATAAGCAAAAGAAAAAAGAGCAAACTTACATAACAAATGATATTGCATAGTTTAAAACAGAAATATTTCGGGGATAATGGCACTTTAAAATCAAATGCAGACTGGTCTTCCTCCGGGCTCTGTTTAGTTACAATTTTTTTTAAATGCAATAGTGTACATATACAAATAAATTTAGATCGGAGTAATGTAATAGTTTAATCGAAAACTGATTAATGAACATTCAAAGTGAAGCTTTCAAATCTAAAGCATGGTACACTGCATATACAATGAGGATCGATTTGAGAATAACAAAACATTAAAAATGTGACATAAATTTATCAAGTTATGTTGCCCATAAAGTTGGAATAAGATTGTATACATCCAATGATGAAATGATTTTGACAATGATTTCTTCCTAACAGATAAATATATACATTCCCAGATGAAACTGAAATATCATGAGTATTTGTTTTGCGCGACTCCTAAAGCATGTGTATGCTCATAAGTAAAAAATCACGGGACCTACGGCTTTAAGTCCTCTCCGACGGTAATGACGAATAATTCTTTACAAAAGGGCACTATTTCATAGGTCATCGATGTGGTTTTGAACCAGGGATCCTGGTAACGATTGCAATGGCTTCAGCACTGAATCAAGTAGAAAAATATATTTTTTTTTATTGCGTACATGCGTATAAAGAAATGAGAGGCCGTTTTTTTTTTCAAGGCACAGAAAGAAAATTGTAAATGAAGATTCAGAGAAACGGGTAGTAAGAAGTTAATATCAAATTATACAGTGAACCAAATAAAACAGTGATCCCAATATTAAAATGTAATATTAATATGCTTATAATATATTCAGCTAAAACACGTTTAAAGAAAAGTGAGGAAAACATTATTATACATGATGATTAACGATGAAAAGAAATTATTGTACATTTGTCTCTACAGGATTGTAAGAAGGACTTTAATTGGGGGATTTGAGAGCCGTATGGCGGCGGAAAGTCGGTTCCAACTAAATCTCAATACACTAGGATCTTTAGTAGAATACCATGCGACAGTTTGGTGGTCTCTAAGGCAGTTTATCAGAGCTAGGCGTTATCCTTGTTGAGACATCGTCACACAAAAGAAGCTCAATTCGCATTTGGGAGCTAATTTATTAACGTACTGAAACGTCAGAAGTTTAAATATTACCATTCTTGGCATAGCTTATGCCGCAGTGAAAGTCGCTATGTATCCCACTTTTTCGGCTGAGAGAAAAAAAAAAAACTTTTTAAATGCGAGCAAGCGCTTCCGGGTTTTTCTTTTTTTTTTTTTACTTGTTTTTTCTTTACTCTTTTCCCTTCTTCTTTCTTTCATTTACTTTGTTTTAAGGGAATAACAAGGGCGTGTCATTTTTGATGGTGAATTATTGGGGTGATGATACCTGCAATCACCCCACCCAAAAGGGATATGTCCACCACCCCCCCCCCCCTCTCTCTCTCTCTCTCTCTCTCTCTCTCTCCAGCATCGACATGGCAGTAGGGCACCTGGCGATTAGGGATGAGATGGGAGGAATTTTAATTTGTATGATCCCTGTATGATGGGGGGGGGGGGGGAACCATAGTCCGCGCACATTTTAATTTTCTAAAGAACGCGATTTTCAATCCATAATTTCTCAAATGTTACCAAAAACTATTCTGATTTAATTTACACCAAAGACAAAGCAAAGTTTTTGACTATAAGTGGGCGCAAGAAGAAGACTAATTTACGAAATATTCCCGAGAAATCGCGATCGCAAAATAATTTCGACGTCGTATCGCAACGCACTGGACCTGGAAAAGTTTTGCAGAAATAACGATACCTAATTTCGCGCACGCCAGTTTACAAATGATGAATACAAAATAGAGACCCATCAAAGGTAAGATAATTACATCATTAGCAAGACAAAATGCCACAGAATCTTTTGATATCACATTTGATGACATCGTCTCTCGAAAAGAGGAATTGTAGACCCTTGCGGCAGGTTCAATTTCTTCCGAAATTCTAAAGAAAGGTAAATGCTAGGGTAATTTTAGGTTGCTCTTTCCATTGGTGCTATCAGATTTTCACAATCTTTTCTAGTTTTTGAGATATGACCCTGTGCACGAACTTTGGACCTGCGCGAAGTTATAGGTCACACTACCATACCTATTACCGACCACTTAATAGTTTCCCATCCCACTACAGAAAAGCCTTTCAGTAAAATATCTCGAAATGTTACTGACATATAGAGAAAATACTGCTAAATAAAGTCCTCTGACCTTGAAGTCGTAAATCTACAACATTATGGAGAGGTCTGTAATATGACTGGTCGGTATTAGATACATTGATCACACACTTTTTGAGGCATTAATCCCAGTGTTAAAAAAACGTATGCTAGATCCGTATTAAAAGAGCAACGTAGATAAAGTGCCTTGCTCAGGGGCATAAGTGCCGTACTGGAATCGAACCCCCGATTCTTGCGTCTCCAGTCAAGCTCCTTACACCACTGGACCACGGCACCTCCAAGCTTTTGCTCCTTCTTCCTTGCAATTACTCGCTACGAATAAATGAAGGTGCAATCAACATTATGATAATCATTAGTGTAAACGATTTCGTGCTACACAATTCACACGGACGTGATTTTTTTTTTCAATTGCAGGGTCCAAACTACTGTATTATGATGGCCTGCAACTGGGGTACATGTACTCGGACGGCAGCAATCTGACTACTCTTGCAAGTACTAGTGGATTGTATTCCGCATGGTCCCTTTGTATGCATGGTACTATCATGGCATTTGTCACTTCTGAGCAAGAAGTTCATTCCATAAACATCACCGACTCAACGTTCGTCACCCATTCCACCATCACGCTGACAGATAACAGTACCGTGAATTTAAATGCAGGAGCTCTTACACTCGTACATGATGGTATGGTTTTTGCCTCTTCCTCTCACTTTGCCTGTACATACTCATGATACTGGTTAAAGTCCTATGTTGCAAAGTCTTCTGATTACATGAGCTAAGACCTATCGCAGTGTATCAACGAGCTCTGCTCATGCGTGATTCGCTACTTTCTCGCCTGGTGTGCCCTAATTCCCCATCTCATTTATTATTTTCTTGGTTTATACCAACTGCCTCCAAATCTTTAAATCAATGCTCTCTTCTCGAACAGGCCTGATGCCTTGCGAGCAGTATGTAACAATGACTACTTTTTATGTTTGCTTCGAGATCCTAACTGTAATATTGATTCCTTTCGATTCCAGTTCAGCTTGATTAGTGATAAGATTATATATTTCTCAACATCTTGCTGGAGAAAGAGGGGAAGACCAAGTAGGACAAGAATCGAGAACATTCCAGAAAAGGAGTAGAGTAGAACCTTTTGAGTTGATTGGTTTCTAAAGGTCCTTTGCACTGTTCGCCCAATAGCCCCAAAGCCATAGAGACAGAGATTTGGGTTTGCGACGATTTAGGAAGAAAGTTGGAAAAAGAGTATTGGTTGATCATGCTTTTTAAATATACAGGATATAAGTAAGCTATTCACCGTTGACAGGCTAAATTTCACCAGTTGCTCCTGGCGTCTTCAGGGGATCTGAATTCCGCTCTAGGGGGCCTCGACCTTTTGTTCAGGTATGGTAGTTGATACTGAAACCCTCAAACCGGGATCTAAACCACCAGGAGCAGCTTGCGAAACATTGCGGAGCAACGGTAGCCTGCTACCGATATTTGAGTTATAATTTATCAAGATTAAACATTACTGGATGAATCATGATAATCATGAACACCAAGTGTTAGGGGAATGTTACTTATTTAGTCATCTGCAGGAAAAGAAAATTACTCGAAGGCAAGAACAGGTACTGAAAGCCTGGGTGCATCAAAAGAATGGGCTCTGGGAACTATGTTCATTTGTCTGGCATGCCTGGTGTAACAGCTGAGGCGCGTCAGATTTTAGGGGTATACTTACACGCATGTAAAGTACTGCAATGGGCATAAACTGATTCAATTCAATTTCACAGAACTATATTAGAACGTGAATATACATAGCTGTGCATATCCAGGACACAGTAATCATGTCGTCGTTGCTTCTCATGATAAATAAGAAAAATTGAACTTTATAGTAATCATGGTCATTGAGATGCCGGTACATTTAAAATCTGCTACTGAGCAAATCGTTCCAAAATAAATCAGTTGTTTTTTGTTTTTGTTTTTCTTTCACATTGTGTGATTAAATGATCAGCAAGACCTGTCATTGCTGACTGCCCTAATGACGTCATTAGCCTCATCAGCCAACCTGAAGATTCGGTTAGGATTACGTGGACTGAACCATCTTTACTAGAAACAGGAGTCTGTGCATCGTTCGAGTTTTTAGGGCCAGGGACCAATGGAGGGAACTACACATATGGTAACTGGACGCAATCTTACCAAGCAACCGGCTATCATGGCAATACGACATGCTCTTTTACGATTACTGTTGCATTAGGTATAAACTTGACTGAAAAATAGCATTTATAATTACATTAAGAAGAAGAAGAATATAATAATAATAGTAGTAATAATAATAACAATAATAATATAAATAATAATAATAATAGCGTTTCCACAGGAATGATTAGACTGATGAAAACAGTCATCATAAAAAGCACAATATTTACATAAACTCAACAAAATTATCATATAAAAATATAATTGTTGTAAATCAAAGTTTCTTAGATGAAAATTATTAAAGTCCTTAACTAAAGATAATTCATCTCGCTGTAACGCCATCAAAACACTGGAGCTTATAGAAACAAAAGGGTCGCTTTTGCTACTTACATATGCTCGATCTGCAGTCGATACCGAAAAGAAACCCACAAAAATATTCAAAATCAGTGACTGCTTTGCACCTTAATAAACTTAATAGTAGCTGGCTTTTATCAACTTACTTCTAAGAGGTTGTGTGAAACGTTATATCCCAATATTACAACAGAATAATATTAGAAATTAATTTACCTACAAAATATCTTTCGATTTTCTGAGTTTTAAACAATTGTGAAATAATGTAAACATTATTGCGCCGATTGGAACTCAATAGGACAGCATTCATTGATGTGTTTGTAATCTCATCTCCCAGTACTTGGCAGCTGCCCCGACCCCATCTCCGTTGCCACGGATCCGCGTAAGGAGTATGCCCTCGTGTCATGGGAGGAGCCACTGATCCGGGGTGACTTTGCGTCAGTCAAGAGTGCAATTAATGGCGGGCCCTTTCAAATTGGTGTTACCAACGTCACCTATACTGTGATATTTGACGGTGGAGTTGATCCTACATGTGTATTTTCAGTCTCAGTGAGAGGTAAATTTAATCACAGATGTCCAGGGCGAGGCCAAGCAAAGTTAATATATAGCAACTCGTTTGGGACAGTAAATCCAGTGCTACAGTTTTCGGAAACGACTTCCCTCCTAAGTGCCCTTTGCACACGATCGTCCGTTTTTCAGGTCTTATAAAATCGTGTAACACGACGACGGTCTGCTTGAGGAGGGCTTATAAAGAAAACATTCAAATCAGTTTTTACTAATTATGGACACGACCATGAAGCAGAACTTTCCCATGTTTGTTTGCTTGGGTTTTTTTTTTTTAATCTTAATACCCTACAGAAAAAATTGTAATGTCTCCAATGCTCCTAGTCACAATGATCACTGCTTATAATTTTGACTAATGCTTATATTTTTTACTCTGTACAAATGATGCTTCTATTTAAACTATGCAGATGATGAACCTCCTCAATTCACCTCCTGCCCTTGTCCAATAACTGTTACTGCTGAAATGGGTCAACCACACACTTCTGTATCTTGGAACGAACCAAACGCTACAGATAACTCAGGTCACGCTACCATCATGTTTGGAGGAGAAGGAATCAATGGAGGGAATTATGGGCCTGGTGTAACTACAATCACCTACAACGCAACAGATGCAGCAGGAAATACAGCCTTCTGCACATTTTCCATTGTTGTGACAGGTAGGTGAATGTCCTTTCGGAAGTAAAGTTTCAATAATAATTTCGCACCATTGAACCGGTGACTTAAATCATACTTCAGAAGAATCTTACATCCTTCATTTTTCAGATGATGAAGGGCCAGTAGTAGGTTTCTGTCCTGACACAATATAGTAACAGGTCAGTTAATGTTCTTACTAAAGTGACCCCTCGCCTCGACTAATATTTCGAAGCACTGAGGTAGGTTAGTGGGGTTTTTTTTTTTTTGGGGGGGGGTTGTTTTGTTTTAAGTTTATATTTTTTCTTTTTAATTCTGGAACTGCCAACTCAGATGAATTTCGCATCATTTATTTGCAGATAATGAAGCACCGGTAATAAGTCCCTGTCCAGATACATTATCTGCTTCCACTGCAATGGGTCAACCACATGCTACTGTATCTTGGAACGAACCAAACGCTACAGATAACTCGGGTCAAGCTACCATCATGTTTGGAGGAGAAGGAATCAATGGAGGAAATTATGGACCTGGTGTAACTACAATCACCTACAACGCAACAGATGAAGCTGGAAATACAGCCTTCTGCAAATTTTCCATTGTAGTGGCAGGTCAGTGAATTTCCTTTCGGAAGTGACCTCTCAAAAATATTTGCACATCATTGAACCGCTAACTATAATCATAATGCAGAAGAATTTTTGATCCTTCATTTGCAGATGATGAAGGACCAGTAATAAGTTCCTATCCTATAACAATGTAGTAACAGGTCGGGTAAGGTTCTTTCTGAAGTTGTTTTTAGCTCATTTGGCCCGAATGGGCCAGATGAGCTTATGCCGTGGCGTGGCGTCCGTCGTCCGTCGTCCGTCGTCCGTCGTCCGGCGTCTGGCGTCCGGCTTCTGGCGTCTGGTGTCTGGTGTCCGTAGTCCGTCCACAATTTCAAAATGCTTCTTCGTCATTTCTAGCCTGATTTCAGTTCTGTTTGCTTTATATGATAGCACTAGGTGGGGGATTCGAAAATTCTACACAGAATTTTGAAACTCATTAAATGTGCTAATGTTTCCGCATTTTTTCGAAAATCACAAAAAATGCTTCTTCTCCTTCATTTGTCAACCAATTATTATTTCTTGTTCCAGCTAGTAGAGCTACGTGAGGTACACAAAACTTCTACACAGAATTTTGAAATTTTTTCTCAAAATTGTTTATGCAAATTTATGCAAAAGTTATTCGAAAATCTCCAAAACAATGCTTCTTCTCCTTCATTTATCGACCGATTTTGATTTTTCTTGTTTCATCTGGTAGAGCTAGCTATACGTGAGGTACACTGAACTTCTAAACGAAATTTCAAAATTTTGTCTAAAAAATTGTCCCCCCTCCCATGATAGAAGATTTTTGAAAATTCGTGCATGAAAATGGCATTTTCTGCACATTAAAATTCAGTATTAGGGATAACTTTTATGAGAAGTTGCATGTGGGGGGGGGGGGGGGCAAGGCGAGGGAGCGAAGCGACCAAACGCGGGGGAGGGTGTGGGAAGGGGATCTAACGATAGGGAGATTTTTGAAAATGGCGTTTTCTGCACACTAAAATCTAGTATTAAGGGTAACTTAAATGAGAAAAGGAATAGGGGGGGGGCAAGGTGAGGGAGCGAAGCGGCCAAGCGGGGGGAGATTTTTGAAAATTCATGCATGAAAATGGCATTTTCTGCACATTGGGGTAACTTATATAAGAAGTGGCATATTGATGTTTTACTTTCATTTTACAGGGTAGGGGTAGGATAAGTTATGTGAAGTGGACTCAGTGAAAGGGTTTTTTTTCTCTCTCTATGGTGAAAGACTGTTCAGTCTGCCAAGAGTACAAGCCTTCACAGCCCCGTGAGACTCTTCTTCAGCATGAGATACCTACAAGACCTTGGCAGGTCTTGGGTACAGACTTGTTTTGCTTTGAAGGGAACAACTATGTCATTCTTGCAGACTACTTCTCAAAGTTCCCTTTTATCCGGAAAATGCCTCAAGATGGTACTAGTGTTGCTGTTGTCAATGCAACTCATCAGTTGTTTGCGGAACAGGGGGTTCCAGAACGCATCATTAGTGACAATGGTAGACACGTTGACTCCTCAACCTCCAGAGACTTTGCAACACAGTGGGGGTTCAGCCATGTGACATCCTCTCCCCACTACCCCAAATCCAATGGTTTCATTGAGTGGATGATCCAAACTATTAAGAACAAGCGAGTGGCATTGACCCCAACATGGCTCTTCTGTGTATTCGTGCCACCCCAATAGACAGCTGCATTCCAAGCCTAGCTGAGCTTCTGTATGGGAGAAAGATGAAGGACAATTTGCCAACTCTAGTCCGCAACACCTCCCCCATTCGTGATGAGATTTACGACAATAGAGCCGGAAGTATCATCATGGCAAATCAGTCCATGACCTAGCACCACTCTCACCTGGACAGCTTGTGAGAGTCCAAGACCAGACATCGGGACACTGGGTAACAGCTACTGTTCTTGAGAAATGCCATGAGCCTAGGTCGTACCTCCTCGAGACACCTAATGGAAGGGTGTTACAAAGAAACCGGCAGCACATCGCTGACGTTCAGCCCAAGCATGTCCATGATGACGACGAAGTAATCCGGACACCTGATCCTCCTACACATGAAGAGATGAGCTTGATCCAACCTCAGATGGCGGCCAGTCTTCAACCCCAACTTCCTGTGACAGGCCTTCTGTTGAAGTAACCCACCAGCAGACCACCCGCAGTGGACGTGTGATCAGGAAGCCTGATAAGCTGACTTATTGATAGGTTTTCGGAAGATAACATAAAGGCAAAACTGCAATTTGGTTCAAATTGGGTTTAATTTTGATAATATGGACTGTATAGTTTTGGGACAGATAAATCCTTTTCACTCCACTCAAAGCTAAACAAAGAAATAATAATTGGTGGACTTTAAACACTTCATTATTTACATGAACACTGATCTTGAGCTGAAGGACTTGGTCTTTGGAAATCTGAAGGCTGGACATTATGGACTCAGTTTTTTTTTCTGTAGGGGGGATGTAATATGTGATCCTGACACATGCTATGTTCACACACACACACACACACACCCACACACCCACACACACTTGTGCATACTACCAAATATAACCATGCAGTGCTGGATTTGTAACCTGTATTGATTATCTCGTGTCATCATTACCGAGTCATACAGCCCCAAACACATTATAACAGCCTTCCGCACATTTTCCATTGTAGTGTCAGGTCAGTGAATTTCCTTTCGGAATTGACCTCTCAAAAATATTTGCACAACACTGAACAGCTAACTTTAATGCAGAAGAATTCATTTGCAGATGAGGAAGGACCAGTCATAAGTTCCTATCTTAAAACAATGTAGTAACAGGTCAGGTAATGTTCATTCTGAAGTGACCTCCCGCCTCGACTAATACTTTTAAATCAGGTAGGTGAGTCTTTCTTTTTTTATTATTGTTTTTTTTTTCTTTTTTTCTTTTTTAATTCTAGAACTGCACTTTTTAAAACTGTGATCATGTTAACTCAGATGAATTTTGTAATATTTATTTGCAGATGATGAAACACCGGTAATAAGTCCCTGTCCAGATACATTATCTGTTTCCACTGCAATGGGTCAGCCACATGCTACTGTATCTTGGAATGAACCAAACGCTACAGATAACTTGGGTCAAGCTACCATCATGTTTGGGGGAGAAGGAATCAATGGAGGGAATTATGGACCTGGTGTAACTATAATCACCTACAACGCAACAGATGAAGCAGGAAATACAGCTTTCTGCACATTTTCCATTGTAGTGAAAGGTCAGCTGATTTCATTTCTGGTGCGACCCTTTTGAAAGGGGTCTATGAATCCCAGTTCAATATTTACAAGAACAACAACTTTACAAATACTACAAGAAAAATAAGCAAACAATACGCAATCTTCAAGATAGCATACAAAAATATCTTATGAGTGAAAAGGGGAAAAAAATCTAAAACATGCTGTACTTTTACTACAATTTCGTGAGAATTTTTTTTTCCGGTCAAGGTCCAATATATATATATATATATATATATGTTTTTGTATTTATATATATATATATATATATATATATATATATATATATATACATATACATATTTCAAATGGTCAACTGTTACTATGTATACATGTACAATTTTAGATATCCTTGTGATACACATAATTCTGTCTATGTTCTGTCCCCCACCCACCCCCACACCTGAAAAATCTTTTGTCATTATGAGTCTCCACATGTGGTAAACTATACATTGCTTATATATTTTCAGTCTATAATTAAATGTTTGGATTCCGAATTCAGTATAAATGTCACTGGGTACTGCATTTTCAAAATTGTTTAACAGCTGTTCAAAATGGCATGAGCATTGTCTTTACAAAATCAAATTTCTTACCTTCTAAATTTTAGTAAGAAGTTTATTAACTGGCTAGGATGCATACAATTGACAAGAGATATAAAACACGAAGTTATCTATTAACACGACGACTGATCTATTAATTCGTTTGTTTTTATTGCTAGAAACTGCTTTATCTGTAACTTTTATCATGCTAATTTAGCTGAATCTTACATCAATCACTGCAGATGATGAAGCACCGATAATAAGCTCCTGTCCAGATACATTATCTGTTTCCACTACATTGGGTCAACCACATGCTACTGTATCTTGGAATGAACCAAACGTTACAGATAATTCAGGTCAAGCTACCATCATGTTTGGAGGAGAAGGAATCAATGGAGGGAATTATGGACCTGGTGTAACTATAATCACCTACAACGCAACAGATGAAACAGGAAATACAGCTTTCTGCACATTTTCCATTGTAGTGACAGGTTAGTAAATGAATCACTCTGAAGTGACCCCTCCGAAATACTTTTTAAAAACTTAGTATGTTTATTTTTTAAATTTCCTGTTTTGTTCAAGTTCAGGTTCTTCTTTCTCAATCATAATATAAAACTGATAATTTTTACAGTGCAAAATTATTCCTGTAGGACTGAAGAAAAGGAAACTAAACTTTTGCTCGCCGATCAACGGGGGGGGGGGGGGGGGGCATGGCCCCCTTGTGCCCCCCCCCCCTATAGCTACGCCAGCGGTTTACTTGTTGCATCTGGTAGAGCTACATGAGGTAATCACAGAATTCGGAAAATTTGTCTAGAATTGATTATGCTAATTATTCATTAAAGTGTCAATTTGGTGAAAATTAAAAATTTCTTTGCCGGATGCTGGAAGAGCACAACACCATCGATGTGCTTGTTGTTTTTGTTTGTTTGTTTTTTTTTTTTTTTTCCTTTTTTTTTTGGTTTGTTTTTTGTTGTTTTGGGGGGTATAATTCAGGAACTGCCGTGTAGACCTGTGATCATGTTAACTCAGATGAATTTTGTAACATTTATTGCAGATAATGAAACACCGGTGATAAGTCCCTGTCCAGATACATTATCTGCTTCCACTGCAGTGGGTCAACCACATGCTAGTGTATCTTGGAACGAACCAAACGCTACAGATAACTCGGGTCAAGCTACCATCATGTTTGGGGGAGAAGGAATCAATGGAGGGAATTATGGACCTGGTGTAACTATAATCACCTACAACGCAACAGATGAAGCTGGAAATACAGCTTTCTGCACATTTTCCATTGTAGTGAAAGGTCAGCTGATTTCATTTCTGGTGCGACCCTTTTGAAAGGGGTCTATGAATCCCAGTTCAATATTTACAAGAACAACAACTTTACAAATACTACAAGAAAAATAAGCAAACAATACGCAATCTTCAAGATAGCATACAAAAATATCTTATGAGTGAAAAGGGGAAAAAAATCTAAAACATGCTGTACTTTTACTACAATTTCGTGAGAATTTTTTTTTCCGGTCAAGGTCCAATATATATATATATATATATGTTTTTGTATTTATATATATATATATATATATATATATATACATATACATATTTTAAATGGTCAACTGTTACTATGTATACATGTACAATTTTAGATATCCTTGTGATACACATAATTCTGTCTATGTTCTGTCCCCCACCCACCCCCACACCTGAAAAATCTTTTGTCATTATGAGTCTCCACATGTGGTAAACTATACATTGCTTATATATTTTCAGTCTATAATTAAATGTTTGGATTCCGAATTCAGTATAAATGTCACTGGGTACTGCATTTTCAAAATTGTTTAACAGCTGTTCAAAATGGCATGAGCATTGTCTTTACAAAATCAAATTTCTTACCTTCTAAATTTTAGTAAGAAGTTTATTAACTGGCTAGGATGCATACAATTGACAAGAGATATAAAACACGAAGTTATCTATTAACACGACGACTGATCTATTAATTCGTTTGTTTTTATTGCTAGAAACTGCTTTATCTGTAACTTTTATCATGCTAATTTAGCTGAATCTTACATCAATCACTGCAGATGATGAAGCACCGATAATAAGCTCCTGTCCAGATACATTATCTGTTTCCACTACATTGGGTCAACCACATGCTACTGTATCTTGGAATGAACCAAACGTTACAGATAATTCAGGTCAAGCTACCATCATGTTTGGAGGAGAAGGAATCAATGGAGGGAATTATGGACCTGGTGTAACTATAATCACCTACAACGCAACAGATGAAACAGGAAATACAGCTTTCTGCACATTTTCCATTGTAGTGACAGGTTAGTAAATGAATCACTCTGAAGTGACCCCTCCGAAATACTTTTTAAAAACTTAGTATGTTTATTTTTTTAATTTCCTGTTTTGTTCAAGTTCAGGTTCTTCTTTCTCAATCATAATATAAAACTGATAATTTTTACAGTGCAAAATTATTCCTGTAGGACTGAAGAAAAGGAAACTAAACTTTTGCTCGCCGATCAACGGGGGGGGGGGGCATGGCCCCCTTGTGCCCCCCCCCCCCTATAGCTACGCCAGCGGTTTACTTGTTGCATCTGGTAGAGCTACATGAGGTAATCACAGAATTCGGAAATTTTGTCTAGAATTGATTATGCTAATTATTCATTAAAGTGTCAGTTTGGTGAAAATTAAAAATTTCTTTGCCGGATGCTGGATGAGCACAACATCATCGATGTGCTTGTTGTTTTTGTTTGTTTGTTTGGTTTTTTTTCGTTGTTTTTTTTTTTTGGTTTGTTTTTTGTTGTTTTGGGGGGTATAATTCAGGAACTGCCGTGTAGACCTGTGATCATGTTAACTCAGATGAATTTTGTAACATTTATTGCAGATAATGAAACACCGGTGATAAGTCCCTGTCCAGATACATTATCTGCTTCCACTGCAGTGGGTCAACCACATGCTAGTGTATCTTGGAACGAACCAAACGCTACAGATAACTCGGGTCAAGCTACCATCATGTTTGGGGGAGAAGGAATCAATGGAGGGAATTATGGACCTGGTGTAACTATAATCACCTACAACGCAACAGATGAAGCTGGAAATACAGCTTTCTGCACATTTTCCATTGTAGTGAAAGGTCAGCTGATTTCATTTCTGGTGCGACCCTTTTGAAAGGGGTCTATGAATCCCAGTTCAATATTTACAAGAACAACAACTTTACAAATACTACAAGAAAAATAAGCAAACAATACGCAATCTTCAAGATAGCATACAAAAATATCTTATGAGTGAAAAGGGGAAAAAAATCTAAAACATGCTGTACTTTTACTACAATTTCGTGAGAATTTTTTTTTCCGGTCAAGGTCCAATATATATATATATATATGTTTTTGTATTTATATATATATATATATATATATATACATATACATATTTTAAATGGTCAACTGTTACTATGTATACATGTACAATTTTAGATATCCTTGTGATACACATAATTCTGTCTATGTTCTGTCCCCCACCCACCCCCACACCTGAAAAATCTTTTGTCATTATGAGTCTCCACATGTGGTAAACTATACATTGCTTATATATTTTCAGTCTATAATTAAATGTTTGGATTCCGAATTCAGTATAAATGTCACTGGGTACTGCATTTTCAAAATTGTTTAACAGCTGTTCAAAATGGCATGAGCATTGTCTTTACAAATCAAATTTCTTACCTTCTAAATTTTAGTAAGAAGTTTATTAACTGGCTAGGATGCATACAATTGACAAGAGATATAAAACACGAAGTTATCTATTAACACGACGACTGATCTATTAATTCGTTTGTTTTTATTGCTAGAAACTGCTTTATCTGTAACTTTTATCATGCTAATTTAGCTGAATCTTACATCAATCACTGCAGATGATGAAGCACCGATAATAAGCTCCTGTCCAGATACATTATCTGTTTCCACTACATTGGGTCAACCACATGCTACTGTATCTTGGAATGAACCAAACGTTACAGATAATTCAGGTCAAGCTACCATCATGTTTGGAGGAGAAGGAATCAATGGAGGGAATTATGGACCTGGTGTAACTATAATCACCTACAACGCAACAGATGAAACAGGAAATACAGCTTTCTGCACATTTTCCATTGTAGTGACAGGTTAGTAAATGAATCACTCTGAAGTGACCCCTCCGAAATACTTTTTAAAAACTTAGTATGTTTATTTTTTTAATTTCCTGTTTTGTTCAAGTTCAGGTTCTTCTTTCTCAATCATAATATAAAACTGATAATTTTTACAGTGCAAAATTATTCCTGTAGGACTGAAGAAAAGGAAA
>CM057156.1:7058766-7077950 GCA_029962745.1 Echinometra lucunter
TTAGGTTATAATAAAGGGATACGATGAGACTTCGACGGTATATGTCAACGTATCAAAGGTGTAGAATTTGTGGTTTATTGTGGATAAGTCGTCTTTAAATCACAAGGAATGGGCTTCGAATTTCTGTAAAAAATTGTTCATTCCAGCAATTTTGTTTGGGTTTATTGATTTATTTCCACATGTTCCATATAATATATATATATATATACATATACATATATATATATATATACATATACATATATATATATATATATATATATATATATATATATATATATATATATATATATATATATATATAGCAAAGTAGAGGATACTACAGATGGAAACAACATTGCAAAAATAATAAGTAGTTTGTAATATCATTGACAATTGAACAAAACAATATAACAGTTTGAACATTATTGAAAGCAAAACTATATGACATCTAAAAACGAGGGGCTCATTGAAAAGCGAGGCTTGTAATAGTAAGCCCCTCTGGAAACATGAGTTTAAAGAGTAATTATAGAATAATTATCAATAAACGAAGACAATGTGTGGGGTTTCACATTTACAGCTTGAGAAATAACGAGGGCAGAGAACAAGGGTAAGTGAAAAATAAATAGATACAGAAGATAAAGGAAAGTTGATTCCATATACAGTATATATAATATATATATATATATATATATATATATATATATTAGCTGGCATGAATCAAAGTTCCGCAGAGCTGTCCTATCATTTTGGAAATTTTGCAAAGGTTGAAAAAATGTCTCCGCCGGGAATCGAACCCGGGCCTTTGGCTATGAACGCCGATGCCTTAACCACTAGACCACGGAGACGGGCCAGTGGTTTCGGCGACTCCAAATTCGCTTAACCGACAGACTGACAAATTTTCAACCCTCACTAATTAATTCCTTTGTTGGTGGCAGATGAGTTTCGAGCAATGACCTGCCGCACACCTCAGCTGGATCCGAGCGAATGCTTTGGGATACGTGTTTATGTTGGAATAATTAACATTTGGTGATCATGTAACCACTGGCCCGTCTCCGTTAAGGCATCGGCGTTCATAGCCAAAGACCCGGGTTCGATTCCCGGCGGAGACATTTTTTCAACCTTTGCAAAATTTCCAAAATGGTAGGACAGCTCTGGGGGACTTTGATTCATGCTACGCTATTATTCTCTCAATTGTCTCACATGTATTTATTTCCATGAGAGTTGCCAAAGCTGTTGTATATGTTACATGATCACATAATATATATATATATATGTATTATATATTTATTTTTTTTCAAGTTGATGTGTCTCAAATTTAGAGGGAAAGGAGAGGGTAAGTTCGAAGAAGAAAAAAGAAGCAGATTCGAGAGTCACAATATCATGGAGTAGGATAATGGTGACATTTTAGTACAGTCGTGTACAACTTTAAAGTGGTTAGAGTATAAATAATTTTTTCTGATATTTTAAAAATGATGTCAGAAGTGATATAAATATATAGTTTCCTTGTCCAAGGGGAATAAAGTTTTCCAAATATGTTTTTTTTTTTCATTTGGGAGAGCACTATGCCAAATGTTATCGACAAATTAAATATGTGTGTGATTGGAGTAACAGTTTCTGGACACCGTTTCATGAAAGTTGTCAGCACTGACAAGTTGTCAGTCTCTGACAATTACCTTAGTAACAGTCAGTGACCAGTGCTTCTCAGCCAATCAAAAGCAAGGATTTTACTGAAATTGTCAGAGACTGACAACTTTTCAGTGCTAACAACTTTCATGAAACGGTGCCCTGGAATGACGTATTTCAAAATTCTATTCGTAATAACCTAGTCTTGTCCGTCATCTATACTGAAATGCGCGAACATTATGACATTATTAAGCCCACAGAACACCTTACGATCTGACTAGTCTGCGACCGGTCTGCGACTGAGTGAGAGATGAATCGCAGGGCAGTCACAAGCCTCAACACCGCACCTCTTGCATGTCTTGCGATCCTACTATGTCAATACTGCTGTCATAGCACTGAGGTTCGACATGTCAAATCCTTACGATTGCCCTTGCGATTTGTCTGTAACTGGTCTGCGACTCACAAGCTGACAAGAGCTGTGACGTCTCCTCTCACTCAGTCGCAGACCGGTCGTAGACCAGTCGGACGGTGAGGTATGCGGTGGGCTTTATGCACATGACTTCTGTCAGATGTAGGGTCCTAAAACTGCACGTAAATTGACTCCTCGAACTTCGTTTCAAGCTGATTTTGTAGTGACATCAGAATCGCAGCACGAGACAACAATTATGGTGCGGATTAGCAAAGTTCACATGAAGTTCGTGTGGGGTTAGAAAGAGTTAGAAGGTCAGGGGAGCGTTTTATGAAGTGTCTTGTCAGTGACTTTTACTGACATCTGCTATAGGCTACTGAAATCCTTCTGATTGGCTGCGAGCAATGTTTAAAGTAAAAATCACTGACAAGACACTTCATGAAACATTTCTCAGGGAGCAAGACCCCTCCCCACCCCCATCCCCGCTACTCCGAAATTATAAAAAAAGGGAAAAGGCGAAGAGAAGAGAAAAAGTTCCACTACACACTACTACTTTTACTACTACCACTATACCCTCTGCTGCACTGTTAGAACAGTTGTTTATACAATACGAACCTACCAGCAGTTGGTTAAATAAAATCCCCGTGTGTTTTACATGCAAATTTGTTGTAACAACAGTTGGTATGTTCATGATGTTAAACAACCCAATAATTTTTGAACACCTGTTTTAACAGTCTACTACTACAACTGCAACAGCTACTAGTCCTACTACTACTACTTCTACTACTACTACTACTACTACTACTACTACTACTACTACTACTACTACTACTACAACTGCAACAGCTACTAGTCCTACTACTACTACTACTACTACTACTACTACTACTACTACTACTACTACTACTACTACTACTACTACTACTACTACTATTACAACTACTACAACTACTACTACTACTACTATATACTACTACTACTACTACTACTACTACTACTACTACTACTTCTTCTGCTGCTGCTGCTACTACAATACTACTGCTTAATCTGCCGCTACTACTATACTACTACTGCTGCTACTACTAATTTATTGCTGCTTTCCTTGTTGCCTCTACAAAAATTTTCTAAAGGATTATCCAAAGAAATCATTACTAACATTACTCTTTAAATATCATATTTACGGTCAGAATGATATACTTACATGTAACCATGAAATACGGTTGACTTTTTCGAAGATACCGTCACATGTTTCTGTATGAAAACAAAAGAATAAATCGTTATTGTTTTCAAGGGATTATTTTTTTTAGAAATGTATTTCACGGATTTCGTTTTATCAGTCTACGAAAATTTTATAAATGAGTATCTTCCTTAATAACTTGTATTCTGTTAAGTTATAACAAATTCATAGTAACCCAACGAGTCCAACAGTCAGGAATCTTGAATCTTGAGGCTTGGGGTTTAGAGCTTGAAATGTATTCAGCATTAAATTTTCTTCAGGAAGATGCCAGAACATGGATACGGTTGCTTCAGGTTGGTGCGTTTGGTTTGGTTTTGCTCTGTTTTGTTTTGCTTTTTTTTTTTCTAATACACCCTCATCTTCTTTATGCACTTCTTCTTTGCATATCCTCTTTCCTGTTTTGTATTTGAATAATCCGGTATTTGTTTTTAAGCTCTTTCTTGCAGTCCTCTAATAGCATGTCCGAAGAATGTGAAATGTGGTAATATTCTGCAGTTCGCGGCTAGACATGAATATTCTTAAATCCCAAACAAGCAATGTATGCCGTGACCATTAAAGCCAGAATACATCAACCAAAGCCACTACAAGACAAGATTGAAGAAAAGTGCAAGAACAAACAAGTGGACGCCAGAAAAACTAGGGAAGATGAAAAGAAGAGAACTTTATAGAGAAAGGAGTCAAAGCTGAAAGCCACGAAAAATAAAAAGAGGATTAAATGATTGGTGTTTGCAGAAAGCATCGCGCCCTAGATATCATATTTCTTCTTGTGGTCCATTATTAAAACCCTGTCAAGATTTGCTCCAAGTTCATGTTTGATGCGTCTAACCATATGAGGCACGCGCGGTCACTTGGCGCCTCGTTTGGACGATGTGTACGTGAAATATGGTGGGTTTTATTTGGGGGTAGTTTTTTTCTCTTTTTTTTTCCATTATTACTTCTCTGATGTGACTATTCTTCTCTTTATTAATTATGACTTTCTACATTCCCCTTTTTTTCTCCAGAATAACCCTCCCCCTTATTTTCTTTTCCTCTCTCCCTTCTCAGTCCAATTCCCACTCTCTATCTCTCTCTCTCTCTCTCTCTCTCCTTCCTTTTTCTCTCTTTTCCTTTCTTTCTTTCTCTTCTATTTCCCCGTCTCTTTCTCTCTCTCTCTCTCTCTCTCTCTCTCTCTCTCTCTCTATATATATATATATATATATATATATATATATATATATATATATTATATACCTCTATTAACTATGTATCCATATCTCCCTTTCAGTCTGTCTATCTATCTATCTCCCATTTTCCCCGATCTATTATATCATATCACTCTCACCCATGATCACTGATTGAAACAGTCTCCTTTTCTTACTTTCCCTATCATTTTAACATCCCTTTATCATCAAATATCGATTCTACATCACCAACAAGCAACACTGTATGATACACCCCAGTGAGGGCAAACGTTATTAAGTACAATGCAGATAGCTTTCTAGTCCTTGGATTATTCATCACTGAGTTGCTGGTAAACTTGGAGATCGTATTTAGACCTCATCAAAATAAATCCTCGTTTTGGGAAAATAAAGAGCCACACGTTAATTGGACAGATAAAATGCATTGCAATTCGAGCAAAACAATATGCCTTTCGGCTATGTAAATGATATCTATCTTCGAAATTGCATCGCAGCAGGTAATTTATTTGAAGGGAATCGCTTACAATGGGTAGTTTGAAAGGTTTGAAATACTTAGAAGGATGCTTAAGGACTTAATGATGGTGTAGGGAAATCCTATTGGCACTTTCAATCACATGCCTTCAAGGTAAACTAGTTTCTATTCTGCGTTAATCTGTTAATGGTTATACTTGGATGAAATGGAATTTTAATTATTCATTACAAACTCCAAAACACCTGCTATCGTTTTCATACATCAGAGAATCTCCGACAACTGATGCATCTGACTGACGGTATCAGCAGACGACAATAAGAATTATCGTTCCATTTCGATATTTCCTTCTTTTTTGAAAGATTTTGACGGATGTTAAACAAAGAGGGTTATATCAAATTCATAGTGCATGCCACCGTGTTATACGAGGTCAACAATTAAGGACACTCTGAATTGAACGCTCTAGGTTCTTGATTACGGTTTCCACACAGCGATATTCAGCTTGGAGTATTAAAGTTGCGTGATACATCGAATCAGTTGAGGCTTTCGAATTTGCTCATTCTTTCATTTTAATCTACATTATTACTGTACTGGTATTTTATGACTAATGTGGAATTATTATCAGTCAAATCGGTTTCAGTTTGTATGGTATAAAAATAACAATGTATTGGTGAAGGATCTTGACTCTCAAACATGTCAAAGGAGACCGGTCTCGGTACACAGGCCTACGTTGCAGCCATTTCAGCGAGTCGCAATTTTACCAGTCTACAGACGCTTGTATAGTGCTTAAAGTAGAATAAAACCCTGGGGAAATATTCATTTTAATGAAAAGAGAGGATAGAGAGAAGCAATTTTTAAAAAGTTCCATAAAAATCGGTTACGACATGAGTAGGTTATGAAAGTTTGAAGGTCTCAATTCACTTTTTATGGCGATTCTCAAATTGGCAATGTTGTTTCAAAATTAGGACAACTCTCAATATGTTTGGTACACAAAATTTCATATTTTCTCCATAATCTCAAAAGATGCCGCTTGTCTCTTTGTGAACTCAACATAATAGTTTCAAATACATTTTCGTATGATCTTGAGCTACAAGAAGGAGACAATCTGCACCTTGAGAAAAAATGAGGAAATTATGAAATTTTGTGTACAAAACATATTGAGAGTTGTCCTTCTAAACCTGCTGGTTGGTTGGTTGGTTGGTTGGTTTTTTAGTTTAGAGGCGCTTATCACTTCTAAATTAGAATATCTACGCCCTGCTATTTTGTAGCAATAATGCCCGTTTAAGGATCGCCGTAGAAAGTGAATTGAGACTTTTTAAACTTTCATATCTTTCTTATTTCGTAACCTATATTTTGATTTAACTTTTGGTATTGCTTCTCTCTATCGTCTCTTTTCATTAAAACTGATTTTCCCCAGGATTTTATTCTTCTTTAACAAATCGCAATAACACCTGGGTCGAGAGAAGAAATATATTTAAAAATGGATTTGGTGACATATTGGCTGGCGGGAATGCAAGATCTCTGCATCTCCAAAAGTGATCATTATAGAAGTGATTCAAACACAAGTAAATTTCCAGTGAATATACCTAATACATCTGTGCCAAAAAAAAGAAACTGTATTCATATACCTGCCAAATAAAAAAAATTAAAAAAATCAGTAACTGATTCGTGTCTAAACTCGATATCTTTTTCTTACCTCGTTGTATGATATTTATGCTCATTCGAAAAAACGTTTACTTGCTGTTAGGGAATTTCCTATTGACAAGAGTGATTGTATCTTTCCTTTCAACTTCTCACAGGAAACATTTTTTTCCTGTTTCGTTGTTTTTTATTGTTATTCTGTCCAACAAGCCGAGAGCAATACCTCTTTTCTTGAAATTAATCAAGCACAAATTCTCACCATTTATTCCCTTTTGACAGATTCTCTTCTGCATTGTAGGAACATTCCCTCTTGAATAATGAAAAAGTAC
Source organism: Echinometra lucunter (assembly GCA_029962745.1). Lineage (NCBI taxonomy): Eukaryota > Metazoa > Echinodermata > Echinoidea > Camarodonta > Echinometridae > Echinometra > Echinometra lucunter. The sequence continues at coordinate 7,065,635 of CM057156.1, forward strand.
TTCGACTATACCACTTCTTGGAAAATTATATAAGATTGCTTGACAACATTACTGCATTTTTATGTAGATAAGTGCAACATTTCCAATGAATGTAAAAGCACATTCTATGATATAACCCACCTTCACTCACCATTTCTTGATAATCGTGCACACTAATAAAAAAACGTTCAGTTTTGCACCCTTCAAATCAACACCAGGGGATCCTTTATGGGTGCAACTTTGCACCCAAAGAACCATTGTGCACCATTAAGGGTGCAGTGAGCTACATTTTTTTTTTTTAAGGATGCAGAGTTATACCCATAATAGGGAAAATGCAAATCTGTACCCTTTTGGATGCAAAAATTTCTGCAACCTTTAGAGTGCATAACTGCACCTTAAAGGGTGCAGATGGGCATTTCCATGTGCAAACAAGTACAAAAGGGTGCATCTTCCCACCTTTTGCATAGGGTGCAAGACTGCACCCCCAAAAGTGTTGCTATTGTTGCATTTGGGGTGCAAAACTGTACCTTTTTTTTCTTAGAATGTGTGCTCATTTGAAGGGCAAAATGATCGCCTTCCCTCACTATGAAATAAAGAGTAGAATTTCCTGGGGGTTTTTTTAAGAGTGAACGCACTCACTGCGTTAGGGGTGTATTTAAGAAAAGAGAGCATTTAGAATGAATTAAGATTGAATTAAGACTAAAAATTGTGATATTCACTATTTTAGGGGTGACCTCGGTGATCACTCAAGGATTTTGAGTGATAATAATAATAATAATAACAATAATATATCTTGTTTACCCAGGGTAGCCTCCTCAGTACTAAGTACTGTTCTCCCAGCGGGCCCTGCAAGAATATGATCACTGAGGTCACCCCTTAAGGAGTGAATAAAGAAGGAATATTACAAGTTTTACTCTTAATCCACTCTTAATTCACTCTGAACAAAGTGAATACATTCACTGTTTTTAAGAGAGTATATCTTTCGCTACCCAGAGATACGTGGCCTTGAGAGGTGTCAGACATTTCGATGCCCCTTTCATTTAAGTCAACCATGATCCGCCTTTGTAAGCTTGTGTCTTTATACATTTCAAATATTACACAGCAATTCAAACAAGGATCTTGACACGTATCCCTCGTGGCAATTATTTCTTCGGATATCCTCTTCATGCCGAGGGATAGAATTTGATACACTAAGGAGATAAGATTAAGACAAATATTCCTCAGGCACTGTTTAGCTATTTCTTCTCTTTTGATAGCTTGCAGCCCGTCGGTGGTCAGAGGGAATTGACTAAATAATTAGTTTTTAGGTAGTGTCTGAAGAACGATATTACCTTTTAATTTTGAAGAATTATAATTGCTCATCGCTTGTTTGCTACTACATGTTTCTTATATATTCTTTTAAGTGATAATCAATTATTTTGTAGAGAACTAGACAAAGCCATAGTGATTAGGATCGGCTCGAATAAGATGGGGAGTATCTTTTTAATAGCATTGTCTATGGATTTACTGCCTTGGGTTTGAGGGGTTGTAAGTTGTTTTGTTTCGTTTTGTTTTGTTTTAGGGTAGTTCTTCTTTTTTATCAATTGTGATTCTTTCTAAGGAAATGAAATGGAGAGCCTTCAGGGAAGCAAACCTACGCGACAGATATTCCGCAGATTTCAAAGTATAAACAACATTCACTCGGGGATAATCTGTCAATTCAGACAGGCATTCTTGTTTTAAAAAAAAGGGTTTCTTTTTTTTTCTTCTTCTTCTTCTTTTCAGAAGCATATGCTGATAATTGAAAATAAATCAGAGTTAGCATCTTGGGGGACATGATTTATCTCTAGCTACAGTGCCATGAAAATGGATTTGCAGCGGAATAATCGATAAGTCTAATGCTTTAGGGCCCCAATGTATGCACTCACCATCATATGTGTAAATATGTTAAATGGAGGTCCCTTGTACAGGAAAGTCACCACCTGTGCATGTTAAGTACCCATTGTACTTTCATGAACACTGACATGCCTGATGAAAAAGTATTGGGGAAACCCCGGTGTAGTGGTACACAATGCACATCCCCAAATGCAAAGGAAAACGGCTACACTGATTAAAAATTTCCTGTAATAATATTGAAGATTTTCGGGCATTATGTCAAAATTTGGGGGATAAATTTGCAGGAAATCACCCTGCCCCCCCCCCCCACAAAAAAAGAAAACAACAACAAAAATTATAAGGACAAGACTTACATAATTTTTTTTTTTTATCTTTATGTCTTCATTATAGAGGTGTCGTGGTCTAGTGGATATGTCACCGGACTGTAGATCTCGTGGTCCGAGTTCAAATCCCGGCGCGGCACTAATGTCCTTTGGCAAGATATGAATCTACATTTGCCACTCTCCACCCAGGTGTTAAGTGGGTACCCGGTAGGATGCGAAAGTCATTGTGATTTGTTTAGCATTGTGCGCGCCTGCAAAAGGCGACTGGCTGGAATGCTCCCCAGGGAGTGGAGAAGGTGCATGCATTGTATGCGGGCAAGCCTGAATCCGATGACCGGGGTAATAATATGTCTGTAAAGCGCTTAGAGACTCTCTTGGAGATGTATTAGGCGCTATATAAATCCAGAATATTATTATTATTATTAAAGTTAACTTTATAACAAAAGCAAGAAAGGAATAAAGATGGGATATAAAAGGTAGCCTTTACAAAGTCTACAATCAAGTTACGAGTATAGTCGGTGGGGCGACAAAACCTCGTATCTCAAATAAATCAAATGTTCAGGAAAGTGAAAATATATGGCTGCCAAAGCATTATAAGCAATGGGATTGCCTTTCCTTCGACATGCCGTGGTGGCTTCGTTTTTGTTGTAAGAGAGCTTGGATTTGGACAGGACATTACTTGACTGATAATCTCTGGAGTTTAATACAAAAAAGTAATTTTCACTAAAATTTGAGATACAAGGTCTTATCACCAAGAGCAAGTAACTATATAAAAACATGTTTGAAAAATCCATTGAAATGGACTCTTGGGGAGAATCCTGTTAAAATCAGATTTTTCCAGACGTATACAGAATGATAAGTCTATTTCTAAATATCAATAGGGTTTACTCGCTCATGACGTAATTATCCATCTGAAGCAACTCCCCCCCCCCCCCTCTCTCTCTCTCTCTCTCTCTCTCTCTCTCTCTCTCTCTCTCTCTCTCTCTCCCTCCCTCCCTTTCTCTCCCTCACTTTATCTCTCTCGTCCTCCCTCTTATCATCGTCATAACTATGAGGATCCCACGATTCTGATGACAGGATTTCTATATTATCTACCAGCCTTCTTTTCCTTTTCCTGTTCAAGATCTCTTTTTATTTAATCTCATCTTGATAAAGAGAACCCAAGACTATTCGGTTGCTCTCTTTTTCTGCATTTCCTCAACAACTTTCCTTTTCTTCTCACATTTTTTCTTGTTATTTTCCTTTTCTTCGTACTCGTCTTCTTTCAATTCCTTCTGTATTTTATTCCACTGTTTCCTTTTGTCTCCCTGTTGGTTGCCACTTTTCCTTCTCTCTCTCTCTCTCTCTCTCTCTCTCTCTCTCTCTCTCTCTCTCTCTCTCTCTTTCTCTCTCTTTCTCTCTCTCTCTATCTCACTCTCTCTCTCTATTTCTCTCTCCTAGGACTTGCATGTACATGCTTTTCTATGGCATGTATGGTATCATATTTAAGCTTTGACATAACTTCACTGTATGTTTAAGGAACACACACATGCATACGTTGGTATCAATATTATATAAATAATGAATGTTTATGAGTGCAATGGACAAAATATTTCATGAGGTGAAAGATGAAATGATCCGTTCAACGACTCGGAGGCGAAGCCGAGTTGAATGGATTAATAATAAATATGGTATCATATTTAAGCTTTGACTTAACTTCACCGTAATGTATGTTTAAGAAACACACACACATGCACACGTTGGTATCAATATTATACAAATAATGAATGTTTATGAGTACAATGGACAAAATATTTCATGAGGTGAAAGATGAAATGATCCGTTCAACGAGGCGAAGCCGAGTTGAATGGATTAATAATTTCATCTTTCACCGAATGAAATATTCTGTCCATTGCACGAATGAAAAAAAAACATTCATTATTTGTTTTATATGACCCCTAAAAATAGATCAAATCGCAATAAATCAATAGCGCTATACGCTAGCGCGCTGTTCGTGGTGCACACTGCAAACGCAAGCGTTTACGTACGTAGTGTGCCGGGCTCTCGGCGTTCGTGCAATTGAGCAAATCGTATGGATCCAAGATTCAGTGGCGGCACCAAGGGGGGGGGGGCATGGGGGGGGGGGGATGGGGGGGCATTTGCCCCCCCCCCCACTCAGAAGCTTTGCCCCCCCCAGTTGCCCCCCCCCCCAGATATTTTGAGGTCTGAAAAGAAAAATTATGCAGTAATTTGTAAATAAGTAGATGTTGTCATAAGCATCATATTCAAGCTGTGAAGTGCTCTAAAATACCATTTTCCGCTCTTCAAAACTTCGACTGAAAACCAAAAGATTTTTGGCTCGCTTGCTTCGCTCGCTCGTCATATTTTAAAATTTCTTTTCTAAAATGCGATTAAAAACAAGAAAACTAGCCATGTTTGGCTCGCTCACTTTGCTCGCTCGTCATATTTCAGAATATTTATTCGAAAATGCGATTAAAAACCAAAAAAGCGGTTATTTTTTGTTTGCTCGCTTCGCTCGCTCACAAAATTGATATTAAAATGTGTGTAAGAGGAAAAAAAATAGTTCAAAAATTCAATTATCCCCCCCCCTCCTCAAAGGGGATTTACGCCAGCGACTAAAACTTGCGCTTCAAGCTCGATTTTTCCATACACGCAAAAAAAAATTGACTGCCCCTGCCCCCCCAACATTTTCTTTTGCCCTCCATTTGCCCCCCCCCCCCCCCACTTTAACAATCCTGGTGCCGCCACTGCCAAGATTGCACGGTAAATGGAGCCACAATTGCATGAATGATGACCTCATATAGTGCAATGGGACAAATGATCAATATCAAACAACCAATCAAATGACAGGGATCTATTTAGGTGTTATATAAATGCCTATCATGCCTATAGCATGATGATTTATTCAATGTACGATAAAAGAGCAATGGAAATTTTCAAAAAAAAATTTAAATGCCTTGTTCAAGGGCATAAGTGCCGTGTCGGGGATCGAATCCCCAATTCTCGCGTCTCCAGTCAAGTGCCTTAAACCACTCGACTACGATACCTCCCCTATGCCTTTAGTATAGGCTATGCCTTTAGTTCTAACTTCACCCACACCACATTTGCAAGGGGAGAGAGAGGGAGAGAGCATTGTTGACCATGATGCTCGAAAGTTATGTGAACCCTATTTTTCAACCATAAACATCCGTGAACCTCCATCATGTCCATGAGCTAATTTCATGAGCAAGTACATTTTCCACCGAAAAGGGCACTTAACTATTCCCTATCCCCCTACCACCACGCCCTCACGAAGCGGGGAAGGAAACATGGGAATACTTAATAGACGCATCGGAGAACGGAGGGCATGATTCCCGAGTACTTTTAACATCAGAGCATGACCTATTTTTGTCTTGAGGCATTTAAGTGGTACAGAGGTCTACAGTGGCATAGCATGGGTCCAATGATGGGGGAGGCCAGTGAAATGATAGGATGTCGTCTATGGAGGGATTATCATTTTCTGCATGATGGCATGTCAAGTTTAGCATAGTGATAGAAAACGATTTATAGCGCCATCCTCTTTCGACCCCGCTCACCCCGCTCCGTCTATCTCTTTCTCCCTCCTTCTCTGTCTCTATCCATTTTTCGTTTTCCACTTGACTTTCTTCTTTCTTAACGTTTTATTCTTCATTTTATAAATAGGGGAACTTACCACTCCCTCCCACTACGCTAGTTTGGCTTCTAAAGGTTCATAATCAACTTTCGCACCAAAGAGGATTCGCGTAGACAGGTCTTCATGCCTGGGGAGGGGGGATAATTCCCCCATTGATACATATTGATATACACACGTATGTAAATCCACTTCAAAGAGTGGGAGATGCATCCCCCATCCCCACCCCCCCCCCCCCCCCGCTGCTACGCCCCTGCCAAAAAGAGAGAGAGGGGTTGTGATAGAGGGTGTATGATATCCCAAGGCTCTATTGCCATGCTTGCGGATAGATTAAAAGACTCCACTTCACATCAGAGGGTACCGCTTACAATCGGATAAAATTATTGTCCTCATTCCTGCTCCATTTGAATTCTTGAAGATCTGAAGAAGGTCAGAGGAGACAATTTGCCTTTAAATTACGAATGAAAAATTTCCTGCCCCTTGTTCTTATTCATTTTATCATTGGTAATGCATGTTGCAGAACATCAAGTTGATATATTCTATCTCGTTAAAAGGAGCTAAACATTATCAAATACGTAAGACCGCGTATAAGTGCCGCATGTCACTTATATACGCGGTTCACCCAAAGTCTACTATTCTTGAGGTTTTTTTAGATAATCATTATCCCTTCTAACAGTATCTATCCATGATGATAGCAATTTTTTTTTCTCTCAAGATTATGTGTGGATTTTTTTATTTCTGTTGTCGAAATCTCCTCCTTTTTTCACACTTCACCAAAAATATTAATCTTACATGATCAAATTGTGCATATTGTCAGTCGTAAGAAGATTATGAAAACCCAATCAATGCAACGAGGTGTAGGCTACGATGCAAACTGACGGACAATGCCCTGCAAAAAAGGGAACTATATGATATGGCTCCTCACAGAAACCCATTAACCTCCTTCAAGAGTCGAAAAGCTGGATTTGTTGAACATAGCTATGTGATGGCTCTATTTATCTGCTTTATTACTGTTTCAATAACTCAATTAACAATGTTTTCATCTTACATCAAGTCTGCAATCATTCTTTCATTAAAGCCACATAATATGGAGCTACTGTTTTGTAGATACTGTCGCAGGCTTCGAGTTGCCGCTACTGAAAAGGATAAAACCCGGATGTCCGTCAGATGGCGTGCTTTTGGTTTGATAAGTGTCGGTTTAATATCGCGCGAAAGGGCATTTTTCTGCATTTTCCTGAAGGCCCGTGAAAATACTCCTCTCCTCCATCATCGTCTGTAAACTTACCGTTGTTTTGCTGACTTTCCAATCTGATCTATCACTATGTATCCGTTCTAGCATGATTCTCGCTTCATCAACCAATTTCAAATATTCAACTTCACGTGACGTCATCATGGTGTATGGAGATGATCAACTGATACCTGCAAGATTTGAGGGGGAAAAACACAGTTTCTTATACTGCTTTCACATCAAGGTACGGTCGCTGCGACCGTACCCAGCGATCGATCGGACGTGCTTTCACACCTCCGTCAAAATTTGGTCAGGCCCAGAGCGATCGGTCGCTGTATAGCTGACCTAGCCGGAAGCGGAAGTAGAGATAGTGCGTAGGCATGTATGGGGGTCATTGCATTTCGATCGGTCGCTGAGTACGATGTGCTTTCACATCTAGCTTGCATCGGTCGCGATCGGTCGCTGAAGTACCTCACCGACCGTACTCAGCGACCGATCGTTTTTGGCCAAAACGATCGGTCGCAGCGACCGATGAAATGCTTTCACATTATGATTTCATCGGTCGCAGCGACCGCTCGCAGCGACCGGTCGCAGCGACCGTACCTAGGTGTGAAAGCAGTATTAGATTTCGAATTATTCCCACACACTAAGAAAACAGGCTCAATTTTGCTCCCTTCAAATGCACTAGGAGCTCCTTTAAGGGTGCAACTTTCCATCAAAAGAAGCACTATGCACCATTAAGGGTGGAGCAGAGTTGTACCCTTTACACTTGTACCCTTTTGGATGCAAAAAATTATTGCACCCTTTAAGCTGCATAATTGCACCTTTAAGGATGCAGATGGGCATTTTCGGGTGCAAACAATTACAAAAGGGTGCATCTTTGCACCATTGTCATGTAGGGTGCAAGACTGCATCCAAAAAGGTGCTGCTATTGTAGCATTTGGGTGCAAATTTGAACCTTTTTTTTTTCTTAGAGTGCAGGCTTTACAACCTTTCATGGTTTTCGTTTTTTATCACACCACCATTCCACCACTTTTACATCTTTCACAATGTCATGTGGAAATGTGGTTTTGTCAAACTTTAGGGTATTTTCAAAAGAAAGATGTAAAATTTACCAAGAGATCGCCTCGCTAACTGTAAAATTATGACTGTAAACGTTTCTAACATTTTTAGGGGACTGTAGCCTTTAATAGGGCCGCTACCCCTAGCTATGTCAATATTATCAAAGTTTATTACATTCAACGTTCTTATTAGGTTTACCATGTTCTTTTCTGGTTTTTCAAGCAACGATGCCGTCAGAGACGTTTTTAATTTCTTCGGATTGAGAGAATAGTTGATCAAGAATGAAATGACCATTGAGCAAACTTTTTTTCCCCTTACTTGCACTTGCAATGTTTTGGTCGGAGTTCTGGAATCGGCCTCATTGTATTCTGACTACTTTACAGACGAAAACTTTTTTAAGAGACTATACTTTCCCTTTTTCCCCCTTACAGTTTTCATCTAATTTCTTTCGCTTGCATTAAGTTTTCACTTAAATCAGGGAGGTGTTAGTATCTTACAACTCCCTGCTTAACCTACTGCAATACTATTTTCAGTTCGGCTCATATTATCTGCCAGTTCCATGGACATAAAACTGTGGCGTTCATCCCGATAAACCTTGAATACTTCTAGACTTTCCACCGTCGAGTATCATTGCTATGGGGCGTTTTTCGTATTCTACAATTTTGCCACGTATCCCCCTTAAGAAGGGCTTATATAGGAGTCGTCCACCCGAGTTCCGAGAAATCACCCTAGAAATAGTCTACCCTGAGGTTACCAGGACCCCATAGAGAACATGAAACTCTCTAACTGATCATCTTCATTCGATTTTTTTCCCCCTTTCTCTTTTTTTCCTTCAGTCTCATTTTTACCCTGTGCTTTTGGGTTTTGCTATTCTCCTATAAACTTCTTTACTCTTGAAAATTTCATTTCGCCGCATAAGCTTAAGAGATGGAGGTGAGGGAGCTGCAATGGGCAATCCATTCGAGATTTTTTTTGCAAATTACCCATTAGTCCGTCAAGACATTGTGCATAATTCAGTCAAAGGTCAAGGGTCATAGGTTATACCTACAGCTTTGTAACACCTACATCTATTTCACATCTACTTTTGTTTTACACAGCATATCCCAAGTCTTTTTAATGCATGAAAGTTCTGATTTGTAAAATGACTATTATTAAGATGGCATATTACTTACCGGTAATACTAATATATTGCACCTGAAAAGCGTCAACTGGTGGTCCTGTAAGAACGACTAAGGCCACATTCAGTCCAGAATGATTCCGCTATCGTAAGTACGTATGTCTGAAATTAATGATGATAAGATACAAGAATCCCAAACGAAACTTGTGAAATTCTATCTCGACCATGCTGAAGAGTAAATTTGAATTTTATTTACACTACAAGGCCGTTCCTACGTACCAATGTAGTAGGCTAACAATTACGTAATGAGTACACATGTCGTCCACAAGTTGAGCTCGTTCCCAAACCAAGCCCCGTTGTTTGAAAACATTGATTGAAACGCTTGAAAGAAGGGTATATGATCGATTCCTGTAATATCAGTATGAATAGGTGGAGTGAATTACGTCATGGCTATCCCCTCTCTCTCTCTCTCTCTCTCTCTCTCTCTCTCTCTCTCTCTCTTTCTCCCTCTCTCTCTCGTTCTCTCTCTCTCTCTGTCTATCTCCCTTCCTCCTTCTGTCTTTTCTTCACTCTCCTTTCCAATTGCCACTTTCTTCCTCAGTCCCAATCTCTCCATAATTTCCCTCTCTGCCCAATGTCTTGCCCCCTCTCTCTTTCTCTTTCTCTCTTTCACATAATATCATATTATATTCCCCCCCCCCCCCAAGCGGTTCTGCACGTGATCTCTATAATCATGATATTTTCTACATACCATACGAGGTCCGAAAATTTTATTTTACAATTTCATTCACATTTTATTAACGAAACATGACTTTAATTATCCGTGTCATTTTTAAAGGTGCGTATGCATTATATAATACCTCTGTGGTTTAGGAACAACACAGTTATCACAATTCAAACGATGCACAAGTTCTTATTTGCATTAAGATTACAAGCGTCCTTATCAACACTGTCAACAACCGTGGAAGTATGGTCCCTCCCATGTTTTATGCACCATAAAGACATGGATGATTTTTGATAATCAATCAAATACGTTGCTTTAAAACAACAATATTTAGAGATTTAGTGTTATAGCAAAGAGACGCTGGAATTCAGTCTACCTGCACCGTTAATCATTATGCGTGGTTATTCCACAAGAGAATTCTGTTCAATCTTCCCTCTGTTTTTCACGTACTTTTTCACCCATGAAAAGAGCAGACATTCAGGCCCTTAGATTTTCCTCCACGTTATTGATTTAAAATAAAATGTTTTATCTTACTGCAAATTCTAACGTCCCCAAAAAGACCAAAGCCCATTTTCTTTCTGGGTCAATATCAGGATTTACATAAAAGTAGTGCTGGGCTTGTCATCTGCCTTTGTCGCCATAAAAGTGCCTTTGCAAGTTCTGACTGACTCCCCCCCCCCCCCCCCCCCCCCCCCCCTTTTCCCCACTCTTCTCTTTCTTTCTCTCTCTCTCTCTCTCTCTCTCTCTCTCTCTCTCTCTCTCTCTCTCTCTATCTCTATCTATCTATCTATCTATCTCTCCCCTCCCCCTCTTCCTCCCCTCCCCCCCCCCCCTCTCTCTCTCTGTTATTCACATATGTACTTTATTTTTAGGTCTGCGATTTAGACCTACATCTTTATAAGAGGGTGTCTTTTCAAAATCAGAACAAGGGCTTGTTATTTGATGACCCCTTTGCGTTAATTGATTTGTGATTAGCCTAGAGCATTATCTGACAGGGGTCAAGAAACTTTATTTCTTATTTGTTGATTTACATGCACTGACTATTCTCGTACAGTGGATGGAAATTTAATAAGTTCATTTTACAGTAACTTCACATCTTAGTGCATCGAGACATGCATATCAAAAGTATTTTGAAGCAACATTGCCAAAGATCGCCATAGAAAGTAAATTGAGGCTTTTCAAACTTTCATAACTTTCAAATTTCTTAACCGATTCTGATGGAACTTTTTTAAAATTGCTTCTCTCTATCCTGTCCTTTCATTGAAGTGGATATTTCCCGAGGGTTAAACCAAATATTCCCAAACAATATCTTGATATATAACATAGACACTAATAAGGTAATACATCATGATGTGTGAGTCGCAATCGTTTATACTTTATAATTTCTAATGATATTTCAAAGTTCTGATTCTAAACCAATCTTTTTGCATTATTTAAAATTCCATTTCATCTTCTGAATACCAGAGGGGTATATTCACTAGTTAAGAGAATGAAAACAAAGTATAGCTCGTGCTCCCAGCAGACTATTAGCCTTTTAGTAGTAGTAGTAGTAGTAGTAGTAGTAGTAGTAGTAGTAGTAGTAGTAGTAGTAGTAGTAGTAGTAGCAGTAGCAGTGGTAGCAGTGGTAGCAGTGGTAGCAGTGGTAGCAGTGGTAGCAGTGGTAGCAGTAGTAGCAGTAGTAGCAGTAGTAGCAGTAGTAGCAGTAGTAGTAGCAGTAGTAGTAGTAGTAGTAGCAGTAGTAGTAGTAGTAGTAGTAGTAGTAGTAGTAGTAGTAGTAGTATTAGTAGCAGAAGTAGTAGAAATAGCAGTAGTAGCAGCAGTAGTAGTAGCAGTAGCAGTAGCAGTAGCAGTAGCAGTAGTAGCAGTAGTAGCAGTGGTAGCAGTAGCAGTGGTAGCAGAAGTAGCAGTAGTAGTAGTAGTAGTAGCAGTAGTAGCAGTAGTAGTAGCAGTAGTAGTAGTAGCAGTAGTAGCAGTAGTAGTAGCAGTAGTAGCAGTGGTAGCAGTAGTAGCAGTAGTAGCAGCAGTAGCAGTAGTAGTAGCAGCAGTAGCAGCAGTAGTAGTAGCAGTAGTAGCAGCAGTAGCAGCAGTAGCAGCAGTAGCAGTAGTAGTAGCAGCAGTAGCAGCAGTAGCAGTAGTAGCAGTAGTAGTAGCAGCAGTAGCAGCAGTAGCAGCAGTAGCAGTAAAAGCATTAGTAGTAGCAGCAGTAGCAGCAGTAGCAGCAGCAGTAGTAGTGGTGGTGGTAGTAGTAGAAGTGGTAGACGTCGTCGTCATCGTAGCAGTAGTAGTAGTGGTAGTAGTGGTAGTAGTAGTAGTAGTGGTAGTAGTGGTAGTAGTGGTAGTAGTGGTAGTAGTGGTAGTA
>CM057156.1:7078450-7090950 GCA_029962745.1 Echinometra lucunter
TACTACTACTACTACTACTACTACTACTACTACTACTACTACTTCTACAACTACAACTACTACTACGTCATCTGCTGCTGCTGCTACTACAATACTACTACTTAATCTGCCGCTACTGCTATACTACTATTGCTGCTGCTACTACTAATTTATTGCTGCTTTCCTTGTTACCTCTTCAAAAATTTTCTAAAGGATTATCCAAAGAAATCATTAATAACATTACTCTTTAAATATCATATTTACGTCAGAATGATATACTTACATGTAACCATGAAATACGGTTGACTTTTTCGAAGATACCGTCACATGTTTCTGTATGAAAAACAAAAGAATAAATCGTTATTGTTTGCAAGGGATTATTTTTTTTAGAAATGTATTTCACGGATTTCGTTTTGTCAGTCTACGAAAATTTTATAAATGAGTATCTTCCTAAATAACTTGTATTCTGTTAAGTTATAACAAATTCATAGTAACCCAACGAGTCCAACAGTCATCTTGAATCGTGAATCTTGAGGCTTGGGGTTTAGAGCTTGAAATGTATTCAGCATTAAATTTTCTTCAGGAAGATGCCAGAACATGGATACGGTTGCTTCAGGTTGGTGCGTTTGGTTTGGTTTTGCTCTGTTTTGTTTTGCTTTTTTCCTAATGCACCCTCATCTTCTTTATGCACTTCTTCTTTGCATATCCTCTTTCCTGTTTTGTATTTGAATAATCCGGTATTTGTTTTTAAGCTCTTTCTTGCAGTCCTCTAATAGCATGTCCGAAGAATGTGAAATGTGGTAATATTCTGCAGTTCGCGGCTAGACATGAATATTCTTAAATCCCAAACAAGCAATGTATGCCGTGACCATTAAAGCCAGAATACATCAACCAAAGCCACTACAAGACAAGATTGAAGAAAAGTGCAAGAACAAACAAGTGGACGCCAGAAAAACTAGGGAAGATGAAAAGAAGAGAACTTTATAGAGAAAGGAGTCAAAGCTGAAAGCCACTAAAAATAAAAAGAGGATTAAATGATTGGTGTTTGCAGAAAGCATCGCGCCCTAGATATCATATTTCTTCTTGTGGTCCATTATTAAAACCCTGTCAAGATTTGCTCCAAGTTCATGTTTGATGCGTCTAACCATATGAGGCACGCGCGGTCACTTGGCGCCTCGTTTGGACGACGTGTACGTGAAATATGGTGGGTTTTATTTGGGGGTAGTTTTTTCTCTTTTTTTTTCCATGATTACTTTTCTGATGTGACTATTCTTCTTTTTATTAATTATGACTTTCTACATTCCCCTTTTTTCTCTCCAGAATAACCCTCCCTCTTATTTTCTTTTCCTCTACCCCTTCTCAGTCCAATTCCCCTCTCTATCTCTCTCTCTCCTTCCTTTTTCTCTCTTTCCCTTTCTTTCTTTCTCTTCTATTTCCCCTCCGTTTCCCCTATCTCTTTCTCTCTCTCTCTCTCTCTGTCTCTCTGTCTCTCTCTCTCTCTCTCTCTCTCTCTCTCTATATATATATATATATATATATATATATATATTATATACCTCCATTAACTATGTATCTATATCTCCCTTTCTGTCTATCTATCTATCTATCTCCCATTTTCCCCGATGCATTATATCATATCACTCTCACCCATGATCACTGATTGAAACAGTCTCCTTTTCTTACTTTCCCTATCATTTTAACATCCCTTTATCATCAAATATCGATTCTACATCACCAACAAGCAACACTGTATGATACACCCCAGTGAGGGCAAACTTTATTAAGTACAATGCAGATAGCTTTCTAGTCCTTGGATTATTCATCACTGAGTTGCTGGTAAACTTGGAGATCGTATTTAGACCTCATCAAAATAAATCCTCGTTTTGGGAAAATATAGAGCCACACGTTAATTGGACAGATAAAATGCATTGCAATTTGAGCAAAACAATATGCCTTTCGGCTATGTAAATGATATCTATCTTCGAAATTGCATCGCAGCAGGTAATTTATTTGAAGGGAATCGCTTACAATGGGTAGTTTGAAAGGTTTGAAATACTTAGAAGGATGCTTAAGGACTTAATGATGGTGTAGGGAAATCCTATTGGCACTTTCAATCACATGCCTTCAAGGTAAACTAGTTTCTATTCTGCGTTAATCTGTTAATGGTTATACTTGGATGAAATGGAATTTTAATTATTCATTACAAACTCCAAAACACCTGCTATCGTTTTCATACATCAGAGAATCTCCGACAACTGATGCATCTGACTGACGGTATCAGCAGACGACAATAAGAATTATCGTTCCATTTCGATATTTCCTTCTTTTTTGAAAGATTTTGACGGATGTTGAAGAAAGAGAGTTATATCAAATTCATAGTGCATGCCACCGTGTTATACGAGGTCAACAATTAAGGACACTCTGAATTGAACGCTCTAGGTTCTTGATTACGGTTTCCATACAGCGATATTCAGCTTGGAGTATTAAAGTTGCATGATACATCGAATCAGCTGAGGCTTTCGAATTTGCTAATTCTTTCATTTTAATGTACATTATTACTGTAATGGTATTTCATGACTAATGTGTAATTATTATCAGTCAAATCGGTTTCAGTTTGTATGGTATAAAAATAATAATGTATTGGTGAAGGATCTTGACTCTCAAACATGTCAAGGGAAACCGGTCTCGGTACACAGGCCTACCTTGCAGCCATTTCAGCGAGTCGCAATTTTACCAGTCTACAGACGCTTGTGTAGTGCTTAAAGCAGAATGAAACCCTGGGGAAATATTCATTTTAATGAAAAGAGAGGATAGAGAGAAGCAATTTTGAAAAAGTTCCATAAAAATCGGTTACGAAATGAGTAGGTTATGAAAGTTTGAAAGTCTCAATTCACTATTTTATGGCGATTCTCAAATTGGCAACGTTGTTCCAAAATTAGGACAACTCTCAATATGTTTGTTACACAAAATTTCATATTTTCTCTATAATCTCAAAAGATGCTGCTTGTCTCTTTGTGAACTCAACATAATAGTGTCAAATACATTTTCGTATGATCTGGAGCTACAAGAAGGAGACAATCTGCACCTTGAGAAAAAATGGGGAAATTATGAAATTTTGTGTACAAAACATATTGAGAGTTTTCCTTCTAAACCTGCTGGTTGGTTGGTTGGTTGGTTGGTTTTTTAGTTTAGAGGCGCTTATCACTTCTAAATTAGAATATTAACACCCTGCTATTTTGAAGCAATAATGCCCGTTTAAGGATCGCCATAGAAAGTGAATTGAGACTTTTTAAACTTTCATAACTTTCTCATTTCGTAACCTATTTTGATTTAACTTTAGGTATTGCTTCTCTCTATCCTCTCTTTTCATTAAAACTGATTTTCCCCAGGATTTTATTCTCCTTTAACAAATCGCAATAACACCTGGGTCGAGAGAAGAAATATATTTTAAAATGGATTTGGTGACATAATAGCTGGCGGGAATGCAAGATCTCTGCATCTCCAAAATGTGATCATGATAGAAGTGATTCAAAACACAAGTAAATTTCCAGTGAATATACCTAATACATCTGTGCCAAAAAAAAGAAACTGTATTCATATACCTGCCAAATAAAAAAATTTTAAAAAAATCAGTAACTGACTCGTGTCTAAACTCGATATCTTTTTCTTACCTCGTTGTATGATATTTATGCTCATTCGAAAAAACGTTAACTTGCTGTTAGGGAATTTCCTATTGACAAGAGTGATTGTATCTTTCCTTTCAACTTCTCACAGGAAACAATTATTTTCCTGTTTCCTTGTTTCTTATTGTTATTCTGTCCAACAAGCCGAGAGCAATACCTCTTTTCTTGAAATTAATCAAGCACAAATTCTCACCATTTATTCCCTTTTGACAGATTCTCTTCTGCATTGTAGGAACATTCCCTCTTGAATAATGAAAAAGTACTTCGACTATACCACTTCTTGGAAAATTATATAAGATTGCTTGACAACATTACTGCATTTATATGTAGATAAGTGCAACATTTCCAATGAATGTAAAAGGACATTCTACGCGGTGATGATATAACCCACCTTCACTCACCATTTCTTGATAATCTTGCACACTAATAAAAAAAGGTTCAGTTTTGCACCCTTCAAATCAACACCAGGGGATCCTTTACGGGTGCAACTTTGTACCCAAAGAACCATTGTGCGCCATTAAGGGTGCAGTGAGCTACATTTGTTTTTTTTTTTTTTTTTTTCAAGGATGCAGAGTTATGTCAATAATAGGGAAAATGCAAATCTGTGCCCTTTTGGATGCAAAAATTTCTGCAACCTTTAAGGTGCATAACTGCACCTTAAAGGGTGCAGATGGGCATTTCCATATGCAAACAAGTACAAAAGGGTGCATCTTCCCACCTTTTGCATAGGGTGCAAGACTGCACCCCCAAAAGTGTTGCTATTGTTGCATTTGGGGTGCAAAACTGTACCTTTTTTTTTTCTTAGAATGTGTGCTCATTTGAAGGGCAAAATGATCGCCTTCCCTCAATATGAAATAAAGAATTTCCTATGTTTTTTTTAAAGAGTGAATGCACTCACTCCGTTAGGGGTGAATTTAAGAAAAGAGAGCATTTAGAATGAATTAAGAGTGAATTAAGAGTAAAAATTGTGATATTCACTATTTTAGGGGTGACCTCCGTGATCACTCAAATGAGTGATAATAATGATAATGATGATAATAATAATAATAATAATAATAATAATAATAATAATAATAATAATAATAATAATAATAATAATAATAATAATAATAATAATAATAATAATAATATATCTTGTTAACCCAGGGTAGCCTCTTCAGTACTAAGTACTATTCTCCCAGAGGGCCCTGCAAGAATATGATCACTGAGGTCACCCCTTAAGGAGTGAATAAAGAAGGAATATCACAAGTTTTATTCTTAATCCACTCTTAATTCACTCTAAATTCCCACTTTTCTTAAATTCGCCCTGAACAGAGTGAATACATTCACTGTTTTTTTTTTAAGAGAGTATACCTTTCGCTACCCAGAGATACGTGGCCTTGAGAGGTGTCAGACATTTCGATGCCCCTTTCATTTAAGTCAACCATGATCCGCCTTTGAAAGCTTGTGTCTTTATACATTTCAAATATTACACAGCAATTCAAACAAGGATCTTGACACGTATCCCTCGTGGCAATTATTTCTTCGGATATCCTCTTCATGCCGAGGGATAGAATTTGATACACTAAGGAGATAAGATTAACACAAATATTCCTCAGGCACTGTTTAGCTATTTCTTCTCTTTTGATAGCTTGCAGCCCGTTGGTGGTCAGAGGGAATTGACTAAATAATTAGTTTTTAGGTCGTGTCTGAAGAACGATATTACCTTTTAATTTGAAGAATTATAATTGCTCATCACTTGTTTGCTACTACATGTTTCTTATATATTCTTTTAAGTGATAATCAATTATTTTGTAGAGAACTAGACAAAGCCATAGTGATTAGGATCGGCTCGAATAAGATGGGGAGTATCTTTTTAATAGCATTGTCTATGGATTTACTGCCTTGGGTTTGGGGGGTTGTAAGTTGTTTTGTTTCGTTTTGTTTTGTTTTAGGGTAGTTCTTCTTTTTTATCAATTGTGATTCTTTCTCAGGAAATGAAATGGAGAGCCTTCAGGGAAGCAAACCTACGCGACAGATATTCCGCAGATTTCAAAGTATAAACAACATTCACTCGGGGATAATCTGTCAATTCAGACAGGCATTTCTTGTTAAAAAGAAAAGGGTTTCTTTTTTTTTTTCTTTTCAGAAGCATATGCTGATAATTGAAAATAAATCAGAGTTAGGATCTTGGGGGACATGATTTATCTCTAGCTACAGTGCCATGAAAATGGATTTGCAGCGGAATAATCGATAAGTCTAATGCTTTAGGGCCCCAATGTATGCACTCACCATCATATGTGTAAATATGTTAAATGGAGGTCCCTTGTACAGGAAAGTCACCACCTGTGCATGTTAAGTACCCATTGTACTTTCATGAACACTGACATGCCTGATGAAAAAGTATTGGGGAAACCCCGGTGTAGTGGTACACAATGCACATCCCCAAATGCAAAGGAAAACGGCTACGGTGATTAACAATTTCCTGTAATTGAAGATTTTCAGGCATTATGTCAAAATTTGGGGGATAGATTTGCAGGAAATCACCCTCCCCCCCCCCCCCCCCCCACAAAAAAAAGAAAACAACAACAAAAATTATAAGGACAAGACTTACATAATTTTTTTTATCTTTATGTCTTCATTAAAGTTAACTTTGTAACAAAAGCAAGAAAGGAACAAAGATGTGATATAAAAGGTAACCTTTACAAAGTCTGCAATCAAGTTACGAGTATAGTCGGTGGGGCGACAAAACCTCGTATCTCAAATAAATCAAATGTTCAGGAAAGTGAAAAAATATGGCTGCCAAAGCATTATAAGCAATGGGATTGCCTTTCTTTCGACATGCCGTGGTGGCTTCGTTTTTGTTGTAAGAGAGCTTGGATTTGGACAGGACATTACTTGACTGATAATTTCTGGAGTTTAATACAAAAAAGTAATTTTCACTAAAATTTGAGATACAAGGTCTTATCACCAAGAGCAAGTAACTATATAAAAACGTGTCTGAAAAATCCATTGAAATGGACTCTTGGGGAGAATCCTGTTAAAATCAGATTTTCCAGTCGTATACAGAATGATAAGTCTATTTCTAAATATCAATAGGGTTTACTCGCTCATGACATAATTATCCATCCGAAGCAACCCCCCCCCCCTCTCTCTCTCTCTCTCTCTCTCTCTCTCTCTCTCTCTCTCTCTCTCTCCTTCCCTCCTTCCCTTTCTCTCCCTCACTTTATCTCTCTCGTCCTCCCTCTTATCATCGTCATAACTATGAGGATCTCACGATTCTGATGACAGGATTTCTATATTATCTACCAGCCTTCTTTTCCTTTTCCTGTTCAAGATCTCTTTTTATTTAATCTCATCTTGATAAAGCGAAACCAAGACTATTCGGCTGCTCTCTCTTTCTCCATTTCCTCACCAACTTTCCTTTTCTTCTCACATTTTTTCTTTTTATTTTCCTTTCCTTCGTACTTGTCTTCTTTCAATTCCTTCTGTATTTTATTCTACTGTTTCCTTTTGTCTCCCTGTTGGTTGCCACTTTTCCTTCTCTCTCTCTCTCTCTCTCTCTCTCTCTCTCTCTCTCTTTCTCTCTCTCTATCTATCTCACTCTCTCTCTCTTTCTCTCTCCTAGGACTTGCATGTACATGCTTTTCTATGGCATGTATGGTATCATATTTAAAATTTGACATAACTTCACTGTAATGTATGTTTAAGAAACACACACACATGCACACGTTGGTATCAATATTATATAAATAATGAATGTTTATGAGTGCAATGGACAAAATATTTCATGAGGTGAAAGATGAAATGATCTGTTCAACGAGGCGAAGCCGAGTTGAATGGATTAATAATAAATATGGTATCATATTTAAGCTTTGACATAACTTCACTGTAATGTATGTTTAAGGAACACACACATGCACACGTTGGTATAAATATTATACAAATAATGAATGTTTATGAGTGCAATGGACAAAATATTTCATAAGGTGAAAGATGAAATGATGCATTCAACTCGGCTTCGCCTCGTTGAATGGATTAATAATTTCATCTTTCACCGAATGAAATATTCTGTCCATTGCACGAATGACAAAAAAACATTCATTATTTGTTTTATATGACACCTAAATCGCAATAAATCAATAGCGCTATGCGCTGCGCGCTGTTCGTGGTGCACACTGCAAACGCAAGCGTTTTACGTACGTAGTGTGCCGGGCTCTCGGCGTTCATGCAATGGAGCAAATCGTATGGGTCCAAGATTGCACGGTAAATGGAGCCACAACTGCACGAATGATGACGTCATAGTGCAATGGGACAAATGATCAATATCAAACAACCAATCAAATGACAGGGATCTTTTTAGGTGTTATATAAATGCCTATCATGCCTACAGCATGATGATTTATTTAATGTACGATAAAAGAGCAATGGAAATTTAAAAAAAAAAATTTAATGCCTTGCTCAAGGGAATAAGTGCCGTGTCGGGGATCGAATCCCCAATTATCGCGTCTCCAGTCAAGTGCGTTAAACCACTCGACTACGATACCTCCCCTATGCCTTTAGTATAGGCTATGCCTTTAGTTCTAACTTCATCCACACCACATTTGCAGGGGGAGAGAGAGAGAGGGGAAGAGCATTGTTGACCATGATGCTCGAAAGTTATGTGAACCCTATTTTTCAACCATAAACATCCGTGAACCTCCATCATGTCCATGAGCTAATTTCATGAACAAGTACATTTTTCCACCGAAAAGGGCACTTAACTATTCCCCTATCCCCTACCACCACGCCCTCACGAAGCGGGGAAGGAAACATGGGAATACTTAATAGACGCATCGGAGAACGGAGGGCATGATTCCAGAGTACTTTTAACATCAGAGCATGACCTATTTTTGTCTTGAGGCATTTAAGTGGTACAGAGGTCTACAGTGGCATAGCATGGGCCCAATGATGGGGGAGGCCAGTGAAATGATAGGATGTCGTCTATGGAGGGATTATCATTTTCTGCATGATGGCATGTCAAGTTTAGCATAGTGATATAAAACGATTTATAGCGCCATCCTCTTTCGAGCCCGCTCACCCCGCTCCGTCTATCTCTTTCTCCCTCCTTTTCTGTCTCTATCCATTTTTCGTTTTCCACTTGACTTTCTTCTTTTTTAACGTTTTATTCTTCATTTTATAAATAGGGGCACTTACTTCCTCCCACTACGCTAGTTTGGCTTCTAAAGGTTCATAATCAACTTTCGCACCAAAGAGCATTCGCGAAGACAGGTCTTCATGCCTGGGGAGGGGGGATAGTTCCCCCATTGATACATAATGATATACACACGTATATAAATCCACTTCAAAGAGTGGGAGATGCATCCCCCATCCCCACCCCCCCCCCCCCCCCGCTGCTACGCCCCTGCCAAAGAGAGAGAGGGGTTGTGAAAGAGGGTGTATGATATCCCAAGGCTCTATTGCCATGCTTGCGGACAGATTAAAAGACTCCACTTCACATCAGAGGGTACCGCTTACAATCGGATAAAATTATTGTCCTCATTTCTTCTCCATTTGAATTCTTGAAGATCTGAAGAAGGTCAGAGGAGACAATTTGCCTTTAAAATACGAATGAAAAATTCCCTGCCCCTTGTTCTTATTCATTTTATCATTGGTAATGCATGTTGCAGAACATCAAGTTGATATATTCTATCTCGTTAAGGAGCTAAACATTATCAAATACGTAAGACCGCGTATAAGTGCCGCATGTCACTTATACGCGGTTCACCAAAAGTCTACTATTCTTGAGTTTTTTTGAGATAATCATTATCCCTTCTAACAGCATCTATCCATGATGATAGCAATTCATTTTTTTTCTCAAGATTATGTGTGGTTTTTTTTTAATATTTCTATTGTCGAAATCTCCTCCTGTTTCACACTTCACCAAAAATGGTAATCTTACATGATCAAATTGTGCATATTGTCAGTCGCAAGAAGATTATGAAAACCCAATCAATGCAACGAGGTGTAGGCTACGATGCAAACTGACGGACAATGCCCTGCAAAAAAGGGAACTATATGATATAGCTCATTGGCGTAAATCCCGGGGGATTGGGGGATATATCCCCCCACTTTTTGGAGAGGGGGGATGGCGTGTACAAATATCCCCCCCCCCCACACTTTTTAAGAAAGAAAATATATTTTAATTAATCCGTTAGTAAAATCTTTGAATATCTGTCATAAACAACCATCATATTTTAGAATTTCTATTTGAAAATGCGATTGAAAACAAAAAAATTGTTATTTTTGGCTTGCTCCCTTCGCTCGCTCATATTTTAGAATTTCTGTTAGAAAATGCGATTAAAAATGAGAAAAGTGGTTATTTTTGGCTTGCTCGCTTTGCTCGCTCATATTTTAGAATTTCTGTTAGAAAATGCGATTAAAAACTAGAAAAATTGTTATTTTTGGCTCACTCGCTTCGCTCGCTCGCAAAATAAATATTAAAATGTGTGTAGGGGGGTCTGTGGGGGTCAGTGAGGGTGTGTGCTTATACTTAAGTGTGAGATCGACAGAAAAAAAAAATAGTCAAAAAAGTCAATCATCCCCCCCCCCCACTCCTCAGAGTGGATTTACGCCGGTGATATAGCTCCTCACAGAAACCCATTAACCTCCTTCAAGAGTCGAAAAGCTGGATTTGTTGAACATAGCTATGTGATGGCTCTATTTATCTGCTTTATTACTGTTTCAATAACTCAATTAACAATGTTTTCATCTTACATCAAGTCTGCAATCATTCTTTCATTAAAGCCACATAATATGGAGCTACTGTTTTGTAGATACTGTCGCAGGCTTCGAGTTGCCGCTACTGAAAAGGATAAAACCCGGATGTCCGTCAGATGGCGTGCTTTTGGTTTGATAAGTGTCGGTTTAATATCGCGCGAAAGGGCATTTTTCTGCATTTTCCTGAAGGCCCATGAAAATACTCCTCTCCTTCTTCATCATCGTCTGTAAACTTACCGTTGTTTTGCTGACTTTCCAATCTGATCTATCACTATGTATCCGTTCTAGCATGATTCTCGCTTCATCAACCAATTTCAAATATTCAACTTCACGAGACGTCGTCATGGTGTATGGAGATGATCAACTGATACCTGCAAGATTTGAGGGGGAAAAACACAGTTTCTTATACTGCTTTCACATCAAGGTACGGTCGCTGCGACCGTACCCAGCGATCGATCGGACGTGCTTTCACACCTCCGTCAAAATTTGGTCAGGCCCAGAGCGATCGGTCGCTGTATAGCTGACCTAGCCAGAAGCGGAAGTAGAGATAGTGCGTAGGCATGTATGGGGGTCATTGCATTTCGATCGGTCGCTGAGTACGATGTGCTTTCACATCTAGCTTGCATCGGTCGCGATCGGTCGCTGAAGTACCTCACCGACCGTACTCAGCGACCGATGAAATGCTTTCACATTATGATTTCATCGGTCGCAGCGACCGCTCGCAGCGACCGGTCGCAGCGACCGTACCTAGGTGTGAAAGCAGTATTAGATTTCTAATTATTCCCACACAAAGAGAAAACAGGCTCAATTTTGCTCCCTTCAAATGCACTAGAAGCTCCTTTAAGGGTGCAACTTTCCATCAAAAGAAGCACTATGCACCATTAAGGGTGGAGCAGAGTTGTACCCTTTACACTTGTACCCTTTTTGGACATGTTGGATGCAAAAAATTATTGCACCCTTTAAGCTGCATAATTGCACCTTTAAGGGGTGCAGATGGGCATTTTCGGGTGCAAACAATTACAAAAGGGTGCATCTTTGCACCTTTGTCATGTAGGGTGCAAGACTGCATCCAAAAAGGTGCTGCTATTGTAGCATTTGGGTGCAAATTTGAACCTTTTTTTTCTTAGAGTGCAGGCTTTACAACCTTTCATGGTTTTCGTTTTTTATCACACCACCACTCCACCACTTTTACATCTTTCACAATGTCATGTGGAAATGTGGTTTTGTCAAACTTTAGGGTATTTTCAAAATAAAGATGTAAAATTTACCAACAGATCGCCTCGCTGACTGTAAAATTATGACTGTAAACGTTTCTAACATTTTTAGGGTACTGTAGCCTTTAATAGGGCCGCTACCCCTAGCTATGTCAATATTATCAAAGTTTATTACATTCAACGTTCTTATTAGCTTTACCATGTTCTTTTCTGCTTTTTCAGGAAACGATGCTGTCAGAGACGTTTTTAATTTCTTCAGATTGAGAGAATAGTTGATCAAGAATGAAATGACCATTGAGCAAACTTATTTCCAGTTACTTGCACTTGCAATGTTTTGGTCGGAGTTCTGGAATCGGCCTCATTGTATTGTGACTACTTTACAGATGAAAACTTTTTTATGAGACTGTACTTTCCCTTTTTTCCCCCTTACAGTTTCCATCTAATTTCTTTCGCTTGCATTAAGTTTTCACTTATATCAGGGAGGTGTTAGTATCTTACAACTCCCTGCTTAACCTACTGCAATACTATCCTCAGTTCGGCTCATATTATCTGCCAGTTCCATGGACATAAAACTGTGGCGTTCATCCCGATAAACCTTGAATACTTCTAGACTTTCCACCGTCTAGCGTCGAGTATCATTGCTATGGGGCGTTTTTCGTATTCTACAATTTTGCCACGTATCCCCCTTAAGAAGGGCTTATATAGGAGTCGTCCACCCGAGTTCCGGGAAATTACCCTAGAAATAGTCTACCCTGAGGTTACCAGGACCCCATAGAGAACATGAAACTCTCTAATTGATCATCTTCATTCGATTTTTTTCCTTCAGTCTCATTTTTACCCTGTGCTTTTGGGTTTTGCTATTCTCCTATAACTTCTTTACTCTTGA
>CM057156.1:7095950-7198932 GCA_029962745.1 Echinometra lucunter
TTATTTATAACTATGCTCGAATCTTTAAGATTGGCATTTGGCATCCTAATAAACTATAAGGACGGCCAGCAAACATCGTGTTCAGACTTTTCATGCTTCCACTTCCACCCGGGGTGCAAAATCTGCTCCCCTGAGGGTGCAGGATGGAGTTCAGGGTGCGGATCTGCACCCTATAGGGTGCTGCTATTGTAATCAGCGGTCTGCACCCCTAAGGGTGCAGAATTGCACCCTAATTTCTTAGTGTGTAGTAGTAGGCCAGTGACAATAATTATAATGATAATAATTTCATTGGTGATAATGATAATAACAGTGCTACTAATATAATTATAGAAATTATAATGTACCGTCTGTGCATAATACTATTAGTGCAATTTAATCTTCTTTTCCCTTCGCGCTATAAAACAGAAACCACAATCCTTAACTGTTAGAGGAGACTTCAGCCCTAACAAACCTATGTGAACGCGTTTGTGTACACAGCGTTCCTGGCTTAATCATTACAAGAAGATTTTATTTGAACCTTTACCAGCCTCGTGATTAACCATTAAACGCATTATCAATTAATGGTATTACAGATATTTGCCTCACCCTAGACGATCCTGATACAATGATCTCAATTCTAGAGCCGTAACAAATTTTTAGAAAGGAACAGGAGAGGGGAAGAGGTCGGAGGGGGGGGGGGGGGGGAGAAGAGACAGAGACAGAGAGAGAGAGAGAGAGAGAGAGAGAAGGGGGTGGGGTTACAAATTTTCCATCAGCTTGCAGATAGCCCTGTTCAATGATGATTACTCAGGAACAGCTAATGCCAATTAAACGATTATGGTTTCTCATTCAGTCATTCAGTCATACAGTCTCGATTATTTGAGGATGGTGGGAATTTGTTTTTATGTTGGGATTTACCATTCATATTTAAACCCATAGAAAGACTTAAACTGCAGTAAACCCTGATGGTATTTAAAAATAAACCGAGACAGATTAAAATTAAAAGTCCAAACGATTTAAAATTTAAAACTTCTACAGACTTAAAATTTAAGTCTAAGGATAGTTTTGTTTTTAAATCCAAGGGTTTGTTATTTTAACCAGTCTCTGCTGGATTTGAAATATAAGTCTTTTGGACTTAAAAATAAGTCTTGGGAATTAAGAGAGTACGAGAAGCCCCAAATATAAAATTATCATCACCAAAAGTTGCATTGTATGCCGTGCATGACTACAACTCTATTTAACAACGTATACATGTAAGATTACATCCTATCATGATATTTTAAGAATAAACATTGGAATATCAAATCATATTATCTTCTTGAACAATTAACCTCAATGATATAAATAGCCTTTTGTATGGTAAAACTAAAACCGACCTATTTTGTGCGACACCTTGGTGCAATAATCCGATGTCAACAAACAAAAATGGCTTCTATTCCTAAAGGCCTGACATTTTCAGCAGTTTCCGTATATGTTGGCCTTGGTACGGGTGGGGTTGAGTAATTTTAAGGGACACGGGTCAATAAGAAAAAATTTTCTAAAAAGCAGTAACAACAACTACAACGCTTTAGATAACAGCAGCTAGCACAACGCTTTACATTTGAACTTTTCGGATTTTACGTCCAACCCCCCCCCCCCCCCCACTGTTCCAGATCTACTCATGAGGCAATTTTCCTCATTTTATGATCAAATAAGACTAACTCTGAAATCATTAGATCGGATAATGTTTCCTGTGGGGCTCATTTAGCTATGAAGACCCTGCTACCCCCCCCCCTTTTTTTTTTTTTTTTTTTTTTTTACTAAGGCCCGCCGCACACTATACGATCCGACTGCGACCCGGTTTTCGAACAAATGACATTTAGCATTACATATGAAAGTTAAGTCATGTAAAATTATCTTATTTGAAGTTCGGAATAATGATAGGAATACTAAAATCGAAATTTTGGCCCGGGGGGGGGGGGGGGTCACTTCCATTGAAGAGTGGACAGCATCCGCGAGGATCGTCCTTCAAAAAGCACCCTAAACGAGGATTCAAGGGCAGGCCGCTAGGACACCCCAAACACGGATTTTGTGCAGATGTCCCAGATTTGCACACCTGTGACCCTAAACGGGGATATTCCTCTTTTCATACCTTGAGAGTGATAGTTGGGTCCATTGAAAGTTTGGAGCCGTTTTTATCTCGAGATAATTCACTCATTATGTTTTACACAGGCGTTACAGGATTTTCCGTGGCACGGGTCTTATAATAGTCGGTCCCGCAGTCGGTGCAAATTACATACCCTTTTTTGCGTTTTAGATTATCGTGATTTAGGGGGCTTTTTTTTTTCAATTTTTGGCGTTTTTGAAACTCTATTCGCGTTCCGCGCGTTCCGCGCCTACCCCTGAAAAAATACTCTTTTTCCGCGTTTTTTTTTTCTCGCGGATGCTGTCCACTCGTCAATGGAAGTGACCCCCCCCCCCCCCCCGGGAATTTTGGTTAACTTCAAGCCTTGTGGTAGGGTGGTAGTGAGTAAAGGCCAAATCAGCTTCAAATCGTAGCCGATCGCAAGATTGCTATGACGTCACCACGATTCGGAATTGGGTTCGCTTTTATTCCTACAGGGAGCCTCGCAATAGCTCGGAATTTCGATTTTTGTATTCATACGGATCGCAGACGGATCGGAGAGTGTGCGGCGGGCTTAGATTAACGCACTGTGTGCTGTACCTCCCCCCCCCCCCCCCCCCCGAAAAATATCGATATTTGACTGAATGTGAGATCGATCGCAGCTACAGCTAATATCACAGAAGAAGACGGAATTATAAAGCCTAAAAAAAAATCACAATTATGATTCAAGTCTCTATACCAGGATTTCGTCAGATTGTCAGCGATGATGAGAGGCCATATACGGTAAGATATCTGTTCTTTGATTAGATTGTCCGCATATTGAAATGGTGCGTGATTTAGCAGAACTGAAATTTGTGTTCAGTCCCAGTCGCTTAAAAATGTGTGTGTATTTTCAAGAATGAAAATTGTGAAGACTGTGTCTGTGTGTATGATGGGGTGCATGATGTGAGTGCATGATGGGGGTACCCGTACGAAGAAACCATTCGTCCACACAATATACTACATGTATAGTCTAGACTCAGTGGCACACCTGGGCTGCGTTTCACGAAACCGTCATAAGTCTAACTTCTTGGACATCCCATTGAAACGCGTGTTGTAGAATTAACACACGTTTCTATGGGATGTCCATGAACTTAGACTTATGACGGTTTCGTGAAACGCAGCCCCGGAGAATAGACGCGTGTGCTGTACCCGGTGTTGTCACGCTG
The DNA here is from genome assembly GCA_029962745.1 of Echinometra lucunter. Classification (NCBI taxonomy): domain Eukaryota; kingdom Metazoa; phylum Echinodermata; class Echinoidea; order Camarodonta; family Echinometridae; genus Echinometra; species Echinometra lucunter. Next base: position 7,099,242 of record CM057156.1, read on the forward strand.
TAGATCTATTTACAGTACGCATGATCATTCGAAATTTCGTGTTAAAAAAGGGTTGTTTTCATGTCATGAGCATGATGAGCAAGTTGTAGTGTACTCGAAATAAAAAAAAAAAGGGTGTTTTCGAGCTTGTACTGGAAACTGAAAAAAGGGTGTTTTTTTCTGGTCCTTGTTTAATTTTGAAAATAGGGGTGGTTAAGTATATAGTAAAAAAGTGTACTTTGAATGCAAAAAATAGGGGTGTTTTTAAAAGGCCAATTTGGACTCGTTTTGTGCCAAATAATGGGAAAAATGGCTGAAAATGTACTTGAAACATCGCGAAATAGGGGTCGAATTCTGGGTTGCCGAACGATCATGGTTACACCTTTGAATATAGTATGACAACACCGGGTGCTGTATTCATTTGTGTGCAGGCAAATGCATGTTGCCAAGCGGCGGCAGCAGCGACATCGACGATATGCGCAAGCCAGAAGACTCACGGTGAAAGTGAAACAGTGATTTTTGACAACATTTCACCCAGGTAGCAAAGAGGCAGTGGGGGCAGTCGCCCCCCCCCCCCCCGAAAAAAAAACGCAAACAAAAAAAAGGAAAAAAGCGTAAGCGAGAAAATAAAAGGTGAGGCAAAATAATAATAAAACATGTTTAGCGTCCTGCCTCTGTGGAAAAAGGGAAGGAGGCCCGGGGGGCACTCACATATACTGGTGGTACGGGGACGTGCCGCTTTGACGACCCCCTTTTTCAGACTTCAATTTCCATTCCAAAGCATAGCATTTTCTTATTGAGAATAAAGAAGAAAGAAATCCGTTCCAAAGCATAGCATGGTTTTTGTTTCGCCGTTTCGGTGGCATTCCTCCGTTTAATAAGCTTCATTTTTGGTGAAAAGCGGCCTGCACCGTTTCGCACGTAGGCCACCCAGCGCTATCCGACCATTGCCTCTGCGCGAGCGCACCCGACACCCGCGCCGCCGGGCTAGCTGCATGCACGCATGCCTGTTCCATAGGAATACATACAGAGCTGCCAATTAGTAGGATTTTATCCTATTTAGTAGGATTAAATCCAGGATTTGACATAAGGGGTGGTATTCTGAGGCTGTTATAATGCAGTTGTCATTTGTAAGATGCACCTTTTGACACCCGGGGATGGTACGTCATTGTACCGAGGTGCGTCATACATTTTGATACCCCTCGTTTGAAAAAGTGACGCACCATTTCATGAAAATGACTGACCATTGGCGCATAATTGAGAAACACTCTGATAAACTCCGTCGGTATAGCAAATTTCCAACACAGAAAAATATCATTAAAACCTGATATACGTAGAAACAAAACAAAGAATATATATCTGTTGCAATTTTGAACATGCTTGTGTCGGCGATCTTTGGAGTGAGATCATCTTGTGTTTTGGGGTTTCCCCACTCCCCAGAAGCGTGATTTAATTTGTTTTATTTGTTTAAGTTACCCATTTCGTTAGCTTTTTATATTTCTTTGGTCGGCCCGCTGTAACTATTATCATCATCAAAAAAGTAAAGAATTAATTTTCAAGTCTATCGTTTCACCTCCGTCCCATACGTAGTTTGAATTTCTTGAAGAAGAACCAGCCGATATCATTCTCATCGACAAAGGTAAAGAATTGTCAAATTACTAGTTTCACCTCTGTTTCGTTGGCGATTCATATTTATTGAAGGCGAGTCAGACCAGCAAAACTATTACTATCACTCTGTTAGGGGTGAATTTCAGAAGAGAGTGCATTTAGAGTGAATTAAGAGTGGATTAAGAGTAAAAATTTAAAATTGTCATATTCACTCTTTATTCACTCTTTTAGGGGTGACCTCAGGGATCAATCAAAAAAATTGTTAGCGATTCATATTTCTTGAAGGTGACTCAGACGACAAGCAACACTATTATTGATGTACAAAGGTAAAGAATTAATATGCCGAGTCAATCGTTATTTCGTTTAACTATTCCGTCTAGTAACTATTATCATCATCAACATGATCAAAAGGTAAAAAAATTATTTTCAAGTTGATCCGTCCAATCCGTAGTTTATATTTCTTGAAGAAAACCGGCCGATATCATTTTCACCGACCAAGGTAAAGAATTAATTTTTTCAAGTTACTAGTTTCACCTCAGTTTCATTGGCGATTCATATTTATTGAAGGCGAGTCACATGACCAGCAAAACTATTACTAATGTCCAAATGTTAAGAATTAATTTGCCGAGTTGATCGTTGATTCATTTCAGCTTCATCCCGTTAGCTTTTCATATTTCTTTGGTCAGCCTGCCATAACTATTATCATCATCAAAAAGTAAAAAAAATATTTTAAGTCGATCCGTCCCGTCCGTAGTTTATATTTTTTGAAGAAAACCAGCCGATATCGTTTTCATCGACCAAGGTACTCTCTCTAAAAAGAAAAAGAGTGAACGTGTGCACTCTGTAAGGGGTGAATTTCAGATTAGAGTGCATTTACAGTGAATTAAGAGTGAATTAAGAGTAAAAATTGCCATATTCACTCTTTATTTACTCTTTTAGGGGTGACCTCAGGGATCACTCACAATCCTCATCAAAAAGTAAAGAATTAATTTTCAAGTCGATGGTTGAACCTCAGTTCCGTCCGTGGTTTATATTTCATGAAGAACCAGCTGATATTGAACATTTTCGTTGACAAAGGTAAAGAATTAATGTGTCAAGTTACTAGTTTCACCTCCGTTTCGTTGGTGATTCATATTTCTTGAAGGTGACTCAGACGACAAGCAAAACTATTATTAATGTACAAAGGTAAAGAATTAGTCGATCGTTATTTCGTTTAACCTCCGTCCTGTTAGCTTTTTATTTTTTTTTCTTTAGTCGACCCGCCGTAAATATTATCAAAAAGTTTTTTTTTAATATTTTCAAGCCGATCCGTCCCGTCCATAGTTTATATTTCTTGAAGAAAACCGGCCGATGTCATTTTCTTCGACCAAGGTAACGAATTAATTGTCAAGTTCCTAGTTTCACCTCCGTTTCATTGGCGATTCATATTTATTGAAGGCGCGTCAGATGACCAGCAAAACTATTACTACATTGTAATGCCCAAATGTTAATAATTAATTTGCCGAGTCGATCGTTGATTCGTTTCAGCTACGGCCTGTTAGCTTTTTATATTTCTTGGGTCAGCCCGCCATAACTATTATCATCATTAAAAAGTAAAGAATTAATTTTCAAGTCAGTGGTTTAACCTCCGTTCCATCCGTGGTTTATATTTCGTGAAACAGAACCAACCAATATCAATCATTTTCATTGAGAAAGGTAAAGAATTAATTTGTCAAGTGACTCCAGCAAGTCAAGCCGAAAGTGTCATCTCCGTCCTGTTCACGGTTTATATTTCCTGAAGATGACCAGCTAAACTCCCATATGATTGTCAGAAAATATTTGTCAAGTCGATTTGTTGTGAAAGAGAAGAATGAATGTAGTATTTGACACACCTTAGTAAATTGACCATGACGCACATGTGACACACCATTTGAGTCCATGACGGTACTGTGCGGCATTAATGAATTATTTATGAGGGACATTGACTCACCATGACGCACCATCTCCGGGGGTTGAGAGGTGCGTCTTACAAATGACAGCTGCATAACTCTGTTTTAAGTCTGTTTTATCAAATCGTATTCTGAACACCGTTTTATCTCTGTTGTAACTTTTGTTGTAACTTTTGTTTTATCTTTCTAACCATGCATGCCTAGCGCAAGTCGTGTGCAAGTGCGTAAAAATACTTGCTGATATTTCCAAAACAACATTTCGAAAGAATTTTGGCCTCGGGGTGGAGAAATTTGGCAATATCTGCGATAAGATCAGAGATGATTTGCACAACAAATTCTGTCACATCATCACATCAGTTAAATAAAGCAAGAAATTAAGCGCAAATTAATGCGCTCATTACAACGTGAATATAAGTTCATGCATTTCACGTGCCCCTTCCCCAGGGAGCGATCTTATTGGCTCACTCGTCTAAACTCATCTCTAACGACATTCCCTATTGGATAATATTTCTGTGGTGGGGTGGCTTTGATGACTTACAACACCATTAAAACAGTTCTCAGAATACCGATTAATGACTGTTTTAGCGGTGTTGTAAGTCGGTGACTTACAACAGAAGTTACAACAGAACTTACAACACAGTTAAAACGGTGTTCAGAATACCACCCCAGCTTTTTAAGGGCGGGATACAATATAAAAAGAGGCCAAAGTGATATCACTATGCAGAATCAGAAATAATACAAGTGTCAAAAAATATTTTCTCCGCAATTACTATATTGCAATACCCCAACACCCCATAGCTATAAAAATAAAAACAGGCCAAGTATCAGCTCAGCCCTAAAAAATTAAAATGAAGTAGGTCATGTACCCGACATTCCTAGTCTTTCCATATTAAAATTTGGAAAAAAAAATGATATGGGTCATTTACCCGAACATGCCATAGCTACAAAAAATAATGAAAACAGGCAAAGTATCAGCTCAGCCCTGATCAACAATAGAAATTGCACATTTCACACAAAATTAAAATGGCTGTCTTGTTACTTTCAGGATCAGAACGCTTGTAGTTGTACGCACCTGTGTTGTTTGGTATTCGTCGTCAATTGGTTCTCCCTGACCAAATTCTCCACTCGAAAACTCTGAAAAAACATCACCGAGTCTTCTTTCCATCCAGTACAGTGCAAAACATGGCTGCACAACTTTCTTTGCCGTTCTTATCAACACGCAAACACCATTGTGTTTCTGACACTGTGACAGGGAATAAGTACCCCAAATCGTACTTTATTTACCCCTTTTTGATATCGATAAAAATTCTCGTAAATAGCTGAGTAAAGACGTGGAAGACACAGCACAAAAGACTTTTGTGCAAATTACATGTACATGTACTTTCAAATCCAATGGTTTTTATTGACATCGAGTGACATGCATGGGTAGAAAATTGTGTACGGCGGTATTTAATTTCAAAACGACTGTGGATGAACATCATGAACGAAATCATAAGACTCTCATGCAGATACACATTGACACTTTTCACAGCACATGGAAAAGTTGATGCGGGAGTCTAAAAAAATATGATCTTTAAAAAAAAAAATTGATTTTTTTTAGGAGGAAAAGGTTGCTTTATTAACAAATGCTATCTTTTCCTCCTAAAAAAACCAAAATTTTTGGATAAAAAAAGCAGGCAACCTCAAAAAAAGGAAGCAGGCGGGGACTCTAATCATGTATATTTTTTTACTTTGCTTAAGAGAATGTAGGAAGAGCGGGAGCAGATGCAGCTCAGACAAGGAAGTTAAGGAACAATGACAAAAACACGTCAGAGCTTCCATGCTTTGCGCGGGAGGGAGGAAACTCTCTCTCCCCACCCTGCATCCTTCCCCCTAGGGAGCGTGCTTCGCGCTCTCAATATGTAATTCACACGCTTTGCGTGCTGACTACCTGACATGTTGTTCATGTTGGTAAAGTTCATGATCTGAAGGAAATCTTGTCAATTATTTGAAATGGAAGATATCCATGTTAACTATATTTTATCCTCTCCAAATTCTTCAGTAATTAATCAGAGTTTAATTTATCCTAAATTCTGAATGTTTAAATATCATACATGTATGAGTACAGTGGAAACTCAGTATAAAGAGATCTGATATAACAATATTCCTGATATAAAGATGTAATATTCTGGTCCCAGCTCTTTATAATATTTATTTTTTTTAACCCTGATAAAATGAGATTCCTGTAATACATGTATAACAAGGTAATTTTGATGGTCCCAAGGACCTCGTTATACTGAGTTTCCACTTTAGTATGCTTGAGTGTATAGCTAACATGATCGATACTGAAAACTACATGTATGTTTAGTTGCCTCTCTGTCAATGTATTAAAAGAGTTTGAGCACAACCTGTGATGTGTGTATAAATACCAGGGAGAATACTTTTAAATTCATGTGTGTTGTGGGAAAGCTTTTCAGACCTAAACACAATGTACAAGAAAATGAAGAAATGTTAAAAATGAAGTGTTATGTGCTAATTTGTGAAATGTCCTTGGTCATATTAAATGTAATTATTGATTGTATTTACAGTTGTGGTCACAAATTGTCATTTGACTCTCATTTTTATTTTTTTATTTTTTATTTTTTTTGGCCAACCCCTGTTTTATTGAGAGAATAAGTTGTTAATGAAGACATACCTGTATACTGAAACAAATGTGGCTAATTACATTTATTTCTGCAACAAAAAAAAACTTTTACATGCCTACAGATTGGCTCTAACTGCTGGTGACCCTATGGTCAAACTTTTTTCCAAGTTATTCTGTCTTGTATAACTTTGCACAACCCTCTTACAATGTATAAATGGACTTGTCTGTTTCTGTGGATATACTATCTCTCCATCTTATCAATAGCCTCCCTCTTCAATAGCTGCCCTTTACATTTCCAAGCAAGATGTCCCAGAACTAAGGGGGTCATCCGTTATATATCTTGAGGTGCCTTTTTTCTGCTCATTTCCAATGCCCTGCTTTTCCTGTTTTTGTAAGTAAGTGTTTGACCACATCTGTCTGTGAAAGCCTACATGAACGAGCTGGTGATAAAAGTAGAACATTTCAAATGATCTTCTTTTCTTGACATACAGGTGTATCAGATCAATGTTAAGGTGTCTGGACGAATACACTCAATTGACAAGAGATACAGAGAGTTTCATGCTCTTCATAAGCAGGTTTGTCTTTAATACATGTATCCAGCTACCCTTCATCAATTCTTTCATTCATTCTGTGGTTTATTGAAGATAAAAGAACATGCAGCTTGCAAGCTGAAATTGTGCAGTTTACCTAGTATTTACAAAATAATCAATGAAAATTAAACATCAGTTAAAAAAATTAAGCTACTTAGACTAAAGGGGGAAAAAAATCTCACAAAGACAGGCTGTAATGATACATGAAATGATTACAGTAAAACAGATATAAAATCTGATATTCATGCCAAGAGGAAAAGATACAGGAAGGTAAGAGGAAAGGGTACAGGAGAGTCGGAAAAATCTTAAAGGGTAAGTCCACCCTAGAAATTTCACTGTTTCAATAAAAAGAGATAAATTTGAACAGCATTTTAAAAAAGAAATGAGCAAAATCGGTCAAAGAATAAGAAAATTACACTCATTTAAATTTTCTAGTAAACTACTCTCGGCTCTGCAAATTGGCAACACTGATGACATCATATGTGAGCAGGTCTCTATTCACTTTGTACATGAAATTTCACATTTTCTCAATTTTCTTGGAAGTTACACATTTTCTAGCCCCCATAGTCAATGTATGTTCAGAAGAATTGCTTTTTACATAACATACTTTGACTATGGGGTAAGAAAATGTGTAACTTCCAACAAAATTGAGAAAATATGAAATTTCATGTACAAAGTGAATGGAGACTTGCTCGCATGTGATGTCATCAGTGTTGCCAATTTGCAGAGCCGAGAGTAATTTACTAGAAAATGTAAATGAGTGTAATTTTCTTATTCTTTGACCGATTTTGCTCATTTCTTTTTTTACATGCTGTTCAAATTTATCTCCTTTTATTGAAATAGTGAAACTTCTAGAGTGGACTTTCCCTTTAAGGTAGGGAAAAGAAATATGGAAATACCCCTGTTAGAATTATAGCATAGAGACTTCATTTAGTGTTAAAGCTTTAATAAATCAGGGCTGTTCGTAAACCCCCTACATGAATGTCATAATACTTGTTTAGTAAATGGGTCTGTCCATAAAGTTGGGGTACCTAAACGTGACATTTTTTTGTTTAATCATTCTAGTTTTAAAATGATGACTCACACAATTATGCTGTTTTATAGGAATATATTTGGTGCATCCAGGAAGCTTTTGAAGATCACAGATGAATTGTTTTGTGATAATTTTTTAAAATATTTACAAAAATATGGTGGTGTCCGCTCAAAATATGTTACATCCACAACCACCGTTTTTTAGATATACCAGCTCGTCTATTATATGTTACATAACTAAAACATGCATGGTTACAGTGTTTTACATGGCTGGCTTAATGAAGCAAATCTTTGAACAGAAGCTTACTACCTTCCCCAAGTTTTTTATGAATGTTTGTTTTCGACCAAATGTCACAGGTTGTGGATGAACGGGACACCATGATATTTCTGCAACTTTCATCAATAACTCTGGAAATCAGTACACCCTCATTGCAGTTATTGTTGCATTGAATTAGATAGAGAGCCCATACTAAGCAGGCAAATATTTATCATCAAAAGCATTACATATTTACTGTTACATTGCAGAATGAGGAGCTGTGGATGTAACACGGACACGGTGTCCTGTTACATCCACAACGTCGTTTTTGTGTAATTATTCCAAAATACATTGTGGAACACTAGGTTTGTGATTTTCAGATGCTTTTTATTTTCACACAAGATAATTTAGGGTAGTTAAGAAAATTCTAACTGGACTATTTCATTGGATTATAGGGGATTAAAGAAAAAATGGCTCAAAAGTACCCCAACTTTATGGACAGACACAAATGTTGTTTTAAAATACACATTTGTTTCACAGTTGTCTTTTAGAAATTATCTGATTGGCATACAGTGTATATGTTTTGTCCTTTTGTTGTTTCTTTATGTATGTTTCTTTTCTGTATCCATGCCAGCCATTGCTTTATTTTTGTCTCATCAATTCATAGGTAAAAAAGAAATTTGACACGCCTGACTTTCCACCCAAGAAAGTCCGTCAGCTGAGTGCAAGAGGTATGGAGCAGAGGAGAGTGGCATTAGAAGCATACCTTCAGGTGAGGATTTCTCAAACCTGCCTTCACCCCTGTATAAAAGTCACAAAAAGTGGAATAGATAGACATCATAGTGCTGTGCCTCTATGTACAAGGATGTTTAAGAGAACCAGCCATACATGTACAGCCTTTCTAAACTAAATGCCACGCCAGGAAAAGAGAAAAGAGTGACCAAGTAGATAATCACACCTGTCCATAAAGATAAGCCAAACAAGAATATTAGTGGCCTCTGTAGACTGTGGAACCTTCCTATAAGGGCCACACAGATACTTACATTGTGAAAATTGTCAGGTGAAAAGTTTATTGTAATTCATTAATTATGCTAATAGAAATGAATTTATGTGTATTACTTTGCAATAGCTTGGTATTTATTTTTTCCATTAAAGGTCATTGATAAGTTACGTTGCATTTATGGAGTAACTGTCGGAAATTAATTTTCTGCAACTTTAGGATGGAAGGGAATAGGAATGTAGGCTGAGCTGCATTGTGCGTACATGTACATGTTTAGTATGTATAGGCATAGGTCTAGAACTCCAGGGGGGATGTAACATAAAAAATACGATCAATCTTACTACTGATATCAATCGTAAGTCTATGGCAAACCATGTACTAAAGAGATACAATTGATTGTAAGATTGAGTGTATCTCTTTATGTTACACCCCCAGGTGTATTATTTGCGAAAGACTGTATGCTGATGTAGTGGGCATATATGCTCTCTCTCTCTCTCTCTCTCTCTTTCTCTCTCTCTCTCTCTACCCACCCCCCCCCCCCTCCCTCCTTCCCACCCTCCCTCCTTCTCTTTCTCTTAAAAAAGAATAAATAAATAATAATTTTTTGTCAACAGACCTTATTTTCTTAAAATACTTGGTTATTCCATTGTGTAATGCTTTAGACAGAAATTTATTCTTAAATCTCCATTTATTCAGACTCAAAACAAGCCTGGCGTATTTCCAGGAAAGCATTTAATCATCAAATTTGCTTACTGGTAACTTCATATTGTAGTTGTAGACTGAAAGCAGTGTTTTTGCTTCATCTTAAGAGGTAAATTCCCTGTACAGATGTAGGTTACAAATTTCCCACTTGTATGAAAACACTGCTCTTCACCATGTGCCTTAAGGGAATTAAGCAGGCAGGGTAACTTTGAAATGAATTAGAGCACTCTAGGGATTTCCTAGTGTGTTTAGACTCCTGGTGGTATAGTGTTGAAACTCAAACAATGCCATTTACAAATTGGTTTGCAAAAATGATTTTTCAAGGAAAACTTGTGGATTCTCACTGGTTAAGCAAACATTTACAAAACAGATTTGAATTGTATTTGATGGAATAATTATAAATGAATCATATTTCAAAAAACACTGTGTTAGGTGTATTCACCGATTTACAGCTTTTGGTCAACTAAAGCTCACCACAAACTATACGATCCGACTGCGACCCGATTTGCGAACAAATGGCATTTTGCATTAAACATGAAGTTTAAACTACATGTAGTAAAATTATCTTATTTGAAGTTCGGAATAATGATAGGAATATAATAATAATAATAATGATAATAGTAATAATGATAATAATAATAATAATAATAAAAATAATAATAATAATGATAATGATAATCTGTTCTTGAATAGTGCATATCACATTATTAACTAACATCTCTATGCACTTCCATAGGAATTTGGAAATTATTACCCCAGCCAATACTAAAATCAAAGTTCGGTTAACTGCAAGTCTTGTGGTGACAGTCGAAGTAAAGGCCAAATTGGCTTCAAATCATAACCGATTGCAAGATGCTACGACGTCACTATGATTCGGAGTTGATTTTATTCGTACAGGGAGTCTCGCAATAGCTCGGAATTTCGATTTTAGTGCAAGTATTCATACGACTATTCGGAACTTTCATGGTTAAGATTTTACATGTTTGAATGTTCGTATCAAATGCTATAATAAATTTTTCCAAAATCAGATTGCAGAAAATTCATACAGTGTGCATTGGGCTATATGGATGGTATGGGCACTGGAGTGCCACCACTCCTGGCACACATGCTTCATATGTGTACCATACATTCTTAAGAATGTGGCAGGCCAGTGTTTCAATCCTCGGTGAATAAAGAGTAATTCAGAACAATCAGAAGCATCATTATGTAGAATATTTCTTGGGTTAGGGTGGTAGGGTGTGACAGTTCTGTGATTTTGTGCTATTCCCCCCCCCCCCCCTTCCGATTTGGAATTTGATTTTGATAAATCTATTTATTTCTTTTGGATAGGATTTTTCATTTTTTAATTTTTTCCTCAAATCGATTTTGGTTCTATCATTATACATTCGGTTCGTATACATGAAATTTGTTTTGCTTCTTCATGTTTTTCTTTCCATTATATTGATTTGTTTTACATGTATTGTCTATCATTTCGTATTGTATTATATTTCATTTGTGTTTTTGTGTGCGGGGCCTTAAAGGACAACAGTGTCTGATCACTGAGTGGGCGACCCTGGGTAAATAAGACGAATAAAATAAAATAAATAAATCAATTTGTGTGTACATGTATATCATTCAATGTAGGGTCTCTTAGAGAAGGATTCCATTCCCAAATCATTATTGACATTCCTGCGAGTGAAGAATTTCCGAGCCATCAGCTATGAGTAAGTATATTAATCTCTTGATTCCATTTTAGAATTGATTAGATTTTATTCATCATTTGCAAGATGGGTATTATATCAATTAAAGATGTAATTGATATAATAAATAAATGCTAGGAAAGTGGTAATTTTTAAGTAACGTTATATTTTTCTAGGGTAGAGGTTGCACTCGAAGCACAGACCCAAATTCACAACAGAGGTTTAAATCTAAACCACGCTTTAAATTCACACCATGGTCTAAATCTCAAAGGGCGTAAAACATGACCTTTTGTCCAATGGGTGGACACTGACAGTAGTGCTCTGTAATACACTCACTTAAGCTCATCTACGCTTACTTACTCCTATTTACATAAAAAATGGTTTAAAGTGATTACACAATGGTAAAAAAAATTTGATATATGATCGAGAGTAGAATTCTAAGAAGAATAACATTAAAAATTTGATGATTTTCAATGGAAATCAATGCATTTTGGCTACTTTTCTCATAGAAAGTCAAGAGTTGGCCAAAAAATTTGAGTATGAGGTATGACGTAAAAGTGGGTACCCAGCTTCGCGCATTGCAGTTGTGCTGCGCGCTAGACTGTACAATATGTATTATACCTTGCGCGCATTTTGCTAGATTGCGTGATAAGGTACCCACTTCGACGTCATTTTGACGTCAAAGTGGGTACCCAGTTGAAACTGGGACACAGCTGAGGGGGTCAAAAACATCCTGAAATCTTACCACATTTGGGATTTTCCTTGGCAACACGACTTTAAAAAAAATTCAGGCCGATGATTTTCTGCTGAAGAAATCATGCTCTTTTAAATGAAATAACATTGTTTCAGCATTGTGTACCCCCTTTAAACCTTTTTGGTGAATATGGGCCAATGAGTTTTCATTCTGCTGGTAATCTTTCAGAGATGAAAGCAAGAAAGAAGTGTAGTGAGCTCTTTGTTTCCAGTATTTATGATGCTGAGTGATAAATAGAAAGAGTCTTGAGGGAGTGTAACTGTTTAGTCATTCAGCAGTGGGGTATCCAGCATCCATCAGACGTCAGTAGGTGTTAAAAATAGAGTTGCGTTCTGATCATGAGACTGTAATTGGGAAAGGTTGATTATGAAGCACTTAAGAATTGTTGTATGCTGTAAGGTTTTGGAATCCCCAAAATGATAAGAAATTGACTCAATTCTGCTGAGAGCCGCATGCACTGCACACAGAAATGCGTGTATGGGACTACACACAAATCTTAGGTGAATGCTTTAGCTTACATTTATTTTAAGTAATTTATCTAATTTTCATGGATTTCTTTATTGACTTGTATTGACATGTGCTAATAAGTTCTCCTGTTTACCTGGGGATTTTCCCCATCTCTCTTTATTTAATTCAGTCTTCTCTTACCTTGGCCTCTTTTCTTGATATCTTTCCTCTCTTATCCTACTATTAAAATTTTGAACCAGTGTCCTAATTTTCTATGTTATATTTTCTTTTTGCACTCTTTTCAAGTTCAGAATATTGTACAAAGTGTAACTCTTACTTACTGAATCTAATATAGTGTTTTATGCTTTCATATATATGATATTAACGTATTAAGTACTAGAATACTAAAACTACACAATCAATACATTCACTGTAATTCACACTTCATGATTCAATGTACCTTTGAGAATTGTTTACCACAATACCGTCCCCTAGCTCCTCCCACCCCCTCCAGCCAAGAGAATCTTAACAATAGGAAGATGGTTAACTGCTAGTAGTTAATCTGATATGAGGTGGACAATGGAGGCACAAGGGAAGGAATAGATGACTGATTGCCCCACCTTAATCATATTTAATTCACCCCCGTGAGAGATCAGGGAATCCTACCAGGGTAGGGACGGGCTTCGAATTACTGTCCAATTACAGCTTGCTGCTTCTAAGATTGCACGTAATTGTACCAGAATCCGTGATTGGGTGTATCATGTAAGCCAGGCATCCAACCATGGGATGATGTTTCTGTGTTTTTCAATGACGGGCATAGATTTTCCTGAATTCAGATGACCCATATATTTCGTAAATGTTTTGCTGATGACATATATGGCTCAAATTCAAGAATTATTTTTAACAATGTTAATCGATGGTTTTCTCACTGTTTGAAATTAATCGAATGATTGTATAAATTCAATTCTGGAGAATTAAGAAGAAGTAGAAGAGAAAGGTGGGCAGAGAAGAAGAAGGAACAGAAGAAAGGCAGAGGAGAAAAAGGAAGAGAAGAAAGTGCAATTATAAAAGGAACAGAAAGGAAAAGCAAGTCATTAGTCAAGAAATCACTATTTTTCATTTGGTTTTAATGGATTCTTCCATGTAGGAGCCTGTGAGAACCACATGTAAAATGAAAGTGGTCCGGAGCATTTATTAACATTTACACGAAAGAAAGAGACAATCTTTTAAATCAATGAAGGAAGATTAATTTTCTGGCTCTTCTTTCTAAAGCATGGACTGCAATGCAATCTTATGACAGAGTTTCATTGTCACCTGCTGTGGGCTGTACCAGTTGGAATTTGTTCTCCCTGATTCTATCATTATTATTGTCATTATTATTATTCATTTGGCCATAAAATCAGAAATTGCTATACAATTGATATACAAAGTGAACAAAATAAAATACATGTACATACAAATATCTTTAAAAATGATAGCAAGAGAAGTAAAGAGTAAAGAGTTAAGGAAAGAAATGGTTGCCTATGGGCCAGGGCTCGAAATTTAAAGTGAAATCCTTCACTATTACCAGGAGGCATGCAAGCCCTCATAGGCAGCCATGTAGAAGGATATTGCACAAGCAAGCAAACAATGTATTTTGAAAGACTTGAAACTTAAGCATTGTACAAGAGAAAGTAGTTTACAATGAGATCCATCAGGGATATATCTCCAAAGTAAAAAAAAAAATCGATAATCAATTTTTATTCTCCAAGGTCTCTAAATTTATCTCTGTTAGCTTCTCTGTGATATTTTGCAATGCACATGTGTTCCAGTTCTCCAGATCTGTTTTGTAGTATTTGTAGGGTACTGCATGTATAAAGAGGGGAAAGAGACAGAGTAAATTTTGAGTTCACAAGTAAGATGTACCGGAGCAATATTTCCAACATGGATTTACAGAACGATTGTTCTTTTGGTCTGAATTATTTTAAAGTGAACTTACATGTACTTCTACATTTGTTTAAACAAAGGTTGTAGTGCATTGATTATTTAAATGCACATATTCGACTTCCTCTCATTTTTATGTTTTCTTTCTTTCTTGTCCTAATGTGTCAACTTTTCTTTTAGATAGAAAATTATATTATATGTGAAATGGCACATGTTTTTATGTTTGAATGTTTGACCGTGTATGATTACATTTTGTTTGGGGGGTGGTTTTGTTTGTTTGTGTGTTTCTTTTTAAATTGAATACTTTTGGAATTTGCTGCTTGATATTTATTTTTCTGCTCTCACTTGTTTAATTATTAACTTTATTTTTTGAGATACATGTACTTATTAATGTTGTTTTAATTATTTCTATTTCACATTTTAATGAGCAATAGGTTTTTCTGCTAACTTTAAACAAAAGGACATAATTGAATGTTATCATCTATAATCCATTTAAGCCATTGATACAAAATTAATCTGTTTAAGACCTGCAATAAAATAGGGCTCTACAAAAAAGTTCTTCCTGCTTGCCCGTTGGGCAAGTTTCTTGAAAATTGCTTGCCCAAAACATATCTCATTTGTTCTATTTCCACATATTACGAAAATTCATGACAGTTTGAATTAAAGTTTGCAACATTGATATTAATTAGCCATTGCTAAAGATGTACTTGCACTATGAGCATTATATTAATTGATTTATTCATTTTTTCTCAAAAAAGCTTTGAGTGAATTTACTTGCCCTTTTGGGTAAGTGACCTCAAATTTCATGACTGTTACTTGCCCCGGGCAAGCGGGCAAGTGGGTTTGTAGCACCCTGATAGGTATATTTAGGTATTCAAGTACATGCAGGTGTACATGTTTGCTGCTTTTGAATAGATTTGCAGTCATCTCCACTGCACTACATTTAGGTTTGGAATATTACAATGCATTTTATAATTTTGGCTTTTATCCTCACAGTTCATTGGATGATTTAGATAAAGAAACTTCAACGTGAGTGATATTTTTATCCTTCCTGCTCATGAGTAACATTCACATTTTTGTCTAATACTGCTTCATGATTTACATTCATCATCATGTACATGTATCTTACATCAATTAGACAGAGAACATTTTCCTTTTAACACTCAGGGTTGTTGTTTTTTTGTTTTTTTTTGCATTGTTTTGTTATTTTGCATTATAATCAAAGCTAACATGCATCGTAATTAACATTCATCCCATTTCAGTAAATAAATAGACCATCTGGGCCGGTATTCTAAAGATTGTTTTATCTTTTAATCTCATTTTCACTCTTTCAAGTGTCGTAATAAATTTTGAAGACGAACTTGCAGTTGGTTTGAACTGCGCGAAATTGCGTCCATAGACCAGCACACAAGTCAGAAGTGTGCAGTGTATTAAAACCAATGGCACACCATTTTTCTGATTGCTATGACAACTGAAATTAAGAAAAAAGATTTTAAAAATCAGAATATGGCCCCTGAAGGCCTGAACTGTACAAGTACAACTTAATGTAGCCGGGAAGACGAATGAATATAATGTATGAACCCCTGAATGACAATGTGTAGAGATATCAAGCTCTATTTTTCTATTCTTCTTTCTTTCTTTTTATACTTAAATACATATAGCTGAATCATCAAAAGTAGTGTTCAGGGTTACAGTTCATTATTTCGAAGGTTCGTTATTGCGAAGGTTCGTTAGTCCGAAGGTTCTTTAGTCCGAAAATGAAATAAGGTTCGTTATTCCGAAGGTTCATTAGTCCAAAAATGCAATATAAGGTTCGTTGGTTCGTTAGTTATTTTCGGAATAACGAACCTTATTTAATTTTCGGGTTATCGAACCTTCAGAAAAACGAACCGTATTTTATTTTCGGACTAACGAACCTTCGGAATAATGCTACAAATGTTCGGATTAACGAACCCTTTTTCAATTTCGGACTAACGAACATCTAGGTATACACAATTTGCGTGTTTCGGAATAATGAACCTTCGGAATAATGAACATCACCCGTGTTTAGGACATTAGGTGGTTTGTTCAGTGTAGTTTACTCAATTTGCTTTTTTTTTAATCCATTCGATCAATTTTAAAATGAATTTTAGGGCTCCATGAAACAATTCTCAAGATGTAGAAATTCAATATTCTTCAGAGAGAAAAAATAGGAAATTGTGTTATAATGGAACAAACCTTGCGGAAATAACTACTTTATGAAATAACCTTGTGATAACATTGCATTACATATACTTCCCATTGATTTTTATTCAATTTATACACATTTACCAAAGTGATATGTAAAATGTTCCACTCATCAATATCCAGAGTGAAAAAGTTAATGAAGTCGTGATTGTGTACTTGTAGCATCAAGTTATTGATCAAACAGCCCTGGAAAAGCTCCATTTCTTGATATTAAAGCGGTGTATATATTATTAATGGAATTTTTGAATGATTTATACTGGCTTATTCATGATGAGAGGACAAATACTCCCCAAGCATGCATCCCTTTTATTTACTAACCCCTCAGACAATAATCCCCAGGACAAGTACCCTAGGACAATTATCCCCAAAGGACAGATACATTAAAGGGTACCCCACATACGATAGAATTTCATTGACTATGGGGATACATTTATACTTGATTAGTAAGAATTTTTAGAATAAATGTCCTGGTAGTAGTGAGCTAGGTATCGTTCATGGGAAATGTCTGAATATTTACATGTAGATAAGCCACTTCTACTATGCTGTGGGTATTTTGTTTATTTGGTGGTAGAATTTAATGCTTCTTGGGGTGTCCCTCACAAGGTGTTTATTTTTCCCCCTCACTGCGGGACATTCATTTTACCACAATCTTTCCTTTGATGAATGTGATTTTCTCATGTCTTTGATTTTTCAAATATAACTCCTTTTATTGAAACAGTGAAATTTCTAGAGCGGACTTTCCCTTTAATATACACGTAGAGTATTCCACTCATCATCAATCATGTAGCTATACATGTAGCTGTTAGTTATCATTTTGTAGTTCAAGTTCAACATATAGTGATAGTAGCAAATGATGATGAGTATTTGAGTATGACATTCACTGCTCAATTGCCTCCAAATGGAGCTTTTCAAATATTTCATTCAGTGGTTATACATCAAGAAAGATTCACTAAATCTTTTAATTGTGAAGTACATGTATGTAGAAAGGATTTAAGTTTAAAGGCATTGGTTAATATTGTTATGATTTTTTTAGAAACTCATTTTGCTACTTGAAAATGGGATAAACATAAGGGCTATAGTGTAAAAATACCAGTCTGAAAGTTTCGAGGTATAATATCCACAGGAAGTATTTTTAAATATTAGAAATGTGAACCAATGTTTGAAAAATATATCGGGTCGGTTACACAGACTGGACACATATAGAAAGAAGTGCGCATGCGCACATGGCTCACCGGACCTTACTGTGTGTATTGGCGTATCACGCGGAGGGAGGCAGATAACGGTATCTTTGAACTCGAGCAAAACGGTCCTCTTATTTATTGTCTCCGAGACCAAAAATAAGAAAATCGCGGTTTGCGTCTTACTAACAGTTTTTCATTCCAAAATATGTTTGGTTTCAGGGTTTTTGAGTACAAATACAAGTACTCATACACATGTTTCATCTTAGTTTGAGAATTTTTTAAATCGCCTGCTCACAAAGTTAGCCAATGCCTTTAAGAGTTGGATTATTTATTAGGATCTTTAGCCTAGTCATATTTTATAAATTCCTTCTCTGTCTTGAGAATATTGATTCCCCCCCCCCCCCAAAAAAAAAAAAAAAAAAATCTTTGATGTGATTTTGTGATGTTGAGGGGGGAATGAAGTCTCAAATGCTACATGCATTTAATCAAGTATTGTGAGGGGACTTTGCTTTTTCCATTTTTTCATTCATATTGCGCACATGTAGTTCTTATTTCTTAAGTTGACTTGTTCACACGTCTTCATTTCCATCACAAACACTTGTCAGAGTAGATGTTATATTTATGACATGGAAATCTTTCATTAAGGTCTTGTACATGTATGAATTGGCGCTTGTGTTTCCTTATAGACTACATGTACCTCGTAACTCACAATAGAGCCAGTCACAATTAATTTGTCACCCTCATTTTATGCTTTTTTAAACTTCTTTTTTCGATGCTTCATCATGCTCATCGTTGCGTGGCTTGTGTGTGTATCATCAATGAAAAGTTATGATAGTAAGCAGGAAATATTAGGAAGGATCTCTCTTTCATTGCCTATAAACAAGTCATATATCGTATTGAAGTGGAATACGCTCAATTGCCTGTCAGCGAAGACATCACTACAATTTACTAGTTGTCTGTTTGTAAATAAAGATCTTTATTATCTCCGTTTTATTAAAAGCTGTAAATCTCAACTGCAGAGGATTTATTCTTACCTCTCGTGTCTAAATAAACAATGGATAATTATAGTTGATACCTGAGTATCAAAGAATGGCTTTCATCTTTATTTCCTAACTACAGGTTTATGCCTGTTTTGTGATAGAATACATGTATGCTTAGCCTTCGTTATGGTATTGATAGAATGTTTACTAGGGGAAAATAAATCAAAGTTAAGTTTCTGGATTCTCTATTAATTATCTATTAATCATAAGAAACTTTCACATTGGTTAAAACATGAACAGATGTACATGTACATCATCATTGGCACAGTTTATACAGCTAAAGGAAAATTCACTTCACTGAGTTGGATTTGAATTTTTTTCTTTCATTATTATTTTGGGGGTGTTTTCTTTGAGTCTGGGAATTGCATTATAAGTCAAAGAGTTCAAACTGCTCCTTAGTGGATTGAAAGACAGGGTAATTCATATAACATGAGAAAATAAAAAATTGCATATGATGTTGAAGCCAGTGTTTCTTTACATTGAGTCACATCAGATTATTGTATGAAATAATTTAGATTGTTCTGAAGTGACATTGAGAGTGTGAGGAATTTAAAATGTCACAATATGTCATGGATAGGCCCTAGTCAGGCTGAGAAAAAGATTTAGTAACCCAAGTACATTGTAGTTATCATAATTTCATGTCTAGAATTTTGACGGGTAAGTATTTCTACAGACGAGATGACAATTTTTTAGTTCTGGGCAGCCCCTCCCTCAGTCACCACTCTGATACCTTACAAACAACTGAACTAATTGCTGCAATGCTGCGCTTGAGGGTTGAACACTATTTTCATCTATTGTAAATCCTCTTCTTTGGGGGAGAGGGGCTCAACATTCTTCTGAAGATTTTAGCATTCCTGCTTTTTTATATTTTTATCATTGAAATAATGCTATATCTTTGAGATTGACATTTCATGCAAGAAATCCCCTGTAACCCTTACTAATACTATACTAAATATTAGATTTTATGTGGCATATTTTTCCAATTTTTAATGCATTTACCATTTTTGTATGTAGTTCACTGTCGTTAACTTTTTCAGGGGTAAAGATTACATTGTCACAAGTGTAATACCCTTTGTACAGTGATGCAAAAGTCGTGATATTGATGTATCTTTCTTTTATGTTGGACATTTTGTGAGTACAACAGGAGGACCAAGTACAGTATAGATTATGGTAGGAGTGAAATGCAAAATGAAAGAGATGCATCAGTTATTCATGGATTGGTATTTTTCTCCTTTCATTTTTACTATTCCACTGAAATTTTGAGAGAAAAAATAATGAGAGGCATTGTGATTGTCCAGCAGAGAAATATCTGAAGAAATATTAAGGGATGCTACCCCACAACTGTACAATGGCTTCAGAAACCCTGCCACAAGTTGACTTAACAGTTGCCTGTTTTCTGTACGAGAATCTGGGAATGAAGTTCCCAGAATGAACAATTATTCCAAAGTAAAACCCTAAGGTCAAAGTTAGTCACACACAGGGCAGATATAGTTTTATCAATTTTGAAGTCATGAGTCATAAACAAAAGCTTTGTTAATGACTGAGCTTATATGGTAACTTTAATCTCACTTGCATGAAATCCTAAAGATTTACATGTCACCCTCTTTTGCAGTCACCAACCGGTCATGGTTTTTGAAAGTGATCCATTTTTACATACATCATCTTCAGAGGGCGGCATTCCAGATATCTTAGCTGAGGGAGTACGACAGGGATTATATGATGATCCTGAAAGTTCCAGTTCTGCGTCTTAGAGGGCAGCACGGAAGACGTCATCCAGTAAAGTCTTGCTAAACTTTCTTAGTTAACATACTAATGCAGAATTTATTTACAATAGTGCATTTTGGTCAGTGCTGTAAATAAATTTGATGTAAAATATTATACATGTATAGATATATATTTTTATCAATTGTAGAAATATGTTATACAAGTGTTAAAGTAACACAGAGTTGTGCAATATTTATTGGAGAGTTTAAGCCAAAATATTCTCAATATACATTACAGATTATGCTTCTCTCAGTTTCAACAAAAAGATGGAAATTGATACCTCCACATTTAGTTTGTATGTCATTGATTAACTCTTACAGTGCCGATGGCACATATATGTTCCCAAGAGACTTTACATTTTTAATCGACCATTACTCCACTTAGAATAATGGATATGGTCATGAAAATATGTCAGAGTTTAGAGGATAAATATAGTATTTTAGAATATCTATCAGTCACTATATGCTACCATAGGATATTTTTTTAGAAAACCGCAGATTTTGGAAAGGATCCATTCTTATTTTAGCATGAAACAATAGCAAACAAATGAGAAATGAAAACGGAAAGGCCAAGAGGGAAGCTCATAAATAATTTTCATTCAAGACATTCAATTAATGGAAATATTTGGTATCTTTTGAAAGGGTATTAAATTTTCTACAACTTTTATGTACAACTTAACTGTATAGAAATTACTGTTGAAGACTTTTGGGTATTTGACAAGCAAGCATTGTTCATGATTTGGTAGAATTTGGGAACAAGCAAAACCCCTTGGCACCGTAAGAGTTAATATTTGGTGGAACAGTACAGTGCGAACTCAGTATAACGAGGTCCTTGGGACCATCAAAACTACCTTGTTGCAGGAATTTTGTTTTATCAGAGTTAAAAATCAATAGAATGAAATAAAGAGCTGAGACCAGAATATTACCTTGTTATATCAGGAATATTGTTATATCAGATCTCTTTATACTGAGTCTCCATTGTATGATTATGTTTTAAAAAGTGTGCATACATGAGCGTCACAAAGTGCTTTGATCTTATGAACCCAAGGACTTGCAGAAAACTCATACTGAAGGGCTTCAGATACCCAATCAATATTCTTATTAAAACTCGGGAGTTTTGATTAATTGGGAACTGTCATTCCTAGCGCATAGAGACGTTATATCATAACATGATATGGGTTATACAAGAACTGTATATTATTATTATAATAATTTGGTTCTAGTCAAATTTTAGGATGTGTGATAGCTCTGACCCAACTTATTCAGATGATGCTTTTTAAAAGCCTAAAATTTGATTCCAGTCACATTGCAGGATGTGTGATACTAGTAGCTCTGACCAAATTTATTCATATGACGCTCTAATCATAATAATTAGGATTATGTACATCTGTAGCTTTAAAAAGTGTGCATACATGAGCTTCACAAAGTGCTTTGATCTTATCAACCCAAGGACTTGCAGAAAACTCATACTGAAGGGCTTCAGATACCCAATCAATATTCTTATTAAAACTCGGGAGTTTTTATTAAATGGGAACTTTCATTCCTAGCGCATGGAGACGTTATATCATAACGTGATATGGGTTATACAAGAACTGTATTATTATTATTATTATTATTATTATTATTATTATTATTATTATTATGTTATTATTATAATAATTTGGTTCTTGTCAAATTTTAGGATGTGTGATAGCTCTGACCCAACTTATTCAGATGATGCTTTTTAAAAGCCTAAAATTTGATTCTAGTCACATTGCAGGATGTGTGATACTATTAGCTCTGACCGAATTTATTCATATGATGCTCTTTAAAGCCATACATGAGCATGTGATTATTGTGTGATCATATCCTGCCGAAAATTGAGGTAGGAGAAATGCCCTTTACACTTGTTTGAAGGCAATACTATTTCAAACACAAAGTGCTTTGATCTTATCAACCCAAACTTGCAGAGAACTCGTACTGAAGGGCTTCAGATACCCAATGAATATTCATATTAAAACCCAGAAGTTTTGATTAATTGGGAAGAATTTCATTCCCAGAATTTGATTGTAGTCACATTGTAGGATGTTTGATAGCTCTGACCCAACTTATTGAGATGATGACAGTTTTTAAAGTCTAAAATTTGATTCCAGTCACATTGCAGGATGTAGCTCTGACCCAATTTATATGACGACGCTCTTTAAAGCCTTACATAAGCATATGATCGTGTAATCATATCCTGCCAGAAATTGAGGTAGTACAAACACTCTTATCCACTGATATGATTTTAGAGATATGTGTGATGTACATGTAAGTAGCTCTCTGTATGCGAAGTGTCTTGGCCTTTACAAAGAAAATAGCCATCTTTGGAGTGAATTGATTTCACAGAAATCACTTTCACAGTATCACAAAGATTTTGAATGAGAAATGGATCTGTAAAGAATACCCATATTTTATGATTGATAGATCTATTCTCTGAATGAAGAATTCAGGTATATCCGACATTGACTTCTGAAACCCAAGCGAGTTTTTCTCTGAACAGCTTTGATCCAATGATATATATATATATGCAGGCAAGACACATGTAATTTGAGAAAAGTAGGTGCGTCTTAACCATCAGTGAAACTTCATCCAGCTACCTTGTTTGGACAAATCCTTAAAATAACATCGCTGCCTAAAGAGGAAGATTTCTGCTGACAGAGAGCATGAGCCGTCTTGGATGAAGTTGTCACTTCAACGCTATTTCATCTGTCACGTATGCCCACCTTCAAGTTCTCCCAAACTCTAGTTCTTTTTAAACAAACTGTCCAGTCATCATGCTAGCAACACAGGAGGAACCGCTCCAAAAACCTTTCGTCTGTCTGCACCGGATTAGAGCATCTACGTAGTTAGTCCGCCTTGTATATACAAGGAGTCACTCGATCCCGACTGGCAGTTTACATTACGCTTTCTTGACCATTACAATAATTGCATGTGCATGCGGTGAAATCAGACGATGATCATTGTAGGCAGTGGGTGACAGGGTTTAAAGGGGCTACATGCACAGAGCCATCAGGGTGTTGAATCTAAGAGGAATATGAGTTATGCACTTCTGGCCCTGAACAGAGGATGCATATGATGCTGACCCTAAGTCATTTTCTGTGAATGAATTTCATATACATGTGAACACTATGCCTGACATAACTTGGGCAAGGGTCTGTGGAAAATGCGTGTTATACTGAAATCATATCGTGTTTTATAGGTTAAGTGTCAGTACACCGTATGTTCTTAATAGATTAAGTGATTTATAGATCACTATAGTTCGTCGAATTTATTATGAAAAGGCGATTAAGCATTTTCAACTCCAGGATATGTGCGCATGCTGCATTACAATTTGGCAACTCCTTTAATGTCATATGTCGGCAATTTGAACTGAACATGAATATATGTGAATAGTGGATAGCTTGTATCTGAGGCTACTATTATACCCCAATGCAGATACCATACCCATGTTGTGTGTTTGTTTGCTTGTTTCTTTTGTGTTTGTTGTTGTTTTTTCTCACTCTCAAAGAAAACAATGCATAAAGGTTAAATTTTCCTTATACCGTTATACATGTACATGAATAGGCTGCTGATCTATGAGAACAAGCAAATTGAAGATCTGAAACACAGTCCTATCTTCAAAATGTGCTATATTGTAGCCTGCTCGTGTTGTAAAAGTTGGGTTATAGTCATTGTTGCCAGAGGTTTACTCAATGTAGCAACAGCAAATTCTTATGAACTGAATGCTGGGAGTGTACATGTTTGTGCAGCGTAAGTAAAGAAGTGAACTTTTTACTGACCTTTTCTACTCACTTAAGAGGAACATCAATATGAAGGCGCACCACTTACTTGCTCATGGAATGTACAAATAAATTATCAAAACATGTCAGTAAACATAATGTCCTTGAAAGGGTTTCTGGGAAAATTATATTAGTACTGATCGTACATCATAAGTGATCATAGGATCCTAAGTATGTAGTAGGCCAATTGAATAGGCTTCCGACAATGTTCATTTACAGCCATTACAGAAACAAGGGCGATATGAAATACTGCATTTCCAAATAAATGATATACATGTATGAATATATGATGATCCAAGTGAAAACAAATGAATTTGATATGAAATGGAAAATGATCAGATGTGTCCCTAATAGGAAGAGAATGATACCCTGTGAATGTCTATAATGTAGTTATTGAGTGACATAAAATTTTCATGAAGAGCCATGTTCTATAGGTACACGTATTTGTATTGTAACTGAAAATTTTAATGGAATGTTTTTTGTAATACACATGTATATTATAACACACCAGTCTTTACCTGCCTGTAAATATTTTATGCAAATGTGTACATAAATTAATAAATACAGACAAATAGTGGTGTACTTTTTGTTTTTGCCAAACAGCTACTCATTAAAGAAATATTGTATGGTAAGGTAGTGATTTGCTTTTGTTTTCATTTACACACTTAATTTAATTTTGTTTGCGATCATTACCAGAATTACCATGAATCTAAAAATAAAAAAAACAAGAATTCCTGTACATATATTAGCAAAAAAAATGCGAACTTTATTCAAAATAGTACCTCTTGTTTGTTTTTCATTCCAACTAAACCATACAAGTGATACATTATAGTCCTACTGCATCCATTTACAACTACTAAATGCATACATTTTGGCAAATTTTTTTTTTTTTTCTATCTTACAAAGGCAGATGGGGTACACACACTTGATTATTTTCAATGAGGAATAGAAAGAGAGAGAGAGAGAGCGAGAGAGAAAAACAGAAAGTGAGAAAAAAAGAGAAAGAGAAAAAGGAGGAAGTTACATGTAACAGGTATGAGAGATACATGTACAGTGGAAACTCAGTATAACAAGGTCCTTGGGACCATCAAAATTACCCTGTTATAGCAGGAATCTCGTTACATCAGGGTTAAAAAACAATAGAATATAAATAGCTGGGACCGGAATATTACCTTGTTATATCAGGAATATTTTTATATCAGATCTCTTTATACTGGGTTTCCACTGTATGATGTAGACATGTAAACAGTGGTATTGAGTAACATAGATGTACAAAGGAAAAGCGTGGGAGGCGAGAGAGAGAGAGAAGAATAAAAATAGTCTGTCAAGAACAGAGTTGTGATAAACAAGGGAAAGATTTCTTTCCCTCTTAAGGCATGGAAAAAGAAATTTTAATGAGGACAGAACATAAATTTCAGAATTTCAACATAGAGGACGCTCTGCAGCAGCCAGGAGCAGTGCGGTATATAGAGAGAGTCTGGCCAAGAAAGTTTCAATAGGTTACCACATGGCACGCATTGCCTTGTTAGGCAAGCACAGTACAAAATAAACTGCACCATGTTGTAACCTACATAACTGAATCTGAGTTGGCCAGACTCTCTATACATGTGTACGTCACTGGCCAAGAGCAGAGCCCTTTATTACAGAGTTTGGCCAACTCGGTAACAGTGGGTTACAACACGACGCAATTTCTTTTGTATTGTGCTTGCCTAACAAAGCAATATGCGCCTTGTTGTGCCCTTATGGAGCCGAGATGGCCAAACTGTAATAACGGGCTCTGGCCAAGAGCATAAATTTATCATTTCCTTTATTTTGTACATTTTTTTACACCTGAAATCACATGTATCACATATAACACTTCAAAATATGATAGCACATAAAATGGAAAAAAAACATCACTGTTCAACTTTCAGGAGGTACATGCAGAGATATAACTTATGAGGCAGATCATTATTCTTTTAACAAAAACTTTTAAAAAGAATTAGTACAAATGCTTGTGATTTTGTACCAAACTTGTTGAAATAAATATGACTCATAATTGCGAGTATACATGTACATAACTACTCCTGTTCTGAGTAACAATCTGATTGTACACTCTCAGAAAAGTTGTTTAAAAAATCATTAGGTGGTTAAGATATGATCCGACAAACTGTTGGTTGTCCCCAAATGTTCTACATACACCTTTTTTTTTAAACCAAGAGTTTGTCTGTTCATATTTTAATCAACCTAATCATTTTTCTCACTAATGCTACATTCACACCTTTGCGTATTTGGCTTGCGTATTGCTGCGCTATCAATTCGCAGCCGTACCCAGCAATACGCAGCAAATCTGACGCGAGCAGTCACACTATTGTGTATCTAGCTCGTATTATGCTGCTCATAAAAAGCAAATGGCGTAAGAGCTAAACTCGCAATATATCGAGCACTAATGCAGCGGTTATTGCTGCTGCGAGTGGTGTGCGAGCAACAGCGCAACATTACACGCAATCATGCGAACAACAACGAGCTAAAGCGAGGTAAATCATGCAAGAAACGCAGCTATAGGCAATGACAAGCGCTCAAAAAAAGAGATGATTTGACCTTGCGCTTGCTTGCGATAATTTAAAAAATTTTAAATCTAGCGAGCAACCAGCGCAGGTCTATGCGCTAGTCTGCGCGTTGAGTGCGATGAGAGCACGTTTCATTGCGCTTTACTGGGTATGACTGCTTATGTCTGTGTTTGGTCAATATGCAGCAATACGCAAGCCCAATACGCGAAGGTGTGAACGTAGCATTAGAGTGTGGAGTTTTTGGAAAGTATCATTGTCTGATCTCTAAAACTTGAAGGAAAATGAAATGTTCTCAAGTGGTCTAACAAGCTTCAAATTCTCTAGAATTATGAAAGGGTCATTTCCACTGAAACCTATTTTTCATTTATACACAATGGCAAACTACATGGGCCAGTTTATAAGAGTAACCTTTACACACACTGACCTTCAAAGGAAAACAGTATATGTACCAGCTAGGGACATCTTACTTTGTCAAATATTAATATGAATTTTCCTGATAACAAAAGAAATTACCAATAATGAAACTTTGAAGTCCATAATAAATAGACTTGACCATCCTTCACACCATCTAGTACCGTGTTAATTATTGTTTGGAAATATTTCTTTCTGTTTGTTTACAGAGATAGATAAATGTACTTTGTTGCTTCCTCTTCTCTATTAAAAGCATAAGGGCAGCAGATGTTTGATAATTAACAAAAGCTTACTTCCAAAGTTCAAGGGTCAGACATCTACAAGAAATTAACTTGACAACATGATACACTCCAGTAATTAAGAAAGAACAAGAAAAAATGGGAAAAATTCTAAGTACTGATGGTCCACAGTTTTGCCTTATTTATACAACATCATAATCCTGACTCATAACTGCCAGTTTTCATTTTAAGCACAAGCACATAGGGACATGCTGTCCTGCAGTGTGTAATCGCTACATAAGAACTGAGTAGTATTTTTATCATAACCCCTGAAAACTGTCACACATTAAAATTTTGAAGTTTGGTTTGATAAAGTGTATGGTATTTTACTATATAAACAAAATGATAACAAAAAATCAAATTGATTTTGGCAGCTCAAAACCATACAAAAATACATATAATACTTATCTAAAGATTACTATTACGCAAATTTATGCCTCCTTTTGCTACATCCAATTGTCAAACATTTGACAAAGAAGTTGTGTTGTTCTCTTCAAATGTCATAGAAATGGCGATTCCCATAAAATGCCATCGTTCAGTCTTTGTAATACTGATATATGGTTAAGGTCAACATTCAAAGATTGCAACTATGAAGGCATCACATGTTTACATGCAAATATAGATTAAACAAACATATCAAAATGAGATATTACATGTATCTCAAAGTAAATGATAGTTCCTTAAGTCTCAATAACATATACAAAAAGGTTTCATACACTGTATTTTTGTATTTTTTATTTTATTTGAAAACATCATTCATATCTGTGTATGAATATTCTGTTTACAAAATAACAAATGCGTACTCAGAAAATCGATATGTATTTTCTTTAGTATTTTAAGATTAATACCATTACACGTTCTACTTATCTATGGTCAAATGTGTCTTTCAATTACATTAATAAATCTTAAATTCTTCATTTTCGAACAAGTCAAAACTGAATTCCCATCATGCTTCCTAGGCTCCATAACACAAAGCTTAGCAATTGATCGTAGGATCGAATTCTATGATTGATTGCATTGATCACTATGTACAAAAAAAATCGATCATAAAAATAAATCGTACGATCAGTTGCTAAGCTTTGTGTTGCGGGAGCCACAAGCTAAAATTTCACTCTTTGGCCTTTTTGAAGTTCTTAATCAGTTACCATCATCCCATGGCGTAAAAGAATACACTTGAACAAAACCTTCCATTAAGGTAATCTCTTGAACAATTTTACGGTCCTCTTTCCTGAATACACCCACTGTAATTCATACACTACAAAGCACATCCCATGTTTGGACAGCTTGTAACCCATTTAAAGAAAATGTTACTTTGCGACTCCCCCAAATCCTTAATGTAAAGAAGGAAAAGAAAATCACTTTTCTTTATTTTCCCAGCAGGATAACTGATTGAATACACATTTACTGACCTAGATATTTGCATTTGTGCAACATACTTTAATGTATTTTGATAGAGCACCTTATCTGCATGCAAGGACAGAAAGGAATTTACCTATAAACAGATGAAGCTATACTCTTTATTCAGCTGCTACCCAAAACAAAAAAACAAAGAGATTTGAGAGAACCGGCCATATTCGGTTATAAATGGGTGATGTGTCACCTTCACTTATCTATGAAATGGAAACCTCTGAAAAAACCAGAGCTGTACATACTGCATTAGATCAAGCAAAGTAGACCCTTGCCATGCTTTGCAAGCTTTCTGGATCCTTTCTTCTTTCTCTTGCCTGTCCCAATTATTTTCTGTTTGTTCCAATTTCACATGTTTTCTACATCATCTTGTTACTCTTATTTCTCTTCCTCTTGCCCTGTTTTCCTTTTTTCCATTATCTATTTTCATCTTTTTCTTACTTCTACAATGAAGCTGGAATTTCAAGTCAATCCTACATAGAGATACAATATAATTTTGTTTTTGTCATACCTTTCTTTCCCCATATGTACATCATATGCACAACCTGCAAACAAGCACCTATTCTTACAATATTTGCGATAAACATACATCACATCTCGCATTTTTGCATGATAAATGAACTAGCATGATTCTCAATCGGGTGTTTGAGGTAAATGGAGCTGGCATACATTTCATCCAATTCTACTTCAGAAGGGCTTGAGGCCTTTTTCTCAATCTAAATAATGTTCACCGCTAATCCAATGAACTTTGTAAACAGCATTAAGAAATTGCCAGTGATTCTGATCTTGGCAGGGTATTCGGCACAATAAACCATGAGGGATTTAACCTCTCCGAGGAGAATCAGATTGGAATGACCCAGCTGGCTTCCGTGTGCCTCAGGCCAATGAGGGCGCCACCGTATTGTGAATGTTGAGTAAACAAGATGATAATTTATGCTATCATGCAGAAGTACATGCAGTCATGCACACGTGTTATACCACCGATGCAGAGACTACGTGAATAATATACTACATGTATAATTTTCTAGTTTTTCATAAACTTTGAAGTGAATGTGAACATCTTCAAAGATACTCTGATGAGATCCAACCATTGTTTAAAAGTCTGAATGATACACTGATATTGCAACAGTGACAGAGGAACAGGGTCAATAACTATAATCTTAATTTTCCATATACTTGTAATTCTCTCATGCAAGGTTGAATTTCAAATGAGTAAAATGACAAATGTCTTTTAAGGAATTTTGATGAAACCCAAATATTTGGAAAGTATTATCTTATCTTTACAGTTATTGGGATATTAGAAATCTGATTTAGAGAAGATACTTTAATCAATATTCCAATCTTTGGTTGACACTAAAAACGGCTGATGTTGCATTTAATGTTCATAACACTTCTCATTTTATGGCTCAAAAATCTGAATTCAATTTAATTCATGATTCATTCATTTACCGGTAAAGTGTTCATTCAACAATTCTGATACATGACTGTCTACAAATATTCTTCCTTGATATAAAAATGAGATTCTACTCGGACTACTCCACTAATAAGTGTACTATCTGTGATACGTTAATTGTATTTTTCAAATAATTTATCTATTTATACAGAAGAAACTTGGTATAAAGAGATCTGATATAACAATATTCCTGATATACATGTAAAAAGGTAATATTCTGCTTCAAGTCTTCGTATTTTCTATTTTGAACCCCGATATAAGAGAGTCCTGCTATAATTTTGATGGTCCCAAGGACCTCGTTACACTGAGTTTCCACTGTATTATAAGATATAAATGATTTTCATTTCAGTATCAGGTTTGAGTTTAAATGATATCACAATTAAAACAATCACGTTCAAGCACATTATTATATCCAATCCAATACAACTTGAAAAAAAATTTCACGCAGCATTTTTTCCTTGCAGACATGAATCACTGCACACGACTTGAGCCAAAGGAACAATTTAGAGTACATCCTTGAGCGATACAATGGGACTTCGAAAGTTTCTCAAAGTGGTTCACATATGCAACTATTTCTATGATGATGGGTTGCTGGTTTCACAACTTTGCAGTTATAGTCAAAAGAGAACACATTCATCCACACATACATGTAAGGGCCCCATTTTCATAAAAATTGTTATATAACTGTTATAAGCTACTGAAATCCTTGAACCTGATTGGCTGAGAGCAAGTATGTCATAGAAATGCAGCAGCTGTTACTGATAATAAGTTTAATGAAACAGGGCCCAGAAAGGAAAGTTGCAAGATTATTTCTTTATCATTTTTTAATTTCAAAATAATGAGCTCCCAGACAAAGTTCCCCTTGCTCACATGATTCAAGGAAGAAAAAATGGTATTAAAAAAAAAGACATGTGTTAAATAAAATGTGAATACAAAACACTGTAGTCATTTACAAGAATAATCTGTTAAACAGTATGCTTTTTAAGCAAATGTCTGTTCAGATAAGGAACTACTGCCTAAATGAGAAATTTTACGGGGCCTTGTTACTTCACAGAGGCCAGCATATGTTTCATGTCAAATGATGAGGTAGCATTAGATGAGATTGTTCTCCATAGCTTGATGAAATCCTCCTTGGCAGACCTAACAAGTTAAAATGCACAGAAGAGAGGCTTAATCAATTTCAAATTATCTGAAGCATAACAGATAAACACATAATCTGTTAATAGTGGCACATATTTACATTAGAACAAAGGACTTAGTAAATTGTCATATTCATTTTCAGCCTCGAAAGTTCTTCTGCAGATCAGGTAAATTAGAAGTAAAAAATAGCAATCACTGAAGGTAATTAATACCCCCCGCCCTAATGTGTGCACCAAATTTCATGAGCATTGCTGGAAAAATGAAGTATTTCGATCCAACAGATATTTCCAAATTTATTGCAATAATAAGCTGTTACCATGGCAATGCAGTTTCTGACACATTAAAAAAAATGTCTTCCACATCTTCATTTAAAGACTAATGTGTTTGCCAAATTTCATGAGCATTACTAGAAAAATAAGTATTTTGATCCGCAAGATTTCCCCCTGATTTCTTACAATAATATGCTGTTACCATGCACTTTCCAACACATTCAAAAAGTGTGTCTTGAACATCTTCATCCCAAGACCAATATGTGTGCCAACTTTCATGAGCATTGCTCGAGAAATGAGGAAGTAGTTCGATCCGAAAGATTTGCAATGGACCGACCGACCGCCCAACCGTACGCTGATTCTACCCCCTTCAAACTTCGTCTGGTGGGGGTATAAAGACATTCAAGAAGATGAATATTTTAAGAAGCAGGTTCTGTAGGTTTATAATTCAAAATGCCAATACAAATGATACCCCTCCAGTAGACAACATCATTTGCATGAATGATGAAAAAAACTTAGTAGAAAGTAGCCCTACTTCAAATATCAGTCTTTGTACTAACCTCACTTGACAAGACAGCAAATTGATACTGCCACTCAGTGCTCTGGCAGAGAACATTACAACCCATTCTTACATCACATCTGAGCAGCTCCAGCAATACTTTTTCACTTTTGTCATTCAAAGAGAATCTTACATATAAATTGCTCAGATACAGCAAAAGTAATGCTCCCGTGCAGCAGCTGATATCTTTATTAATGGCTTGTTTGTTATTGTCTAAACAGGTCTACTGCATTTTTTTCAGTTTTTCAGAGCATTTATTTTGTTGAGCTTTATCTAGCTAAATGGCCCAGCACATCCTTCATTTTGTTTTTACTGCATCATCAAACGAGACTCCACTACCCTCACCTGATCCTGGTCACACACTTCTCCAGGTCATGTGACTTGCTCGATGCCTTCTCCAAGATGGTGTCCGGTATGTCCACTAGCCTGGCCACATTGAGCCCATAACTCCTGGCTGCGACACCTTCCACTAGCTGGTAGAGAAATGCTAGCTTCTCCACAGGATCATCATCTGCATCAAGCAAGAAAATAACTCTCTAAGATAAAGGTTTGAAAGTTACATACATCGCATGTGAAAGCTGCCAACTGGACAAAGATAGTAATCACTCATTTCTGCAAGGGCACAGGTAGTGGGTAAAAGGCTTGTCCAACAAAATTTCATTTGTGATAGTTGTTTGTACAATTGGTGGCATTGCAAACGTTAAGTAAATAGTTCTCCAACTGCAAAAAAAAGAAAGAAAAATGTTGTGTATGAGGAAGTGTAATCTGTTCTTCTATTTGCAATATGCCACAAAGTTGATAAATTTGAGAGCCTCATTACACTAGGGTCTATTCCTAAGCTGACCAACTGAAGGTACATCCAATTCATGTCACTGAACAGTGACATTTCACTTCAAACTTTCTAGTATGTTTAGTATTCAGTTGAGCATATTAATGCATTCTATCAAAGGAGATGATAGTCATAAACTTTACCCTACTGGACATTGAAACCACCCTTCATCATCCACTGTACAGGCTAGTCTCGATATAACGAGGTTGTCGGGACCAAGCCTTTTTCCTCGTTATAACCAAACATAATAAAAACAATAAGGAACATTATAAAATTGTGTGACTGTGTTTTCTCTGACTTTTATGTTCAGAGCCATCTTAGAAACATATGTTTTCATATTGTAAAATGTTGCCTTTTTATACCGTAAATAACGTTGTATTAACGGCGATAGCTCCTCTTACACTACCTTTCCACCACTCCAATCCAAGCCCACTAGTTTCAGGTCATTGCCGATCTATACACACTTATGCACATGCATCATGCACACAAGTGCATTACACAGTACACACTCCTTCGTACACGACACAGTTCTTCGTACATTCACTGTGTTCTTTTCTTAAACTAAAGCTGGTCATAATCTTTTTAGATTACAGAAGGCAGGTTGTGATCAATGACATTCGGTTAATTTTTCCTCCCTCGTTATAACGGGACACATTTCTCATTATTTTCTTTGTCTTGTGGTCAACAAGATAAGCTCGTTATAACAAAATCTCATTATAACCGTGCTCGTTGTAAGGGGTTGGTGCGCCATTGGGTTGCATGTGAAATCTTTTGGGACCTCATTGTATCCGTGATTGTTTTATTGAGAGTAGCCAGCATTTAACTTTCTTTAAAAAATAAACAAATTTCCATTCATCACAAACTTTATACAAATGCTCACCTTCTGCATCATGCAAGAGAAATGACATGTGGAAGTTGCCAACTTGAGTAGGATAGTGATCACTAAGTTCAGCGAGTGGTGGGTAGTGGGTCACAAACAGAGTCAAGCATTTAACCTGTTTAAAAAAGGATTGATGTTTGGTTCTTACATGTGTATATGTAATCATAGTTGCCTCTTGCAACTGAATGAAAATATCAAACAAATTTCAAAGTTCATGTTGAACATCTTTCATCTGAAGGTCTAGGGCCTGTTTCATAAAACCTGATATCAGTAACAACTGCCACATTTCTATGACAAATTTGCTCTCAGCCAATCAGATTCAAAGATTTCAATAGCTTGTAACAGTTACTGCAACTTGTTATTGACAAGAAGTTTTATGAAACAGGGCCCTGAAGGTCTGGTTTTGTCCTGACATTCTAAAGCTGCTAAAGATTAATTTCTGTCTTAATGAGGTAAATCAAGGAGAAGTGGAAGGAGAAATTTGTTGCGACAAACAAAAATATATGGCTTCAGCCCAACTAAAGCCTAAGCTTGTGAAGAAAATATCATGAAATTGCCTATAACATCACCGAGAAATGAAAACTGATAGTGTCAGGCTGTTGATTGAAGAAAGAAAAAATTAACTATCTGTGGAAACTAAACAGGAAATGTATGGCTTCATGACGTCAACTACTGTAGCCAGACCAAGGATGTTAATTAAATTTTCACCATTTTTTTTTAGAAATGCATGCTGAATGTAAAGG
The DNA here is from genome assembly GCA_029962745.1 of Echinometra lucunter. Taxonomy (NCBI): domain Eukaryota; kingdom Metazoa; phylum Echinodermata; class Echinoidea; order Camarodonta; family Echinometridae; genus Echinometra; species Echinometra lucunter. The sequence continues at coordinate 7,134,291 of CM057156.1, forward strand.
GCATTCAATTCTTACTCACTTGAAATCACTTGAAAAGTTCCTTTTTATCATTACTCAAAACAGAAGGGAAAACAAGAAGGTTCTTCCTTTTTAGTTCACTTGAAATGTCACAAGATCGTTTCCCAAATCAATGTTACGACCTCTCTTGCTTGCAATGACATAAACAACTATACTTACACAATAAAAAAAAAAAAAGAGGAACATTGAGTTAAAGGAGAATGAAACCCTGGGGAAAAATCAATTTCAATGAAAAGAGAGGGCAGAGAGAAGCAATTTTTTAAAAGTTTCATCAAAAACAGTTACGAAATGAGAAAGTTAGAAAAGTTAGAAAAGTCTCCATTTACTTTCTATGACAATCCTCAAATTGGCAATGTTGCTTCAAAATGGCAGGTTTAGAAGGACAACTCTAAATATGATTTGTAAACAAAATTCACATTTTCTCTATCTCTGCAGGTGCAGCTTGTCTCCCTCTTAGCTCAAGATATACATGCATCATGGGAAAGTGCATTTGACACAACATATGTTGAGTTCCTCACCTCAAGAGGCTATTCATCCACTGCTGGATGTAGCCCTCTTCATGATTTCTCCAAATCTTCCTGTCCTGGGCCAGTCTTGTCCACATACTACCCACGTAGGTTGTAATATCATCCTGCCATTGACGTTTCTGTCCCCCTCTAGATCTTCTTCCATATCTTGGTATCCATTCCGTAGCCCTCGTTCACCATCAATCATCTTTTCTTCCCATTAGGTGCCCTGCCCACCTCCATTTTGCTTCTATCATCTTTCCATGATATCTTTGACTTGTGTATGTCTTCTAATTTCTTTTTTTTTTTCTTCTAATTCTGTCCCTCAATGAGATGTCTCCTCCTTAGCTCAAGATACATGTATATCATGGGAAAGTTTATTTGACACAACATATGTTGAGTTCACAAAGATACATTTACAAGCAGCATCTTTAGAGATAATGGAGAAAATATGAAATTTTGTGTTCAAAACATAATGAGAGTTGTCCTTCTAAACCTGCTATTTTGAAGCAACCTTGCCAATTTGATGATCGCCATGAAAAGTAAATGAGACACTTTCATAACTTTCTCATTTCGTAACCGTTTTGATGGAACTTTTTTTAAGTGGCTTCTCCCCTTTTCTCTCCTCTCTTAAAAATTGATTTTTTTTTCCCCCTAGGGTTTCATTCTCCTTTAAGATGAGTCATTTTTGTAACGATTATTGCTGATCAAATAAGAATGCCTAACTACTGTTGTCAGCATTGTTGCTAAAACCAACCATGACCAATAGCAACTACTTACCACAACTACTGCTATCACAACTACAAATGCAATTTCTACTACTTCTACCATAAAAAGTGACCAGTGACACTGCAAATACCACTACTTCCCCTGAACCATCGATACCACTACTAATACTACAAGGTCGAGCTTGCTAGCACTATCATCATTTCCATCAGTGCTAGTTCTATTGCAGTGACAACTTCAACTGCTATCGCTAATATTACCACTGCCACTACCACTATCACTACCATTGCCATTACCATTACCACTACCACTACCACCACTACCACCACTACTGCCACCACTATCACTACCACTATCACTACCACTATCACCACAACCACAACCGCAACCACAACCACCACTAACACTACCACTAATAATACCACTACCACTTCAACAATTAAAAGCATAACTACACTGATCTTTAAAAATTCTACTGCCAATATCAATCACTTACATATTACTGGCATTTGAAACAATATCAACAATAATAACCACCATTGTCACAATCAACAAAAATTGATTACAATAGTGAACATTAAAATTTCACTATCATCTTCAGCTTTTTCTTAAAATGCCAGCTGGTGATCTCACCTCCTCAATGAGATGCCTGGCTGTTGCATAAGCAATAGCCACACCATCATGCGTGCTGGTACCTCGCCCTAGTTCATCCATGATAACCAGACTCCTGGTAGTGGCCTTAGCCATGATGTCTGATGCTTCCTGCAGCTCTGACATGAAGGTGCTTCGGTTCCTGAAGATATCATCCGATGCTCCCATCCTTAATCATGAGGGAAAAATTAAAGAATCGGGTCAGTAGGTAGTATAATGGTCAAGGAAAAGGGATGGTATGACACAACATCTGTTCAGTATCAAACTGTACCATACTTTAATTATTTTGACTTTGCACTTGATGCCATTTTGTATGTATTTTCATATGTGGAAACACAATGAAATGAAATGACATGCATGCTGGCACTGATCCTCACCTGGTATAGATGGCATCTACAGTTCCTAGTGATGCGCTCTCAGCAGGAACATAGCAACCAAGCTGAGCCATGATGGTGATGAGAGCCACTTGTTTGATATAGGAGCTTTTCCCTCCCATGTTGGGACCAGTAATGATCATACAATGTAACCCATCCACCTGCCAAAAACAATATTTGATCATTGGTTTCATACAGAAACATAACTGTTGATATGAAGGAAGAATACACTGCTAGACATAATGATAACAGTAACAAATTTTATATTGCATAAAAAACAAATTGACAATGCAGACGAGGTTTATGGTTCACCATGGGTAAGTCCTGAAAAGGACTATGAGCTTATAGAGAGAGTAGAGAAAGCTGAGGGGGAGAAGAAATGAAGAGGCAAGATAGAGTGTGAGAGAGTTGAGAGTATCTTTCTTGAGATTGGGTGAAGTCCTAAAAAGGACTGTAAACCAGTTGAGAAGGTGACGAGGAGAGAAGGCTCTAACAAGATGAGAAGGTGATGAGGAGAGAAGACTCAACGTTTCGGACAGCTTGACTGTCCATCATCTGGAGTGAGTAGGTGCCGGGAACGTCAGGGTATAAGTAGCAGCGATGCAGACTTGGATGTAGTAGGCGGCCCACTACACCCAAGTCCGCATCACCTCATGATGACAGATGGTCAAGCTGTCCAAAACACCCGAGTCTTGTCTCCTCATTGCCTTCTCATCCGGTTAGAGCCTTCTCTCCTCGTGATAGAGTATGAGAGAGTTGAGAGTATCTTTCTTGGGAGTGAATGAAGTCCTAAAAAGGACTGCAAACCAGTTGAGAAGGTGATGAGGAGAGAAGACTCGACGTTTCGGACAGCTTGACTGTCCATCATCTGGAGTGAGTAGGTGCCGGGAACGTCAGGGTATAAGTAGCAGCGATGCAGACTTGGGTGTAGTAGGCAGCCTACTACACCCAAGTCCGCATCACCCCATGATGACGGATGGTCAAGCTGTCCAAAACACCCGAGTCTTCTCTCCTCATCGCCTTCTCATCTGGCTAGAGCCTTTTCTCCTCGTCCCCCTCTCAAATACAGTCCTTTTTAGGACTTCACCCAATCTCAAGAAAGATACTCTCCACTCTCCCTCACTCTATCTCGCCTCTCCATTTCTCCTCCCCTCAACTTTCTTGACTCTCTTTAGCTCACAGTCCTTTTCAGGACTCACCACATGGTGAACTGTAAACCTCTATGTTATCGGTACCACCATGCACCTTCAAAAAAATTGACTAGGAGAAGTTTGTCTGTCTTTCTTCTTGAATTTCACTCTGAGCTCTTAAATTGCTAGCTTTTATATCGTGGAGCACTGTATAGATCAAGACCGAAAATAGATCAATTTTTTTTTAAATATAAAGAGGTGAATGTTTACCAATGCAATCCTCCACAAATGATTTAAAGCCAATGGAAAATATACTGGTCTAAGCTAATTCCATGGGCATAACTTACATTTATAGATGTATCATTAGGTACATACTGATCTCCATCAGTCTTCAGGGTGCTCACAACAGGATGACGTCCCCCTTTTATTTCAATCTGGCAAGGGCCATCATGGACGGTTGGTCTAAATGCAGAAAGAGACAGAAATATCATCATAATAATATTCTGTTCTTGCATAGCGCATATCACATAACGTTTCTATTACAAAGAAGCTTGAGTTCTCTAAAGGTAAAAATAAATTTGTGAGTTTCTCATTCTTTCAATGTTAATTAGGAAGAATATCATAGTAAAACTGTCCCCTAGATAGGATTGCTCTTCAAATGCCCCCATAGTGGATATATGACAGAGAAAATGCTGAAAGTTTTGGGGTAACATACATGCCACATTTGTGTGTGATCCCATATACATATTTTTTGTGCAGTGCAAGTACCTTTTGGGTAAGTGAATTTCTTCTCAATTCAATAATCTCCAAATCTCACACTGGACACCTGTGTTTACGTACAACTAATCTTCTAGCTGCTCTGGAACAATTTCTTTCATATTACGATCACATGACCAGAACTCCCGTTCATCTTTACAGCACTTCCAAAGACCTAATGAAACTTCATTACTTCAACTTTAAATCCAGCAACCAGTGAATATCATGGAGTATTACTATCGGGTACTCCTTTACCTCACACGGGAAGAGTGTGGTAAATGTAGCTTACCAGCAATTTCTTGCCACAGGTCATTCATGCTGTGACAGGATGGGCACTAGACTTAGTGGTTTGTTCTTTTGAATTTTCATGAATTTGTATTCTAAATTTGTTTATGTTTATACAAGGCATACAGTCTACAGTTGTCTTTCTGTCTCTCCTCGTTCTCTTTCTCTCTTCCCTTCTCCCTCTCTCTCTGTCTCTATCTCTCTCTGCATCATGGTGACAGTCATAATCTAACGAGACTCACATATGAAATGAAAAATCTTATTTCAACACAGCCGCAGCCTGTTGTATGGATATCTATAAAACATAGCCATGTAAAAGCAAGAGTGATAGAATATATTAGTATCAGAACTTCTTGCAACACAATACACCCAACCAAAGCAGGTGCTAATACCAGGGAGGCATTTCAAAAAGATTTAAGTTTGACTTAAAATCATGCAAGAGTACCAAAATCAAGCTTATATGTAGGTACCAAACCATGCGTAACTTCTTACCCAAAGAGCGATTTTGTGAACAGACTTAGCCAGTTAACACGAAGCAGACTAACACTGTATATTAAGTTGGATTTGACAAAATCTAATGTACATGTAAGTTTCACTAGATTTTTAAGTGTGATCTTTGTGAAACATCCCCAGGTCAATCAGTTTTGAATAGGCAGAGAGACATTGCTTCAGTTTGTCACATGGTATGCAATGAATAAAATTAAACTGAACATATTAATGCTTACTTAGGTATTTTCTAGTTTTGTAAACAAACTTCGATACCTGCAGTATCCATCTTGCTTGGACACGGCTGCCATGGAGAGGAGACAATCAAAACTTGCCAGATGCTGTACCGCTCTCCGATAGGAGAAATATTTCTCACCAAAGGCCCTGTGGAAGACAAATATCAAATTCCTTATATTAATATGTCATTCTCACTATTTAACATCATAACATACATGCAAAGAGACAAGTGAACATTTAGTATCTCCTATTAGCATATATCTGAGCCTGATTGGTGAAGAGTGACAATTTTGTCTGTCTGTGACATTGATCATTTTATGGATTTTAGTTTAAAGAGACAACCATGGCAACCAAATTTTAATGAATTTCAACTCATTCAGTCATGCCCTTCAATGAAACATAAAATAGCTCAACAAATTTCTTTACTTTTACTTGTTTCTTACAGGCCTTCAAACTTTCCAAATTTGTCAAAGGACCCTTTGTGACAAACTGACCAGGCTCATCAACAAAACTTTGAAAATAATTGACAAATCATTTGAAAAAAGTGAAATCAAGAAGACTTTTGCTGATCCATATCCACAAAAATTACCTGTTTCATCACATCTTCTGCATAACAACATTTCACGTTCCTCTCCCCCTCAAATATTGTAACAGTTGGGGAAACTTTGAAGTGTAAAGATAACCCATTTTACTGAAATTACAAAATTAGATATCACCAAATAACTTACTCAAGGAATTCTAGCCAAGCATTTTGGCACTCTGCTGTTAGCTGTTCCCTGAGCTGACACAGACGTTTGTAGCTTGCTTCAACATAGGGTGGTCTATACCTAGAGACTTGCTTTGTTCTGCACAGGATACAAACAGGGAATCATATTTTGAAGGGCCAATATAGCTGTACATATGAGTCCTTTTACCTACATGTATATATTAAGGAACTTGAATACTAAATAAGATAACAACCATTTACTGGCACTGAAGGGGCTGGAAAGTCACAAATCACGGGGTTACGGCGGGCGGCCCAACTCGGGTCATAGTCTGATATCTCTGTATATCTTCAAAAACAAACATGCAACATTACTGCAACATACGGACGGGCCAGGACAGGCAAAATATTGAAGAATCACGCTGAATCACTTGCAGTTGTTTGTGTGTGTATTCCAATCACAACAGTCATTCTGCCAAACAAAAGCCAAAGTGAGTAATCTAAGAGCAAGGTACCCCATCCTCACGAAAATTTTATTTGCTGGTCCCAGATCGTCGTGCAGTTTGGCTTGCAATGCGGAGAAAGCGACTGATTTTGGGCCTATACAATTTGCGACTTTCCACTCCCTTTAAACAAGTTTGATCAACCCTCCAATTCTTTGCCTATGGAAATTTTCTTTCCCTGTTTGAAGCCAATGAAAATGAAGCAATTTGGTAATCAATGAGTTATTATTTGAAGTTCAGTTTAAGAATTTCATCCCGTTGAACACTAAGCCTCAGATAACTCAGGCTAGGGTCTACGGAATACTGAAATCCAATTGCGCTCAACTGGTTAAAACGTTGGAATGAAAAAAAAAATTCTAATGGATGGCTATTATTCAAATGGTACTTCAGTAGAAGGTCTTAGTTAGCCTCAGTCCTTATCCCATTCGTGACAGGAATTATTTAAAGCCTAATTTGATCAGCTTTTATTCTTCAAATTGGCAACACCAACATTCTTATTTTATTGCTACAGTTTTCTTATAAAACGTCATATATCTGAAATGAATATAAATTGACAGAAATTATGATGAGAAGTCAAAAAGTTGCCAATTTGCAGGGGAAAACGGTGATTTTAAACCCTCTATCACGTTGCCAATTTAAGGATTTTAATGCTTATTTTCCTTTAAAAAAATTCAAACAACGAATATTGACGCAACCAAAATGGGCACAGTTTGTGTAGAATTTTTTGCTCTTTCTGCTCATGTATTTTGTATGATTTTTAGGGCTTTACATCAAAAGATATTAGGCCAAACCACAAAATGTGGACCTCTGTCATGAAGGATCAACTAAAAAGATTTGATCCCAAGAGAAAATTTAGATGTATGTTGTTGAGCCTCACCCACTAATTTGGATCCAATCTTTGGGTACCTTCTTCAGTTGGCTGTTCTTCACCTCAATCATATACTGGATGGAAAATAAAACACAACTCAAAATCAAATTCTATTTATCTTTTTACGTATTCATCGAAGTCATTTAACCATTTTGTTGCATGTAATTTCACAATGATCAGTTATCAAACATGAATATTAATCCACTGAACACAGGCCCGTAACTGGGGGGGGGGGGTTCAGAGGGTTCGAACGTTGACCAGCAGGATCCGCTGAACAAAAAAAAAAAAGGTGAAAACTTCTTCTCCAAGCTCCACATGCAACTGAAGAGTGAGTTGGGGGATTTAAAAATACACAAAAATCCAAATCCGTTTGGATTCAAATAACTTTCCTAGGCTGAACCCCCCCCCCCCCCACTCCCACTTGGTCGGCGTTTATGCTTGAGAATCTAATTGAGACGCCTAGTGAATAACTGATCATCTGAGTAAGATCTACTGAAGATTTGAACATACCATTCGGTACAAGAGCCACGTGTGCGCACAATGGTATGCCTTCGTACTACGTGCACAAGTACAAGCAATGCATATATGCTAGCAGGGCCTAGCTAGGGGTGCGATTCGGAAGGACCGGCTATATTGCCAGGTTCAGTATTACAATCATCATGGGTCGTCAGGAGAAGAGAAAACGAAGCCTCCAACAATCTGCTAAGAAATGCCAAAAAATAGACCATTTTTTTACTGGGGGAAAACAAAAAGATGAAAGTCAGTGTACTTGTTTTAATTTGAATTCTAATCATGACGTGCTGTTCCTGTGTACAGAATCAATGCAACAGGTGAGTGTTATTTTGTTTAAATTATGGGTCATATCATCTGTTTTCATCCTGAATTTTGTTGCTGGTGAGTTTGATGAAGTAAATGGGTGACTAGCAATAATTAGCCAGTCCTCTGGGTCTGAGAGGATACGTTATGACACTTTGGCAAAACCAGGTTAAGTGTGGTACGGTCTGTTTTTGCTAAAAGAAAATCAAAGGGGAGAGCCGACCCAAGGTCCAGGCATGTGCTTGGTTGTATTAAAGCTGATTGGGGTTTTTTTGTAATTTTTTTTGTAACACCACGGTAGCTTGCGTTCCACCTGCTTGAAATGGGGTTGCACGCTCTGCACGCTTTTTCAGTGCATTGTTCAATGGTGTTGATGTGAAGCTTTATTAGCTGCCCGATGATCGCACCTCCCGTAGGTAGCGCGAAACTCGGAGTAGCACAATTAAAGAACAGATGAACCTCACGTCAACTGTGTGATTTGAAATTATTATTTAAAGCTCTGCCTTCTTACAGACATTGAGCACTCTGTACAAGGATAGCATTCACCAAGTGTAATTATGTATTTATGTATTCCACAGATCTCTCGATGCACACCTTCATTTTTTAAGGCGGAATGTATAAAAGTTCAGATTTGAATTGTACATACTACTGTAGGTCCATCAGTATGTTCATGGGGGATCTTCATTAAGGCATAAATGAATGAATGAACAACATGCACTACTCTTGATTACATTCCAAAGAAGTAAAACTTAAAATGTGAAATAATTAAGACTAAAACGCTGTACAGTCTTTATTAAAAAAAAAGAAAGGGAATGCGGATTTAGATGGTTGCAAGTAAATGGATGAAAGATTGAGATGATTGCTTTCACTGATGTCTTAGCTGCTTGATTTCTTTGTCAGTGTACATGAACATGCAGTTTCTGTCATGCAGATGTGAGCTAACTCAGTATCGTCTATACCTGGCTGATGTTCAGCTATGTTCTTCCCTCCCTCTCCATTACCCCAATGGATGCAATGCATTTTCCATTGACTTATGGCTTAAATACCATTTACACTTTATAAGCTCATTGTTGCACATTTTTGCACTTATGGCTATAGATACACATTCAGGTTGTCCCGTACGACACACTATCATATTTAGAACACATTGGTAGAATTCTTCACACATCAGTTATTCCTACGCTGCCCACTGCCACGTGATTTGATAGATTTTTTTACATTTCAGGCAAATTTATTGATTTTAGGAAGTTACAAAGATAGAAAGTTAGAAAGTATGACTTTGATTCAGAGATGTCCCGTACGACACATTTTGGATGTCCCGCATGACACAGTGTTCTTGAAAATGTTAATTTTGTTTGTTTATTCAGGAAAGATTTTTTTGCAAATGTATTTGTATAAATCTGTTCTTTGGTAATTGAATTTCATATTAAGTGGAAATTTGATTAAAGTTTGCTGTGCAATTCACAGACTTTTGAACCTAAACTTAAAGTTTTAAAAAAGCCATTTTTTTTCTGCATCCCGTACAACATATGACTATTTTTCACCTCTATACAGGATGACTAGTCCAGTCAAGTTACATCTTGTTTCTAATAGCCCTGTGGCAGTATTTGAGGATCACCACCAATCACATAAATATTCTTTTTTGCTCTTGTCGAAAAGATGAGAAATGTTGTCTAAATGTCCCATACGACACACATGGAATCGCCCAGAGACTGTGCAGAATCTGTCAGCTGAAGAGAAGTACCAGTACACTCAACACCATGTGATCCCATCAGAAACATTAATTGCATTTCCTAAAACCAATGTTGGAGGATGTTCCAGAAGCTCTAGGCGACAATGGCTTGATGAGTACAAGTGGATGGTGTATAGCCCTTTGGTAGAAGGTGCTTTCTGCATCAATTGCGCAATGTTTGCTCCCCAAAGGGAAAGCAAAGGGATGTTTGGAAACAAGCCATTCAAAAAATGGCAGGAAAAAAACATGAAAAGTGTGGAGAGCATGAGAAAACATCATATCATCATATCACCATGCAAACAGCCGAAGAGTTCTTGCAAAAGATGCAGAAGCCCGAATGCAAAGTTGGAGTACTCCTTGGCCAAGACAGAGAGTGGGAACAGGTGAAGAAAAACAGGGAGATCCTCAAATGTATAGTTGACGCCATAGTCTTGTGCGGGAAGCAGTGTATCTCCCTCAGAGGAGACCATGGAAAGGTTGGTGAGGACCAGGGAAACCCAGGCAATTTTCTTGCTATTTTACAGATCTGTCTCGCAATGATGAAACTCTGAAACACCACCTCGACTCATCACAACAGAAGAATGTCAAATACTACTCTCTAAAGATACAGAACAACATCCTGGAGATAATCGGTAAAAGAATCATTCTGAGAGATCTTGTGAAAAGAAGTAAACCAGTCTGGCTTTTATAGCATAATGTGTGACAAGGTGACGTCTCCCAACATAGAACATGCCGCCTTATGTGTGATATTCTTCCACGAAAATGCCAACGTACGAGAGGAGTTCTTAACCTTCACAAAAATGGAATGTAAAACAGGCGAATATCTTGCAAATACAATTCTGCACAATCTGGATGAATTGGGTCTGCCAGTTAACAAGATTAGAGGGCAGGGTTATGACGGTGCTAGCAATATGTCACCACGAACCCATGCCCCTTTAGCCACTTACAGTCATTGCAATGGCCACTGCCTGAACTTAGTGATAGGTCATTCATGCACCCTGCCTGAAGTTTGTAATATGCTGGACAGACTGAAGCACTGCTGCCGTTTCTTCCAGTTGAGGGGTTTTTCACTTCACATGTGAACAAGCCTTTAGAGCGTTGGGTCTAAGATTAAAGCTCGTTCACATATGACACGACAAACCCCTCGACAAACCCCCACATTTTTTGTAAGTGAATGGGATATGAGGCAGCACCCCCCCCCCCCCCCCCCCGGCAACAGGCATATTTTTGCCTCCCAGTGGCAAAAAGATCTGGACCAATCAAATTCTTGAAAAATTAGCGCAAAATATGATGTTGTGAGTTTGTCAGCACAAATTTTGACAAAAATCTCTTTTATTTGAGCACTGACACTCTAATGCACGTTCGTTTACATAAGTGGCATGGTTTGCCGTGCCATATCTGAACACTAAAAAAAAAGTGGGGTTGGCCAAGTCATATCTGAACGAACCTTTAAAGACACTGACAAACTCTGTCAGCAGCCAATTTAAAGAATTCCCTGAGGTGAAACATGTGTATGAGTACTTGTATTGTACTCAAAAACCCTGAAACCAACCATAATTTGGAATGAAAACTTGTAAGATGCAAACCACAATTTTATTATTTTTAGTCTCAGAGACAATAAATAAGAGGACCGTTTTGCTTGAGTTAAAAAAAAAAACGTTATCTGCCTCCCTCCGCGTGATACGCCAATACACACAGTACGGTCCGGTGAGCCATGCACGCATGTGACTCCTTACATCTAGTCTGTGCAACCCACTAAGCCCGAGTCAATTCGGTTCGCTATCGAGCCCCAGTCCTGTTTTTGCTAGGCCGGCGCATTGATGAAATAAAGAAATAAATAACGAAATGACAGTGTCGAAAGACTTTGAAATTTAACCGGTTTAAGACCTATATTTCTTTAGAATCACAGGATATTATGTTTCAAACCTTAAATCAATGAAATTGATGAAAATTTCATTCCCCCCAAAGATCAAAATGCTCAGCGGTAAGCAATGAGGACGCACTGTCTTCTGTCTTATCCGCTGTAGATGAGCATGTTTGTGTGTGCATGTTTGTATGAAAAGGCATGCTTGAACGGGAAAACCAACAATCTTAGCTCGCCAAGACAATGCTTAATAGGCATACATAATGTGGATGCGTGAGCGGTGCAGTGACTTTGTCGTAATATCATGATCATGAGTGTAATGAAAAATAGGCATGACCCTTTTAAAAACCCATTTTTGGTAATCAGAATTTTATATTTGACAGTTAGTAGACGTTAGCAGCCTGTGCAGTAACCCCAACCAACATAATATTTCCATTAAACACTTGACGATAAAGCAAGTAAAAGAACGGTTTATTGCTTGTATATTTGATATAATTCCAAATTATTCCCTCCTATCTCTTTCTGTGGGGACAGAACAAAAATCCAGATCAAATAAAGTTGATGATCAAAAACGATAGTCTGAGGTGAATTCTAGGTATTTTAAGCATAATAAATTGATATCACCATACCTTCAAACTTTCAAATGTAAAGATAATTCATGATTTTAGCCATAATTACACATTTGGGGGAGTAATTCATGATGAGTTTGAAGTTATTTTTCTGAGTAACTCAGTCTGTGAAAATTTTAACATTCGTGTAGACTAGAGACCTTATCGGGCATGTATTCGAGAAATTGAAATTAGAAATGTGTGGAGCCCTGCTATTCTAAAGAAATATACGTGTAGGTTAAATTTCGAAGTCTTTTGACACTGTCCATTTTTTAAAAATATATTTCTTTATTTCATCGATGCACCAGTGTTCGACCGGATCAAAGCCGTCGAGCCCCAGTTTACAAAAAATACGAAATGACTCAGGCCTACAACCGACCATTATATATTTTTAAAACATTGGTTCACATTTCTAATATTTAAAAACAGTTCTTTGGATATCATGCTTTGAAACCTTCAGACTAGTATTTTTACACTATAAACCTTATGTTCATCCCATTTTCAAGTAGCTAAATGAGTTTTTTTTTTTTTTTAATTATAACAATGTTAACCAATGCCTTTAAGATTAGGTTTATTGTATGGTCCAGGGTTGAAGCTTACAATTGAATTAGGACACAGACGTGATGCTGAGCAGTTCTAACCACAGTAATTACATATACCAACCTCGTTTCCAGAGACTGTCACATAGTCAGCGGTTGGTATGGCCACTTCTTTGCGTAGCCTCTTTCGATGTTCAGCCATCTCACTCTTCACTGCATCAATGTCCTGCATGCATTGGTGGACGGAAGGAAATCGTGAAGGATCTGCAAACAGCTTTGTCTTATCACCATCCCTGAACAAGGAAAAAAAAAAGCAATGTATAAACAGGCAATGAGGCAATATCTGATGATTGGCAAGACTGGGATTTACTTTCCTCTGGTTGCTCGCTATGACTATTCAGCAAAAGTGTTCTAAAAACTATTATGACTATTGTAACACAGTGCCTTCAACAAACTATCCAAAAGGTTGAAAATTGCAGGATAAAAATAACTTTTCTTAAATTCTCTGGAATTGGAGGTAGGCATATTGTAACAATCAAAGCAAAGAATACATAAACAATAATAATTCTCCTACTGCAGATTTGGAAGGAAGTAGGTATAGCCCAGGCCCCTAAAGCTCTGCCATTTTGTCCAGATCCATTAGAAGGTTGACCTAAGCACCATCAATATTCATGATCAAAAATGAATAATTCATTTTGTAAGATGCTACCCACGAGTAGCGTGCGTTTGTACACGTTTTGAAACATTACACCCATCAGCTTACCGCATGCGCAATAAATGCTCAACAAATCCGCAACTAATGCGCAACAAATGTGCATTGAAGCAAAGCGTTACAATAAAAATTATACGTGCAATAGATATGAATAATGCAACAGTGTTATCGATAACATGGCGATGAACGGGTGCTTATCAGCCCCTTCAAATGATCCGAAAGAGGTGGGGCCTAATGCCATTCGCGTAATGATATCCGCGCATGATGCTTTCCGTCTAGTAAATTTATTACATGTCTATGTTTATTACATAGCCTTACTTGACTGCTTTCTCATTGATGGCTGCTAGAAAAGTATCAATTCCTTCCAAGAGAGATGGTACTTGACTGAAAATATCTTTGAGTAGAGCTGATCTGATGTCCACAGACTCACACACTGTCTTAACAGTCAAGCTCAACCGAGACAGGCTTCTTGTCACTGTTACAAACTCAGTTGGTGAACACTATTGAGACGAAAAAGAAGGAAAAGTGCAAGTGGTAATCTATTTTGTATCAGGTATATCAATGTATGACACGGAGAAATAAAAATTAAAGGAGGGGTGAACATTGTCTGGTCTGATGACTCCTTTCACAGACCAGTGTAAAATTAAATATAATTTTTTTTTTTGGTTTGGATCTTCATCTTCATACTATGGACAAACATACAGACACATATGCCTTCCGATACTAAGACTTTGTTCTTACTCTATTGCTTATGGCAAATGTTTCAGAAGAATATGATAAGAGTTTGATTACCTTCACATCATAAAACATTCTGGGTGATATGCAGAATTTATTTTGCTCTTTTTTTCCCCTCTCAAAGTCTTTCTAAGTAACAATGATATTACAATATTTTTGAAATAGTAACAAAGAAATAAAGATTAAAATTGAAACCTTTTTGTGGTAGATGGAACACAATCCTCTTTCTACATCAGGTGACCTGGAGAGAACTTCATAAAGTTTGCTTAGTGAGGGAGACTCTGTGTCCAGGAGTTCTGCAACAGCCCCTAGTCTCAGTTCTATTTCCCTACAATTGAAGGGTAATCTTGAGATTTTAGCATTTTGGAACTTTGCAATGAAATGATAATAGTAATAATAATAATACTACAAATAACAATTACAATATGGCTTGTTTTTAAACATGAATTGCATTTGGAAAACATTTTAGATCTTGTATCAAATGCTGTTCAACATTTTACTCTGTGATTTTTTTTTTTTAATCCGACTGTCTTTTTTCATTCTTTTGGTGATTATTGCTGAAATCGGAATGTATATGTATTTTAATAATGAAATGTCTGTTGTTGTTTTTTGTATTGAATAAATGGCCTCTGAAGAGGTCAAAAAACAAAAACTAATAACAATGTTTGCTACTATTATTACCCAGATTAATGAATTTCCAGCCCCCACACAAGTGCACACCATCTCTACTCCATATAAAGGAGCATTCCTACCAGTTCTCACCAGTTTGCATAACTGATAAAAGCACACACAAAAATAGCTAATGATTTTCCATCATTGAACTATATAGCCTAAGGTGCTTTCAAAAAGGGATAGATCTCAACTACATGTAGCATGTATGAATACATATTTTATCATTTCCTCTCCCTTGCTCTTATACCCATCTATCTGCAATCCTCTATTTTTCTGTCTCTCTCTCTCTGTCTCTATCTTTGTGGCTGTCCATTTGTCTCTCCCACTCTCTCCTCTTTCTCCTTCTCTCTCTCTCTCTCTCTCTCCCCCTTTCATCACTTCTCCTTCTTTAAGAAGCTATCAGTTGATTAAGTGATTACATATTCAATAATCTCCAAATTACTGATAAAAGTTTTGATGATTCACTTACTGGATATCTCTAAGAGGTTGAGATAACCACTTCATGAGTTGTCTCTTTCCATACCGTGTCTTGGTGTTGTTAAGCACCCACAATAATGTCCCATTCTCACTGCTGTTAACCTGTAATTAAAAAAGTTCATTAATGCCACACTGAAAATTCTCTTCAATAGTGGTAAACTTATGAACCTAATGGTTTCTCAAAAGCACTGCACTATAAATTTTCATATACATCCTACATCAACAATCTACATTTAATTCAGCAAATAAATACGGGAACATCCAGTACAGACCTGGACGATATTCTAGGAATATTACAAACGTAAAGTTCTTTGCCCAAAGAACATCACAGAATTACAAAAATAAAGCATACATATAACTTCATCATTTCCCTACTCCTTAAATATGAGCCTGGTACCAATGATTGTTCCTAGTTTGATACTCTGTACCAAACTCTTTTTTAACTAGACAGGATTGCCTGAGTAAATTTATGTTTACCTAAAAAATTTTTAAAGACCTTTCACAAACAAGGTGATTACGAAAAAAAGATAGATAATGAATTCTACTTGTTATCTGCACAGTCACTGATTATAAAGACACACAATAACGAAAAGTGACAGAGGAGATTCAAAACTTACCTGGTTCTGAAAGATTTCTAGATTGCGGAGGGCGCATGAATCTAATTTCATTGTATCTTGTGAGGAGTTGAACGGTCTCATGTTGCTGAATGCAGAAAAAGAAGCAAGAGTAAGGCATCTTATATTAATGTTGTGGTGAGAAAGCACGCGTCCAGAAAGCGAAATGCAAAAATGCAGATATTAAAATGTCTGACGTGACATATTGAAACAAAATTCTAGCAAAGATCACGCCACAAGGAGATCGCAGATCAATTTACAAGGTCTACATGCTACCCGTGTAATTATCAATCATGGTTTGAAAAACATAATTTTCAACAATTTTTCATTTTGCATTCCAGACAAGTTCTTTCGCACCACAACATTAATATAAGAGGCCTAATATGAATGACATTTGAGGTGCTTAAGACTGATTTACACCATACTGCATATCAACATTAACATATATGCAAGCAGCCCCTATACTCTTTCACTACAAAGTGCTTATGCTCATGGGGAAAGTGAGAAAGAGAAAAGGGTCTGCTTATGAGATTTTACAGAAAAGTTATTTTTATGCCCCTGCACCCTAAACTATGCCCAGCAGTTGCACAACATCTACAGCAGTATTGTACACTCACCTCATGGGTTCCTGCTGGCAAGTTAGGGGTTAGAATTTTTACAAACATGCCAGTTGGAACGTAAGACATTAAGAGGACAATGTTTTTTTTTGTGTTTTTTTTTTTTTTTTCAATTTAAAGACATTGGTTAACATTGTTATGATTTTAAAAAATCTCATTTTGTTACTTGAAAATGGGATAAACATCAGGGTTATAGTATAAAAATACCAGTCTGAAAGTTTCAGAGTATAATATCCACGGGAAGTATTTTTAAATATTAGAAATGTGAACCAATGTTTGAAAAATAGACGAGGGTCGGTTGCACAGACCAAAGGAGTGCGCATGCGCGCATGACTCAACGGACCGCACTGTGTGTATTGATGTATCACGCGGCGGAAGGCAGGTAACAGTATTTTTTAATTCGTGCAAATGGTCCTCTTAGTTCATTGTCTCTTGAGACGAAAGCTAGTAAATCGTGGTTTGCGTCTAACTTACAGCTTTTCATTCCGAATTATGGTTGGTTTCAGGGTTTTTTAGTACAAATACAAGTACTCATACACATGTTTCATCTTAGTTTGAGAATTTTTTAAATGAGCTGCTCACAAAGTTAGCCAATGCCTTTAATTGTCATTTTTAAAGCAAACAGGATCAACAAACCTGGTAGCCTGTAGAATCCTATGCAGATTGAATTCTTTCAGGTATTTCAGTAAGGCAGCTAAACAACATATCACAGGCTTGGGTAAACTCAACACCGACTGAAGAACTGAAAGGGACAACATAAAAGAATTTGTATTCAAGCACGATGGAAATAGAATGATTTGGATTTGCCTATGTTCCAAGCTGTCTGTAATATAAGCTTCTCCATTTTTAAATAATTCTTTGATAGTAATATTCATGATAGCAAAATGTTGCAGTCCTAATCTATGAAACTTCACACATACCTAAGTAGGGTATGCTTAATAATAATAAGGCAAGAGACATAATGTGTCTTGCCACATTTGTGTGCAGTCATTGTTGCAGTAAATTATAGCATTCGACCTCATTTGACCTACAGATCTACATAAATGACCTCTGACCCCCAAATAACATTGAGGTCCCTATGGAGCATCTACGATTTAAGTTTGGTTACAAAAGGGCTAAGGGTTGCAAAGTAATTCAAGTTTCATAGGCGTCATGGATGGACGACGGACGGATGGACGGACGCCACTAAGAATCCCTTAGTCTCACTCCACCTCGGTGGCTGGACAAAAAGTCCTCACCTGGTGGATGAACTGCTGAGGTATCTGTTTGGTTGCCATAGAAAGACGAGACTTCTTCAACGGCACTGGTATATTGAAAGACACTGTTTGGTGATCGCTCCACTCTGATGCTGTCTTCAGTTTGAGAGCTGCAGGGAGAAGATACGAAAATGAATCAAATCGGATGAAGGAAACAAGTACAGTGAAACCATAGAGAGTTCCTTATTTCTAGACAAAACCATTCATTTCGCATCATCATCTATCCAGATTCCCAATCTTGTCAGCATTTTTTGATTTGTCATGCCACTTCTCAGCAATATAATAGACATTCAGTGCCATTTCGGCTCCATTCAATCCCTTCCACAAAACCCTCTAAACTTGTTTTTAGGCACAGGATAAATACAAACAACACTGCATGCAACAGCTCACTAATCATAATCATTATCACTTGAGGTATCTAAGCACAACACGTAGCATGTCCTTTTGGGGGGAAAGTGATTGCACTTCTTATCAGTTTGATAATCCCTAATATCCACCTTTTTCATGTACAACTAATTTAACTTTTCCATTTGTTTTAGAAGAATTTCTCACCCAGATCACTCCAGTTTATCTTTTAACACTGGAATGTACAGAGACTCCAACCCCCAGCACCTCTAAAGCGGGAGATTCTCCTGCCGAGACCCCCTGCAAACGGGAGACTCTGGCTCAATATGCGCGTAGCCCACATCACCAGCGCAAACTTGAAATTCCTTGCGGCCAGAGGCCACTTTTAGGGTTATAGAAGCTCTCTGGTGCTTATTTTTTTAACATATGGCAACACTAAATGAGGTAAAATCCAATTATTCAGATTCACTTTTTTTCATGAAGGTGGTTGGACGGGAGAAAAAAGGAGAAACACAGCTAGGGAGGGAGAAATTCAAACTCAAGCGGGAGAGTGGGAGATTTTGTGTAAATGGACTCAACGCAGGAGATCTCCCGCCAAAAATGGGAGAGTTGATGTCTCTGAATGCATCTGATCTGGCTATCTGTAATCATCTATCCACTATTACCAGCATTTCTCATGCAGACTCCAGAGCATCTCTGCTTTAGCCTGTTAAGCATGACTCGATTACAGTGCACATTTGTCCATAGACCCTAGCGCAAATATCTTGGGCTTAGTGTAAAATGGTTTAAGAGAGCTAGAATCAAGGCTTGTTCAGATATGGTACCACAAACCACTCCACTTATGCTAAATGAACGTGCATTACCGTGTCAACACTCAGATAAAAGAGATTTTTGTCAAAACTTGCGCAAACAAACTCATGACATCATATTTCGCGCTAACTTTTGAAGAATTTCTTTGCTCCACAGCTTTTTGCCACCGGGAGGTAAAAAATATGTCTCCTGCCTGTGATCAGTTGGTTGTTTTTTTTTGCCACCTCATATCCCTTTGACTTGTACACTTAAATGTCGTAAGGGTTTGTAGCAGGGGTTTGTCGCGTCTTAGCTGAACAAGCCTTTAACCCATAGCAGTACAGAGCTTTCTCGAGATCTATATTAATCATCTTCAATCCTCAAATTGGCAATACAAATTTTTATTTTTTTCCACGTTTACATGGCTTGAAAAAAATAAATATGGATATAACATAAACCAAAATGAAATATGATTGTAAAATTGAATAAGAAATTGCCAATTTGAACACAGAAATAGTGATTATATATTAATCACTGCATTGCCAATTTAAAGAGTTTAATGATTAGTTACAATTAAACTGCTCTAATTCGAGAATGCCACACCATACACCAATGGGAATGAGCTCAGATTTGTCAGTGCATTTTTCCCTTTCTGCTCATGTATGATATGTACTGCCCAACATTCTGGACCAACAGATACTGCAAAAGCTTCTCCTGAAGGTGACACTGTACCTCTATGGGTTAATGTACATGTAGCTTAACAAAATGCAGTGGTAATAAATGGGAGGCATACAGAAACCCAAAACACACACTGTTGTTTGTATTCTTTGTTCCAGATGCGTCTTTTCGTGACAGTCCACTAGAATAGCCAGAAACTTTCCATCCATAGATATCACAGCAAGGCCTTATACCTCAACTTTGCTGGGGAGATTAACAACATGATACACTAGCTTTGAGATAACTGGCAATTTGAAGTATAGGGGTGTGTTTCATGAAGAGTCTTGTCAGTGATTTTCACTGACAAATTTGCTCTAAGCCAATCAGATGCAAGGATTTCAATAGCTTATAACAGTTGTCAGTGAAATCCACTGACAAGACACTTCATGGAACACTCCCAAGACCTCATCCTAAAGTCCTTGAGAAGTTTCTCTGTTCTTTCTGACAAGGTTTCGGGTAGGAGTAACTCCACTGGCTGAATGTGATGTAACCTGGTATCCAGCTCACTGAGATGATTGTTGTCATGGAAACAGTCATAGATGACATCTCCAGTAGCTGGTTGCACTGCCTGTCAGAGGAAAAAAATGATACGGACTAAAACATAAACTTTGTACTGAATACACTATGGCAGCGAGCACACAATTGTTCACATTACAATTACTCAAAGATGCAGGGTTAGGCTTAACATTGTACCTCGGGTTTGGGTTAGGTTTAGGTTTAGAGTTGTGCATATGGTTTAAGGTAGGTATTTGGTTACTGTAGAAAGATTACTGCTGAAAAAAACTTCCATTAGTTTCATAGAACCACTGCAGAATCTACAGAGGTTCAAATAAAGTTACTAGGGGGTACCTTAAGTTTTGTCATTTCGAAGGAGTCACTGCAGCCATTAGAAGGGATATCATTTTAAAAGGCTGCGTGGCCTCTACATAGTTCTGGACCTGCCATTTGATTTACTAATCATGTATACGACACAAAAGTGACACAAAAACCCTATCCATTTTGACTCAAGAGTTATACTTACTGCTAATCCAATCTGGACATTGTCGTTCCTGGGACTTCTGGAACCTTCTTTGGGGAACTCACACAAACATAGTAGATAGCTTGTGGGAGAGGCTGAGAAGGCTGTCTGTTCCTCTACCAGCTCACCATTCTGACTAGATGATGGCTCCAGATGTGCTTGACATCCGGGTCAAGGAACAATCGATGAATAGCTTGTTGGGAAATCTTTTTGTTATTACTGTTATCATTTTACTTGCAGAGACATCCAAGAAAACAGAGTACAGCAATAGCACAATAGAAGGCAAGTCATAGGGATGCCAGAAAAAGAAAAAAGATTAACTAATTAACTATAATTCAAAGGTGTGTTTTTTTTTCCAATCCATGTGACTTTACATTTTACTTCTACTCCTCCTTTTTAATTCAAAGATATTTGGAAAGGTACAGCAGTATGAGAAAGAAATTCAATCACAGCTATTATAAATTATCATCATGTTTCTATGTTTGAAGGGAATCAATTCAATTTCCCATATTGCATACTGAAATATTCAGTTGTTTCAATAGGTGTAATTTATATTCCTCACAAGAATTCTGACAATGTTTATCTAACATCCTATGTGGTACATGCACAAAACATTTCTTTATTACACTAAAACATGGAGACTTAAAAAGATTTAGACCAGCTTTTAAAGCGTTAAAGGATATCTTCACCAATCAAAGTTGACTTGGTGTAAAGTGCAGTCAGCTTTCTCTCAAACGGTTGGCTCTTGTTGTCGCCGGCAGCCTTGAGAGCAGCGGTCTCCATCTGTTTGACTACACCCACCTTGTATCCCTTGGCCACTAATCGACGGACATGGACAAAGAGACGATGTGTCGGTATGCTGGCTGTCATGAAGTTGTGGTCCAGATGGGAGAAGATGTTGAGTTCCTTAGAAGCAATCTGCAAAAATATAGCACCACAGTAAGCATGTACTTGACATTTCTTTGAAAATCTAAGCACATAATGCCTATCCAAATTCAATCCAAAGGATACAAAGGTAAAAATCATCATAAAATATGATGGAAAGAATGAAGGGACTTCAAGCAATATTTTCAGGGATATGACAACTATACTTACGAGGTAGCAGGCTAGCAACAAACTAAATGTAGCAGACATTTTGAAAATTGGGTGTGTATTGCACAGAGTTACACGAACAGGATGTACAGGAGGACACTGTTATTTTAAACATTGTATCCTACTGGGAGAAATGCCTAAAGTTCCTTACTCTCAATGCCTGCATGTCTCATATTCTTAATATTATACAAAAAATTCAGCAATATAACAGAATAATATAAAAAAGTTAGAATTCAATCATTTGTTCAACAATGCAAAGTCTCCATCATAGAAAGTAAGTGTCATTACTATGAGACCAGAAGCATTACCTGAGCATCTTCTCCAAAGAAGCGATACCGGTATCCACACTCCACCAGAAGAACAGTATCCTCATAGCTCTCTTTAATCTTCATGAACTGCTGCTCCAGAGGGGTATACTGTGATTTCCTTGCTCTTGAGGATTTCCCATTGACATTGTCAGAGGGAGAGTCTCTTGAAGAGGAGGCTGTAGTACTATTTGAGTGATAAGTGAACTTGTTCTTGAGGGCTTTGAACTTGGGTGATCCTACGCACTTAGTACCCGGCGTGTCATTTGAAGGACTACTATGTTCAAGAGACGTTACAGTTGCAGGATGTGATGTCCGAGATTCTTGCGAAGTACTATCTGAATGTGTGCTTGTAGGAGAACATAGATCTTCAGTCTCTCCAGAAAGGCAAGGAAAGCTTGAAACTATTCTTGGTGAAGGTAGAGCCTTAGGGGTGTCCTTTGGTTTTCCATTTGTAATCTCTGACTCTGGTTGGATTGACGCTAGGGCAAAGGCATTAAGCTTCTGGAGAGTACCGGCAGACAGTGGAGGGATGTCTCTCCTTTCTGGAATAATATGCAGAGTGTGATTGAAGTTACAAAGATAAGAGGTTAGATTTGAAATAATCACTCATTCTATTACCATAGAGCTACCTACAACCTGAATGTATCTAATGCACCTTTTTACATACAAACAGTCGACAGTATACCATGGTCCATAGCAATAAAAAAAAAAAGGAAAAAAAATCATTTAATTCTTCTGCATGTATTTCAAAGCAGAGCTACACACATACGCAAGCACTCATTTCACAAAGTACAAGATGTGATGAAAATACACCTCATAGCCCCATTCCCAAGATGAACTCTTCAAATTCATGACAGAATACACATCAACGAAAACAGATTCCAATGTTAATGGCTAAATACCCAACCTATACTGAATTGAATTGAAAAGAGATCTGATAATTCTCAATATGTCCAATTTCTAAAACAGCATTAAATATGGACTGTTCCCTCATATCATAGAGAAGCATACATGTAAGTCCTCTTTTCTGTCAGGTGCTGGAAATTATATACAGGAAGGTACTTTTAACAGTCTTGCTTGGCATCAATGCCATCAAGTATTTTCATACCTGTATTGGGAACAGGTTTGCCATCTAGTTTCAGCTGTTTGGGGGATTTCTGCTTAAAGTCATCATCATCATCTTCAGCTGTGAACCGTGGTCGCTTACCAGAGAGGCCATCAGCTGAAACGCACTGAATATGAATCGGTAGAACAAAATACATCATTTTAATGCTTGGCAGTAATATTCATTCCTCCTTCATGGTTGTTACCGTCTTTATGCATACTAAATTCACATTTGAATTCTGAAACAATATCCTTATTGCCGTCATTCAAATGGTCAATTTGCATTTAAATTACATTAATCTTCCCAAACCATCATACTCCAGTGACATAATACATGTGCTTGAACTTTACAAATTGTTCCCAAAAGTGGATTTATTTCACTCATAGCACCATATCTATACTTCGTGTGTAGTAATGCACAATTAGAGCATAGAGGGGTCACTATTTCGCGAGATCATTCTGATCACAATGGTAATTATACGACATTATTGGCATAAAAATCATCAAGCCGACATGCCTGGTACTAAACAAACCCATTCTGATGATTTTTACGGCAATGTAGATCAAATGCATACCGCAAGTCCTTCGCTTATGCACTTATACAGCTATGAAACTGTCAAACCTCGAAGTACTGACTAGGAAAAGCAGGGATGAATCAACCTTTTTGAAGATTTTCTCCAGATTTCTTTGCATTTTGCTGATATTATTTAGACTTTCTGAAGTAATGTTTATGTCTGTGTAAAACTTAGGAGGGTAGAATCAATACCTGTGAATAAAAAATTAGCATTAATGCACCCTAGAGGTCAATACTGATCACTAGTCTTGCTGGTGTAGATTTATTTCCAACTTTTCATATTTTTTCAAGAGAATCTGAATTTTTGTGCCCAGGAGCAAAATTCTTCAGAATCGAATATCGAATTGAAGGGTTCTTCTTCCTCTTTTTTCATCATCATCACCATCAATCATAATTAGCCCAATCATTATTATCTAGCTACCATAGACTACACCAATTCACCTTCATCACATCACAATTCATGAGCGGCAGCAGCTTCAGCAGCAACAGCAGCATAATCATCAAAATCATAATAAATTCATTTTCATCATCTTTATCATCATCTCCATCATGACCATCCTTTTTCTTTTTCTCCTCCTCCTTTCTTCGGCAAGATTTCCTTTTGCAACAGCCACCCAACATGCAATGTGTGCTTTATTCCGTTAGCAAATTTGGGTGGCTGTCTCAAAAGGAAGTCTTTCCCTTTCTTCTCTTCTTCTTCTCTTTCTCCTCCACCTCCTCCCCTTCTCCTCCTCCTCCTCCCCCCCCCCTCCTCCTCCTCCTCCGCCTCCTCCTCCTCCTCCTCCTCCTCCTCCTCCTCCTCCTCCTCTCCTCCTCCTCCTCCTCCTCCTCCTCCCCCCTCCTCCTCCTCCTCCTCCATCTCAATCTCCACCTCTTCCTCCTCCTTCTTCTTCTTCTTCTTCTTATTCTCCCCCTTCTCCTGCTCCTCTTCATCTCTCGGCAAACCCGGAGAATAGGGGACCGGAACGCGCGCGCATGTTCATTTGTGTGCAAGCAAATGCAGCCAGTGGCAGCGGCGGAGTCGACGGCGAGGGGAGCGATCTGCACAAGATTCATAGATGAAACATTTGTGAGTTTGACATGTTTGAGAACATTTCTGGCCAAAATTAAAATCATTTTCACCACATAACAAGTTTGAAAGCTGAGAGGACAATGTAATAGTCTATTATTAGAATATAATTACCTGATTAAAAATAATTTAAAGTCCTTTCGAACTCGATTTTGGAGTTGTCACATACCCTGACTCTCGGCTGTCTCTGCCGATCTCTGCACAGTACGAATGGCATGCGCGCGCGTTCCGGTCCCCTATTCTCCAGGTTTGCCCCTCTCTCTTTATCATTCTCAAGTCCTCACGCACAACAAACACAAGTTGT
This sequence comes from Echinometra lucunter, assembly GCA_029962745.1. Classification (NCBI taxonomy): domain Eukaryota; kingdom Metazoa; phylum Echinodermata; class Echinoidea; order Camarodonta; family Echinometridae; genus Echinometra; species Echinometra lucunter. Next base: position 7,159,496 of record CM057156.1, read on the forward strand.
CGCATCCGGGACTGAGGTAACAACATGGTATAGAAGAGACCATAACATACCCTCAATGCATCATCACTTTGAAAAATATCTCACTATGCATATCACATAATTTACTTACACTAGATCCTGCTCTAGATTTTGAGCTGCCATGGTTTCCCTGAGGTGATTTTGCAGTAAAAAACCGAGAAATTGTAGGCTGTACCTTCTTTTTGCTCGACATCATCACAATTAGTCTTTCTTCAAGCGATTGCATGCTATTGTTGTTGTGTTTATTTTATCTTTATCATTTTTTTTAAATAGATCCAATGATCCTCAAGCCCTTTCTCCAATAGAACATGTAGAATGCATACACATTTATGATTTATTTGCAGGGGGCGCAGAACTTTTTTTTGAGGGGGAGGCTCAAGGGGAGGCTGACACCGAAACAGGCAGCAATTTCAACAGTATTAAGTTTCTAGTATTTGGGGGTAGCGAAATTATGGGGCTGCAGCGCCCCCCCCCCCCCCCCCACTCGCCGCGGCCCCAGATTTGTACTGACATCATGATTTTTTTGGTGGTGGTGTTGTTGTTGTTGATACAACGTGTCTTTGTTTTGTTGTATTCTGTTCTTATTATTCAACATGCTTCTGTTAAGTTTTGTTCTGTTTTGTTAGTTTTCGGATGATGATTCTTCAATGTAAGGATTTTTATATCAATAAATTTGAATTGAATCGAATGGTTATATGCCTAGTACGGAAGCATTGGTGTAAATCCGGGGGGGGGGGGGTGGGGATAGATCCCCCCCACCACACACACACACGCACATTTTTTCGAGAGGGGGGATGGTGTGTACAAAGATTCCCCACCCCCCCCCCTCATTTTAAGAAAAAATGATACTCTAATAAATCTGTTGGTGATTTTTTTTAATAAAAATGTCATAAATGACGGTCATATAGTAGAATTTTTATTTGAAATGCCCTTAAAAACCATAAAAGTGGTTATTTTTCGCTCGCTCACAAAATAATAATCATTTATGTGTGTGGGGTTTGTGCGGGTGAATGAGGGTGTGGGTGTGTATACTTGAGTGTGAGTTCACGGAAAAAAATCAGCAAAAAAGGTGATCATCCCCCCCCCCCAACCCCCAAAACGGATTTACGCCGGTGTACGGAAGGAATGCCTGTTCCAATACTTGTCCCCTCCAGGGCCCATTTCTCGCCGGCCAGCTCAAAGTCCTATTTTATAGAGGGAAGGGGGAAATTGATCCGTTTTCTTATTTTCTGTCATGTTGGTTGCCTACATTGCCTGACTGTGCATGGCTATTCGTCCCGCAATCATCCAGTACTTTTGATATGGAAACATCATGCTATGAAAAGGCAAGGGATGACAAGCAAATTATTGAAAATGTGTGCAATATGTATTTCTGCATTTCTTGACTGAATATTTTTTTTTCCGTACGGTGTATTACTAGTAGTCGCTTTAAAGCCAGAATGAACTGGCACCCTTGTATGGGATTTGGGGGGTTTTGAAATAGCGCCCTCTCAGACCTAAACTACTGATTTTGTCCCCTTTTTGCTCCCTGCATGCTCTTTTCTGATCAATAAGAGCTTTATTTTTTTAGTAACATCTGTTAAAATGTATTTGTATTCATACTAAGGAAATTCACGAGAAGCCACAAAGGATATAATGTTTCTAAGAGTCTCTGGTTTTAATAGCCGTAAGTTGGCATTGTTTTTCATAATAAGGGTCAGTTCACTGTTGCTTTAACATGCGACTTCGTTTATTTACTAAAGGTTTGAAACATATGTCAAAAACAGTAAAAAATGCCGAACATCTACCAATCCAAAGAATACAGGGAGTCCTCGTGACATAGAATTATACATGTATGTAGGCCGATAGCTGATTTTAAATCAAGTGAATCGAATCTGATGTGCATCTGAAATCTAAAAATCGAAATTACTCGCGTATAGGCCTACTAGCATGATAAGAACAAACAGCATTTTTTAGGCGGGATGTCTTTACAAAGATTCGTTATATTCTTTTATTCCTTCGCCATTTAAAAACAAAAGTCGAAAAAATGGAATGTGTATGTCCACAAGGTATCGTCAAAATATGCCTGATAAGCTATGCTCCTGGATAAGGCTTTGCTATATTACAATAAATTTGTGAACAGAAGGTGGAATAAATAAACCCACAGGCCTATAGCCTTTTGTGAAAGTTGTTTTTCATCTTTCAATATAATATAATACAATATAATATAATATAATGATAACCGTACATGAAAACTCTCCGTGAAAGAATTAACACTACTGTCTGCCAAACTGCAATGTGAAAAAACACGTGCACACAATCTTGTCATCTCATGTGTCAATGTTAAAGACGCTAGGTCGTGGGCTTTCATGGGGAATTTGACACCATGGGTGCTTGGTGCCAGGTAAAAATGTCAGAGGTAAAAATGTCAGAGGTAAAAATGTCAGAGGTAAAAATGTCAGAGGTAAAAATGTCAGAGGTAAAAATGTCAGAGGTAAAAATGTCAGAGGTAAAAATGTCAGAGGTAAAAATTTCAGAGGTAAAAATGTCAGAGGTAAAATTGTCAGAGGTAAAAATGTCAGAGGTAAAAATGTCAGAGGTAAAAATGTCAGAGGAAAAATTGTCAGAGGTAAAAATGTCAGAGGTAAAAATGTCAGAGGTAAAAATGTCAGAGGTAAAAATATGAGAGGTAAAAATGTCAGAGGTAAAAATGTCAGAGGTAAAAATGTCAGAGGTTGAAAATGTCAGGTAAAAATGTCAGAAGTTAAATGTCAGATGTAAAGATGTCAGAGGTAAAAAAATTAAGTGACATGTTTTAGGTACGAATACTGAATTAGAGAGATTATGGGGAGTGGGATATATTCAAATATTTTCTGTAAACATACTGTGTCTATACTTATATGCCCTTGTCTTGGGCATTTGGAAATAACGGTTATGGTGTTGGCGGGGTGAACGTTCTGGCATTGCCCTCGTTTTCACCGCGGGGACGGGCATTGTAAAACGATGGTGGGAAAAAATCTGGGTTGGTAACACGAGTATCTGACCACACACATTCCACACGACTGCGCGATTTTAATATGTACATTCCTCTTCATAAGCTCCCTCCCCCCCCTCCCCCCCCCCCCCTACTCCAATAAAGCATGGTATAGGCGAACGAATGCTTACACGTAAGGAAGAATAGGAATTAAACGAAACTGAATCGTTAATTCGATCTATTTCTCGACCTTTTGTATTATTTCATCCGATAGGCTGCGGAATTTACAACTTTTAAAAAGAATTATTCAGTTAAGCATGGTATACGTGAACGAATGCTTCAATATTATTGTCCTTATACGTAAGGAAGAATAGGAAGTAAGCGAAATTGAATCGTTAATTCGATCTATTTCTCGACCTTTTGTATTATTTCATCCGATACGCTGCGGAATTTACAACTTTTAAAGAGAATTATTCAGTTACATAATTGTGTTAGCATATGCAAAACATCAAACGTCGATATCACTCCTTAAGTTCATCTACCATTCTGTCATTTCACTTAAGATCTTAAATCATTTAGATATAATCCTGTAACTTAATTAATCTCACAAAAAAAATAATAAACATCATCCCATGCTACATTTCTTACCCAAAACGCGCGATTTACTTATCGCTTGCTGAAATTGTCATAAATATGTTCGCAGTGCAATCGTGTCAAGCGGCAAAATCTTAAACACACAGAGAACTGGGCATTCGTTTGCTACTATATTTGGAGTCAGCTAAACAAGTGCTCGGAAGATCAAAACACTGTTGGGCACATACCAGGATGTTCTCCCGGCCAAAACACGATTGGTCTCATATAGGTGGTTGAATGGGGCAGCATTATCACTTTCACATCAAATGAGTAAGACAGGAAGGCCAGTCGAATGACTGAACATACACACTTTTACAGAGAGCAGTATTATTGTGATCACTCCATTTATACAGTATGAATCCCTTTTTTAATATCTCGTGCTCTTTCTAATTTCGAAATCATTATTCTTATCTGTAACACGTTCACTTCGGCATTTTCAGAGCTGACATTTTTACCTCTGACATTTTTACCTCTGACATTTTTACCTCTGACATTTTTACCTCTGACATTTTTACCTCTGACATTTTTACCTCTGACATTTTTACCTCTGACATTTTTTCCTCTGACATTTTTACCTGACATTTTTACCTCTGACATTTTTACACCGAACCGGGTGCTTACCCATTAACAGGTGTTGTCCCTCACTGTGAGTTTTATGACCAACAGACCTTATGTAATGCTCTGTATACTTCACCCTTTCCCCATATGGCAAAGTCATTATCTCACTTTCCCTGGCCCGAGAATGCCCTAAGTAGGCCGAAGAATGTTTGTGGTGGGACAACTTGTTTTGCTGTGCTCCAGAAATGTAGCGCTATTACAGGTATTTTTCACAAAGTCTGGTGTCAGCAAATTATGATCCATTCCCCATGAAAGCCCACGACCTAGCGTCTTTAATACTCTAAGCTATATGACAATTGACATGAAATTGTAATATTTCAGAGTTATAACATTCTAATGAGTAATAATAATAATTTCCCGGTGAGCATGATGAGAGCCGGAAGAATAAAAAAAACAAACATCAGCACCTCTTTGTTTCACATTAATTCAACATGTTCAAGGAAACGATACTGCACATTATTATAAACAAACACTTGAAAGCGTAAAAACTCACAATGACAATTGCTAATTATCATACAATACATCTGAAACATATTCCACTGAATTTGTCATAATTACTGCCAACAAAATTACGCGGGAACTTCAGCAGCATAAAATTTTGACGGCAATATAATGTGAACGTTGAAAGTCACAAATACATGGTCAGAATGACACGCATACAAGGATGGGAGGAGTGATCATTCGGTTGGGCCTTAAGCAGGGGCGGCTCTACTCGGGGCAGAGGCGGCAGCATAAAATTTTGACGGCAATATAATGTGAACGTTGAAAGTCACAAATACATGGTCAGAATGACGCGCATACAAGGATGGGAGGAATGATCATTCGGTTGGGCCTTGAGCAGGGGCGGCTCTACTCGGGGCAGGGACGGCAGCATAAAATTTTGACGGCAATGTAATATGAACGTTGAAAGTCACAAATACAGGGTCAGAATGACGCGCATACAAGGATGGGAGGAGTGATCATTCGGTTGGGCCTTAAGCAGGGGCGGCCGCCACCCCTATCATTTTCAAGTGATCAACAGAAGAAGGAGAAGGAGAAGAAGAAGAAGAAGCAGAAGGAGAAGAAGAAGGAGAAGGAGAAGAAGAAGAAGAAGAAGAACGAACAAAGAAGAGTGGGAAAGAGAAGGCAGGGTCATGAAACTATATAATAGCCCTAATTTCTGTTCATTTAAAACGTACATTATATGGGCCTAAACTCGCCAGTGGGCCACATAAAAAATACTCAAAACTATCTTACCCCTCCTATCAAAATACCCTGTGGTGCTGCCACGCCTGGCTTTAAGCCAGAAAACATTGTGGCGAAACCCCAAAACTCCCATATTTTTTTTTTCAAACAGATCAAATAGTTACACTAAATGTATCATATAACTGCGTGTGCCTACCTCATAAAGATTCTTGTGAACTAAACTGGAAAGAAGTCCCAGTTTTTCACCTCTTACTGTCAGTATAGGTCTGTTCATTTTCTCTTTGCCTTTATGGAATAACTCACCCATGCAGGACATGAATTTCACGGTCAAATTAATACTTATTCTTTTAAAATATTATCAAAACGGATAAATTTGAAACATAAAACGGATTTTTCCCTTAATTAAAAAATGAGCGGAGCAAAAGTAACCGCTTTAGACAGATGTACATATCGACAAACCTGACTATAACGGGGTCCATGTCTACATGGTCACTCATAGTATTACTGTTTCCATTTCCTGCTTTCTGGAGGTTCCTCTTCGCAGGTTGGCCATTATAGACAGGTTTGACCTATGCAACTCTTCTTTCAAGTGCATACTCTGTACGGTATAATCTAAATAATGCTCCGATTAAATGCCATCTCTCCTTTGGTTCTACATAATTGCCATGCACAGTTATTGCATAAGATAATTACATTGATTTTCATCTGCAAATATCAAGCATCTTTACAGTATGCAGATAATGCTCATTCAACATTCTGTGATTTCAATTCTTAAAATTCCTAAATTACAAGCAAACTACAGCATAACATAATTCATCTCGACCAAGATTGATTTAGTAGAAATTCATGAACACACTAATATTATGAAAATACAAAGTACAGTATAGTTATCAAAATCAATTATATGTTCAAGATTATACTTTCAATTTTTCCGTTTTCTAATTTGATTTGCCTTTTTGATTTTCTAATCATCAGACTTCCACATTTCAAATTCCCGTTGTTGCAATGAAGAGACTTTAGAACAGGCGTGTAATGAGATTCATGTTGCCTTCTTTAATCTCTTGTAGTAACAGATGTAGCAAATAGCTAAAGCACCATTCAACAACTGAGTTGATTAACCCTGTAAGCAAACAAACAAGAAAGCATTCATGAGAACAATACTCTTGTGGAGTGTTACACAGTGTATGCATGTATATGCTCAATAAACCATATAAATTGTAAAAAACAATGAGTGTCCTTGTCATTCTTTTTGTTGTTAACATTACATATTTATCTCTTAAAGCTTCCTCATAGAGTAAATACAATGTGCTGAGGTTACAAAGCACTATTCTCAATTTCTCCTAAAACTGCTTATAAATGTATTTCTAACAATACTCCACATAATTCCAAGTTACAAGTTTGGTCCATTTTAACTTGCATATGTTCACAAACATCAATGTATTTTTATCATGCAAATGCTGGGCTTGCATCTTTAACAATCTCCAAACGACAAAGCTGGGCTAAGGAATTGTGAGATAATATGAATGACGAATTTACTGGTATTTCTTTTAGCCATACTACAAATATATCTGCTTAAACGATGTATAATAGCATTATAACAAAATTGCATGAAACGCCTAGAATTCAAGTCTACATAGGTGGCGAATCACACTGAATCTTGGAGGAAATATCACTCCGCGGCTATCATTGCGAGTGAGATGGTTGCTATGGAACCCCTAATCCAAAAATATAGTTCCTATTTACAAGCACTGTACGCAAATTACATTAATATCTCCGCACGTTTGAACCTTCAACATATTTCTACATCAAGTAAATAACAATATCTGGCTTTCATCATTACTCTTTGCCAAGCCCAAACAAGTTACAAACAAATCACTTTCAGTTTCAATTGTTCACTGCTCGTGAACTTCTAGATATAAACGTAAGCTTACACTGTGACTGTGAGTGTGAATAAACGACGTGCCCCAACCCATACCGGCCACAAATTCATAATATCACGTCATAAAACTTAATGTAAAGAATCTAAGGACATACCTTCAGGTGTGGGATGAATCCCTTTGAAATTAATGAAGTTTGGAAGTCAAATTGAGCAAACTGCTAACCACAAATTTCTTAGCAAACTGCTGATGTGGTACAAAATGTGCAATCTCAGCAACTGCTCGTAGTTTCTTTTACCAGTCGCACTAAACAAAATAATAACTGTGATATCTACGATAACGTAAAGATTTAACTCGAGTTGAGTATCTAGGACATTTGCAATAATACCAATTTAGTCTAAATATCTTATTCATATTTGTGCCAAGATTTGTAAACAATAGTTAAACCATGATTATTATTCAAGATGATTAACTTCAACTGATATTAACCAAGTAGATGCATGCTTGCAATTTAACATTCGTTTAAACAAATTATTCAAAAGTCATGTTATCATGACATACGTTTAAATTATCTTTTTTTAAATTGCACGTGTTTTCAAATTATCCTTATTCCGCTAGATTATTTACATATGTAAATAGAATAATTTTTGCGCCATTGTTATATTAATTTTCTGTAATTTTTCATTCGATTACTCATTGTATATTATGCGGAACAAGGCCGTTGCGGTGGAAAGCAGTTCTGTAACTGACATTCTACTCAGTGTAAATAAAACTGCAAATAAATAAACAATGAATAAATTTTAAAAATCCGTATATCTCCTCTATCTCCCAAATAAAGGATTAATAACATGATCAAAGAACACCAGAAATCTGATCGTAGGTTTATCGTATAGCGGTGACTTCTCAGTCGTTATCACTTATGACGTCACCGTTGTCATCGAAGATGGTATCGACGTCAGGACATCCCACCGATTGCCAGTACATGACATCTGGAAATAATTATTTATATAAGAGAGCAAAATCTCCAAATGTTCATGAAGCGGTAAAGTATTATTTCATTCATTTTCATCATTATGCCTAATAATAACTTGATAACAGTTATACGAAATGCATTGCGGTTTAATTACTTACTAGTATTATTGGGCCCCTTTAATCCATATTCCGTTCATAGTAGTAAGGAATGACATGTTTCATTCTCTGGCTTGTTCTCTCTCTCTCTCTCTCTCTCTCTCTCTCTCTCTCTCTCTCTCTCTCTCTCTCTCACTCTCTCTCTTTCTCCATTACTCTATCTATTCATCTATATATCTCTATCTTTCTCCCAGTCTTCATTCGCTCTTCTTTTTGTCTTCTTCTTCTGCTTTTTCTTCTGATTAATTATCATTATTTTGTTTCAATGATTATTATTATATTGTCATTAATATTATTATTATTATAATTATTATCATTATTAGTATTATTATTATCATCATTATTAGTATTATTATTATTATTATTATTATTATTATTATTATTATTATTATCATCATTATTAGTATTATTATTATTATTATTATTATTATTATTATTATTATCATCATACTACTACTACTACTACTACTACTACTACTACTACTACTACAACTATTACTACTACTACTTCTATTATCATCATCATTATCATCATTATTATCATTATCATCATTTTCATAATTATCATAATCTTCATCAATAATATTAATTCCTTTCTCTTATGCTTAGGTCACATTTGACTGCGAACGCCACAGGATAAATTCATCTACGATTTTTCTTACGATTTGGGGGGCATCACAGATGGCTACGGTCTACGACGTATGTGTCCACAAGTCATTATCTACGAGTATCGTGCGATTTCTTGTACAGACCCTAGGGGGTAGGCCGTACAGTGGATATGCGGAGATCATGCAGATATCGTGCAGTTGCCCTGCGGTCTCCTCAGCCTCTACACACAAATCGTAGAGAGATCGTACGAGTTTCGTGCAGAGCCTGCAAGGAGATCGTGCAGTGGCCTTACGATCTCCGAATGATATTTTGCCCCCCCCCCCCCCCCCCGCCTCATGTCTAGCCAAAATCGTACGATAACTACACGATTGGCGCAGCCACCCTACATGTCCCTGCGGGGATCAAGCAATGCCATCTAGGATAAGTCTACGGGCTATGGCTTTTTTTTAAAAATTGTCAAACTAAACAAAATCGTAGAGGCTATGATGCCAGTAAGGAGCCCATGAAATGATACGAAAATTGTACAGTCAGAGCTTGTCTCCCTACGGAGGCCGTACGATATGAAAGATACGATGAGTCTACGGGCTCCTTAAGGGCATCGTAGGCCAAATGTGACCTAGGCATTACTCTCTCTTCCTCTCTCTTTCTCTCTCTCTCTTTCTCTCTCTCTCTTTCTCTCTCTCTCTCTCTCTCTCTCTCTCGTAATCGACTTTTTTACGATAGAGGCATAATACATACATGGAACAACTGAGTTGCATCTGCGAAAAGAAAAATCAAAACTTCATCTAAAATAAAAGCTACCAAAAAAAAAAAATCATACCTTTGGCGGTGGTTTGAAGACAAACGCCGCAGAGATTTACGTTCATGGTGGGTCCAGCCCCTCCATGAAAATGTCCATACCTCACCTGAATGAAAGAGAGGGAGGGGGAGGGGCTTGGTGTCAAGTATAGAGAAAATAAGACTTATTGAGCAGGGAGGAACGACTGAGTGAAAGAAAGGGCGTAGTGTGAAAAGTTTTAATATATAGGATTTCCCGGTCAATTTCAAATTTTCTCCAATCAATTTCAACGTAGAATGCACTAGTGATAGCCAAGAGAAAGTGGTTCAACAATAAATTCTTGAAACTCCTATCATTTGTTGGTTTGATGGATCGAGTTGCCGAGATGTTTTCTTAAAGACTTAAAACTATTGAATTTTACCGTAGAACGCATAAGTAAAAGCCAGAAAGTTGTGGTTCAACAATAAATTCTTCAAACTCCTAATATTTGTTGGTTTGGTATATTACGTTGCCAAGCAGGTGTTTTCTTAAAAACTCAAATCTATTAAGAATGTGATAAAAATTTATATCTAGTTAAACATGACACCGTGTGTTTCAAAGATATGCATGTTACAATAGAGAAAAAAAATTAATTCTCACTACAGCATCGGGTGGCACCAACTTCACATAACCATTGTCTCTGCCTGTGTCTACTGCGGCGTACACTTCCCAATCGCACGGCAAGTGGGGACCGGTGAACCTGTTAAGAACAATTATGATAGAAGTAGATAAAGTTTCCTCATACCTCAAACTAAAATACAAAGGCTCATTTGTGATACTTATGATCAATTCTGAATTGCGTTTGTGTTTTGCAAGAAACAAAGGAACTAATTCCGATCACACGAAAAGGTCAAAATTTCGAGGGTCCGAATATCAATGTTGCTATTATTTTTTCTGTTTTTTGTTTTGTATCTCTTGAATTTGTTTGTTTGTGTTTGTTTGTAGCTTGCCAGAAAATTTGGGGGTAAAAAGAGATGCCTTAAAAAGTTTTTTTTTTTTTTTCTTGTCAGAAGATTTAAGATGTGTCTCCCTCACAGTTCCGATTTCCATAGACTGAGAGTGAATCCTATAATGTGTGGTCGAGTTTGTTTTGTTTTGTTGCTTTTTTACAAGAAGAGCTTACTTCAACGAAAACTGTCCAGGGGAACCGTAGGTCGACGACGCTGCTCCAAGCACCTTCAGCGCGGCCTCTTTGGTGAGCTTCAACATGGATAGGTCAACTGTCACCAGTGGGTCATGTATCATACAAGCATCGGCCAAGGCACACATGGCTTCAGTGCCAACAGGTTCAGTCTGATCTTTCATCTGGTATGGGTGTATCCCAAGGAACGTCAGCTTAGTCCACACTGGCAGGGCGAGGGCAAGAGTATGAAGCAGGGTGTCATGTAGCGAATTGATACGAAAGACAAGGTACTGTAGAGATGGGAGGCTGGCAATCGCTTCAACCATCTCACCGACATTTTCCCTGACACAAGCGTCGATACCAATGACCAGCAGCCGAAGATCGTTCCTCTCGCGGAGGGTTTCGATTAAGTCTTCGACGATGGCATCGTTGACAGAAAACGGCACTTGACATGACACAAGGTTTGGGAAATTGTTGATGAAGGAGCGAAGACCTTTGACGCATTGCAGGAAGAATCCACACAGCTGGAGATGACGAACAGTCGGCATCTTCGGACTTCCTCCAAGATCTAGTGTCCTGAAAGGCAGGTTAACCAGTGACAGTGAGGTTAGGTTGTGGAATGAGGACAGGAAAGATAGGGTGGTCTTTTCTGAATTCTGCACACAGTTCATGTTCACATAGACATTCGGTAAGGTATTCGTGAATTCCAAAGCTGAACAATTCACTTCCAGTTTCATCATCTTTCTTGCAGTCATCTCTGTACTCATCAGCTGGCGGTCGCACCGTCGGAAAGGCTCGCAAGAGGTCATTTTCAAAGACCGGACATTAGGAAAGTAATGCAGAACTTGGGAGAGATCTTTTTCACTTTTGCAGACATCTCTCAATTTAGCACATTCGACGGTGTCATTAATTGCAGACACTGGGATGCCCGCAGATGTAACATCAGTATCATAAGATATGCTGCAGTCAAGCTTAATGATCTTCAGCGATGGCGCGTATGATGCAATGAGAGTCATCAGGGCGTTGGAAGGGAGGGGCTTAGCCATTTTCATAGTTAGATCCAAGCATCTCAGTTGTGACATGATATGCACTTTGTCGGTTGTTTCTACGTGAACGTCATTGTCTTTAACACTCACTTTGCATTCTTCGAGATTAGGACAAGCTTGTGATATCGTGTTGAACAGGATACAAATAGGTTGATCCCGGCATGCTAAGTTGTCAATGGTTAGCTGTTTCAGGAATGCCAGAGATTCATTCCCCTTTCCGCTCTGAGACCAGTTTCCGACTGTAACCATGTCAATAGTCAGGTCTTCAACATTTGGGAATCGATCACATGCAAAGGCTAGATATTCAGATAGTGAATCCACGGAATGACTTTCCAGTCTCAAGTGTCTGACGGATGGATAGACACATAAATCTGGTGCCTTGTCCAGCTGGGAGATGTTGGTTGGTTTTTTTACCGACAGGGACAACCTGCTGCAGATGGTTGAATGATTGCAGACATTCCAGGAAACGCAAATAAGATTCTTCTTCAAGATTGGACACATCGAACTTAAGTCCAGTAAGCGAGGTTGCATTTTTGTAGGTCATGAAGTCATAGAAGAGGTGAAGGTCCTTCTCTTTCGAGATGTAAAGTTTGCAATTCTCCATCGGCAAGGACTTCCCTGCAGACAACAGATATTTGTATGCCACAGAAATATGCGGTTGGTGCTGAAACGGCGAGATGAACACGTCGAGACGACTAGACTTAAAGAATCTCTTCAGATGGGTATTCAGCTGACCATCACTCTTACTCTCCAAGTTGCAGAGCAAAGCAATCTCTAAGGCGTTGTCATTAGTGTCCCACATGTATACCCACTTTTCTTGGAGAACAGCCAGGTGATCGAGAATCAATCGAGCAGGGTGTGTTCCCTCACCGCAGGTAAAAAGGAGAACATTCTTAAACTCAAGAAGTTGAGTGCGGCTACATATTTGCCGCAGATACCTAGTGAAAGTTGTTTCATCTTTTTCGGCCAAATGAGCTAAGTAAACACCTGCGCAATACTCTTGACTAAGTTTGTGAAAGAACGATAAGGCATGGGATTTTGTGACAGTTCTTTGTCTTACTTTCGTCTTCAGTTGGGTTTGTTTGCGATGTTTTGAGAGAATACCGACGTTACAAGCGAGTTCTTCAACATCTCGATCGTATGACCTTTCTTCTCCTTCTTGGGCAAGGATGAAGTCCGAAGAATCGAACAACAGTTTCTTGTCAGGACTGAAGAGACCGTCAAGACCTACTCTTCCCAAATGCAAGAGTAATTTGGTTAATGCCATTTCACTTTCTTCTGGAGATCGTTCAGAGGTTGATTTCGTACCGTAGTGGCCCCATAGATAGCTTGTGAAGTACCTAAATAGATCGCTTAAGGTATCAAACTCGTCAAGGTCGTCAACTGTCGTTTGGACTTCATTGGTTAACTCGCACAGCATTGCTGTGAACAATGGTATTCCTGAAAGAAATCCGGATACAAGAGGATGCTCCCGAATGTACTTCAAGACGTGTTCTGCCTTCTCATCCTGGCCCCGAAAAAAGAACTTGACGAACTTTTCCATTTCTTCCTTCTGGAAACCTTCTATTTCAATCCTGGTGTAAGTGCGGAGAAAATCTTTAAAATCCTCAACTCGCCAGGGTCTGGTAGTGACAACGATTTGGGTCTCGCGTAGCTCTTCGTTTCGAAGGATTCTTCCAATGCGACCAGAAGCTTCCTTGTCTGTTATGCTGAACTTGGCTTCATCGTAACCTTCAAGGGCCACTTTTGCAGCATCGGGGTTCATCATAATGTAGTGATCAATCTGCCTAGCTGTAATCGCACTGTCTGATGCCAGGAGACATTCCCGGACAGCGGTGCCAATGGTCCATTCGGGATTCCACTTTCTGAACGGAATGGCAAGGAACAATGGTATGTCTTTCAGCGGTGAGGAATCGGCTTGTGTTGCCCAATCGTAGGCCAGTTTAGCTACTAGGGTCGTCTTGCCCATCCCTGCTTCTCCTTCCAAGAGCATCCTCGTTGGCCGTCTGCTGTTGGTCTGACTAGAGGAGGAGAAGATTCCATCATGAGAGTCTTGAAGGGGTCGAAGTGTCTTTGGTCCGTCGAGGATAATGCTGGTGTCCTGTAGTACGAGGGATAACCGAACGTAAAACTTCTGGAGGTCTACGTATGATTCGTCATCCCACGGAATAAATTTGATCTTGCACATGTCTGAAAGGTAAAAGTGAATCAGTTCCTTCCTTAACCGCTCCACATCCAACTCAAGAGATTGCGTCGTGATAATCCCTATCAAAATAAAAACATCGTTTAAAAAAATCATTAACACAGCAGACCTTCTAAGCAAATGTCTTACCAAAAAAAATGCATGCCCTCAAATTGATTAATCAAATTTGAAAAATTTCACACAAAAACGTAAAAAAAATGCATATTTTCTATTCCCCCCCCCCCCCCCCCCCCCCCTCAAAAAAGGGGCATATTAAAAATGCACTTTTCAGTTCAGGAAAAATGTACCTTTCAGTTCAGGAAAAATGTTGGCCAATTTTGCCTACATAATCTTTCCCCCCCCCCCCCTCCCCGATTGACTAACATTTAAAATCTTACCAATTTCATTTTTTTTCAAAACCCCCTTTTTTTATTCTTAACACAAAATCAAAGGTAATGCTAATAATAAATTTGAGTCTGGACCATTATGAAATATTAGGGCATAGGAATATATCAATAATTTATTATGCAGGTTTAGAAAATAAAAGGATAGCTAGCTTGCGGTATGCGGATATCCTCCCTAAAATTGATGACAAATTAATACCAGTAATCTTCAACCCATGGTATGCCTTACCATAGGTTATCGATTCTGCTACTTCTTTCAAACGAGTATCAAGCAAGGCCTGCAGCAGAATGTCTCTCTGATCCCCCGGCTCGTTTTGCCTCCATTGAAGCAGCATGTCATATATCGCCCTCTGCGGTGACTCATGTTTATTGTTCACTCGAATGTACTGGAGTTGCACCCCCGTGAAACCAAGACGAAGGCCCAGCTCTTCCCAGTGGTGACGAGGGATCTTCTGTGAGATCACGTGGAGCTCCAGGTCGGAGAAATTACCTGGTGCAGTCTCATCACTGTAAAGGAGAGAGTTGAAAAGACTCAAACTATAAAGATAGCATCCTTGAAAAAAAATCCTTCATCATCAAGTCAGATTTACTAAAATCTTATAGTAATACATGGTAATATACAATCATAACCTGATACAGTGTGTAATCATCTTGGTTTTCTATTTACATGATTTAGGTCATCATCTACTCGATTAGTTGAATATTTACTTTGTCTTACAATCTTTGTCAGAATCACTTTTAACTCCTTTTTCGGTCATGATTCGTCCTACTTTTTCCCTTTTTTATTTTTTTCCTTTTCTCTTTTCCTTTCTCTTTTATTTGTTCCCTTTCCTCGTTTCGTGTTTTTCTCCTGTTGTTGTTGTTCTATGTGTGTGCATCAGCACTATATTGTTTATCGTTTTGCGTTCTCCTAAGTCTTCGTAGGCCCAACTTGAAACAATCTTTTTTTTTTCCGGGGGGTCCACAAATCACAAGCATAGCTTTTTAGTGGATCCCCCCATTTCCTCAGAACTCATTACGATAATTCATTTATGTGTACATTGTACTTGTATATACTTATCAAGAAAAAAAAATGAATGCGTACATATATTTTCTGTAATAAAATTGGAATGCCATTGTTTTTCTTTCTCAGACTGTTGGAAATGAAATAAATACGAATTGAATTGAAATGAACTGGATAGGAACATGCGACTTTACAAGTTCGATTTTTTTTTTAAATGGAAGGGTGAATTTCATTTCATCATCTCTTGAGTGTTCTATGTCCACCAGTGCACATTCGTAAATTAAATTGGACAATCGTAAGAATTAGCTTTCTCTTCCACCACTGTCCCAGTGAAACTAAAATTTAAAATAGCTAGTGTGCTAGAGCGTAATACCAGTATCAATACCGCACTAACAGACTAAGGGAAGAAGAATTTAAAGAAAATATTAAAAGAACAATTGTTATTATTTTCTCTTCAAAATTAATAGAGCATACAAAGAGCTAAGGAAAAGAGAACATACAGCCAGACAAACAAACAAAAACATTACATTCTTGACAATGATCATGATGATAAGAGAAATATTTCCTTCTTTATTCATGAGAACTTAATATAGCGTTCATAATGACCGGAATTTGCAGTCTGTATCCATGATTATTAGGGCAAGCTGAAAATTCACATTTAGGGCAGCCTTGACGGCAGACAAAAAGCCGCTCCCCACCCCCCCCCCCCCCCGCCCCCCGTCCGAATGGGGGGAATGTTATTTTCTTTTAAAGACAAGAGAAAAGGAATATGAATAGAGTAGTATTCTGTTCGAAGAGAGTTAGAAAAGGGACAGTTCCTTGACCTTCTTTATTATGTGGCATTTCGTCCACTATTTCTCCCGCCTCTGCCTTCCCCCACCCCCAATAAACGCTATACTCCAATAACGAATGTTGTCATTCACTGTATTGTATTCACAAAGGTAGACTTACCGCTTCTGCGGGGAGAAGTCAGATCTCGATTTTTCTGGATTATCAGTTGCCATTTTTGACGGCCCATTTAAATCAGCCTTATCGGGCTTCTTTTCTGTTTTGCTGCTGTTTGAAAATGAATAAAAACACAAATAGGTCAAGATCAAAGTGGGATATTGTAAATAGTAATGCAACCTATTGCACTCCCATATCACTCAGTCAGCTGCGGAGACAAAAGGGCGTGAACCTTATATTTCAAACGCAAAGTTGACGCTCTCTTGCATTAAATCAGACTTTCGAAGTGAGCGCAAACCAGTATTTAAGGATAACGGGACAAATCATAGAGATGTATACATCTCTATGGGTCAAATCATGGACTTACTATAGAGTCCTTGGTCAAATACATTGTGGAATTTTTATGAATCAAAAATGAATCAAAATGAAATCCGAATTATCACCAATGTGTGATGGCTGTTATACGAATACCCAGAACAGCATCCAGCTGACTGTCATAGACATGCATGCAAAAATCGTTTTCCAAGAGCATAACTTAGTCATCTCCTGAATACCTATAGTTTTATCAACAAAGTAAATCAATCATAATTAATCATTAATATTCAGTCTCTTACCTTCGGTGGTCTACATAAAAGTGACCATATAATTTCAACGCCAAAGCACTTCCTGTATATATGCGATATATTATTGCTCGAATAACAGTAACCGTAATATAGTTCCACTTCGTCTTTTCCTGCCATGCGCCAAAGTAGAAACTGAAAGCCTCTTGACTATGCGACCAAAGTTCACAATTCATGCAAATATACACAGTCACAGTCTAAAGTCCGGAAGAATTGTGTTGTATTTGTCGTTGTTGTTGTTTTTTCAACACAGATGGGCGGCTTTATCATTCATAGGACGGGGCTGGGAAAAATATACTGGTCTAAAAGCTTCTTCCCCCCCCCCACCCCCTCCCAAAAATGAAACCAGAGGCCCAATGAGGGGGAACATTAATTTTTTTCAATGAGCTCATCTTTTCCCTTCTTCTTCTTATAATGTTAGCTGGATTTTTTTAGGGACTACGCGGCTCCGACCCCTTCCCTTCTATCAGAGGCGTCGATCCGAGAGGGGGCAAAGATATCATTTTGCCCCCCCCCCCCCAATAATTTCCGAACTGAAAAAAAGGGGGGGAAGAAAAAAAGAAAGAGAAAAGAAAGGAAAAGGAAAGAAGGGAGTTCTTATGAAAGGAAAATAGGTTTTCATCTTGTATCTCTATAAAATGTTATACCATTCTTCTGCATATAGAAAGTAATATAACCAAACCTGAGTATTACACCAAGAAATCGAGCGACAAGTTGACCCAAAAAGAGATACACTTTTAGTATATAGCGGTCTATATATTAGTTTGCACACAGATTTTAAAAATCCCTCTTTTTTTTCTTTTTTTTTTTCTTTTTCGTTAGATCGCTCTCTACTCTCGCTCGTAAAAGCTAGATACAAGATGTTTTCGGGCAGCAAGTAGCTTATTTCAGCAGCGAGATTCCAATGCATCATATTTTGGCAGCGAGGTGGTTTGAAAAAATTACAAAAATCATCTGCTGTATTTTGGTGACGAATCCATATAGTTTTGTCGGTCGTTGACTTTGCTACCTCGTAGGCTTAAAAGTGTATTCTGATGACGAAATAACTATCATGGAAAAGGGTATATTTTTCCTCGCTCGCTACTCTCCCTCGTGTCATATCAATGGTTTTGGAAAGCAAATGAATTCGATAAGTGAGAAGGGGTTACTACTTCTACCATTAAAAAACAGTGTGTGATTCTTCGCTCGTAATATATATAAAACAGGGTGGTTTTAAGAAGAAAACAACAGACCAGCGATGTGCCAAAATAGAGTCATATGTGGCGGCAAGGTAACCATACATGTATATATATTTTAGATAATTTTTTATTCCAAAGTAACACCTCTCATAACAACAAGAATGGTAATTTTTGGCTCGCTCGCTTCGCTCACTCGCAAAATTGGAAGAAAAAAAACCACGACAAAACAAAATAGTGGTTCATTATGTAGGAAGATGCAGAATTTTCCTAAATTTAAAATTTTTAATCCTTCACGTTTATATGTATATATATATATATATATATATATATATATATATATATAATCTATAAATGGTAGGCCAGCTCTGGGGAACTTTGATTCATGCTGCGCTATTATTCTCTCAATATTATTGATCTCACATAATGAGAGGATAAGATCAGGCGAAACACGGACGTAGCTGAACTTCAAAACTTTATATAACAAGCTTTCGGCCTACCCGGCCTTCTTCAAGTTTCTGAAGCATGGGCGTCAACAGGCGGGGGACGGGGGGACATCATATCATTTGTCCCCCCCCCCCCCCCCCCCCCCCCCCACTTTTTGGGGATCAGAAGTAAATATGTAAATATGCACCAAATTGCATTATTTCAAGCAAGAAATGCAAAAAGCTCCCTACCGTTGGAGGGGGACACCCCCTCCCACACCCTCTCCCCTCTCTCGCTTCGCGAGTTTGGGCTCCGTCACTTCGTTCCCTCGCTAATGGTCCCCCCCCCCCCCGCACTTCTCAGAACCGGTTGATGCCCTTGTTCTGAAGATACAAACATATGATTTTTTATGCCTTATTTTGTGTGTTTTGCTGTAAGTTGCCTACGGCACGCTCACAATGACATATGTAATAAGGCATATTATGTTTGTATCTTCAGAAACCTGAAGAAGGCCGGGTAGGCCGAAAGCTTGTTATTAAAGTTTTAAAGTTCAGCTATACGTCCGTGTTTCCCCTCATCTCATCCTCTCACTTGCTATCCGAGACGCCGTCGTAATGCTGAAGTTGGGTATCTTCTCAATTATATATACTGAAAGAAATGAAAATGGAAGAATAATAATTGCGTAGCTCCCTCAATGTTCCCCAGAGCTGTCATCCATTTTGAATCAAGAGTTGAAAAAATGCCTCCGCCGGGAATTTCCAACCCTTTGCTTGGAAATCTGTCTGTCGGTCAATTGGATTCGGTCAAGCCTAACTGCTGGCCCGCCTCTGTGGTCTAGCGGTAAGGCATTGGCGTTCTAAGCCAGTGACACGGGTTCGATTCCCGGCGGGGGCATTTTTTCAACCCTTGATTCAAAATGGATGACAGCTCTGGGGAACAATGAGGGAGCTACGCAATTATTATTCTACCATTTTCATTTCTTTCAGTGTTTCTTATTTACAAGGGAGTTGCCAAAGTTGTTTGCATTTGTCAAATTTCTTTCGATATATTGAGAATAATACCCACGTGTTGGATGATTAATAATGTAGACAGTAATAACTTCAAAAAGAGTCGAAGGTACGCCATGTGGCCGAAAATTCTGAACAATAAAAACTAATGTTGGATTTACACATGGCGTACCTTCGACTCTTTTTGAAGTTATTACTGTCTACATTATATATATTATCAAAATAATTATGAGTTCTGCTTCGGAATGTTTGAATAAGAAAATGAAAGATGCCAATAAATAAACAAATTCTGTCAGACGTGAAATTTACAAATTTTCGGCCATAGGCCTTCATCAGGTAATGATGAAATTTTCATTATTACCCGATGAAGGCCTATGGCCGAAAATTTGTAAATTAATTTCACGTCTGACGGAATTTGTTTACTTATATATATATATATATATATATATATATATATATATATATATATATATATATATATATATATATATATATATATATATATATATATATATATATATGTAGCCGCGGGTTCATCTCCGCTTGGTCATCTCCCCCCCCCCCCCCATCCTAAAAATGGATCGACGCCTCTGCCTTCTTTAGATCTGCATCTACAGAACTTTAAAGATTCTAAAAAGAATAATATTATCTTTTCTCTTTCATTTTAATGCTCGTTGTCACAAGGAGGAAGAACATTGTGACGAGATGAAGCATATTGTTTGTTAGTTTTTATGGGGTTTTTTTTTTTCTTCATCGTTTAGGGGAAATAATTCATGATGTTGCCGGAGAGTGCAGTTCCTGAACAGTCTGTGATCAATATACAGAACAATGATTTGAACGTATGGTTTTGCACTACGTGATTATCATGAACGTTTGGTTGATGGAGTGACTATTTTCGTTTTAACCATAGCATGCATAGAATGATTAATGCTCATTATTATGAGGGCGCATATCCTGGATGAAACGCGGATACGCAAACATTACTTCGTCCGCACGTCCGGGGAGCTCACGACCACTTGAAAAAAATGTCTAAAATTATGCATGATTTCTTGAATGCCCTATTTCAGTACTGATGGAGATAAGAACGCCAAAGTAACGATAAAAGGGAATGATGGGGCTGATCTTCATGCAAGCCTGCTTCCAAATCCCTCATAGATAATTATGTGCATGTATGTGTACATTTATGATTCAAAAAATGATGATTGTCTATTTATACTTTAAAAATGAAGAATTTTGACTGCCTCTGCCACATGCATTTTCTTATTGTTGCATCATGTCGATGGATGATAACCAGACCATTGTTAAAGATTTAAGTCCTTGTCAAGTCTATATTTATTTTTTTTTACTGACCCCCACCCCCTTTTCCCACCAGAAATTTCAACTTGATGCCAAGTTTCCGGTATGTCAGCGTAATTATTTCTTTATGGCACTGGAGCATGCAGTTCTAGCATTTCTGTATTTTAGAATTTTGGCATCTCTCGTGTTACTGATAGATCAGCGTCAGATCCCATTGCCTTCGGAATGGCCGTCAATTATTATACACCTATATGCAGTATAAAAGTGCTGAACTCACTGAATAATCCTGTCTACGGCCGGTGGTTTGACTACAATTTTGTTCCTCGATGTGGAGATATCTCGTTGTTTGATAGAGCAGCACAGATAAATTGGTTGCAGAGGGGTGAAAACTTGAAAACCCATAAACTCATACTGCCCTGTTATGCAACCAAGTCAAGTGAATACAAAATAAAGGCCGGCGGGAAAATATGAAATATACAGTTATTTAGAAAACAAGCACGGGCGTAAATCCGTATCTAGGAGTGAGGTATGATCGAAATATTTTGCCGAAAATTTCTTGCCCACACTCGAGTATACACACATCCTCATCTGCCCGCACGCACCCCACATATCATATCCTACTTTTTATTTTGCGAGCGAGCGAGCCAAAAATATCCACTTCTTGCTTTGAAAAAAAGTGTTATTTTTTGTCATCAAAATACACCCTTGGCCTATGGTATTTTGGTCACAAAAATGTTCTAGCACCTCGCTGGTCCAATTGTTTGCTGTCCAAACCACCCTGTTTTTAAGTATTACGAGCGAGCGAAGCGATCAAAGAAAAAACACTCTCTTGATGATAAAGTATCATTATGTCATCAAAATACACCACAGACCTGTAAGATATCTGAAATATATTAAGTCACCTCCCTTGCATGCCCGATTCGTTTGCCTTCCCAAATAATTCTTTGTCTAGATACTAGGCCTACATGAGTGAGCGCAGCGAGCGAGGAAAATTATAAACAATACACTAGATGATTTTATATTGTACACCTGCCTGCAGAATTCCAAGATAGTCGGACACCTCGCTGCGAAAAATATCATATTCTGGTCTCTCGCTTCTGGAATAAGAGCCTGTTGTCCGAAAACAGCTTGTTGCTAGATTTTATGAGCGAGCAAAAATGGATTTTTATGATACCTGTAGAACAGGTTCAATTCCCTTCGCGTGATTTTAGTGACGCATTTATCGGCATCTTCCGTTCTTACAGAGGGTATGATAGGCTAATGGTCACAGGTCGTTATCTCCTGGAAATTCTTCTGTTTTAGGTCAACTTGCCGCTCGAATCCTTGCAGTTTTTCATGAGTAGAAGAATAGAGGGATAGAGAGACAAGATGCAAACCTAACCGGCATTGGTTAAGTTACTGAAAATGCGAGCGAGCGAAGCGGGCGGGCGCTTCCAGGTTTTTCTATTTATTTTCATTTTTTTCTCTTTCCTTCTCTTTTTTTTCTTTTTTCTTTTTTTCTTTTTTTTTTTTTTTTTTTTTTTTTTGGATTACCCCCTTCCCATGGTTGGGACTTTCAAATTACCCTCAGTAAAGTCGTATTTCAGAGCATTTGAGTGTGGTTCATGGGATTACTAACTTGATAAATTACATTATTTTATTTGAATTCTTTATTTTGGACATTATAATCGTAATTGAAATTATGACGATTGTGATAGATGGTAATCCTATGAATAATAATCATCATCGTCATTATCATCATCGTTCTCCTCGGATCATCAGTATCATTCACTATTAATCGTGTCATTTTTGAAGGTGAATTATTGGGGGATGATAATGACCCCCACCTGAAATATTGGGGGAATAGATCTACCCATTCCCCCCCCCCCTCTCCAGGGGCGTAACAGGTACCTGTTATCAGGGGGGCAGAGCCCAAAATTTCCCGGTAACTAGTCTATGTCTAGAACCTGTGGCGTAGCTACGACTGCATTTTAGGAGGACGATAATGCTCCACCGGCGTAAATCCAATTTGAGGAGTAGGGGATGAAAAACTTTTTTTAACGATTTTTTTCCCTCTCGCACACATTTTGATATTTATTTTGCGAGCGAGCGAAGCGAGCGAGCAGAAAATAACCACTTTTCCGGTTTTGAATTGCATTTTCGAATAAGAATTCTAAAATATGATGAAAGAGCGAAGTGAGCGAGCCAAAAATAACCACTTTTCTCGATTTTAATCGCATTTTCGGATGGAAATCCTAAGATTTTGACGAGCGAGCGAAGCGAGCGAGCCGAAAATAACCGCTTTTTTGTTTTCAGTAGCATTTTCAAATAGAAATTCTAAAATATGATGGTTGTTTATGATAGATATTCAGAATTTTTACTAACTGATTAATTAAAATATATTTTCTTCCTTAAAAAGTGTGTCTGCATGGGGGAAATTTGTACACACCATCCCCTTCTTCCCCAAGTGAGGGTGATAGATCCCCAAACCCCGGAATTCACGCCAATGTAGTGCTCCCTAGAGGGGAGGGTGCAGGGAGGGGGGAGTTTCCCCCCTTCCGCGCGAAGCGCGGAAGCTCCGACGTTTCTTTGAATTGTTAGTTGTCGGTAATTAAATCTATCTTCTGCGACGTAACTAGGATTTCATTTTAGGGAGATGGTAGTGCTCCCCAGGGGGAGGGTGCAGGAAGCTCCGACGTTTTTTCGCTGTCAGTTCCCGCTCTTCTTACGCTTTCTGCCTGTTATCGGGGGGGGGGGGAGGGGGCATACGCATAGCCAAAAATTTCCCGGTAATTAAGTCTAGAATCAGTGGTGTAGCTAGGATTTCATTTTAGGAGGACGGTAGTGCAAAGCGCGCTCCCTAGGCATGCTAGGGGGAGGGTGCAGGGATGGTGATTTTCCCCTTCCCGCGCGAAGCGCGGAAGCTCTGACGTTTCTTTGAATTGTTCGTTGACTGTTCCCGGCCTCTTACATTCTCTACCTGTTATCGGGGGGGGGGGGGGCAGAGCCGAAAATTTCCCGGTATCTAAGTCTAGAAATAGAATATGTGGAGGTGAGCCTGCACCGCGAGTTGCTTGTTGCGAAGCCCTTAGCGGGCGGGGCCCAGGGTTCTGGCTTAGGGCCCCTGATGGGGGTCTACAGGGAAAGCCACTGCGGGGGTCCAGGGAGTGGAGCACCCGGAAACTCCGGGGGTTTTGGTACTAAATTTTCCCTCATTTCTTTTGTTTCCCTTTGCTTTTTTCTTTTCTCCCTTTTCCCTCTTTTCCCTCTCTCTCTTCTTCTTTCTCCCCTTTTTCCTTTTTTCTTTCCCGTTCTCCTTCTTCCTTTCCCTTTCTCCTTCTTTCTTTCCCTTTCTCCTTCTTTCTTTTCCTTTCTTCTTCTTTCTTTTCCTTTCTTCTTCTTCCTTTCCCTTTCTCCCTTCCTTTTTCTTCCTTTCCCTCCCTTTTATTTTTTCCCGGTGGTTTGGTGGATTTTCCCGCTGAAATCCTTCAGGGGGGCACTCTGCCCCCCCCCCTGCCCCCCCCCCCGGCTGTTACGCCACTGCCCCTCTCCCCCCCCCCCTCCCACGATCGACACCCATGCATCCTATCTCTGATTTTTAATAGCATTTCAAATAGAAATTCTAACGTCATTTATGACAGATTTATCAAAAGATTCAACCAGGCGCGGATCCAGGGGGGGAGAGGGAGAGAAAGAAGGAAAAGAAGGGAAAGGGAAAGAGGAAAGAAAGGGAAAAGAAAAAAAAAAGAGGAAGATAAAAAGATAAGGGGGAAGCAAGGAGGCCGGAGACCCGAAAGGGCCTTGCCTCCCAGGCTGTTGCTCTCCGGAAAAATAAATCAACATCTCCTTGAATTTGATTGCGCCCCCGGGGGGGTCACTCTCCACATGACCTGCTACCCACCCGTGTCCGACAACCTCAGAAATGCACCCTAAATGGCGTAACTACATTAACCAAATTTGCAACCCTAAACGGCGTAACCCATGAGAAAAGCCACCCTAAGTGGCGTGAACAGGGAAATCCCCTAATTTGATACCCTAAATGGCGTAAACATTGAAATCGATGAATTTGATACCATATTGATGACTAATGTTAAATTGATGTTAAATCCAACAGGTATGAATTCCATTTTTTAAATTTATTGAAAGTAAGGCCAACATATACTCTCAAGGACACCTCTCTTGGCCACTTTGAATAGCCATCTTTTAATTAATGAATGCAAGTGGAAAATGTTACTTTCCTTGACTGACTGATGCATCACTTACCATTCGTTTTACCAATTTTATCAAAAATTGAAAAAAATGGAATCCATACCAGACCAGATACTGTGTTGATCTTGGTCAGGCTTCCTACACTCAAATAGGCTGAACCATGAAGAGGATAGTGTCAGGGAGTAGATCTATACAGTTAAAACTGAGAATTCACAGCACAGCTTCGCACGTATAGGAAATGTGCTTGCGTGATCTACCAGATCTACTTATGACGACATCAACCCGTCTACCATCATCTGGTGCGCTCTGTAATTCATAACATAACTCTCTATAAAATGCTGGAACCTGTTAATGGCATAGGTCTGCTCAAATTTGCCCAAATTTCAACCCTAAATCGCGTAGGGATCTACTTAAATTTGCACCTCTAAATGGCGTAATCTGCATAACCAAATTAGCAACCCTAAATGGCGTGAAGAGTGAGAAAAGGCGACCCTAAGAGGCGATTTACAAGCGAATGGTGCTGAAAAGCAACCCTTTTTGCCAAAGACGTCGACGACGCCTGAGTGCCTGAAACGGGACCCTTTTCGACGCTTTTTCTGGACGCGGGTGCGTAGCAGGCCATTTGGAGAGTGACCCCCCCGGGATTGCGCCCACCCTGACCTGCAAGAATAAAACCTAGTTTATGTACCAATAATCATTAGAAAGAAAAGTTTTTTCTTTATTATTTTTGCGAGCCAAAATGGACTTAACATCGCTTTAAACATAATTATATGCCTACCCCGAGCTGCAACAATAAAACCAAGTTTATTTACCAATTACCATTAAAAGAGAAGTGTATTTTTCCGATCCCTCGCTACGCTCGTGATCGCCAAAATGGAATTAACATTGCTTTAAATACGAATAAGCCCGCCCCGACCTGCATCAATCATGTCAATAAAACCCATTTATGTACAAAAAATTATTAAAAGAGAATTTTTTTATGCTCGCTTGCCAAAATGGAATTAAAATCGCCCTAAACACGATTAATTGTGCACGTCCCGATCAGGTCCTGCAACAACTTGATAAAACGTTTATGTACCACTTAGCATTAAAAATGTTCAAACAGAAGTGTTAAACAGAATTGTGCCCGCCCAGACCTGCAACAATAAAACTCACTTTAGGTTCCAAACATTATTGCAAGAAAAGTGGGGGGGGGGGGGGGGGGGGGGGGGGAGGGGGGGTTCGCTCGCTCGCGCTCGCTCACCAAACTGGAATTAATATCGATCGCCTCGATCACATTGTGCCTGTCCCCGACCTTTAACAATAAATCAAAGTTTATGTATGAATTATCATTAAACGGGAAGTGTTTTGCTTTTTTACTCGTTCGCTATGCTCGCTCGCCAAAATGGAATTAACAACACCTGAAACACGATATTGTCTGCCCCAGAAAACCCATGCAGTTTATGCTGCCAATATTAAGAGACAAATGTTTTTATTTTCGCTCGCTCGCCAGAATAGAATTAACATTGCCTTAAACATATTATTTTGCCCGCCCAGACCTCCAACAATAAAAACCAGTTTATGTTCAAACAGTATTACAAGAGAAGTGTTGTTTCTTCACTCGCTCATTACGCTCGCTCGCCGAAATTAATGACCATCGCCTTAAACACGATAGTGCGTGCCCCAACCTGCAACAACAAAACCCATGCATGCAGTTTGCCCCGCCAATATTAAAAGACAAGTGTTTTTTATTTTCATTCGCTCGCTACGCTCGCTCACCAAAATGTAATTAACATCGACTTAAATATGGCTGTGGCCGCCCCGCCTGGGTCGCTTGCCCCCCCCCCCCCCCCCCCCTCCGCCTTGACGCGATATGCCAGGTACAGCACTGCTTACGGCTCATGCAAGAGCCGATGTATGCTAGTAAGGATTCACAAGTGTTTATAGGGTGGGTTTCGAGGGAGTTAACGTACATAACCATGCATGGTGACACCCACAGAAGCTAAAGATATTCATTACCGAACAAAACATGAAGGAGTCCCTCGACACCATAGGTGCAAATCTACATTTTCTTTAGAAACTTTAGCCATAATGCTCTGTATGGATATGGACCTAAAAATCTCAGAATGCCCCCGAACGAGACCAAGTGCCAGATACGCCACTGCATTACTTGCCAATATTTGACTCGCATGATTTCAAATTTGGCCCCCCCCCCTAAGAAAATCCTGGATCCGCGCCTGGATTCAACAAGTGATTGATTACAATATTATTTCTCCTTTTTAAAGACGGGGTTATTTGTACACGCCATCCCCCTCTCGAAAAAGTGGGGGTATTTATTATACATGTATACCCTCATTACCCATTTACGCCAATGGAAAGAAGAGGGCCAAATGAATTATTAAGAAGAAAAGAAAATAACATCAAACATTATCAACGACAAGGAAGAGAAAAGAGATAAAGAGCCAGAGAGGGGGAGAGAGAGAAATTAGCTATTTGTGATTTTTTTCTACTACTAAGTATCTGTTGCAACAAAAGGGAGAAACATGGCATTCGAATATACAAACCACTGGCGTAGCTAGGGGGGCACAAGGGTGCCATGGGAACCCCCCCCCCCCCGTTGATCGGCGAGCAAAGAAAAAAGAATTTTTAAAAAAGAAAAATTCGAATTAAAAAAAATGAAAAAATATAAAAATTCATCGAGTCCACTTCACATAACTTACCCTACCCTACCTTGCAAAATGAAAGTAGAACGTAAATACGCCATTTCCCATACAAGTTACCACTAATACTGAATTTTAGTGTGCAGAAAATGCCATTTTCATGCACTAATATTCAAAGTCTCCCTACCGTGGGAGGAGGGATACCCCCTCCCACACCCTCCCCCCCCTCTCGGTCGCTTCGCTCCCTCGCCTTGCCCCCCCCCCCCCCATATGCCACTTCTCATTTAAGTTACCCCTAATACTGAATTTTAGAGTGCAGAAGTTGCCATTTTCATGCACGAATTTTCAAAAATCTTCCTACCGTGGGAGGGGTATACCCCAAAGGTATACCCCCTCCAAAACCCCCGCCTTGCCCCCCCCCCATATGCCACTTCTCATATAAGTTACCCCTAATACTGAATCTTAGTGTGCAGAAATTGCTATTTCCATGCACAAAATTTAAAAAGTCTCCCTACCGTGGGAGGGGGATACCCCCTCCCACACCCTCGCCTGCCCCCCCCCCCCCCCATATGCCACTTCTCACATAAGTTACCCCTAATACTGAATTTTAGAGTGCAGAAATTGCCATTTTGATGCAAGAATTTTCAAAAATCTCCCTACCGTGGGAGGGAGATAGGGATAGGGTTAGAAAATTCCTGGATACGCCAATGATTCAAATTGTTTACTTTTATTTTCTTTGTCATTTAAAGATGATAACTTTGACCTAGGGATATGGTTGAGCATGTTACGGTACAAACCTTAAGGCCCCGTCACATATTAGCGAATCAAGCCAACGAATGGCGAATGCCTAGCGAAGAGATATTTTTTAAAAGTCCAGGTACGCTCAAATTCTTGGCCACAATAGAGTTCCAAAGGTGCCGTCACATATTAGCTAATTTGAGAGTATTTGAGCCGGGATTTAATTTGAGCGTATCTGGACTTTAAAAAAATAGCTGTTCGCTAGGCATTCGTTGGCTCGATTCGCTGATATTATGTGGCGGGGCTTTTAGGAACATTTTGATAAATGCACAAAGGGGCAAGAACCAATGATTTTTGTGACTTATTGGCTTCTGAAAACATTGCATGTAGCTTTGCCTTTCATCCAAATCAGTTTCACATCATAAATTTTAAAATGCAATAAAAACTGAGTTGATTAGCAAGAGAGCAGGCACGTGGCAAGACATGGAATTATACATTATTCATAAGGCATTGTCGATTATCTGGGTTTCCAACCATTCGTCAATCAGATCCATGACCTTATGAATATTCTACAGGTTAATTCATTCGGCGCGCGTGCACGCCTATCTTTGTTTTCCATTCGACCCGTCGTACAGTACGAAACGCAATAACGGGGTGTGAACTGTTTGCAATTTCGCAAGTTTTCGTAATACAAAATCAGCGTTACATCAGCATTACCTCACACAGAATGTTCCTAGAGGTAAGCTCCACAAATCCTGAACTAGCTCGATGTCAAGAGTATTTTGCTGGTTAGAGACTTCAATTGCCGTGCATTTTCAGATAGAAAAATACCGTTTCGAGATCCAAATTTCACGTCTTAGTAACCGCGCCAGCTGATTGTTGACAGCTGATCGCTCGCTCATCGTTTCGTGCGAGCACGTTGTGTATACGTTTTTGTACGCGGATATATACGTACACGCAGTACACGCGGCGCGGCAAGTCGTACTCTCGTCAGGTCATCAAATTTATATCCTGCACAAAAGACTTTCAACATTGAAAAGATGACGACATTATCTCACTTTCAGGGTGATATGAATTCCAGTATGGATATGTCTATGGATGCCACTACAGCAGCAGAATGCCTCCTAGCAATAGCGGCATCAAAACCTACCGGTAAACCACCCGAATTTATGGAAACTTGCGAAGAGGGAGGAGTATTTTCACCAGACGGAGCCAGCACGGGCAGTCACCACATGTCGGAGCCGTCCGGCCTCCATCCACACAGCCACAGTTCTTTGTTCATGGTGGCCAGAATATTGGCCGATCTTGAGAAATACAGACCACGACATGAAATTCCATCACCGACCAGTGACTGTCCAAGTCCCCCACCTATCATAAATGGACCTTACGATGGACTCAGCAACGCTCTTGCGTCGAATTTTGACTCTTTTGCACCAACTGCACAACGTGGTGACTACCCGAATCAAGCACAAGGGAAACAAAGGAACAGGCGATCAAAGCAGTCCCAAAATTTGAATTCTGTGAAGAAACACCATTGTCATTACCATGGATGCGACAAAGTCTATGGAAAATCATCACATCTTAAAGCTCATCTCAGGACACACACAGGTAAGACATTTTTTGATGAATTTTATGTCACTTTTCTTTGTTCGTCTACACGTGTTTTGTGTTGATGTTTCATCCCCTCGTGGGCCCCAATTCATCCAGCCGGTAGTTTACGCGGGCATACAGTCTGTCGACACACCCCCTATGAATAGGCCACGATAAAGGGTTATTGCCTCTGAACAAAGAAAGGTTCGCACGGTGCGAGCGATGGGGCCTAGCAACAACAACATGCAACACACATGGGGAAATCCCACAGTAAACTTTTACGAAGAAATCGTGCGTAATTTTAGGTAGCAGTTGTTGGTAGATCAGTTAACGTTCATGATATGAAGTGTTACGTAACATAGACTATGAATATGATCATGATCTTCCTGGTTACGCCTTGGCTTATTCTAGGTTAGGGCATTTAGAATTTGTAAAGTTATTGGTTTAAATGAATTTTTTTCATATTTGCAAATTAACCCATGTGGTCAATCTGATTGTCTGACACGTACATGTATGAATGGTGTAGATATTTTATGTACCTAAATATTGTAAGTGGACATTGTAGTATCTCTCCTCACCCCCCCCCCCCCCTTCCATCTAATTTGAAATTAAGTGCCACAATTCCACTGATGTAGCGTGGCCTACTATGGAATCTAGGCAGACATTCAAATCTTGATATTCATAAACATCAAATACACTGGAATACATGTAAGGTCTACATCATGATCATGTTCATGGATTTCTTTGGTTTTCACTTTCACCAAAAGAACTTACAAATGTCAGTAATTTTTGTGTAGTAGATGATTAGTTTGGATTTGAGAGGTGATGTAGGGTCTGCAGATATTTCTTATAGAAGAAAATTCTGACTTTGTCTTTGGCAGTACCAGTAACACACATGTAGTATATTATTTATGAGTATGATATTACATGAACATAGGGGCGGCGCTTCAGGGGGAGGGGGCGACTGCCCCCTACGATTTTTCAAATGATCAAAAGAAGAAGAAAAGGGAGGAGGAAGAAAGAAGAGAGCATGGGAAAAGAGAGGGCTGGGTCATGCAACTATACAACACCCCTCTTTTATCATTTAAAATGTAAATAAATTTACTTATGGAGTATGGGTCATCTCTTGTTCCCCCCCCCCCCTTCAAAATACCCTGGCACCACCCCTGCATGTACAATTCATTTATCTTTGATATCAGAATTGGAAATTGATATTGATGTTTTTAGTACCCTCATGTAAAAATCTGTAGATTTACACATTGTTTATGTTATCTTTTTATATCATGAATACCTGATTGTGTCGTGGTATGGACCAAGTATGGGACATGATACATTCATAATCAGAAATGGGCCTACATGGCATTATAACTATAAGGCCATAAGGTCAAGTAGTATTGCTTGGCATACATTACAGTACCGGTAATTGTTTCTGCTTTAATTGTTTGAATTATTTGAAGAAAAAATGAGGTGAAGAAAGAATGAAGAAAACTGTGAACATAATTTTTTCCATGGACTTAAACAGTGTTGTTTCAATCCACATCCATCATGTTTGATGTACATGTATGGTACGGTGCCGTCGTACCAGTACGTACATGTACACATTCACATTGTATGTTTATGATAAATTTCGAAGCGTACCGGCATGTTACGCGGCACCGCCCACCTTATGTTTACCATTTTATGAGACTGTGCGTCATTATCAGCAATTGAGGAGGAAACCCCACGTTTATCCAGAAATGTCTGACTTATTATTGATGATTTTCTGGAAATCATTGTTTCTGAAAGGGGATAAGTTTCATAAGCGTGAAAAGAGCTTATATCGTGATCATACGTCTAGTTTACATACAAAAGACCATGTAAACACAGCGCAGTTGTGTACGAATGTGCGTGCATGAATTGGCCTTGCCTTATTTTCTGTGCAATTAGCTTACGTACGTACGTAGCTGGTGCATTCTACACACTGTACTGCGAGCTGGGCTTTGTTCGTGACGTCGGAATGACCGAGCGATGCCCCCGCAGACTGACTGTGCCCTACTTTCAACCTGTGCATTGTGTCCATTGCGAAGGGGGCGTGGCAATTCCCGTTACCAGGGAAGATTCAAGTGAATCGTAGACTCGTTTGTTTGAACTTTCCCCGATTTTAATGTCTGTTTTGGTGCCTCATGCTCGTGGCATCATTGAAGTTTTCAGAGAACGATAATTTAACATGATAGATATGCCGTACTCAAATTATCATACTATAACCGTAAATGCGCATAATGCGTTAAAGGGGCACAGGAGAAAAAAAATTATTTTCATTTGGATGTTGTTTTTACTCGTGTAATATTATTGTCATTTATTGCCTGTACAGCTTTATGAAATGTGCTTTTAAATTTTTTCCCGGGGTTTTATGAGAGGAAGAAATTAAAAAGTCTTAGAAATAAGAACAATTACAAAAACGGGCGAACACGCGGGAAAAACGCAGTAATTGAGGAAGTATAATAAAAGCGCCCTGGTGTGGCAGTATTGTGGATAATTACAAACTAGACATCTTGGGTTTCACTTACAAATTACTGCTTTTTGCAGTTTGGCTCAGGGCGTCTTTCCCTTGCTAGGTGTGTCCTTGTAATATATCCTCGATTGGCTATGTGAGCTGACGATAATTAGATTCAGTAAAAACGATGACGGGCCATGAAAGGGTGTGTCTTCATACAGACTTCTATTTTTGTGGTCACGGGGATCAGGGTGCTTGCCAATTATCTAATTGGAAGTGCTGACTGATAGACCCTACCAAAAATAATCTGATTTTATTTAAGGGGTATGGAGAGTTAACCAGTTTGTGGTCTACCAGAACTAAAATGGTGTAATATCCTCAGTCTTCCTGTAGTCTGAAATTGAACTCCATTTTAAGGATGAGTCAAACCTGGTTCCCGCCGCAGATGTTGTTTTTGCCGCCCGAATTCTTGATAAACAACAGTATTATTTTCTGTGTGTGTGTGTATTTAGGAACGGCCTTTGTTGTGTGACAGGTAAATAAAGTTTAGTGACGGAACGAAGGACCTATTCTGAACTCCAGAGTCCAGACCATACTGGACAAAGCTTCTTAGCCCAACTTTAAGGGGGTGCATAGAAACCTGTCCAACTCTTTGTTTGCATGCTTGGGGATGCCAGGCAGGCACTCAAACGCTTTGTTTACTGGTGGGAAAGGTACACGTGCAGTTGAGGGTAGTTCTTTGTTACGTTATGATAAGCAACAATTGACAAGAAGCCTCAGTACACGGAGATGGGGAGGTGGTCTTTGTCGAGGGAATATCGGCTTAGTAGTTTCTTTTATGTTGATGTAAATGTACTTAATTACCTGTACCCAACAAAGTTTACCCTCTCGAGGTTCTTGCATCCTGTGGTGCTATTCCCCCTATCGCATAATACAGTCGCACCAACATAATTTACAGTTGTGAAGACCACATCTAAATCTCATATCATAGTTGTGTATGACTCTAGTCTCAGTATCGATTTGTTCATATTTCATGTTAGTAATGTTACAACAATTATTCATTCGGCAGTGTCTTTAATGGATTATCTGTAGCATAGAAATAAGAATATACTAAGGTATACTGACATTTCTACAGTAATCAATGTTTGACATGCACTTTGTGAGATAATGCAGGAACATGCAAATGAAAAATTGGGAACCGATTTAAGAAAATTAAAAATGAACCAATCAGGCTGACTTGCTATCGAAGTTCATGCCCGATAAAGTCTTACAATTTTGAAAGACGAGGCAGTATAACTAATAAGGAGGTTTTGCCTCTCCCCCACGTCGGACCGCATGTCTTCATATATGGGAAGTCTTTGTTGAGTTATTGACCAGTAATCTTTGTGTTCCCACGTTTTATCTATGGTCAAACAACATGATCGATTTGGAGAAGGTTTAAAGGTCTTTTGCAGCTTTGGAATTCACACGGGTATTGAAATTTGAATGTTATTCTTAGACTTATACTCTTTACTGGCTTTTTAAAAATGAGCTCATACGCCTACATGCGAGTTCTGCCTGTATTGTCAAACCAAAGACCGTGGGTTCGAATCCATCCTGGGCGGATGACTGAAGCTTGAGTAGAGTGTTACCGTGCCCCTCCCCTGTTTTCATAGCCGCAGGCTATGTTGCAGTGGAAGTTACACTCCGTCCCTCGGATAGGACGTTAAATAGAGGCCCTGTGTAAAGGAGAGTCACCTTTGCAGGTTCAGAACCCACTGCACCATAATTGAAGAGTAGGGGAAACCCCGATGTAGTGGCACAATCCAATCTGTTATACCGGGAGCTCGAGGATACCTGAGGGTCACAGTGATTAGTTCGCTTTTCCCTTCCCATGCGTAGGTGACACCATTAACGAATAGCATGCACTTTAATATATGATCTGATATTTAGTCAGTATGGCTTGTCCCTATCCAGATGGCTATATCTTTAAAATTAATTCCGATATAATTTTAAGGAAGCTTTATTTCTTATTGTCACTTTAAGCTACATGTTGGAATGGTCTTCTGCTTTTTACGTTTTGTTTATGATGTAATTTTAGAGGGAAGCAGAGATAGGCCACGCCCCTTTTTTAATCCCGTTCACCCTCATGTACATTAATGTACATTAATATTTATGAGTTACGGCTATGTTGTGTATGCACGCAGTGCCACGCACATAATACAGAACCAATATACATGAACAGTTTTAGCTGTCTGCACTACATGATTAGAAGAACATTATGAAACAATATCAAACACTTTGCTGATTACCGCTTATTTTCATCAGCATTTTATGTTTTGAATTATGAACACTCGTTTGACGTTGCGGCAGTGACTCTGTATGAATGCCTGTCTAATTACATGCGTGATAGGATTTGCGCAATGGGAAGTCAGAGAGTGCTCAAATTACAGTGGAACCTGCAAGTATGATATTGAATACGAGTTCCGTATTCAGTAATATGATAATGATAGCATAGACCAGACTGTGTACATGTATTGCCATACAAATTACAGTGGAGTTGCAACAGTCAGATTAGATCCTTTAAGTTTACACAATCGAGGAGATTCCCTCTTTAAAGGCCCCCCCCCCCCCCTTTCTTTTTACCTTATGTTTTACTGTCAACCTATGGCTGTGATATCCAACGATTTTCTAGTTTATTAACTTATGTGACACCTAGTTTCCTACTTCATTATGCAGCCTGCTGTCTGCGATATTGTTTGTTTTGTTCGTCATAAATGAAAAGTAGAGCACTTCGTTTCCCTTTACGTGACTGATTATGTACATGTATGTAGTCTCATGTGCGCATTATTGTTCACGTGCATGTATTTACCTCTACTGAATGTACATGTAACTGCATGATAATGGGTACGAAAATCAAGACTGTGCAAATTATGTTGATTGCATAGAGTAATCTCTCGAAATGAATATGATTCGTCAACAAATCGAGGGAAAATTCAAGGTCATATCAGGGGCATGTATGGTATTTTTTTTTTGATTTCACTCATTAGTCGTAATATCTATTTTCGCGTGTTGCTTTCGTGATATGTTGAATTTACCTTCCTCTTAAAAGTTCAACCGTTCTAGAACAGTGGGGATTTCCAAAGGGCGAATTACAAAATGAGCAGTAGATAGCCTCAAGGCCTCCAAGCCTCCTTGCCTGTTAGACAAATTTAAAACATCACATTGATGTTCTAAGTTTGATCATTTGTGAAGCTTGTTACGTCGGATGACAAGTGGTTTTGTTTGTTGAGCGAGTGAGAACAGGGGCGGATCCAGGGGGAGCCGAATCGGCCGCGCTCCTCCTTTTATGCCTCCGCCTACGTAGGTGGTGCCGGAGGCATTATTATTATTTTTTTTTTTTTTTTGAAAAGCAAAAAAGCTAAATTTTAGGGTAAAATACACGTGAAAATGCCGAGGACCCCTTTTTTTCTTTTCCGGTAAACAGACACCTGAAAAAAGCCGAACTTCCCCCCCCCCCCTTTGAAAAATTCTGGATCCGGCCCTGGGGAGGTTATGTAAGATATTGCAAAATGATTGACATCCATTGGTCGAGGATACAGCTGTGTAAATCGATCATCTCACACAATAAAATAAAAAATAATGATTATCATTACATCCCTAGAGCCAATCATGTTAATGTTAATCCTTGAACCCTTTCAGCATTTTATTTTGCCTCCTGAGCTTGAGATTGTTGCAACCGAGGGGAAGGGTGGGGTACGGATATGCCACGCCCACGACAAGTTTAACAAAACATTCACTGAGAGACTGACTTACTGTTATTTCGCGCAAGGTCGTTAGGTTTTCAATTGTTCTGAAAAAAGGTAAACATAGTTACCTTCCTGTAAAATGTATATCGTGAACAATCGTTCGGTTTCTGGTTTGCTATCCCCTTATCATACACGATTCATCTCTCCTTTGTCCTGCCCATTGTAAACCTCGATTTATGGCAATTTGCCCAGTTTGTTATGCAGTGATTTATTGGTGGTAGTGGTTTTATTTGTGTGTTGTTGGGTCAGGGTACGATACCTTGAAGTAAGAAAATAGCAATGTATTTCGTTTCCGTGAAACAGCCTAAGAGTGCACAAAATAGCACGGATGTTTATGGCCCTCATTCATCCGTGTAATAAGGCCTACGTGTTATATCCTTACTCGACATGCAGCGTAGCCTTAAAGTGCACAACTGGTATGTGCCTTCTAACAAAGAAAGTTGACTAACCCCGGACCCTTTTCCTTTCACAAAACGGAGGCTCAGAATGACCATTACGGTCCAGATTGAGCAAATTGTGACACGTACTATTGGTATGCGCTTGAGAACAAAATACTTCCATGGCAGCCCCCTTGTGGACAATGAGATCGAGAGAGAGCAGCTAACGGCACGCGACTTGGGGACAAAGAAGACCAAAAGGTCAACCTAACGAGCGGCGCGTGCCCCAAAATTTGGCGCAAAAGAAAGAGAACGCTTGTACCGCTTCAACACGATTTCTATAGCGACCGGGTGCACCTGCCGATTAACAAATACAGTGACTCGCGATGGAGTAAATCGTGATTTGGGGGTTTTTTTATGGGGTTTG
Organism: Echinometra lucunter; assembly: GCA_029962745.1. NCBI lineage: Eukaryota > Metazoa > Echinodermata > Echinoidea > Camarodonta > Echinometridae > Echinometra > Echinometra lucunter. The sequence continues at coordinate 7,196,781 of CM057156.1, forward strand.
TGTCTTGCTGTGCTTTTTGAGAGGTCGGTGCAAAGTAAGAAATGACATTAACAGGTGGTTTATTTATTGTCTAGACTGATCTGGATGTTGATACAGAAATTACTATATGTGAAAATCTACTTGTCTGTCCCCGCGTGCCCTCTTTCTATAGCACCTATCCCTCTATTTTGCGCAGTCCCTCCCCAGTTTGTAGACCTCCTTGGTCCTCCTAAGCAAAGGTCGTAGTTCACCACGCCCCCTTTTCACCTCTCTGTTTCCGCTTCAGACATCTATTGTCAAACGAATTCCCACGTCAGTATCAGACTGAATGAAATGATATGGACAATATAAACATGTGGTTACGCTTTGTCGGAAGTGAAGTAATGTTTTGTTTCAATTGGCTAGACAGTGCAAAAGGTTAATAAGTCGACACCATTGGACTTTGAAACAAACTGAGGTTACTTTGTCATAATTTTGTGTATATACTTCGCCTGAAGTTCCCTAGCAGCAAATATGATTACATTGACAAAAACTGAGTATTTTGTTATAGAATTGCATTTACATGAAAACACAAAATTTACCCTCGCCCCGGCTCGCCCCCCCTACCCCCCCCCCCACAAAAAAATTTTTGTTGACTTTTGCTGATTACATTGACAAAAAAGTGAGTATTTTGATAGAGAGTTGCATTTACATGGAAACACAAAATTTACCCCCCCCCCCCAAAAAAAAAAAAAAAAAAAGAAAGAAAGAAAAAAGAAATTATCGTTGACTTTTACTTCTCATTTTTGTCTCGCCTGCGTAGCGGAGCGAGACATAGGTATCACTATTTCCGGTGTCGGCGTCGTCGGCGTCGGCGTCGTCGTCAACAATTGTGTTGTACACCCAATAACTTTCTATAGCTTTAAGGTGGGATCACCAAATTCATACCAGAGGTCCATCTCTTGAAGGCGCAGGTCAAGTTCGAATATGAGTTGAATTTGAATAAGGTCAAAGGTCAAGGTCAATGAACTTTCCATGACTGGCACTGTGCTATATTGTACACACAATAACTTTTATACCTTCGAGGTAGGATTGCCAAATTCATACAAGAGGTCCATCTCTTGAAGGTGCAGGTCAAGTTCGAATGTGAGTTGAATTTGATTAAGGTCAAAGGTCAATGAATTTCCATGACTGGCACTGTGCTGTGTTGTACACACAATAACTTTCTATAGCTTCGAGGTGGGATCACCAAATTTATACCAGAGGTACATCTCTTGAAGGCACAGGTCAAGTTTGAGGATGAGTTGAATTTGAATAAGGTCAGAGGTCAAAGGTCAATGAACTTTCCATGACTGGCACTGTGCTATGTGTACACACAATAACTTTCTATACCTTCGAGGTAGGATTGCCAAATTCATATGAGAGGATGAGAGGTCCATCTCTTGAAGGTGCAGGTCAAGTTCGAATGTGAGTTGAATTTGATTAAGGTCAAAGGTCAAAGGTCAATGAACTTTTCATAAATGGCAAGTGCTATGTTGTACACCTAATAACTTTCTATAGCTTTGACGTGGAATCACCAAATTCATATCAGAGGTCCATCTCTTGAAGGTGCAGGTCAAGTTTGAATGTGAATTGAATTTGATTAAGGTTAAAGGTCAATGAACTTTCATGACTGGCACTGTGCTATGATTTACACCACTTTGTTCCTGTAATGACATGAACTTTATATTTGATACTTTTTAACACTAACACATTTTACTTCAGTTCAACAGAGTTCATTCTACAGTTTACTGTATAATAAGCAGTGAACTCACTACTCTCTATACCTGAACCAGATTTGTATTTTACTTGTTACTGTTTTTCATATATTTGATTATTTATTTATTTTATTTATTTATTTATTTATTTATTTATTTATTTATTAATTTAATTTATCCATAAAAAGCGCCTCAGAAGTCATATAGCATAGTTTTGACATGCAATCTCTTCATGACTGCAATATGCAGGCGAGACAACGCTTGGCGTTTGCCTTGTTTCGGAAACGCATGACTTGTTACAAGTTCTTTAATTTTATTTGTTCTCTTCATCATTTCATCCTCCAGGAGAGAGAACGTTCCCTGTAAAACTGGCAGGATGCAACAAACGCTTCGCCCGATCGGACGAGCTGGCACGCCACTATCGTACCCACACGGGG
>CM057156.1:7199432-7228487 GCA_029962745.1 Echinometra lucunter
GTTACAGGATTGCATTTACATGAAAGCACAAAATTTACCCACCCACCCCCCCCCCCCCCAAAAAAAAAAAAAAGAAAAAAAAAAGAAATTAGTGTTGACTATTGCTTGCAATTATTCTTGGAGAACGCATGACTTGTGTTACAAGTTCTTTAATTTCATATGTTCTCTTCATTCATTTCATCCTCCAGGAGAGAGACCGTTCCCCTGTAACTGGCAGGACTGCAACAAACGCTTCGCCCGATCGGACGAGCTGGCACGCCACTATCGTACCCACACGGGGGAGAAGAGGTTCGCTTGTCCACTCTGTGAGAAGAGGTTCATGCGGAGTGACCACCTGATGAAGCATGCCCGAAGACACGCCGAGTTCCATCCCAGTATGATCAAGAGACCCGGCAGTGCCGCAAGTTCGTTAGCCAGTGAAGGAAGCCATTCCCCTTGCTCCAGTCCTGCACATTCCCCCTGAAGAACCCTCTCAAAGACACTCTCGCTTCAAGCAGATTTGTTCATACTGGAGACGACCATTGCATGATGATCTCAAACTTCAGCTTTCGGATGGGGACCTTTCGACGCTAAGGCTTTCAGGGTTGTAGTCTTTGAGTGACCAAAGCCGTATCACCCCCAGCGGGTTGTATGTTTGTTCATACTAAAGTAGAGAAATAATGACGTCATAACCACAAAATATCAGTGTGATACTTTTCTTATTATGCAGGTGGTATTTATGGTTAGATGAGTGTGATAAATATTATGTTATCAATAATATTTGATGCACTTAATAAGAAATACATGTATTTAACCCATATTTTGTATTCTTATTTATGCTATTTAAATCTACATGTATACAAACACCAAGGAGATACTGTGTCAATAACTGTTTCTCCTCTGAATGGCAAGATACAGCTGGAAAAGAAATGCCACAAACCCAAATGTTTGATATTTGCTGTCAAATTCGACTTAAAATCTTGGAAACGGTCATAAAATTGACTGTCGTGTTAGAGTGAATACAAGGCGCAAATGTTTGCTAGGAATTGAAGTATATTACAGAACAACATTTGGACCCACTTGAAACAGTGACGTAGAATTAGTGAAGGCAATGTTCATTGTATGTACATGTACATGTGACGTGGTGCTACGACGCGCGCTAGGGTGTGACTTAATTTATTATGCATTGTTTGCTATGTACATGATGAATATTAATGTATGATACAGGCTAGGACACAAAGAAAAAAAAATTAGGGGGGAAAAATGAAGATGTATTCAGTGGGTTTTACAAGTAATATCACAATTTATTTGCAACTTACAGAAGAGGTAGGAATAAATACGATTTTTTTTTCTTTATCATCGCTTTACATAGTGTTGATAGTGGAAGAGTCAGCACTCTTTTGAGTTAAATGAAAAGCTTTTTATGCAAACTTCAGTCTGTGAAGAAATTTGTTATTGTAAATATTTAGAGCTTGGATAGAGATTTATATAATCAAAATCATAGTACTGAATAGTTTTTTGAAACATGTTTAATCGCATATGATAACTTTATTCTTAATTGATAGTTTGTTTCCTTTTTTCTTTTTTTTTTTCTTTTTTTTTTTTTCTTTTTTTTTTTTGGTAGAGAATATTTACTATACTCCTAGTGCCTATAGGTGACAGTGACTGGCGGTCAACGAAATGGCCCGAAAATAATTTTTTTATGTGTATAGAGAAAAGACAGTTGCTATAAATATTTGCAAGTTGCTATATTATAATATTTTGGTCTTGAAGCTTCAGATTGTTATTTCTTGTTTTCCAGCATTAGTTTCTTTTCCATGAAATCTCTCCGAAATAGTTTATTTCTTCCTTCGAACTATGTATAAACTATTATTATGTCATATATCTATAAGCACACTGTTTTTGTATTTTTGACATGTTAAACAATGCATTTGTTGGGCAGTATGGTTGATGTACTTATCTATTTAAACGTTATTGAGTTGCCAGGACGTTGTTTATAGTCATATTTATTGTTATTCATCAATCAGTATTTAGCCATTTGATGGAAGTTGTAGATGAGAATCGCTGGAAAATAAGATGAAGAAAGCTGGAACTTGGAAGGACATTGTGTACTTTCTCGTTTTATCAAAATCTCAATATTTTGGAAAAATCAATTTTGGTGCTCCTTTTGAGAAATGAATAAGTCACAGTTGTGTGCTCAGTGTATGAAGAAAAAACAGCACTTTTTCCCACATGTTTTATTTTGAATTATCACGGTTATATTATTATTGAACAGAAATTTGAGGCTGAAAATCTTTTGAAATGACGTGATCATTATATGACACTTGGTAAATATATGTTTGATAGATTAAAACTATTTTCTTTCCTCCTAGAACTGACAGCAAATTCAGTTATATTTTTGTTTACAATGGTAGGGGGGGTAGTATGATGAAATATCAAAAGTCTAAAAGAGAAGGCTTATAAATTTGAATATATTCTTATTTTCCAGCGAGTTTTGTGCAAGTACACGTGTGATAATCAATAATCAGTTTATGTCAATTTGAGTTGTTATATGTGATATATATTTATTTTTGTCTGTCGTTTCTTGCTGTGAAATGTATCATTTAACCATGTTTTTTGTTTTGTTTGTTCGTTTGCTTCTAATATTTTAGACCAAATCGCTGAGCGAATTTTGGCTAAGTGAAGGCATATTTATAATAACGTACGTATTGCCCGAAAGAAGAGTGGATGGAGATACATGTAGGTTACGTAATGTTTTTTGTTCTCGGTAAAGAAGACGGTGATTGGTGCCAAAGTTTATTGGAGAAAGAATTGATATGCAAATAGATCGCTGGTAATTATTGTTTCTGCTAGAAAATCTATGCTTATATCGTTATGGAATATGACTGTAATGTGCCGTGAAATTACGCAAAAAGATGTCGGTACACTGTGAACATGTTCACAACCGATATACAGCCATTAGTTGATGGAACTTGATTTATGGAAAATCTGACATAATTTTTAAGAAGTTGTCGAGATTTAAGACTGAGTGATCAGCGCCTACAGAGGGCAGTGTACGGCCAAATACAGCTCTGTGTATGATCTTCGTAAAAATTACTAATCTATTCAACGGTTATAAAAATGTGTTTGTCGGTCGTTGAATAGCGAGTTCATCGAAATTTTCTTGTTCGTAATACTTAGTAAAATGTACGTGTTGATGTACCATTTGAATGTTGATGTTCTCACTAAGTCTGGAAATATGTTTCTCAAATGTCTTATACAGTATATAAAGTAAATTTCAATTTCTAAAGAGAGGTTTATGGACAAATCAAAACAGTACTCGGTTTCGAAGAGATTTATTTAAGAATACGTCTTTATTTCTCCACATTAATAACGCATATCTGACTTGGACGACATGAATTTTGACAATAAATTGCTGATATACCGTTCTTGAATGGATATTCAACAAACTTTGGACATGGCAGGCTTGGGCCTGTTTTTATGAATGAGCATCATCATCCTCAGATTGTGTCTCATCTAGTTAATTTCTGTCAGGTTTAATGCAATAATTGCAAATTCTTTGCCTCGTTACTTAAAAGAAGGAGAGATGAGAAACAAGAATATAATGGAGAAGTTTACATGATTTTGACTTTTTATTTTTTTATTTTTTTCTCCATGCTTACAGGTTTGCATTTTAATTGATCGAAATAAGTCAATTTCTGTCTCTGGTATGAAAGTGTCAATTAAATAGAGAGGGGTGTTTGTGAAACGAATATTTATGCAACACCGTTACTACAATAAAAAAAAAAAATCACGCCAACCTTGTGTTAGTGAAATACCTCATCAAAAAATTATAGTATAGAGTTCTATGAATAGGGACCTCATACATACTCGAAGTGGCTGGGAAATAATTCTATGCGTTCATTGAATCTTTAATATCAGAAGTGATTTTTATGATAATAGCATGTTGGGACGGGATCAACAGATTGTTTTTGTGTATACATGTGAGGAGTGTGTTATGCTGCACTTATAATATGAGGAAGTTTAAATGAAAACAATAAACTTTGAAAAGTCAGTTTTACATTTCATAAAACATTGTACAGTTGGATTGGTTATTTCGTATTTTACTTTGTGCTGGGTAATAGAATGTGATAGGGAGTTCGTTGACGGATGAACTTTGGTTGGTAGCAGATTGATTGGTTTTAAATTTCTTATGTTCATAATCCATAGGGGGCGTCTTGGTTGATGAGATACGATGGAATTCTTACGAGTAAAAGAGAAATGGAGAGAAAATACAGAAACGATTAGCTGCAGGCGAACTGAAAACAATTGAAAAGGAGGGAGAAAGAGAGAGAGAGGGGGAGAGAGTGGGGAGACAGAGGGTTAGAGAGAGAGGGAAGAAAGAAAGAGGGGTAAGAGAAAGAGGGAGTGGAAATGGAGGGGGACTGAGAGGGAGAAGGGGGAGGAGAGAAAAGGTCGATAACAAAGAGGGGGGTAAGAGAATGAGAAAATGGAAAGGGAGGGAGGGGTGAGAGAGAGAGAGAGTAGAGGGAGGAGACACGGGTTAATAAATAACAGAGATTAAAGGTATAGAGAATGAGAAAATGGAAAGGGAGGGAGGGGTGAGAGAGAGAGAGAGAGTAGAGGGAGGAGACACGGGTTAAAATAAATGACAGATTAAAGATATAGAGAATGAGAAAATGGAAAGGGAGGGAGGGGTGAGAGAGAGTAGAGGGAGGAGACACGGGTTAATAAATGACAATAATGACAGAGAGGAAAGGTATAGAGAATGAGAAAATGGAAAGGGAGGGAGGGGTGTGAGAGAGAGAGTAGGGGGAGGAGACGCGGGTTGATAAATGACAGAGAGAAAAGGTATATAGAATGAGAAAATGGAAAGGGAGGGAGGGATGAGAGAGAGAGAGAGAGTAGAGGGAGGAGACACGGGTTAATAAATGTCAGAGAGGAAAGGTATAGATAATGAGAAAATGGAAAGGGAGGGAGGGGTGAGAGAGAGAGAGAGAAGAGGGCGGAGACACGGGTTAATAAAATAATGACAAAGAGGAAAGGTACAGAGAATGAGAAAATGGAAAGGGAGGGAGGGGTGAGAGAGAGAGAGTAGAGGGAGGAGACACAGGTTAATAAATGACAGAGAGGAAAGGTATAGAGAATGAGAAAATGGAAAGGGAGGGAGGGGTGTGAGAGAGGGAGGAGACACGGGTTAATAAATTACAGAGAGGAAAGGTATATAGAATGAGAAAATGGAAAGGGAGGGAGGGGTGAGAGAGAGAGAGTAGACATGGTAGAGGGAGGAGACACAGGTTAATAAATGACAGAGAGGAAAGGTATAGAGAATGAGAAAATGGAAAGGGAGGGAGGGGTGAGAGAGAGCGAGTAGACATGGTATAGAGGGAGGAGGCAGGGGGTAGTTGACAGAGAGGGAAGACAAAATAGGGGAGGGGTAAGAGAATTAGAATAAGAAAATGGAAAAGGGAGGGAGGGTGAGAGGAAAAAGGGGATGAGGCAGGGGTAGGGGTTAGATGACAAAGAGGGAGGAAAGACAGAGGGGTAAGAGAATGGGAAAAGGGAGGGAGGACAGAGAGAAAGGAGGGGAGGAGACAAAAGTTAGATGATGTAGAGGGTGGAAAGAGGAGGGTAAGACAAAATTTAAAATGGGAGGGAGGAGTCGGGGGGGTAGATGACAGAGGCCCTGAAGGAAAGAAAGGAGAAGGGTTAAAGAGAATGAAGGGCAGTGGTTGGGGACAAGACAGAGGAGAAAGGATGGGTGAGGAGACGAGATGGATTTGGGAGGGACATTACCGACATGACCGAGGAGAAGTAGAGAATGCGCGAACATGGCGAGAAAAATGATGGTGTATATCTCGCAGCATATATTAAACTATCGAACGCAATCATAATGGTGTCGGAATGGGGAAATTCGCACAAACTCGTCTTAATTATTACACGTTAAACTTGAATTTGATTATTTTCTGTCATTTCTTTTTCAAACAAGCAATAAAGTGAAAAATATGTAAGAAAACACACATAATGTACACATATTTAATTACATTTAATTAATCACTATTCCAGCAAGCGCAAAAACGCATTTAATTGTCAAGCACAAGCAAAATAATTAATGAATATATTATTTTTAAAAACTGCATATTGCTCCTTTCATTGTTCCAGTATTATGCGTTACTTGGAAATATTTTCTACCAGTGTAAGTTGTACTTGAGCAAATACATGGAATGTCATACTGTTTTGATAGAATCAAACTTAAAGGCCGCCGCACACGACACGCTTTTCTTGCGATGCGTCCCTTGCGCCTGATGAGTCTGAGTTGAGGCGTGCGATCCAAGCGCAGGAATTCAACATGTTGAATTCCTGCGCTTGTCCTTGCGACTGGCTTGCGCTTGAATTTCTTGGTTGATGACGTCATTTTCAAGCGTAAGCTCAGCGCAGCGCAAGAAAAGAGTGTCGTGTGCGGCGGCCTTAAGGCCTCCTGGTATAAGGAATACGATTTCTCCACCGTTTTACTTGTTTTAGGGCAAAGATATACCACTTCACTCAGAGCAGTCCAGATACATCGCATCAACCCCCCCCCCCCCCCACCCTCCCCCGCCTCTGTATCATTTGTCTTGATCTGGACTTGCTTTATTTTGATGCCTGACCCAAGTCTCGATGTTTTGGTGAGATACTAGTAGAGTTACCCATGTTACCTGAGTATGAAGTACCAAATGGGATGCCCAAGAGATTTTGATCAGAGATTTACCGAACAAAATAAAATAAACAAACAAACAAACAAACACACACCCTCACTTTTTTCCCATATTTTTCTTTATTAGAGATTTCATTTAAAAAAAAAACATCAGTACATGTAAAGCAACATCAAAAGAAATAACAGATTAGCTAATCCTGATTTTCGTAACATAATTTTTCTAAAAATTAATATTCATCAATAGTTAGCAAAGAAAAAGAAATGAATGAAATCCCTTATAAAAAGAAAGTGTACATAATTACATACATAAGCCGGAACCAAAACACCCCCCCCCCCCCCACACACACAAACAAATGCATAATTATTTCTCAAACTACGTTTTAGAGACGTTCTTTGATGTGACGCCTTCCATATCGGAGAGAAAGACTAGTAGCTTCGCGTGCGAACTTCTTCTTTTCAAACAGGTCGTTCCTTCCCAAGATCCTTCAACGGGGGGGGGGGGGGGGGGGGGGGGGCACACACTGCAATTATTTTCTGACTGACTAGCTGTAGGCAATGCAATGAAAAAATACACTACATTACAGAGCTCATGATCACTCTGCGAATCGGGGGGGGGGGGGGTGTTTCATGAAGCTGTTCGTAAAGTTACGCATGACTCGAATATGAAGTACCAAATGGGATGCCCAAGGTTTTTCCTGACGCTTTAAAAAATGTGATTAAATTTCCCATAATCTCAATTAAATTGTGGCAAAAATATATACTTTGCAATAAAAATTTTGTAAACAATACGGTACCAATGTTAATATATGTATGCATATTTCACCTTTAACTGATGCGATTTATAATGATTCAGAATCCCGTTTGACTTGCCACATTCAAGTCGTTCGTAAAGTCATTCGTAACTTTACGAAAGCTTTATGAAACACCCCCCCCCCCCCCCCGATGAATAATATAAAACTATTGAGACTAATACTTTTCAGTCTCCAAAATTACACCTCTACTGAGTGCGATACATAGTTCTCATCATTCGCAAGATACTGAGGCGTATAGTGCGTAGACAGGTAATAGGCCCAAAAACATACATTAAAAATAGCGAATGCGATCGGGAAAGCCCATCTGGAAATCAAATCAATGATATGTATTTCTCCTGTCATCGACTGGCAATATCCCATCTCTGATGGTTCTCCAACTTGCTTGCGAGAGGTTTCCTTCCCTTGCTGTGTCCCCGGCCGCGACGGAGGCTTCGTCTGCAACTGTTGTGACTGCGTGTTGTCGAGAGGTGGCGCAGTTGCAATTGTTCGTATTTCGCCGGTTGTTTCGTCTCGCCGTATCAACTGATGTTGAAGTGTTCGACGTGATGACGAGATACTGTCGACGGCGTCGTGGTTGACTGCCATTATACCCTCTTGAATCGATGAATCCTATATTGGTAGTTATAAGATTTTTTGAATTTCAAGAAGTTTTGTCACTAAAACATAATCACTTGTTTGATTTGATTTTTTTTTTTAATTTATTCACTACTCATGGGTTGGATAGCCCTTGTCAGCGAATAGCTGTTTTTCAAAGGGTCCCAAAATGAATCCTGGTAAAACTAAAAAGGCGTTGCTAGTATGGTACAGCGTTTGGTCCGTGGGTACACACTAAGAATAAAAAGTTCAATGTTGCACCCTTCAAATGCAACAATGGAAGCTCCTTTATGGGTACCACCACAGAATTATATTTGGGTACCACTTTGCACCCAAAGAAGCATTCTGCACCTTTAAGGGTGCAGTGAGCTACATTTTGCACCCTTAAAGGTGCAGAGATGTGTCTTTTAGGGAAGGTGCAAATTTGCACCTTTTAGAATGCAAAAATTTCTGCACTCTTTAAAGTGCATAGTTTCACCTTTAAGGGTGTAAACAAATACAAAAGGGTGTATCTTCGCACCTTTTTCATGTATGGTGCAAAATTGAAACTTTCATTCTAAGCCGGTGTATGAAATTAATATAAAGTGTAAATGCGTGTCGTCATACCATTTAGACGTTCCTGCTTTAAAGAACTCTAAGTGAACTACGCTTGATATAAACAGGATTTTGCTATATTCTACCAATATACAGTCTTATAAAATGTTGTCTTATATAGATTCATCTCTATCTTTTTAGTCCCAGCGAATTACCGATGAGAAAATCATTTTAAGCCTCGCTCAAGCTTTCTAACGAACAAGCTACGATAACACGAGACTCGAATAAATTCAATTCACCATTTTAAAAATGAAGTATATCGCAACCAATATTTAACATTGCCCCTGTACTGTAATTCTTATTTTAAATATAATAATTATCTCCATAGTTTAAAAAAAAAGTGACTCAGTAATTCATAGTGCTTACATTTCAATTAATTTCTGCTCTTAAAAAAACAGGAAGCTATATATTAAAAGATAATGCAACCGAGACATCAGTGTGCTTCCAGTGAATGAAGAAGAACAAGAAGAGTAAACAGTGAAAGTTTGAGGAAAATCGGACCACCTGTTCAAGAGTATATAATGAACTTTGAAAGTTTAAGTTTATTATGGGGATCCTTGAATTGGCAACTTTGCCAGCAACTGTGATGTCATCATGGACAATTCTCCATTCATTTTGTACACAGATTTTGTTTTCCATTTTCAAGAAAAATAAAGATTCTTTTGATTTATTGTTTGGCTATATCAATTCTGCAAGCACTTTGGGAAGAATTATGTTGATTCCAGACTTGAAATTTCATATAAATCAAATTTTTTGAATAATTATATACAAAATGAATGGAGAGTTGTCCACGATGACATCACAGATGCTGGCAAAGTTGCCAACTCAAGGATCCCCATAACAGGGATTTATTGAAACTTTCAAAATTTATAACTCTGGAACAGATTGCCCGATTTTGCTCAAGCTTTCACTGTTTACTCTTCTTGGAGATGTATTAAGTGCTATATAAATCCAGAATATTATTGTTATTATTTATTCACTAAGAGCACACTGATGCCTGGGTTGCATTCTCCTTTAACCTGTATCACGGCACTATGTTTTCTAATTTTGTATAGAGTACAGAAGTGTGACGTCATCAAATTTTGTTTTTTGCATTTGAGCATTTTCATGACTATATTCCGGCAGAGCATGATGAAAACCTCCACACACCAAATATTTGACGTGAATCGGTTCACAGTGGCCCAAGGTATGGCCACATGAATGCCTAAATATCCCCATTGAAATCAGTGTAAATTGGCCTGGCCAATTTACACTGATTTCAATGGGGCTAGGTAGGTATTCTTGTGGCCTCATATCGGGTCCCCATAAGCCGGTTCGCATACAATTTGGGCTGTGGATGTTTCTCATCATGCTCCATCGAGACATGGTATCCGAAATTCTGAAATTCCAAAAAAAAGAGGGTTTTTTTTGTGACGTCATCGCTTCGGTGCTTTCTTCGTAATTTGATAGCATACAGGAGCCCCTGGACGACTGGTATTATATTTACCTGAATGGGTTACTCGTAAAATAAAACATAATCAAATTAAAATCAAACCCCCCAAAATACTTTATGTTAGACATCACTAAGAAATGGAATCTGGACATTGTTCTGACCTGGTGCGTTGTGAATGCGACGATTTTTTGTTTGATCTTCCTTGGTCCAAGAGAAAGATGGTGTACCACGGCGTATTCGAGAAGGGCACTGATCACGAAAAGAAGACATGCCGTGTACCATACGTCTATAGCCTGGGTTTAAAAAAAAAACACGTTCGACATGAAAATCTGGATAATGGCCTCAAAATGTCAAAATTTTGGTCTATTTTACAAGGAGAATGAGGTTTGTATACATTAAACATTAAATTTCACGCAACATAGCTTTTTAAAGTTAGTTTCTCGAAAATGAAATAACATATATGGCCTCTGTCCCCCCCCCCCCCCCCTCCCATGGAATGTCTAGAGCCTGACACCGTTGGTCTTCGAGAAACGGACCGAATGATATGATGGTGACACCAAGACCGGTTCTGGCAGACGAGACTCGAAAACCGATCTCTCCAAACTCTGACCTATATAGGACAACAGGACCAGGCTACCCCCCTCCCCCCCCCCCCCCCCACCACCACCACCTCTCTCCCAACAGTGGTGCTACTTTGAGGTTTGACGCAGGTTAATATCGAGCCTGTCACCATTGGCCTTTGAGATGACACCCAGACTGGCCTTGGCTGTTGATGCACATCAATTCAGAATGTACGTGACCAAGACACCATGATCAAGACGACATTCCCTCCACCATGTCCAACCCCCCCCCCCCCCCTCATTTTTTGTACCCGACTTCACAGCAAAGTGACGGTCCTTTCCGTCATCACCTTGATATGTGATAGGATAATATGGTGAACCTGACACCGTTTACAGATACTAAGTAATGGCGAAGTCAAGACCGACCTTGGAAAGAGTGGCTCGGACATCGATAAAGAATTTGACCCATGCAGGACACGAGGAACAAGGCGATAATCCCTCTCCCCCACCACCACCACCAATACCGCCACCAACACCAACACCAACACATCACCATCACCACCAAAATCAAATCAAATCAAATCAAATTTTATTGATATTCGATCCACAATTTTGGATTATCATCAAAATGAACAATACAAAACAAACAAAGGATATACATAACCATAAACATAATTAAGGCAAAAGTATACATAGTTGGCAAACTCAATGAATAAGTGGAACCAAAATCAAACCAAAAAAAAGTGTAAAAGTATACAAAATAATATAATCGTGTTGTACTTTCTATAACTGCAATACATAATATATATACATAAACACGTGCGGCTCCTGCCGTATTCCTCCCTTATTCTGCAAAATTCAAAAAAATAAATAAATAAAAAAATACAACAACAATTTAAAAGTCTAAATATTATAGTCCAACCTGCTCAATCTTTCCCTATACATATTACTAATGGAGGATACACAAATTTTTGTTATATCATTATCGTTAGATTTTAGTAAATATATGACTTTTTCGTGTTCGTTTTTATCCTTAAAGGTGGGCAATACATTGTTTATGTTTTTGAATAGGGTTTCTCTTTCTTTTTTAAGGTATGGACAGCACATAATAAAATGAAATTCTGTTTCTACATCTATTTGGCACATGGGAAATAAGCGTTTATTTATTTCCAAGTTTTTGTGTCTTCCCTGTTCTATCATTAATTTACTGTTACTAATTCTTATTTTTATAAAGTTTTTTATGTGTGATTTATCTATGTCTAATAACAGATATTTTTCAAAATCGTATGTATGTTTTAGGTCCTTATAAGTTCTAAGTTTGCTACAATACACCTCACTGTTTCATCTAGAGTTCTCTTCCAATGTCTGATATATCTTTCTTGAAGTTTATTGCCAATAGATTTTATAAGCTGTCGTTTCGACAATGTATTTTGATCTCCTGATCGCGGGATTACCTTGAGGTATGATACAGGTGGGATGGCGATCCTGATACCGTTGGTCTTCGAGATGACAGACAGGACAATGGTGACGCCAAGACCAACCCTAGCCGGTGAGGACCGCACATCGATCCAAAATGTGACCCAGGAAACCATGACCAGGGCGATGCTGGGTATGAAGGCCTGAAGCATGTAGTAACCCAAGGTCCGTTCCATGGTGAACTCGGCACGAATGCAGGAGAATATTCCTACATGTCAAGATATACAGGAAAGTCCTCGGATACGTCAGTGTCGTATCAAGCATACAGAAGTGCGGAGTCGACTTACACCACCCTCCCCCCCTCCCCCCACCCCCGATTACCAGATCCAATGAAAACAGAATTTCTTAAGAAAAGAACATCAGTGGCTCATGAAGGGTTAGCTTAACATTTTAACTTCACATCCCTGGCACACTGACAATCCCTTTTCGTATAAATTTCTGAACATGCCATTAAAAGATGCCCATCTCCTGAACTTCGTCCAATCGCCAGAGATTATAGGCATAGGATTTATATCTAGATCTCCAAAATTAAACGATTTCAGGAATATTTTAAGATTTTTTTCCTTTAGTGAGAAGCGTGTTAACAAAATTCCAGTATTGGTCTATTTCTTCGTTTTTGCAAGGCCGGCGGTAGCTTCGTTCGGATTTGTATATGGTATATAATCTCATGATTCTCCAAAGGTATGATCTCTGCCGATTTTTGCAATTGAAGCCTTTTCTCAATCAATTAAGGAAGTCTATTCTCGATCAGAGCCCTTCTCGATCATTGGAGAGCGCCATCTAGAAGCTAATGACATTCAGTAGGGGGGGCTGGAGGTGAGGGACATTATCACTGACAGGTCTTTCAGATCCGTCATGTGACAAAACAATTCCATTCTCATAAAATTCATAAAAAATATAATTCCTAATGTTGATGAACTTCAATCTGTCATACCAGTGATGGCGCTGTGATGTTCCCCAGTGAGAGGAAACATCCCTATAGGTCATTTCTACAGTATTACATGTCCAAGTCTCAAAACAAACAAAACTACAAACGAAACAAAAACAAAAACAAAAAACGCTGCACTGATGGATCATGTAGAGAAGTTCACAACTACGTCTGATTTATAATCTAAGCTTTAGTTGTAATCCATGTTTCATGCACCGCGAAGAAAACGAAAATGCAGCCCATAATAGTTTCATACAATGGCTTCCATACTTTGCAAAAGATGGCTAAAGCCAGAAATACGTGTATATCCATTTAGGTATGTTAACTATATTAATTATCACCATGGCTAGGCTACCACAGTCGACCCATATATAAAAAGGGACCTGACTGTTACTGGAGTAATAATAATTACAAGGCATTCATGAAGAAGCATTGATGCCGATGAGGTCTTTCCCATTATTCTGCTATATTGTTTAATTCTATTAAACTACCTCATTCTTTACTTCTTTGTTTTTACATATTGTTATGTTCTAAATCTTAAATACATTACGTAATTTCTTTTTGTGTGACATTTATTTTACAAAAGCTCTATACAGAATATTAATATGTTATTATAATTTTATGCTATATAAAACCCGCATATTATGATTCCCTGTGTACACAATATTATCATTATCATGATCATTACATTGGTTACTGACCATTAAAATGTTGTTCAGTGCAGTCATCGAAGTCTACACCGGCCATCACATATTGCGGCAATTTCAGATGATCACTGTGGAATTCTATCTTCTGCTTGCCCCAATGAATCACCAGATCATTGGTTGTCAGACCAACTGAATTTAATAAAAAAAAAATCGCTATCCGTTTCACTTCATTTCATTTCATTTCATTTCACTTTATTTCATTTCATTACATTTCATTTCAGTCATCTTCATTTCCATTTCCATTTCCATTTCCATTTCCATTTTCATTTTCATTTCCATTTCCATTTCCATTTCCATTTTCATTTTCATTTCCATTTCCATTTCCATTTCCATTTCCATTTCCATTTCCATTTCCATTTCCATTTCCATTTCCATTTCCATTTCCTTCTGGACCCCTCAGAAGAAAAGCCTCTGGCTGAAGAGGGTGATCCAGCCCACGTGTGGAGAATAAATAAATGAATAAAATATATGAATACATTTTCATTTCCATTTCCATTTCCATGAAATAAAGTTACAAGTTTATTGTACATATGATAAAGGGAAAAAATTGAAACTGAGCAATAATGTTTAGACTTGTATAGCATGTCAAAAGTATACACATCAATCAAATTAGGTTGGAATTGTAGGGGAAAACTAAAAAGCTGGGCTTGTAAATTGAAGCAGCCCCCTATCTAACTCAATCCAGAAACTGATAAGAAGAATCTTTAGCTCTGCTGTGCTAAAACAATAAAGGTCTCTAAAGAAAGAAGGCTAAAATGATATTTATAAAGACGAGCTGTTCATCTGTATAAAAAATTGAAATTAAAAAAAAAAAGAAAGAAACAAGAACCAGATTTATAAGACGGAATTTTTGTTCGGTTTTATAGGATATCAATGCTAGATATTCCTTAGTATGCAATAATGAAATTACTACACTATGACTGGAAGACTGTAAAGGCTTTAATATTACTCACAACTTTTAAAATCCATGTTACATTTCTGAGTATCCATTGGAAAGCGATGGAAATCCATATTACAAGATAACTCAAGAGACAATCTGCAAAAAACAACAACAAGAACAAAACAATTACGAAAGCAGAAAGTAATTTCAAATCCGTCTGTATATCCGTAAATTGATAGCATGTATAATGCATTAATTCCTTGAAAAATGTCTATTCAAGTATTTTGAAAGACCAAAACAGTATAGTCCACTTCCACTTCATAAAGAGAACATGCATGGTCAAAAATGGGGAGTGAGCTTAGGCGCCGGAAGAGGGGGGGGGGCAGAGGGGGCAATTGCCCCAATCATATAAGAGAGGGGGAAAATCGATTTTGCCCCCCCCCCCCCCCCGTGGGCCCCCTTGCAAGAAAAAAAAAAGAAGAAAATTTCGGATCATGGGAATGCACTCCAACCATGTAAAATAAGTATATTAGTGCTCTAAAATGCAAACTTTCAGCATTCAAAAATCAAAATTTTCTTACTCGGTTGCTACGTTTCCACGTACAGATGCAATGTTTCTCAGTATTTAGATGCTTGCTTCCGATTCAGAGGGGATTATTTTTACACCCCCCCCCCCATGACAACACATTATTTGGCGTAGTGCGATCAGCTTTCTATATAACAGAAGAGCAGTAGCGGCGGCAAAAGGGGCAGATTTTCTCCCTATCAAGGGGGGAATTATCTTTGCCCCTCCCCTCTTTTAATTTATAACACCATTATTTTGAGTATAATAAAACTAGCTTTCCAGTGTTGAGAAATGCAAGTTTTCAACACGAAATAGTCTGAATTTTCTTGATTGCAAAGTTGCAAAAATCTATTTTGCCCCCTCCGTGGGGCTCCCTCGCAACTGCGCAAGGCAATAAGAATTCATTTTGATGTAAAATGAAGTATTACCAACATTTTTTCAGGCTCTTGTACACGGGAACTATTTATATTTACGAATCCACTGTTAAGTTTCATTTTTTACCTTGTACGATGCATACTTTGTATTCTGTTTATATTATGTTGGAAATGGAAAATAAACGAAATGAAACGAAATGAAATAATGAGCTTTCCTTCGCTCTTAAATATACATGGCCTCCACATTTTCATTTCTTCGCTCGGTCGCTACGCTCCCTCGTAGATTAATGAAAACGCTTCTTACAGACTTCGAAAAGTGCAGTGTGAGGGGGCAGTGATTCTCTCTGCATTTCGATAAAACGCTGTGGGCATGGGTTTTCCTCTGTAAAGGGATAAAGGAATGTTCGTTATCCCGCAGCGTTCCCGAGTTGCATTTTAATAGAAGTGGTGTTTCTTGATATCAAACAATTCCTGTCTACCAAAGGCGCCACAAGCTGGGGAGGGCAGATAGATGCTTCTCTTTGAAAATGTGTTGGGGCGAATCAATTTTCGCTGCCCCCTCAGTATTGCCCGTACGTTTATGAGTGTTCGAGAAGGCAAACATTTTTAATGAATAAAAAGCGATATCCTCCTCCCCCTGCCTGAGTATCCTCATGTATTAGCATAAGGGCGCCGTATTTTTCTCATATTTGGGCAATGCTGGAATTTGATATTTCTGTACATTTCAAAAACCAAAATTGTTTATAGAAAAAAAAGGGGGTTGCGCGCTCGCTTCGCTCGGCGGACAAAGTTGTGATATTGAAGAGTTGCTTTTGCGGGTGTTGGCCCCATCGCGAAAATGTGCCCGCACGCCATTCATAACCCTTCCATTGCCATAGCCGGTCTCTATACTATACCTCTCACGCCATGCTTCCATGCTACTAGTGGTGAACAAACCTGTTTCAGTACTAATGGTTAGAGATGATGGGGAAAAAAGTTATAATAACCGTGATTAGATAAAGCAATTTTCTTTTTCGTTTTCTCAATAAAAAAAATCTAAACCTTGCACTTTTGCAATAATTATGAAGAAATATGTTCAAAAGGGTGGGGGGGGGGGGTAGGGCTGTATGCTTGTAGTAAGCATTTGAGGTGAGCCCCCCAAGAGTGTTTGCCCCCCCCCCCCCCTCCCCTCCAAGATGGGACCCTTTCGGAGCGCCTGGGAGTGACGAATGCGAAGGTGATACGAGCCACTTCCTCGCCTTCTCATGCTTGGTCGCTCTGCTCCCTCGCATTTCTCAATTTAATAGCGCACTTCAACAGCCCCCCCCCCCCCCCTCCTCCCTTTGAAAACCAACCCCTCTTCCTTTGCTTAACCTTACCTCTGCGCAAATGTGACGTTCCCATCCCAATCTACAGTGACATACTGGTTGACGTGAGAGATGTCGTGCAGGAGGGCGCTCTTCGCATTACCGACGACTATGTTCGGGTGCCACACATGCTCAACCAGGTATGAAGTTGGAGGTATAAAGGTCATCGTACTTTCATTGAAGGTTAACCGATGGTCGTGCCACCGCTGGTGAATGATGACTGTGATGGTATAGTCCTAATAAGCGATGAAAAATTGTAAAATTATAAGACAATGATGCCCACGGCCCTGCGAGACTATGGCACTTTGGCAGCGCAGAAATTTGGCATGATTGCAGAAATATTCCCTTCGTCATAAGATAGATATCTTTATGATGCTGATTTCTGGCAACTGCAGCGATGTCATTTTACTCCTCCTTGCAGTAATTACTTTAGGCACATATTTTCTCGGGCATTAAAAAAAAAGAAAACACGAGACATAATACTAGAACACACACCACCACTACCACACCCACATACACACCCCACATACACACCCCACATACACACACCCCCATACACCCACACACACATGCCTTTGCAAACTATGGGCATATATTATTGTGAATGAAAGGAGAAATTTCCACCTGGAAAAACATTGATTCCAGGCAAAGGATTCACTCGCAAAAATCATTTCTAATGTAAAATGGTTACTATTTTTTCTCTTTTAGTGCCCTTGGCCCCCACTTCTCTGGCTTCACCGTCCCCGGGGACAAGGCGTAGTCTTTTTAAATGCCCTACTAAACTTTTATACGTGCTTACTATATGTATACATGTATATGATATTTATCGGTAATCACTGACACATAGGCTCGTCAGTAAATTAGTGGCCTCGCCACCCCCCCCCCCCCCCTCCCTCCCCCGGCTTCTTGGGGACGCGGTCAGTTTGTGTCCATTCCCTCCCTATTGTCTGGTTCGGATTTACGCCCGTGACCGTATTGTCTAATATTTCCCCCTTCGGTTGCTTATCCCCCTTAACTATACCTTGAGGGGGAAATATGATTATATATTACCTTACTGTCTCATATTTTCCCCTTCGGTTACGATACGGATAATATAAATTTCACTTAACCTTAGGTTACTGTTACGTACCGGGTAGTATATCCCCCTTAACTATACCATGAGCCTTGAGGGGAAATATGATTATAATTATATTATCCTATTGTCTCATATTTTCCCCTTCGGTTACGATACGGGTAATATAAATTTCGCTTATTCTTAGCGGGGGAAATTATATCAGGGACCTTCCAACACTGGTTACGCTGCACAGTTAATAGCCCCGTTGTTCATTGTGATAATTCCACTGTTTGTACACTGGGTTTATATATGATTTTGAAACGTATGATTGCAGTAATTTTGTAATCCCTACAACGATGAATATAAACATCCATTACAAATACTAAAAAATGAAAGATGAATTTTAATTCTCTATATTAGCATACTTAGTACTTACTGTCCTTAAAGATAAACTGGAGTTCTGGGCCCCGTAACACAAAGATTTGCAATCAGTCGCAAAGTTGTAACAGCCAATCAAGACCATTGTTTCATGCGCATCTAGTTCAAAAAAGGTGACCCTGGACCAATTAGAATGGTTATTTTGAATTTGCGATTGATCGCAAACCTTTGTGTTACGGGCCGTAGGTCTTGCTATCATAATGTGAAAAGGCCGTTCCAAAGCAATGGGAGAGTTATGATTAGTTGTATATAAGCACAGGTGTCTAATGTGATATTTGGAGATTATTGGACTAATAAGAAATTCACTTACTTTCCCCAAAAGGTACTTTAAAGGCAGAAAGAAATGAATATGGAATCACCCCACACTCAAATCTGGCATGAGTGTTACCCCCGAACTTTTTAGCTTTTTCTTGTCATATTTCCAATACCAGGAATACAGCATTTGAAGAGCAATCCTAGGGGACATTTCACTATGATCTTCTTTCTGACATCAAAAGAATGAGAAATCTCACAAATTATTTTTCGCCTTTCCCAGGAGTCAAACTTCTCTTTCATCATGATTAGTTGATGAGCCGAACACTTTTACAGCTATTAAGTTACCTTCATGGTTGCATGCACGCCTAATAATTAAGTACCTGTAAAGCATTCAAATCCTGTCGTGGTCACTCGCCTGTGTAAGCAGTGGACCTGGCACAGTGGAGCAACTTAAAAAGGAGAATGCAACCCAGACATCGGTGTGCTTCCAGTGAATGAAGAAGAACAAGAAGGGTTAACAGTGAAGGTTTGAGGAAAATCGGACAATATGTTCAAGAGTTATGAACTTTGAAAGTTTAAGTAAATCCTTATTATGGCGATCCTTGAATTGGCAACTTTGTCAGCATCTGTGATGTCATCGTGGACAACTCTCCATTCATTTTGTACACAGAATTTAACATTTTCTTTATTTTCAACAAAAATAAAAATTCTTTTGATTTATTGTTTGAGTATGTTATGGCTATATCAATTCCGCAAGCATTCTGGGAAGAATTATGTTGATTCTTGACTTGAAATTTCATATAAATCAATCATTTGGAAAAATTATGTACAAAATGAATGGAGAGTTGTCCACGATGACATCACAGATGCTGGCAAAGTTGCCAACTCAAGGATTCCCATAATAAGGATTTACTGAAACTTTCAAAATTCATAACTCTTGAACAAATTGTCCGATTTTGCTCAAACTTTCACTGTTTATTCTTCTTGGTCATCTTTATTCACTAAGAGCACACTGTTGCCTGGGTTGCATTCTCATTTAACCCCCACTAGGCCTTTATGTTTATGTCACTACTGTGTCAAACGATTCTGTTTTCTTACTTTTGTCAAGATTTGTTTTACTTTTAGTTACGGCACTATACGTTTACATTGTATTCGTATTCTACTTTTCTGTACTACAGAAATGATTTCAACAAATATCTATTATTTTGTATAAAACCAAATGTATGAACAGTGGAATGTTATATACACTGACGAAATGGGGCTCTAACTAGCAGTGACTGATATGTACTCTATTTGACAGGGGCGGCGCCAGGGTATTTTGATAGGGGGTAAGATGAGCCATAGGTGAGATTATTTATATTTTGAATGAAAAAATAGGGGTATTATACAGTTGCATGACCCAGTCCTCTCTTTCCCCACCTTTTCTTTCCTCTTTCTCCTTTCTCATCATTCTTCTTATTTTTCTCCTCGTTTTTTTTTCTTTTATGATCACTTGAAAAATCATAGGGGCGGTCGCCCCCCCCCCCCCGTAGCGCCGCCCCTGCTCTTGATATCGTTATAAGGGGAAACGAACAAAATTACTGCCTTTACAGTGTTTGTCAGTTGATATTAGTATTTTATTGATGAAGAAAAATAACACATCGTCCACATCATCTGCTGTAAAAAAGCTAGGCTTTTCAAAGGCCAACAGCTTTTCCGCTCTCCGTTCGCGGCAGATGACCCGACCGTGGTGCGGACAAACATCAGCTCTATAATCTGCAGTATGCGTGAAGAATTCCAAACTGGAGCAGTCATCTCGCGTGTAAGAAGGTAAGTGACCAGCTGCATCTATGTTTGCATGTCTCAAGAAGTGATCAAGGTGATGGGGGACACCCCCTGTCGGATTTTTATTGTCTCGAAAAATGGTCAAAAGTACAACGAGCGTGACGGGAAAATAATATCACAGCCGCAGCATTGGGGCACACAATGTGCGGGGAAATGATGGGAGAGCTATCGCTGTGTATAGCTACACAATATGCACAGGGAGCAGTGCTGCGGAATATTCCCACGAATCGCGAGCGGGAACATGATGCGATGAGCTGTATATATACACAAGCAGGAAGGTTAGGGAAAGCAGGAAATTTCCTATTTACTATTTGGCAGGAAATTCATAAATATAGGGTAAAAATATCCACTATGGAGTGGACGCTATGTCTGCGTATATAGCTTGTAAATAGTATTACTATTTTGTGATAAGTTAATATCACCGTCATCACCGCGATCGGTACTAGCATATCGTCAGTGATATGACATGCACTGAAGTGAAGTATATGACAGGCCTTATTGCAGCAGGTAATTATCATCGCCCAAAATGTCAAAGGGGAAAGTGACCCCTTTACATGGAGAAGTTAACCTAAGAAGAAAAAAGTGCGAGAGAAATGTTCAGAGATAAAAAAAAAGAAGGAGATTCGCTTTTGTTTAAGTGTATACAGTCTCCCTGGCATTGCAATAACGAGCATAATTTTTGTTGGGGCGGAGGGGGAGAGTGGGAGAAATTATTAAGATTTTCCTTTTTCAGCATTATATTTTAGAGAACTTATTAGGGAAAAAAAGATATGATCAACGATTTGCCCCCTACCCAGAAGTTGTTGATTTTTTTTTTATCACCCTCTCTTTTATGGGCTGAATTATTATTTTTATGTATTTAATTAGTGCAAATTAAGAGATTCAAATTTATTTCCTTTGGCATTTTCGTGATTCAACTTACATAATTATACAAAATATATTTCTTTCGGTTTTTACTTAAAAATTAAATCGCCATTATACCTGAAGCAACCGTTTTGTTCCTGCGAATCATACGAACGGCAGACATACTGTTTCACTTGTTTGTTCGCTCGTTGAAGGTCCGTTCTGTCACAAAAATAATTATCAGCTTTACTTAGAAGATGAGTCAAGGCATTAGGATTCTATTTGATGTCCTTTTTTCTATCTCTATTTTTTTAGCATTTGGAGAAGATTCGTTGAGCTGTAAAAATTCTCGTTCTTTAATAAGATGATTAATATGACTTTTCATCGTTTTATGTGTCTGGAATTTAATTGCGATTGTACTGCTCAGGAGAGAACACACTGTAGTCAACGCTTGCTCATGAGTTTACCTTTAACATGTTTAAATTTTTTGACGTGACAATGGCACAAATAAATTCTAAGTTTGTCTCAGAATACAAAAATGTCACTGGAAGTTTAGAGAAAAATGATGGTTTAAAGATACACATGTATTGATCATTTTCACGAAGAATTCGTAACGCGATCCATTTAAGACGGAATACAAATAACTCGCAAATCGTCAAGAGAAGTGAATATTTAATTTGAAAGGAATTTCGTAATCCTTGTCAGCCTGAACCAGTTTTATCTTACTTCCAACCCATTTTATCCTACTTCAACCCCGTTTTATTTTGTTTCTTTCTTGTTTGTTTATTTGTTTTTACCGACTTTTTTGCGTTTCCTGTCTTTTTTAAAAGTGAAACCGTATAATGAAGAAAATTACAATTAACTTTAATATAAAACAGCAAATTCCCTCTTACACTGTAACCTTTTCCGTATCAGGGCTAAAAAGGTGACATCACCCCAATAAGTGGTACCTGCAACATTATCCTATGATAGTATTTCCTTTTTTTTATCTGTGTGTCTGTCTCTCTCTCTCTTTCTTTCTCTCTCTCTTATGAGCGTCCTATTATAACGAGGTTTGAAATCCTTTAATAAACACTTTTTTGTTACCTCTAATCGGAAAATAGATGTGGCAAGCTCTGTACTAAATGAAATTAACGATGGCCTGTGTTGTAATCATTTTCATCGGAATTATGCTGGTATTTTTTGCTTAGAAATTGAAAGCTTATCCAGTGTATGTTAAGGGTATGTAGGGGTATACAGTTTCGTTAACCTATATAGTATAAACTAAAATAATGTATCCTTGAAGTTCTTCAGTTGGTTTAAGCCTTTAGGTATAAGGTTAGCGGAAGAGTATTATATGAGGGCATATATAATATCTTAAAGAATGTATATCCTTTTTGTAAGCCGAAAAGAGAAAAAATGTAAGAACAAGAAAAGAGAAATAAAACCAGCGTCATGATGATTTCTATTATGACCATAATAAGCAAGTCGAACTATAAAGATGTTTGTTAGGCTAAGCGTTTCTTTTGTATTTTAGTCATTTACTTCAGGGGGGTGTATTTTTTAAAATCAAGATAGGAGCCAAAGGCTAAATCAAGTGAATTTACCAGCAAAATCAATGTAATAAGAATTGATCCAGTAAAATACAAGATACGAAATAGAAATAACATCAAACATTCAAATCAAGGGGGAAATTAACATGACAATTATAACATGTATAGGAAGGGAAGTAAAGAACAGATTAGAAAGAGACAGATATAGAAGGATGAAGTTCAGAGAGCAGAAGTTGAAAAAAAAACCCCCCAAAAAAAACCAAAACCAAATAAGGTAGTTCTTTGTGGAATGAACTACCTCACTGTGTGGACAAAGCCATCTGCATCGTGTTTTAGAAAAAAAAAAAACACTTGTAGAATACCTGTTAAGTTCAAGTCACACAATTTAGGCGGGTGTTTGGGACACCTCTTTATGCTTTGATAATTTTGTAGGATCTTGTAGACTATCTCTTATATGAATGACTAATATCAAACTGCAAGATATTTCATATTTGATTAAGTAGCTATAAGCATTGGATTCTGACCTTTTATCCATTGATCTGTATCATAGTTTTGTTTAAAGTAATTCTGCTTCATAAAAATCTCAAATCTATTTTGTTTAGCCATGCAATGTATTCTAATGCTGTAAGGTGCCAGGGTCGATAAGCATTCATGCTATATTCTGGTTCTTTTTATCCTTTGATTTTATTCTATATCTGTATGTCTTTTGTTTTAAATGTTTATTATTGGATAATAAATTTCAAGTTCAAATTCATGTTCAAGTTCAAGTACATGCATGTAAACTTTTGCACATGATTATTTGCAGAAGAACGATTCAAATACGAAGTTGAATTGCAGTAGGCATTTGAAGATCAAAGTCATTAATAATGAAATTTGTATAACACACAGGAAAATGTTCTGATATGAATTCAAATTTAGAATAATGATTATGGCACGTGTCACGTGTCTCCAAAATTAATGATCACTTTGTCACACAAGCGGGCCCCAAGCTATGCATGAGGTATGGTAGTAAGAGCTATGGGGCGGCACTACAGGGGGGAGAAGAAGAAGAAGAAGAAGAAGAAGAAGAAGAAGAAGAAGAAGAAGAAGAAGAAGAAGAAGAAGAAGAAGAAGAAGAAGAAGAAGAAAAAGAGAGGAAAAGGGAAAAAGAATAAGAAAAAGAAGAAATAAGAGAATGGGGAAGAGAGGGCAGGGTCATGCAACTATATAGCCATATTTGTAAATGAACTTACCTGTGGGTTCTCTTGCCCCCCCCCCCCCCCTCCCCCATCAAAATACCCTGGCGCCGTCCCTGGTAGTAGTAGTAGTAGTGGTGGTGTTGGTGGTGGTGATAGCCGTGTTGAGTTACTGTCTGCACACTTGCCGTTATTTTTGTGGATATTCCCGCCCCCACCACCCCCGTATTTGAAGTGCTACAGGGGCGCTCCTGGTAAAATTCGAATTCATCCTATATACTAACGACTGACGAGCACAGACGAGGCAAAAAATTATATTATAAGCGCATGATTATTGTAAAACACCTGTAATAAATTTTTTAATTTGGAAGGCTTATTCCAACATGCACTACCTAATCGTAATTTCGATTATGAGTTTTAAGGCACTGCATGGGAAAGTCAACCAAAATTCAATTTCCCAGTGAATGTAATGTGTTAACAACAGCAATACAAGAATAAAAGCCGTGTTGACTCGCTAACTCAAATGGAATTAAGTACTAAAATTTGTTTATATAGCAATCGTTGAAAATCAATAAATGCAATTTTAAAAATGATTATAGAGAGTATCTTTACCAAATGTTTTTCATCGATACCATCTAAGCTTGCCAGAAATACGTCGATGTAAACTTGAACCGGGCCACCTGCAACAAAATATGAAAAAAATAAGTAAATTCATTTTTTAAAGAAATAATAGCGAGCAAAGATTCAGGAAAAGGTATCATGTTATCATGACTAGTTTCCATTTATGGAAAAATGGAAAGAGTATAATGCAATGATGATATTTTTAGGTCTTGGCACAAAATAACGAAGGTTTCAATATGGCATTTGAGGATTTGAATCGAAGCGAATATGTAATCTGTTAAAAGAGAATTTTAATGTCAATTTTAATTATTGTTTTCTACGTCCACTTGGATTAACATGTCGGGGGGGAGGGGGGGGGGGGGGCTAGGTGCTCGCCGTTCAAATTTTTATATAGTTCTATCACTTATATGTATACGTGCACTTATCGGCGAGTGCCCCCCCCCCTTCCCTCCCACCAGGTCCACCATCTACCGCCAAATATGACACAAATTTTTAAATAACTCGTATGCGATATGTGTTGGCTGATTTTGTTTTTCCTTCTTGTTCTTTCATTTGGGATTGTCATCTTGAAAGCTTATACACTTATTGGCTTACTGCTGGTTATTTCTGTCATAATTACAGCTATTAATATCCTGCTTTAATCATTCTAAATGTATAATGAGAACCCTTCCAAGGCTTCCCGGATGCTGTCTCCAAGACTGGCTTTCAGGCGGAATGAACTAGACCATGGTTAGACCATCCTCCACGGTATAAGGCCAAGTAAAACTAATGACTAGTTTCTCATCCGGATTTTTCGAAAACAAGGAGGAGTGGGTAACACTTCATTTGATATTTGATATTTTTCTGACACACATAATGCTATTGGGTCAATTTCAACACTTTTTTTTTTTTTTTTTTTTTTTTGGGGGGGGGGGGGGGGGTAAATCTACATTCAATTTTACATGCACTTCAAAGGCCCAAAACAAAAAGAAAGTGGATTCTGTTAATGTTTTTAGTTATCTCATTGTTTAGCTGTCCTCATATTCTCATTTATTTCATTTCAGAACAAAAATATAAAATAACCAACGAAAAAAAAAATTGAGGTAGCCCGAAAAACAGGAAGGAGGAGGGAAACTAAACAAGAAACTAGGAATCATTTTCATTTGGCCTAATAAGACAAATGCATTATTTCAGTACCATGGGCCCCGTAACACAAAGATTTGCGATCAGTTGCAAATTTCAAACAACGATTGTGATTGGTTGATAGTGGGTGTGTTGGACAATATGCGCATGCGACAATGATCTTGATTGGCCATTGCCATTTTGCGATTGATTGCAAATCTTTGTGTTACGGAGCCCAGGTCGTCTAACCATGGCCTTACTATCAGGGCAGTGCCCGGACAGAGAATGTTGGGGTGCCGTTCTAATCATAGGTCGTTAGACTGAAACTTTGACTTTGCATCTACGATCACTGTTTCTCAGGTTCCACTTTCTCTCTTTCTCCGCTTTCCTCTCTCTCACACACACACACACTCTCTCTCTCTCTCCCTCTCCCGCTCTCTCTCTCTCATCTCTCTCTCGCTGTGGGGGGGGGGGGGGTAGAGTGCTTGCCCGTGCACATTAGGTGCCCTTCATATTCGGGCACTGAAATCTCTCAAGCAATACAGCGAATCAAATTTATATTCCATTTTGTGCTTAAAAATAATTTGTATGCCCCTCCCTCGTCTGCACATAAAGTTCACTAGAGATTAAACTGATTTCAATTCTTGGGAAACTTTGCGGTTTATGGAAAGGGGCCAGGAGAAATAGACACCGCCACGTCACTAGGAAACATTTACACTCATGTAGTTAAAAGTTTTGGCTCGGGTATCCCTTCTCGTCAGAACAGAACAAAACTTATTGAATAAGCATATAAAGGAATATCGGTGTATGATCATGATGAGTGAAAAGCGAAAAAAGTGTATATCATCAGACTATCAGGCTCTATATCCAGGGGCGGATTAGGATTGAAAGTCTGCTGGGGGAAGGGGGATTTCGAAGTAACCGACCGACTCTGTACCCTACCACATATTGGGCCGGCCGGTGTCGGGCGGTTCCAGTCGATTGGATCCAGAGAACCAGTCGACTGAAATCACTTGTTGGCCGATACGTATACGAAAAGTCACCGTTTGGCTTCGACATTGACCAGGGTTTTCGGTTTATATAATTGCGTACATTGTTATTATTGGTGTCGATTAAACACGTTTTGAAATGATTTTTAGCAATTTTGTCATTTTGTAATTGATAGTCTTAATGACAAGTATTATATAGTTGCATGACCCTACCCTCTCTTCCCCGTATTCTTCTTCTGTTCTTGTTTTTCGCGTGGCTGGAACCATTGTCGCCTATGACTATCGCATCGAACTCTACCAAGCGGAACCAATCGGCTGGTCAATATTCAGTCGATTGGTTCCAGAGAACTCGAGGACCAATCGCCTGTCCGGAACAATCTTCTATGACACCGGCCCTCAAGCTAAATAAAGAGCTTCCAATGGAGGATACTCCCCCCCCCCCCCCCCCCCCCACCCCGGCAAGTCTCCTCCTGTCTATTATCTTAAATAATGTTCACTTATTGAACTGTTATTATTTCTAGGGAGGGATTATTTCTTTCACTTTGGAAGATGTGAAAGACACTGTGATCTGTTTGGCAATGTGAGAGCGCTCAAAACTCACCAACAACAAAAACAACATCATAACAGACTACAAACGATACTAAGAACAACCTGAAAAACAAAACCACAGTGATAACAGCAGCATTACCAACACAACCTAAAAAATATCAAGAACAGGCTCAACAACTACTATAACTATACAGCAACAACAACAACAACAAATAGATGTTTTAAGAACATTTTGCACGAAAGTATATATAGACCCTGCCTCTCAGAAGGGTGCTTTCAGTGCAGTAGACCTGTTTACTTTGATGTATCATAGATGGTCTCCACCTTGCATACCTAAGTTGTTGCTTTGTCGGACAAGCCTCTGCAAGCTTCCTCAGCTAACAACGGAGACTTTTTTCAAACAACTTATGCATAAAAAATTAGTAAAGCGGTCTATTGAAAATGTACATGATCAGATTATGACGCCTTTGGGTTTACAGTTTATTCGGATTTCGGGTGAATCCTAGCTTGTGGTATAACCACTGGATATTTTTATTTCTATTGAGATAATTGATATGCAAATAAATGCATGAAAGTGAAACATAATTTCCCAAAGAAATTGCTCTAGCATGGACCCTAGTAGAGATGGACTAATAATGGGAGCCTTTCTTTGATCTTATCATGGCCGCCGCCCACCTGAAAAATGTGAATGTTGATGAAGCACATTCATTTGTCGCGATAATGTTGGCTTTACGTAATAACGAAATCGTCTCAAACAAAAACAACAACATTTTAACTTTCTTCTAATACCTTTCGCGTGAAGTGTCATTTCAGGGAAGGAAATGTACCGTGATTTAAGACCGTTCGAAGAGCAGCGAACCCCCAAACTATGACTATCTGTATGATATGAGATTGAGTATTACAGAAGTGGACACTTGTGGACATGCATCTGACCTAGCCTAACTTTGAAAAAATACATATCCTCCACGGTTTTATGATCTCATATTCCTGGAAGTCAATCGGATACAGTTTCTAAATGAAGTTTAAGATCATTTTGTTAGTGCAAAATTTACGGGTCTCTCTTGCAAACTGCTTGTAATTTCCTATTGACAAATGTATACATAGCAATTTTCATGGTACGCCATACAACTGCACAATACCAATGATTTAAGTGATTTATTTCTTCTGCGCATGCACTTGTAGATTTCTCAAAATCAACCTTCTGGTTCTCTTCAGGCTGACTGGTGGTGGTGCTGATGAGAATCAGGGTAGGAAGCATGTTTGGAATGCCATCGTGATACTTTTAGAGTCAGGTACATGAATTCATTATGTTACCGATCAGTGTCCATCTCTACTAGGGTCCATGGTTCTAGCATGCTTCGCGTTCGACGAAGCACGACAAAAGTAATGATCGAGAAACGTTTCCTGAAATACGAAAGACCTATTCCCAGTTTATGTTTCGTTGTTTTGTTTTGTTACTTCTGTTACACTTCCCTCATGTGCCTGTTTAGGTGACATAACCAGAATCTATTACCATAGCAACTGGATCCCATCTTGTTTTATTCTTTTGCTGAATGATGCTGAAGTTCACGTCACGCTCAATCGCAACCTTTTGAGTGAGTTTAATCGCCGGAGCGAAAATTTTCTTTATTGATATTCTTTTTTTATTTGGGATTCTAGATGGGATCATTCTTCCATATCGTTATCAGATGTGTAAACAAACCCAAAATGCACATTATGATTTAATGAAAAGC
>CM057156.1:7228987-7241937 GCA_029962745.1 Echinometra lucunter
ATGCACATTATTGATTTAATGAAAAGCTATACATTCTGATAACAATGTGGTTAGGGGCATGTTAGTATTCAATGTGTTTAGGGAAGCTTTCACACAGAAATTTGCAAAGAAATAGTTTTTTAAATGAAGAAATTGAAAAAAATGAAGAATTTAAATTTAAATTAAAATTGAAATTAAAAGAATTAACAGTTACTGGGAGTTGTCCTTCAGAGTTTGAAGAAACTGTCGTTACCCATCATTTTTTAGAGAAGTAAGACATTATTTTCACCCTTACTGCATGGCTCCTTGTGTTACATCGCAAAGGCAGTAATAATTCCGGGGAATTCTTACATCTTCAACTGATTTTCAAGCTCGACTAGATAACTACGGCAGGGTGTGAATGATCGGTTACAGACTAATACGTACACAGACCTTGTACCGTAGGTTCATCGTATTTTAGACATTTTCCTTTCTTTTCTCCCCCTTTTTTCCTATCATTATTATTTTTTTTTTAATTTTGTATCTCGAATCTCCTGTATATATTTTTGAAGTATTTAAATAGAGTCTGCTCGTACAGACTATAATTCCCCGTAAAAGCTCCTAGTACCCTTGACATTCGACGTCCAGTATGCTCTGGGAGGGGGCGGTACCCTTGGTGCCCACTTTGGAGTATATGCATGACATCATTTCAACCGTGGCGGGTTTGGGGATTCGGTTTGGGAAATTCCCTTTTCTTTTCCCGGTGGCTGGCTTTTTCAAAGTCAAACACAGCGGAAGATCACGCTAAAAATCAAAATAGGTATACCCTGGATGAGGATAGTCTCGTAAAGGACTTCAGTTGTTTTGTTTGGATGCGACATGGAACGTTTTAGGGGGATTTAGATTTGCGGTTAACATCGGGAGAGCAAGACAAGACTTATACATCGTGAGAAATCATATCGTGAAGAAAATGATAGAGGAAATCGTGTATTAAAATCAGAAAACATCAGAATAAGTCCCACTAGTCCCTTGCCTTTAAAAGGACGAAATGATAAGCATTATCAATTTGTTATCGTGTTGCTTCATTATTCAAATGAACTTACATCAATTTCCTTCATTAAAATTTGCCATATCGGATGTTATTCAATGTAATCAGTGGGCCAATTAAACTAAAACAGCGCGATAGGGAACCCGTCGATCCTTGGACTAGACTTATTGATCATATCCATTCAGTCAAACATAGAACACACAAATAAAAAAAAATAATTTTAAAAAATCTGTCAAAAATCTCTCATGCGGGAAAGGGTATACCCGAGCATGTTGGCATGAAATAGAAGTGAAATAGCAGTTTGCAAGTCATCGTGGTGCTGTACTGTTTGCGGTTTAGCAATGCTATATGGTCCAGCTGATATACAAAGACTATGCATGACTATTATATACATACTGCGTGCATAATGTGCGCCAGGCTCTGCCTGATATAGTAGGCCAAGCTTTGTTTTTATTCATTCTTGGAAGTGCAGTATGGTATTTCCAGCTCGGGGAATTTTGCCGACAGTTACTCCCCAATTCACACGGGCAGAGTGAGACGGTTTTAAAGCGGATTATATGTTTTGAGATGGTATATGGCTTTCAAAGTCCCCCGCAAAGTACTGCACTCTGCATATATTATGTAAACAACAACAACAGCAACAGCAGCAGCAGCAATAACAAATGAACTACTTGTGTGAATTCACAGGTATTTTTTTTTTTATTATTGTTTTGTATGTAACGTGATTTGCTTTTATAAGTGGGGGATTTTTCTAGTCCCAACTCACACTGAAGTTAGATTCATATATGAAAAAAAAAATTATTTCATGGCCTCGGTTGAAACAGAATTACTGGTATTTGTTAGAAATAGATAAGATCCCCCAAAATCACTAGCGCAGTCTGTTTTAGTAGACTGTTATGCAGGGGTGAGGGATACCGGCCTGGACCCCTACCGTGTTTTTTTTTTTGTTTTGTTTTGTTTTGTTTTGTTTTTGTTTTGCTTGGGGGGGGGTATTTGTTTCTTTTTGCCTCAATATGTAGGGCAAAAAGTGATATATATATATATGTGTGTGTGTGTGTGTGTGAGTGTGTGTGTGTGTGTGTATATATATATATATATATATATATATATATATATATATATATATATATATATATATATGATATTAGAATTGAGAGAATTGGACCCCTCCCTTTTTACACTGAATCCTGGGCCCCGTTTCATAAAACTGGTTATCAGTAACAACTGCCACATTTCTATGACAATTTGCTCTCAGCCAATCAGATGCAAGGATTTCAGTAGCTTATAACAGTTACTGCAACTTGTTATTGATAACAAGTTTTATGAAACAGGGCCCTAGAGCTGACTTTGTGGTGGCTCTGTTATCTAAATCAATCTACATCGACTACAATGAGTACAGTCCATATAGCGTGGTATTCTGTCGTTCTGACTGACTTTCATATTCAATGTGAATTGGTACTTGGCATCCGACCAGAGCTTGGGTTTTCCCAACACTCTATGGGAAACTTTGACCCCTAGTCGAAGCTATCTTTCCTTTTCGTGGCAAGATCTCAAACGCTTCTCGACTTTATCTTTCCCTTTTATGGTAAGAAATGGGAGTGACCAAATGTTTTGTGTTTTTTTTTCTGTCGGCTGAGCATGAAGAAAGTGAAGGAGATGACATTGGAAGAATTATGAAATAGATCGACCTGACTTTGCTTTTGAAATGACATGAATATCAAGAATTGTGAAATCGATCAACCTGACTGCTGTTTATATAGTTTTATCGTCGGTCTATATACTTAGCCGGAATTTCTGTGGAACGAACTCATGAGCGGAGCGCGAACATTATCTAACTCGAAACAAGAGAAATGTTGCTAGTCCGTGCTCCAAAGATGCTTTATTTGAGCTTACCTCGGAATTATTAACAAGATAATTGGACTTGTCTCTCATTCAGGCTTTCTAGTGCATGTATGTTACGTGATCAGCTAAAGGTAGGGCTTATCTCTCGTCAGAAATAAAGTTAGAATTTGCATCTGATATGATTTTATTGAATTGATATCATGTTGTATTCTTATTGCTCTTTTTTAAAAAACGATTCGCTTATTCTATGTGTAACTGTCAAACATATACAGTCCATTTAAATATTAAGACCATCATTCGCTCTACGCCTCCGATCCTATCGATGATGAATTTGAAACCCTTATAGCTATGTTTATGGTTATGTTTGGATTATTCACTTGCAGTGAGGTGTTATATTCTATTTTTTATTTGAGTCTATAAACTTTACCTTGCAAATGCTTACCCGCCAGAAAAGGCGCAAATTTCAAAAATGTGAGTGAAAAGACGAATCACTGTCTACTAACATGACTAATCGCGAGACAAATCAGTATTATAGAAATATTAAAGAAAGCAAATGTGAAAATACAACATTTTGAAGGGCATTTAATGTTTCTTTAATAATGTACGGTACATATAGTTTGTATGTTTTGTCTTCTTGTATTAGTTTGTATCTTTTATTTTGTTGTATTAGTTTATATTTTTTCTCTTGATACACTTGTTAACCTTGTTCTATGGACCGTTGCTTTGTGCATTTGTGTCTGAAACAAAGTCTTAAATTGAATTTGAATTGAACTGGTACACAGAAAGGGCCTTTTATTCCCAAGTTCTCTTAAATAAACGAAAGATTCCTTACTGAAATGAAAAAAAAGAGAAAAATCAAGGTGAAGAGAGGTAGCATGGGGTTGCTGGAGCGAGGAGAGTGGAAACGCTCTTCTACTGTGACAGATTTTTTTCTTCATACGGATCAGATATTTGGAAATCAGTATTTAGCTAGGCTTAGGTGCTGTCTTTGATCATGTTCAGTGCATTTATTTTTGCTTTCGTTGGTTTTGCTTACTTATTGAAAAGACAAACGGTAATTTGCTCCTTTCATGAATGTTTCTTTCAGTTTTTTTCTATCTGTGACGAGGATTTTTTATTCTCTCTGTCTTTCTTTTTGTTGGTGTGAAGGGCGACCCTTTTCGGAGTTTTAAATTTACTAAACTAGAGCCATATCATGGTCTGAAAGCACGTTTTCCTGAGAAATTTTAAACCTGAAATTTCAATTTGATTTTATTGAAATTCTTATACTTTGAATTCAAATGAAGATTATGGAAAAAGCAAAAGAAACTTATGATGCTTTGGTATTTTCTAGTTTTAAAAAATTGTCATTATAAAAGATAATGTCACAATTCTCCTTATTGTCTCTATACTAATCGAATAATTTGAAGAATTTAGTTTTTCTAGAATTTTATTTTTAGATTCAGTTACGACATTTGAAATGCATTTTACACAATGTGTGAAAACAACGCTTTTTTACAAATCAATAAGTTCTTATATGAATGTTGAGTTTGATGGCCAGATTTTAGAGTCGTACTTTTTTGTGGGTCTGGAGAGGAATTTAACAGTTCTGCTCATTTTAAACTTTTGAATTCTGAAGCTAAAGTTTCAAAAGATTTATTGATGACTACATTCAATTATTTCTTAGCATTCTTTGATAAGGTTAGGTCCGAGGAAATTTCCTTTCGGATGGGCTATGAATGTGTAAAATTCAAATTCAAAATCATATTAAGTATGATTTTGCTTTTTTCAGTCATACTACTAGGATAGATGTGTGCATGAATCAAATTCTTACCTATATCAACTTAAATTGGCATCTCTTGATGCCAATTTACGCAAATAAAATCACTACTCACATAGTGTCTTCATGAAATATACTGTGTCGAGCAGACATTTATTATTTTGTTTTGTATTGATGTCAAAAAGAGAAAATAATGTATATTAGTTTATTAATTGCTGTCAAAAAAGGATATTCTTTGTTTCGCAATACTTTGTAAATAAAACTTGAACTAGAAACTTGAAAAATGAAATCTCATAAAATATGAGGACCGAGTCACCGACGGCTATTTTATAATTCCATGCCATTTCTTTATTTAATCAGATGTTAATAGTCAGGCATCAGAAATTCTCAGATGTCAATGATTATGAAGATAATTTACAGTTTAAATTCTACTTTTCGGAAATGCAGATTGAAATGTAAAAAAAAAAAATAATACTTACAGCTTTCTGGCAGTACATGCTCTATACGATGTACTGAATACTTAAACTTTGATTTTATTTATTCAGTGCTGTATGATGGTAAAACAGGAAAAGAGTTATTTGTTCTTTTTTGGTAAACTTTATCAGATTCCAAACAACATTAATTCATTTTTGACAGGTCACATTGTGAGAAAGGGACCACCTTACTTGCCACTAAAAACAGGTTTATTTTATAGAATAAGAACATGCCTCCCAATCACAAATACACCTGAATGTTTCATTTTCCTCCTCACAATAAAAGAATATTAAGGACTTGAAGTTGTTTTGACGTGTGCGTATCTGACTTCTAACCGATTTACTGAAGAAATTGCTATAAATATGAAATTAGAGACATGGAAAGTTATCTTCCATGTGAATAGAGTAAAATGACGGGATATTGGCGGCCTTTCCAGTCGGAAAAACAGGGATCAAACCTGGCTTCGAATAGGTGACAGTCTTTCGACGATTCACAAGTCACCGTTCACGACAGATTAGGCATTTTCATTTTATAGAAGACAAATAGCCAGTGATTTTTTTATTCTGTTATTCAACTTGATCTAGGAGAACTTAAATGTTCAAATTTCACATCTAATGTAGCTCAGTTCTTTCACAATTCAATCACAATCGAACAATGGATGCAGTCAAGCACGATCACTTATTTTGTTGGGTATTGTCGTGCATGACAGCGTGCAAGCATAGTGCGCCGTTGCGCGAATCAACGAATTTCGACGCCCATAACGAAATTTTGGATGAAAAACTGAAACAAGTAATAATAGGAGAGATTCTATTATAGTACCCAAGAGGGTCAATGTAAATAAATTACATCTTAGATCCTGTACAAAGGCATTATTATTTCAAACACCTTTATAAGGTAAACGAGGAAGTATACTTGTTCTCTTGTTTTGCATGTATGTACTTTATAGTATAGCATCGAACACGTACAATGAAACATGCATTATATAAGTATTATAAGTATTTTGAAATAAATGGAGAGCTTACATATATTAGAGATTAGAGTATATGCAGCAGAAGTACATAGGAACGGGATGGAATGAACAGCGATGATCGGTTGGTTTGGGGGGTTTAGGCGCTTATCATTGCTAAATTAGAATATTTGCGCGCCACACCCGTTTTTATAGGAACGGCAGAGGAAACGCAAGCATGCGTGCGAAAATCTGAAGAAATCAAAGTAAATTTTCCCAGAAGCGTTAGCGCAGCAAGTTAGTTTTTTGAAATGATATGGATAAATTCATGAATTTAATACTTATGACCAAATTAATCTTGGTCTGACGTTAGAAAAAAGGGGCTTTTAATTGAGGATTTATTAGAAATCTTACAGTCCTAAGAGATTTTGTATGAGTGTAGATTTTACTCATTGGTTTGAAAAAGTTTTGTGTAACTATATACGTGAAACCGTTTAAAATAAATTATATACTGCAAGAAAGAACATCTACAGTTGAGTATTGCATACATGGACAGTCTTGTAAACTGTGGAATATAATGATGGACATGTGTTAAACATCCATCATATCCCTCAAGAAAAGTTATAAGATGGGATGAAAAAAAAATAGCCACTGTTCACAGATATCGAGAAGTTTCTTTTATGGATATTATATACATGCAGTCTTGGCTCTTTCTTTGCCATTTTATTCACGTTTTATAGAATATGATGTTTGCTCCTTTATGTCGCCAAGTCAACGCCTTTTGGAATTAATACAGGTGCCCAGCGGGTAGTGGGGGCTGGGACTAATATCTGGGCCCTGTAAAATGAGGAGAGCTACAATTTGTCGGTATAGCCCGGCAATCAGGGTGCAACTCACTGTGCGCTATAAGGGTAAAGAGTGAAGTACAGGTGAAAATGCTGTTTCAGTGTTGATTTGTGTATATCTGAAATTAATTTCCCAAATTATCCTGAAGGAAACTATCCCGATTAATTTTCTTTTCCAAATAGCAACTTATGTGCTTGACAGGTCTTATGGACACTACACTGTAAAAAATATTGGGTAAGAATTTTAACCAGCACGAGGGCAGTTATATGTCCAACCAACTTTGGGCAATATTTTTACCCAATGCGGGAAGCATATTGTCCAGTTAGGGTAAAAATAAGCAGTAATTACTTTAGAATGGGCAAAATTTCCATCAGATTGGATAAAAAGAAATGCCCGAAGTTGGTTGGACACAATGCATGATTACCCTCATGGCACATTTTTACCCAATATTTTTTCGAGTGTAGGGCATTTGATAGAAGACTTGACAATCTCCTTCCATCCCGTTGTTTTTAATGCTTTCACTGTTTCCAGTATATTCAGGGCCATTCTCTAAGCCAAGAAACAGAAACACCCCCACATTCCATGAATCATTATTGGCCGCACAAAGTCAGTTGCCAAAAATGTGGTTTTGTCAAAACCTGTAACTTGAAAAAAAAAAGTTAACTAAATAATACTGTAAAAAATAAATCGCAAAATCTGATTCTATTTTCCATGAATATAGCACTTTCGGGTAGAGTGAAGTGACAGTTTTAAGTGGAAAGATGTCATTTTGATGATTTTGTTTAATATTCATTTTGTTTTCACTTTATACAGGCTATTATTTGCACGTTCTGTTAATGTTAATGTACTTATCTGCATCTGTTTGTTCATTATGAAGGAGGAACCTTGACAATTTTTAATTGGGGGGGGGGATTCTTTACAAGTTGTGGCAAAAGACTGAAATGCAATTACAATGCATATCGATGGAGCCTTTAACTACAACGCATTACATTTTGCTTGTAAATAATGTACAGATGTTTCGAAAACAATACGAATCCATTATATTGAATTTAGAATCATGACAAAACATTAATATGTGTATAACACAATTAGTGGTAACAGCAATAGCAAAAATAAAAGACGACGATGATGATGAAATGATGATAATGGTGTGCTTACAAGTACGATAATAATAATAAATACGAATGATTATAATACAATTAATAGCGATGATGATAGTGATAATTAGATGATGATGATAATGATAATGATACTTAATAATGGTAATAATAAAAATAATAATAATAATAATGATAATAATGATAATAATAATAATGATAATAATAATAATGATAATAATAATGACAATGATAACAATAGTAATAATAATAATAATAATAATAATAATAATAATAATAATGATAATAATAATAATAATAGTAATAATGATAATAATAACAATAATAATAATGATAATAATAATGATGATAATAATAATAATGTTGATAATAATGATAATAATAATGATGATAATAATAATAATAATAATGATAATAATAATGATGATAATAATAATAATAATAATGATAATAATAATGATGATAATAATAATAATAATGATAATAATAATGATGATAATAATAATGATGATAATAATAATAATAATGATAATAATAATGATGATAATAATAATAATGATAATAATAATGATGATAATAATAATGATGATAATAATAATAATAATGATAATAATAATAATAATAATAATAATTCAATCGCTCAGAAAATGAAAGATGCAATCAACATATCATCCCACTTGAAACCGTATAAAACACCGAAGTCTTTATTCTGAGCGTTTCATCGATTCAATTTCTTGGCAGGATATACTGAAGAAAGAGAAAATGAATGTCTCAAAAAACAAACATTCTAGCATCAAAAACTAAGAGCCAGACATCGCAAGATGTCAACTTCCAAAACCCATAATTAAAAATATAATGAAGGTGACGAAAGTCTGTCGGTATATTCATAGATTAAGAGTTGAACAAATTTTTAAACCCCCTAAATCAGTAGATAAATGGAAATGTCTGATGAATACTCCCAACTTAGACTGGGCGAAAATATTTATGGTTCCTATCAGGGCATATTTATCAACACATATCCGTTATTTTCAGTTTAAGTTAATTCACCGTATACTTGGTGTAAATAAGTATCTTAAGACATTAAACATTTCGAATTCTGATTTATGTTCATTTTGTTATAAATCTGAAGAAAGCATAGAACTTTTATTTTGGGACTGCCCAATCATCAAAAGGTTTATTGTGGACGTCCAACATTTCATCTTAGATGATAAAGTTATTCTGAGTAAAAACAATTTTCTGTTTGGATTTTATGGAAATGCTGCAATTCAATTTAATTTTGTCATCTTATATGCCAAATATTACATATTTTCCTCCAAATGCAAAAATAATGTATTGTCAGTTAACTCCATTAAAAGCATGTTAAGATATTATCGCTCTCTTGAACAGTACATATATGTTAAGAATAATAAATTCATTTCCTTTGATAACAGATGGAAGAATATTATTTTGCTGTAAACTTGTATTATGACATTATGTCCTTTATATTACTGTCAGCATGATTATGTTTATTTGGTTCCATTGTTTATACGAATATGTATATTTTCTGTTATGTTGCAAAGTCAGAGAAAGAATTGAATAAAGATATATCTTGAAAAAAAAAACCATAATGTACTCTGACTTGATTTTACGTCTGCATTGAATTACGTAGTGGTATCTGAAAAGTAACAAACATAAGGAAATCAGTTTCCTCAACGAAACAGTAAAAATAAGAATGATAATAATCATCATCATCATCATAATGATGATAACAGCAATATTAAAAATGAAAATAAAATAGTTAAATCCGACTTTTTTCTTTTCTTTTCTATTCTTCAACAGTCCTTATGCCGAATGTTATATGTCATTATATACTCATATGTTTTATTCTGTGTCTAATGTCTCTCTCTTTTTTTCTTTTTCTTTTTTGTATCTTCCCTTTGATTTGCATGTAAACAAAACAAATATCCATATACAGACAATAAACGATGTCCATATAATAAGTTGAAATGGCAGTTTCATGCAGTAGTTGAGAGAAAGCATATCCTTTTTGAGTGCTTGCACCTGTAGGTGGTTGCGGACTCTACAAAGTTCCATGCGCATGCATGGTATTCGTTGTCCATAATTTTTATACTGATTAACCTTGTAAGTAAAACATTCGTTTTCAAAGCCATTTATCTATTCATGATATTTGAAATTGGGAATATATTTCCCTCATAATGTGCATGCCAAAGAATATACAAGTGCATTATAGGCCTTACAATGATCTGTCACTTCCCAGGCAGGTTTAAACCGTGCTAGGGTCTGGAATACTCTTGTAACCCGTGTAGCGGATAAAGTTATTGCATAATGAGATTATTTCAGAACAAATGAATTTGATTTTACTCACCTATGACATTTTGTTCATACATTAAACCTATACATTCATTTAGACATATTTCATTTCATTTCATTTTATTCCATTTCATAATTAGACATATTATATCGCTATTTACCTCCAATTTTCGACCGAAATTGAATTGACTTCTAATTTTTCTTTGGATTTTTCTTGGACTATCTTTTGCTACCAAAAGTACGGAAAATTGCTTATGTATATCACCAGAAAGAGTTCTGTAAACCTGTATAGTCAATGTGTAATATAGTTCAAACGTTAAGATTCATTTAGGGTATACCAGCAGCCATTTTGGATCTATCGTTATATACAAAAATATGCAAATATTCCCATGTTGAAGTTGGTGAGAAATGTTATCAAGAGTCCATGTACACCCAAACATAATATACCTCCAATTTTCAACCGAAATCGAATTTGATTTCTCCTTGTTCTTGGGATTTTTCCTGGACTATCTTTTGCTACCAATAATACGGAAAATTATTGCTGTACATCTTTAATCACCAGAAACAGTTCTTAAACCCGTATAGTCATGTTTATCATAGTCCAAACTACCAGAGCACCAGCAGCCTTTTTGGATTTATTTTATATAAAATATGCAAGTATTCCCATGTTTAAGTTGGTGAGAAATGTAATCAAGAGTCCATGTACACCCAAACATAATGAAAATTCGTCTTGCAAGCCCCAAAGCCTGTTTATCATGTTTATTAATCATTTCGTATGTAGTGCCCGTAACACAAAATTCCGTATATAACGCTGGAATTCGTGGTTTTATCCGTCTTTATTTCATCATAATTGCATAAACTTTTTGATTTCAAGTATGTTCCTGGAAAGCATATCCTCTGCCACTTGAGTATTATTGCTTGAAGACATGATATTTATGGCAAAGTTCCTTTCTCTTTTTTTTCTTGGCAGATGCAAATTCAGTGATAATTAAATGCTGGAAAAGCATATGTTTTTCAGTACCAGTACAAATCTAATCAATATTCTCACATTACTAAGACAAAATAAGCTAGGAAATTTCCTTTCAATTACAATCTCTGTATATATCGAACATATGGCGCTACAAACATTGTTACGGGTATTACAATTGCCATTAATGTGCTGCCTTCGTGGAACTTTTAAACTAAATTTTAAAGTTATCATGCCTTAAATCTCCTCGAGGCTCGGGTAGCTCCTTAATGCAATGTATTTTTTACTAGAATTGTAGAAATAATGAATAATGTTTCATCATAGATACACCCCGTTATGGACACACTACACAATTATTTTCCGAATACTTTTCTGTGATCACTATGGAGGCACGTATTGCTCGAAAATTTGATTATAGTATATAAAGTTGTGTTTTTATTAAGTGTTTTGTATTCCACGAAGAAAATTTATAATCCACTACTAATCAGTGAATCACCGAAATATAAAAAAAGCACCGTAGTAAGGATGTTCACCCTTATTGCTTACAGGGAGATACAGAGAAATATTTCCTATGAATAACTTACTGCGTGGCAGTAGACTGTAAAAAATATTGGGCAAAATTTTAACCAGCACGAGGGTAACTAAAATGTATGCCCAACCAACTTTGGGCAATATTTTTACCCAATGCGGGAAGCATATTGTCCAGTTATAAGGTAAAAATAAGTAGTTACTTTAGAATGGGCAAAATTTCCATCAAATCTAATAAAAAGAAATGCCCGAAGTTGGTTGGACACATAATTACCATCATGCCACATTTTTACCCAATATTTTTAGGAGTGTATATTGATAACTTGTTTTGCACAAGGATCTCTGCCACAGGGCCCGTTGTTCTATTTTATTATTTTTTCTATCATTTTCAATGCTTTAAACATAGCCAAAGTAGAAACGATATTATCTTTAAAATTACATCACTAAGAACACTAGCACATCATTAAGTACTTTATGAGTGCATTAAAAAATCATAATTATAATGATGTTTCAAAGGATGTGGGTGTTTGTTGTTGTTTTTGAAGTGCGTAATCGGTAACAGCCAACGGGGGCACTTTTGCCCTCTTTGGGCATTTTCATGCATCAACGAAATTTCGAATTCAAACGAAAGTTGCACTGCCCGAAAGAACTCATTAATTTAAACATAATCAAGCCATAAAACAATGGGTTCTAGGCCTTGGGGTTTGAGGGGAGATGGGCAACACTGTTTCTAAAAGAGTTGCTCCCTTACTGACATCTTTACTTGTTTCTCCTCATTTTTATTGTATATATCCTTAAGCAATACAATCAATATTAATTTACGATTAGTGTGATGTAAAGATATCGTTGTAAGATATGAAGATTAGTGATGCATATGATTTTTAAAGTGGGTGTTTAATGAACAGGGCCGTGCGTGACCTTGGCCTTCGAATACCGAATCGTAGTGCGACAGTGGATCAACCATGATACTACTCAATTATAATGATGATGATGATGACGATAGTAATAATAATGATAATGATAATAATAATAATAATAATAATAATAATAATAATAATAATGATAATGATAATAATAATAATAATAATAATAATAATAATAATAATAATAGTCATAATGATAATGACCATGATAATAATGATAGTAATTATAAT
>CM057156.1:7242437-7277379 GCA_029962745.1 Echinometra lucunter
TATAATAATGATAATAACAATAATGATGATAATTGTAATAATGATAATTGATAATGATAATATTAATTTATGGTATGTTTACCCGTGGTGGCCTCTTCAGTTACTGTCCAGTACAATACTGTTTTCAGAGCCAGAGAGCCCTCCAAACATATTATTACCTAGCTTTTACAACTGGCCCTCAAATTCGATCGGCCTATAAAGGC
This sequence comes from Echinometra lucunter, assembly GCA_029962745.1. Lineage (NCBI taxonomy): Eukaryota > Metazoa > Echinodermata > Echinoidea > Camarodonta > Echinometridae > Echinometra > Echinometra lucunter. The sequence goes on from CM057156.1 coordinate 7,242,641, forward strand.
AACTGGTTTGACGAGAGTACTGGAAAAACAACTTGATTTACTTGGTATTGTGCCGTATGACTGGCCTAGATCTTTTAAATCATACTTCACAAGAACATTTCCCCCGCTTTATTATTCCGTGAACAGTGATATCATAAATCGGGGGATAATAATAGTCATACGCAGGGCCGTATGCAGATTTTTTTCCTGGGGGACAAGACGCAAAGAAAATTTTCGAAGGAAGCTCGAAAGCGAGGGAGCGAAGCGACCGAGCTGGTCATGAGACGCTTTTGCATTTTTTTTAGAGTGAATTGAGGGATTTGATGCCACATTTTTCGTGGATTTTGTGGAAAAATTTTCAATTAAAAATGTACGTTTTAAAATTTCGGGGGGGGGGGGGGGGTGGCAAACTGCCCTATTCCCTGACCTAGTACTCCGGCATGGAGATGTATCATGAATGGTGGTACTGGTGGTTGCAGTTAGGTTGGCCGCTGACGACCTCAAAAAATAGTACGCTTTTTTCAATACACTGTCATTTTAGGAATAATTTATTTTTTGATTGAGGACGATGTATAATTCCATGGAGTCAGTTTAGCACATGATATACCATAATTGTTCCTTTCTGTCAGAGTCCTGCAGTAAGGAGGAAGGGCAACGGTTTTTTTTTTCGGAAATCCGTGTTTCTTCAGGGAAATGATATCTCTTTTTAGATTATCTCGGACGTGTCTTCATGCACCATTTTTTTCTTTCCTCATCCATATTCTTTCAAGGCATATAAACTATAAAGCAATAGATACATATATAATTTTATGGGGGGAACATTGAATAATGCACTCTTAGACTCTTGAAAAATGTTACAGTTAGATCTCTTTTCGTTTCGTATTTAGACCCTTCCAGAAAAGGGATTATATAAAAATAAATGGTTCTTAATGTTTTTCATGAACCCCAAGAGGGTTCCGTGTAGAACCAATAATGGTTCTAGAGACCCCTTTATAAACCCCTTAGTGACACCTCTATGGGCTAGTAATGGTTCATTGTAGAACTTAAGGTTCCAAATGTGGGACCAGAAATGCTTCTAGTCGCACCCTATTTCTCTATGAGTGTGGGTTGTTAAGGATTTTAGAAAAAAAATAGGTATGAAAGAAAAGGATTGTGCTTGTAAGCAACCAGAGGAACTTGTGGCATACCTCCTATCCGAAGGACTGACTGCTGAGAATTCATGTCTGATCCAAGGGCCTGATGGAAAGGCATTCTTTCGAGGGACCTGCTAATGTGGTTTAACCCATTCGGGACAGGAATGATTTAAAGCCTAATTTGATCAGCTTTATTCTTCAAATTGGGCAACACCAACATTTTTCCTTTATTGCTACATTTTTCTATAAACATCATGTATCTGAAATAAATATAAATTGACTGAATGTATGATGAAAAGCCATAAGTTGCAATTTGCAGGAAAAAATTTATAGGATTTTAATGCTTATTTTCCTTTAAAAAAATTTTCAGCATCAAACAACAAATATTGATGCAACGAAAATGGGCACAGTAAGTGGTAGAATTTTTGTTCTTCTGCTTATGTATTTGGTATGATTTTTAGGGCTCTGCATCAAAAGTTATAAACCAAACCACATAACGCGGACCCTCTGTCACGAATGGTGTTAAGCGTTACCCACAAGGCTCTAGTTCCAGGACCCTCGTTTCGCACCAGGGCCTTTCAAACTCTGAGACCATTGCCCTACCACCGAGCCAAACCTCTCATTTCAGCACTTTAAATTTTATAGTGAATAAACAACAGGAAAAGAATATACTCTTGATTTCGGTGACTGTTTTTAAATCCATGAAGAAAAAAAAGGAGTAAGTGGGGGGGGGGGGATCTGCGATTATTTTGAGGACAGTGATCATGTCTAAGAAGCAGGAAGACTTTTGAAAACCAGATTCCTGATATCTTAAAAAATTAGTCTATGAGCTCAGATAATGTTCAATACATCTCAAAATCTGGAGTGTTTTGGGAAAGCAGTTCCTTCTTCTTGAGTTCCTTTGTAACTCATAGCTGGGTTTCCTTGAAGTTACATTGAGGATTCTAAAAGGGGGTATATGAAGATTATACTCTTCCTTGTTTTTACGCTCAAGATAGGGGGATGATCATTGTTCATTTATGGAATAGCCATGCTTTGTACATTACACGTACAAGTGAACACCTTGCGATATTTCCCAGTTTGTTTTTTTTCTCCAATTTCTTTAAGCTCTTTTTTTTTCTCTTGAGGATATGAGGCAGAAGGCTTTCCTTTTCTTTCGAATTTATCCTGTTTTCAGCTACCGTAATGATTAAGGAAATCCTTACATAATTTTGACCCACCGACCCTTAGATTTTCTGTTTTCTGTAATTTTTCGCATACGTGATGTGAGAATAACCACTAGTTACCTCGTTAAATCTTCTGTGGAAGAATGCCAAGAAAAATTATCCGTATTTGTACAGTATTGGAGCAACAGTTATCAGGCCTTATATACATATCGGATTTCAGGAATACTGACGTTCTCAAGTGTTTCTCTTGTATTCGCAAATGTATTTCTGCAGCTCAATAATGAAAGTTTACCTATACTTGAAAAAAAATCAAGCCCTTTTTGCGTGATTTCATACGATTTTAGGGGAAAGAAAAGCAATTTCACAATTCGATTTAAACATTCTGTTCAAATTTAAGTCATATAAGGTTTCAAGGAAAGTGATGGTCATTAGTTGTGTTGAAAGAACTTCCCTCTCTTTACCTTAAAGCTTGTAAATATTAACAACTGATTAAGAAAGATGATTATATTGTGATTACCGTAAGATATCATAGCCTCTACATTGCTCTTCGTTATTGTTCGTTTTACTTTGATCATCTTGTCACTGATAACCTGTAGGTTAATTGAGCTTCATAACCCAAATCAGAAAAAAAATGTTCCGTGAAATTTTGCTTTCTTTAATTAAATTATGTGTGCGTGCTTTGGGTGTGGGTGTGTGTCTGTACAGTTGTAAATTTAAAAATGATTATCATGCTAGTTTATTTTTCAAAAGGGAAGATAATGATGGTTTCTTATATGTCTTGTTATTACACACAGGAGAAGCAGGATGCGTGGAAAGTCTGTTGTGTGGGATCACTTCACTTGCGAAGATGAAGACGGACAGGGGTCTTCACCAACAGGTGGCAAGTGTCGTCCTGCCGCCTACTGCAAGCTACTGCAACCTCAAGTACACCTTTCCAAATGCCACTAAGATGATGCGACACCTGCTGAAGTGTACCCTTTGCCCTGAGGCTACCAAACGGGAGTTGGAGCAGAGCGGATTTGGAGGAGTACCGAGTCGACCACAATGGTGCTTCCATGAACAGCTCGCATGACGAAGGACGTCCATCCGGCCCCGTCTATGGTTCGGCAGATGATTTCACCGGTGTACGCAGAAAACGAGAGTCCTACGCCGGGGACGTCGGCGCTGTCACCAAACTCTGGGTTCCTGGTCGTTCCTAATCCGCTACCTCGCCAACGATCACCATGAGGTTAGGGCAGGTCGTGTGAGCGGAGATTCCATCAGGATGGAAGACCAGGAAGCAGGGTCTCACCTGCAGACAGGGCTCTGGCAAGGGCGATATTCTCAACAGACGTTTCCTCTTGATATTGTACAGAACATTCACTGGCAAGAGTTGTTTCGACATTTCCAACCATCGTATACTTTACCGTCCCAAAGAATCACTCACCGGAAAACTCCCTCGATGAGGAATACATGGTAAACATTTGAAAGGGTCTCGACCGAAATTAGCAAAGCCAAATCGCTACTGTGTTGGCGCATAGTCATCAAAGCAGAACATTCCCAAACATTGAAAGACAGAATAAACCTTATTATCACCACACCGAGACCTATGTTCGTAGGCTGCTTGGAAACTGGGGAGCAAAGCCCCTCCGTTATCGCCGAAGTAATCTCGGGTGTGATCGCCAAGACAGGTCCAAGTCATGTCCTCCTTGTCACCACGGACTTGACAAACAACTTCCGTAGTGCCTGGTCGATCATTGAATCACGCTTCCATTAATCGCCGTGGCTGGATGTCCGACCGAAGGACTTCTGAAAATACCAAAGACTCTCCTAACACAGGAGACGATGCGAGGTATGGTGAAACGTGCCTTCAAAGTGTTGTGAATTTTGGAATCGACTGAATGATGAGAGCCTCAGTCACCTTCCACTACCTTGTTCGGGTTCAGAGGGAAAATGGAATGTGGGGGGTACCAACGAGATGATGCTTACTGTTGATAGCCTGAGGGAATGTAAAGAGAAATTGCAAGACATTGTCATCGCCCAAAACCGTTTCGGTCGACCCCGAAACCAAAGAAATCATCCTCAACAGGTGTTCTGGGACACAGTGAATCTCAGTGTTCATATTTGCATACCGTCCACCATGCCATATCCAAACTTGAACAAGAATCGGCTCGGCTGTCAGACGTGGTTTATAGAGGTCATGAAAGCCGACAAGTCTTCTGGAGGATGCCATTGGCGACTCTTGCTTGAAAGCAAACGAGAGGGAACCCATCCTACAACAATCTCATGAATCAAATTGTTCTGCTGGACAAACCTGCACTACGCCGCCTGCCTTGTCGACCCCAGATACTGCGGAACTGTTTTGCCAGAAGAAAGCTACCAACGATGCCATCCAGTACATTGTAGAACTGGCTAAAACACCTCGGACAGGACGTTGGTCGCGTTCTGCCACCTTGCCGAGTTCCGCGCCAAGGAAGGACGTCTCTGGTCGCAGGAGTACGTCTGGGAAGCAGCCTCACATGTCGCCCCCTGCAACCTGGTGGAAAGGAATCTGCGACAGACAGCCTCTTTCCCAGATCGCGTCGGGGATCCTTAACCTTGCCGTGACGTCACCCATGACGAAGGTAGTGCCGTGTCATAGAGGGGAGAACTTGAGCCGTGATCAGGCGCAGAAGATCATGTTTGTTCGTGCTAATAATGAGGTGATGTCTGGTTCCAATCAGCACCCTGATATGATCATGGTACCCGGTGGATACTAGAACTCGGTCTTAGCGATTGTCTGTACTCTTCAAAACCCTTTAAACTCCTCAAGGCAACGTTGTTTCCATGGTTGCGATTATTTTTGTTTGTGTGTGGCTTTGTTACAGAGACGAAGTGCTCATGATTTTGAAATAGTCAAGGTTTTCTTTTCCATTTCGTATAAGTGGAATGGACAGACCTATCTTTGCGTTTTCGTGATAATTTTGTTCATATCAGTTACTAATTTAGTTCATATCAGTTACTAATTCAGCTTTAAGCACTTTCCTTAAAATTTTAATGAGTGTTTAAACCAAATGTTTTTAAAAACCTGTTTAGAACTATATCACGTCAACGCAAACGATACTCATTCGAATAAAACAGGTGTGTGCAAAGTCAGTGAGTTTGCCTACAACATTATTTGGAAAGTCGTTAAAGTAATTATGTTTCACCTTTACGTGGTCAGCATAAACAAAAATAAAATTTGTTTGCTCTTTCCGAATTCAGCCTCCCCCTCCTATTGTTAACTCTGGATACGCCACTGATTATTCACTATTAGACTCCAATATTATTTTTGCTTCTCCACTCGAACGTATCATCTCTGTCTTTTACCTCACATAGGGGCATCCACCACTTTTTGAAGGGAAGCCAGGGGTGTTTATTGCCCAAAATTCCAAACATGTGGAAAAACTGTTCTATTTTCTTTATCCTTATATTTTGTCGCCATGCACGGCTCTATGAAAGTGATAGTGTCGGAACAATGATTATGGATTTGCGGAGGAAAAATAATTAATAGTGTGTCATTCTCCCACCCTCAAGCGACTCCCTTGCCAAAACATAATTGATCACAAACATCTATTTCCAGAATCACTTGTATTTAGAAAAAAAAACAGGAACAAAACAGATTCATACCTGGCATTTCATGGATGTAAAAAATTTGACGTCGGAAAATCAGAAGACTGACGAAGTGTCACGTGACCAAGAACGTTCTCCAGCCAACGATTTACCAATCGAAATTTGTTTTCCAAGAATTATATGCAATTCCCACTCTCGCTTTCGTTTTCTTTTATGACGTTATTTACAGGTTTCTAAACGGAATTAATTTGTTCTTCCCACATAAAAGGGAAATTTGGTTGGAATCGTAAATCAAGGAAATGACTATGTCTATATCTTTTTCCCTAAGTTCTTGTGCATATTCAGGATCATTTTTTTAAAACAAGAAACAGAACAAATGTACCTGTCAGTTCATCAGCATAGATGTAAAAAAAATTGTAACGTCGGAAATCATGAAAGTGATGAAGCGTCAAGTGACAAAGAAGGTACTGACGTTACTCTGCATTTATCGTTGGATTGTTATTTTGGAATTTATTCCATATTCTCCAGCTAAGCGATTTTCCCTTACGAAATTTGTTTTCCAAGAATTATTTGCAATTCCCACTCTCGCTCTCAAATTTTTTATTCTCACAAATGACGTTACTTTAAGTGTTTGGTTTTCAGTGTTTGGTTTCTAAATGGAATTAATTTGTTCTTCCCACATCACAGGGAAATTTGGTTGGAGTCGTAAACCTCAATCAATCAATAAATATCATGTAGTTTGCACTTTTGATTTGTGTATAACAAATCATAGAAAGTGGTTCTATCTTTGTGTCTGCTAAGAACATAAAACTGCTATCTTTGAGAAGTCTCTGTAAATCTAGGTTAACGAGACACTTAAGTTACAATAATGAATGTTGTGTTCAGGAAATTTCTCCTTTTCTGAAAATGCGTTTTGTTTGTTTTCCGGATACTGTCTTTGCAATGCCTCACTCATGTAGTACTCAGAAATTACAAAGAAGAAGGAACAACGGAAAATTCGTGACATATATTCACTATATATCACTATAAATTCACTATAATAAGTGTGTTTAAAAAATCAAATTTTGTACAGTTAACGGTAAAAATAAACAAGAAAGCGTAAAATTGTCTTCTTGAAGTTGTATATGGGCAGACAACATTCCGCCTTCTGCCTGTGGGCAGAGTGTTTACACACTAAGAAAAAAGGTTCAATTTTGCACCCTTCAAATGCAACACTGGGAGCTCCTTAATAGGTACAATTTTGCACCCTAAGAAGTATTTTGCACCTTTAAGGATGCAGTGAGCTACATTTTGCACCCTTAAGGGTGCAGAGTTTTACTCTTTAGGGAAGGTGCACATTGGCACCCTTTTGAATGCAAAAATTTCTGCACTCTTAAAGGTGCAAAGTTGCACCTTTAAGGTGCAGACGGGCATTTCCGGGTGCAAACAAGAACAAAAGGGTGCATCATCTTTTTCATGTAGGGTGCAAGATTGCACCACAAAAGGTGCTGCCAGTTTGCATTTAGGGTGCCAATTTGAACTTTTTTTCTCAGTGTGTATGTCAGATGACAGTCTTTGAATTACTAGTACGATGGACGACAGGTTCAACAACAATTCTCTCGTAATAAACTTTGTGATGATCGTTTATTAAAACCGTTTTGATACGAATTTTATGTGTAATGTTTCATTTTTTTTATCTTTTAAGGTGATATCCTAACCGCTTTGTTTGGCATATCGTATGCTAAATAAAAGCGTTTATAGCATCCACGATATTATGGTGTTTGTTTTTGGTTGTGACAGTGTTTTGAAAGAGGAAATGGTTTTCTTCTTCAGTTGACCGCATTCTTTTACCCGGGTTATCTGTTGCTGATTCAGCTGCTTCAAGTTTTACTTTAGAAAGAAACGGGGATTTTTATAATAGTTCTATGCTGTCAGGTTTGACACTTTCCTCTTTCATTCTTGAGTTGAAATATCAGTGTCAATGACCACAGAGGTTCAAAATGGAAAATCAGATGCATTAGTTATACCAGACTGTCATATAAACAAGAAAGCCAGGGGTTTATAATCAGGTTGGAGACACTAACATTTTGACAGTAAATAAATGACCTTAATATAGTCAACTTTCATTATTTCCATAGAGACCCCACCCATCCCATTAGACAAGCAAAAACAACGTCTTGAAAGAAATTGCCAATTTATTTACTTGAAAGATTTAAAACTCTTTCATAGTTTTTATAAACGACGTAGAAGTACATGTAGAAGGGAAAATCACTGACAGCACCAACTTTGATGTAAATTTCCTCTCCACACAATGTGTTCAACAATTCAAACACACACACAAAAAAAATGATAATGAATGAAATAAATAAATAAGGAGGAGGACGAGGGAGATTGATTGATTGATTGATCGAAGGATTGATTTATTAGTTGATTTATTGAGTGAGTGATTGACTGAGTGATTGATTGAGTGATTGATTAATTGCTTGACTGACTGATTTGTAGTTTGGTTGGTTAGTTGAATGGTTGGTTGGTTGGTTGGTTGGTTGGTTGGTTGGGTGGGTGGGTGGGTAGGTGGATGGTTGGTTGGTTGGGTAGTTGGATGACTGGTTGGTTGGTTGGTTGGTTGTTTTTTAAACAGATTTTTGCCATTACGATTGTTTTGGCTATCATCTCTAATTGCTTTTCGAGCAACAATGTCATCTCGTGATACTTTCTTTCTTTTAATTTTGAAAGAAATCGAATCTGACAGCAAGATCCGGTAGCACGACATCAAGATCCGGGAGCATGAACTTGATGTTATCTTACACGGTCATTCAATACTCACCGTTGACGTCTGGACGAACTCTTGGGTCGTAGCCGACAAGGAGACCATCAAAGAGTGACAAAACCGCTTGTTCCTTGACCTCTTTGGTTGTGGAATTTACCGACCTGTCAGTGTATGGATTTTCGAGAATAATGGAGTATTGGATAGAACTTTTGTGTATGTGAGATTGCTAAGTTTCATTTTTAAAAGCACTGAATATATCAATTTATTCATCTTATTCATTTATTTCACATATCTGTACAGGGTATCTCATTTAGATTAAAAACTGGTCTTCCATAAGGCCCTGACATATTAAAAAATACAAATATGTACAAATTTCACAAAACAAAATCATATGATGACAATTAAACAAATGAAATATTACATCAAAATACAATAATAAATCTAGTAAAACTAACAATATTAAGTGTATTAATAAAACTATCTTGCTGACAGAAACATCTTCCTCTTCGTAAATTTGGACGCTTGTTACTAAAATTGTTTTCTCACATTTTATTTATATCTATTTGAATTGAGAAAGTCCTTATCTTATCTCATGCTTATGAGAAGCATCTAGGGGTCCTAAGACTTTAGGATCTATCTGAGGGACTTAATGAGGATGAATATCTTATACAAAGGCACAAGCGCATTACAGTTTCGAACCGGGGACCTTCAGGAAGTTCTGGTTACAAGACCTCTGCCCTACCACTGGGAGAAAAAGATAAGCATTAGTAATATCAATAATTAGTTATTTGAGCTTTATGTTACTAATCATAGTTTTAATTATATACGTACTCTGATATTTTACTTTGTAAACTGGCGATGTATATGAACACAATCATACGCGTCGTTACCGTCGCCATGGTGCTTGAGCTGGTAGTTGATGTCGATGCCTCAGTATGAGTTGGTCCGGGTAGGAGATCGCAATGAACGAGAAGAACAGAGAATATTCTGATGAAATAATGGAAAGGAGAAGCAACAGCAAAACGATATTGAACTTAATAATGAATAATACATTTCTTCGTATCTATACAAAATTTATATAACATTTGATCAGGCTGCCACGTTAATTCCAGCGACACTACTCTCGCGGACTCGAGTATCTCAGGTTATGGGAATATGCTGGTAGAATTACGTAACTTGGTAGAGATTCAAGGCGAAAGGCATTCTCAACACGAATATGTATTTTTAAAAAGATTACTCTTTGCAAAGAAGCAAGGGGACTTGTATCATTCTTGTGGACTCAGGAGGTGTTGCGGCAAAGTTAGTATAAGAGCGCGCGCTCTTAATGAAATTGTCGTGAGTTCGAGTCCCACTGATGCCTGTCTCCTTATGTCCTTCAAGAAGATATTTCATCCACCTTTGCTGCACTCTACCCAGGGTATACGGGTACCTGGCAGTGCTAGTGTAATAATGTTAATGATAATTCATTGTAATCGCCTTGACCACCCTTTGGGGTGGATATGTTGCGCAGTATAAATATCTTCTTCATTGTTATTGTTATTGTTATTGATATTGGCACGTCACTTTGCGAAACATTGATCTACATTTGCCATTCTTCACCCATGCTGCTAATCAGCGGTAGGAATGAATACTTCTCTGATTGAGTGCATTGATAAGGCAGTTCGATTCGCTGGTGCGTATGGATCATTCAGCTCATTGCTTATCATCAGAAAGCAGCTATTAATTTTACAGCAATTATGTGCGTAGTTACTAAGTAAATGTTCTTCCCAGATCTTTTAGGGCCCCTGCCATCCAAATGCAAGTTTATTCCTTTGGTTTGTAATCCTGCATACATCTTATATTTCAATATATCATCTTCTGAATGTGTTTAATAGATTTTAAAATATTTTTTTATTTTTTTTTCAGACTTGCTAAGCTCCACCCTAAAAATCCTCCAGATCTCTTGTGACATCATCTGTCAATGCTCACTGAGCTAACTTGAGAAAGTGGTATGTAACTTTGCCATAGTTGGCCACCTGTTACAATACATCACACAGTAGCAACATATAAGTTGCTATGTCAGCCATGCTTTAGCATCACCAGGAAGACAAAGGCAATGAGGATGTATTGTATATGTATGAAAGCATGCAATTCTACTATGAGCGTGTGCTGAGCTGGGGGAAATTACATACCACACTGTCTAATGTAGAATATTAGTTTAGCTGACTGTTTAGTCTGACATGTCAAATTCAAATTCAAATTCAAATTCATGTTTATTCATTTCCAACAGAAAAAAGAAATATGACATTTGCATAGATATAATCATACAAACAATATCATGAAATTAAGATATACATTTTTTTTTTTCCTTCATGAGTAAACATATCAGTAAATAATTAGAATAAATTATTATAGATTATTGATTTCTGGGGAAATCAATGTCAGACATAGCAACTTATATGTTGCTACTGTTTGTTGTGTTTCAACAGATGGTCAACTTTGGCAAAGTTACATACCACTTTCTCGAGCATGTCAAGTTAGCTCAATGATGATTGACAGATGATGTCACAAGGGGAATGAGATCTGCCAGAGGATTTTTAGGGTGGAGCTTAGCAACTTTGAAAAAATATTGAAAAATATATTTCAAAATCTATGAAACACATTCAGAAGTTTGAATATCAAAATATGAGACGTATGAAGGACTACAGACCAATAGGAATAAACCATTTGGATGGCAGGCGCCCTTTAAACTAAACTGAAGGTACTAGTAGTCATTTTTAACAATCATATACGCTTAACTCAGGTAATGAAAGTTTAGACATTTTTACGAATGATAGCTTATTCATGACTCATCTTTTGGTAATTTAAATAGGAGCTTTACATATAACTTATTTCTGCCGTAATATTCCTTTATCATCTTGGCTTTATTTTTTTATTTCTGAAATGAAGAAAAAGATGAAATAAAAGTGGATGTGAGGGAGAGAGAGAGAGATAGAGTGACGAGAAAAAGGAATGCTAAATATCTTTAATAATAGAATGTTATGATTGAAGCTGAGATACAGTACAGCCACTACATATGAATGGTTAGATTATTATCCCTTCTGCAATCCGGTTGAAATATAAAGTAGTTCATAACTACCACATCCGGGATGGGGAATTCTCCGTATACCAACATCATTGTTGTCCGCAGACATTAATCAAGTTGCCATGGCAACAGCAACATTAATTCAATTCACAGTTGAAGCACGACGTTTTATTGTCATTAAGTAGAAAGTGATGGAGCCTAAAGATAAATGGATATAGTGTAAATTAGTGGGTTTTTGACATACGAAAGAAGGTTACATACGTCAAAGGCACTGACATTTTGGATCGAAGATGTATCTGGGATCTTTTTAGGTAAGTTGGTGTTACGTAAAGCTGCTCTCCGTTAAAATGTAATCGTTACGGTTATTCAAAGTTGATGATGTGATGTGTAAAATGTTTTCAGAGATTTGACCTATACAAAGCCCAAATTGCTTGAATTTTTATGTTTCGTCATTTACGACTATTTTCCAGTTTGCATGCATTCAACTTCCTATTGTTCTGTTTCATGTTTATGCCTCTAATATTTCAAAGAACAGAAATGACATAATAACAAGGCCTTGGTGGTTAAAAGTACATAAGTCGAAAAGTAACGTAGTAAGGTAATGTAAAAAATGCATTATAGATATGCAGAAAATAATTTCTTCCAGAAAAGGGCCAACCAATTTGAATTCAACTTGGAAATGGGGATGACAAAAAAAAAATCATCTACTCCCTCCTCTCCTCCCCCTTACCTCTCCCTTACCCCCCTCCCCCCCCCCCCCCCCCAAAAAAAAAGAAAGAAAGAAAGAAAGTGTAATTCATTATTGTCTCTGTCTTCGAATAACACCAACGTACAAGCAAACAGTAGAATTTTCCGTTGTACTTAAACTTGTAATTTGTATCCATAGGGGTCTTAAAAAAACAAACAAAACAAAACAAAACAAATGTGGTAAGTGGCTACTGAGCACAGGGACCGTAAGTGTGTTTCAAAATGATGCCCTCTACGACTCTACGGCAACACACACTCCTTGTTTCGTATCTTGATAAAATACATTCGCTTATACACCAGAGTACTGGCAAAACTAAAACAGAAAGGAAATGATAGCATTACTTCTCAAACAACAAAAGATCCCATAGGGTAAGAATGATTGGAGCCATAACACAAAATCCGTCAATATTCATTGAAAATTAACTCATGGGGTCGATGGGGAGAAATGTTTGAAGGTTAACTTTAAAAAGGTCGAGTTTTATTTTCAGTTTTCCCTTTCAGATGTGTGCAATCAGTTGGTAATGATCTGTTGTAGAACACTATTCATGATGATAAAAATCTAATTAGCGAGTATAATGTTAAAGATGATAATCATAATGATGATTATAATCATGAAAGTGAAGAACTTCTATTCACCAAGCATTATTCTCGTGATCAAGGCTCTCCATATTTATGATATTACTCCCGCTTTATAGTTAATTTCAATACAGTATCCTTTTCAACAACAAAAGAGTCAATGAGCGTATGATGATAATTACATGGGTCTTGCTCACATGGCAATTATGTATATAGCATTAGCCATCACCAGGCTACAAGGCGGATAATGATACCAGTCTCTGTCTTCTCATATTCTCCTTCATGTTGATCAGATACTCTTTCAAAAGAAATGAAAACTGAATTCACTCAATCTTTATGTTACTTCCCCGCGAGTCACATAAGTGGCCACTTGGTTTTTGTTGCTGTTGTGTTTTTTTTTTTAACACACATGCACACGTTGCCCTTAGCACGTTAATTTATTTGATGTACGATAAAAGAGCAATGTAGATAAAATGTCTTGCTCAAGGGCATAAGTGCCGTGCCGGGGATCGAGCCCCCGATTCTCGCGTCTCCAGTCAAGCGCCTTAAACCACTGGACCACGGCACCTCCGCTTTGGCGTGGATGCATAGTGAAAATATAGTGTGCCCCCCCCCCTCTCTCTCTCTCTATTAAAGAGTGGATTTTTACCATGGAGCTATTTCACTCCCCAGAGAATCATGTCAGTGATCACTCGATATTGTTGTGGATTCTACTCTCATTTGGAGGGATAATGTAATTTTATGTTGTATAGGGCCCCCAAGAACAATAGTGTCCAACCACTGATAGAGCTACGCTGTTTCAAAATAACAAATAAATAATAAATGAATAAGTAAATGAATAAATGAATTGATAAATGAATTGATAAATGAATCGATAGATAAATAAATAAACAAATAAATGAATGAATAAATAAATCAATAAATATATTTGATAAATTTGATAATATTGAATAAATAAATGAATGAATAAATAAATAGATAAACTTAATAAATAAATGAATAGATAAATAAATAAATAAATAAACACATAAATAAATGAATAAATGAATAAGTTGAATCAATGTTATTTAGAGATTGAAGAAAATTGCAGGAATAGATTAAATTCTAAAACAATAATAAAAAATATATACAAAATTAAAATAATATGTATCTACCTAGCATATAATATATTTTATTTAGGATTTTTCAATAAAAATATCATGACCTTTGCTTCTTTTCTCGGACTCTCAAGGCAGTGCTGACAATTAGTCTTCTTTTGATATTTGTGGTTGTCTCATAGACTATCTCTTTAGGTTCGTTTGCTTATTACGTAATCAAACACTTTCCCGCTTATGAGGACATCAATTTAAATACCAAGACAATAATTACAGGCAACCTGAGATTGAATTTACTTTGCTTGGCTACAGAGTTGGTGTCAGTCTCTTAATATTCCTGAGTGTGGACTAGAATGAAAAGTTAATTAGGAAAACCTTATTAAACCTAATTAGAGAGCTCAAACATAATGGCAAGATCTTACAGAAAAATCAATGGCCATTGTTAAGGGTTGAAGCCCACCCCCCACCCCCGGTCTGTCTCGTCATTGAGCGAGATGGAGGATGGTGATGATGATAATGATGATTCGTGGAGTTGCTATGGTTACAGGTGTTGATCTGTCAGCTGGCTTCCTGCATGCATAAGAACCATACACACGAATGAACGATGTCATCATCCATAACTTGCATTCAAAAAACTGTCCCGCGACATTATTAGCTGACACTTTAACGCTAATTGCGCTAAGGGTTAATTTCAGTCTGGATGACAATGTAAGGTGCTCGTTTGCTGTCTATTGAAAAATGTGCTAATTAGAGCTCTGATGTTGAACGTTTAATTATCAAATGAAGATCATCAATCAACTTCTTCACGCTTCTTCACGGTCTCAATCAGTGAGGTGATGTGGAGGGGAGAGAGGAGGAGGAGGAGGAGAGAAGAAAGAGATGAACATAATTACAGCATGGTCTGTATCATAGCCCCCCCCTTCTATCTCTCTCTCTCTCCTTCTCTTTCTCTCTTTTTCTTCTTCTTCTTCTTCTTCTTCTTCTTCTTCTTCTTCTTCTTCTTCTTCTCGCTCTCTCTTATTCCACTTCTCTCTCTATATTATTTCCTTTTTGCCTTTCTATCTCATTTCTTTCCCCTCTCTCTTTCTCTCTCTCTCACCATCTCTCTCCATTTCTCTCTTCCTTTTGCTCTCTCTCTCTCTCTCTCCCCCTTTCTCTCTTGATTTGCCATCTTCTCTCTTTCTTTCTCTCTCTCTCTCTCTCTCTCTCTCTCTCTCTGACGTGTCTGCCACTGTCTCATTTTCTCGCAGTTGTATATTTATACGCAGCAATGGAAATGCACACCTGAAAAACTACCTGAGGTCGGGACACTTGAGGTCGAGACACCTCAAGTCGACAACGGGACTTAGAAAGATTTTTGAACAAAATAGAGCCCGTACTGTACTGTATACGTGTCGGTGCGGGCGCGGACTATCGTACTTCATGGCAACCTCAAGTCGACATGCACACCTGAAAAACCACCTGAGGTCGGGACACTTGAGGTCGAGACACCTCAAGTCGACAACCATCCTCCGATTTATTTACCAACCCCCTTCCTGTTATCCAGTGTACAAACTTTGAAAACTTTCCGTTGTCGAGGCGTCTCGACCTCAAGTGTCCTGACCTCAGGTGGTTTTTCAGGTGTACATTTCCATTGCTGCATATTCATACAGTCATGTAGCCTAATTAGAGCCTACCGCACCCTTTAGCATGCAGTCAACAAAACCAGGCCGTCTCATCAACTTGAGTCAGGATGGGGGAAGTGAGATCGGCCGGGCGGGGGGTAATGGTTTTTAGTTTATTAGGGACGTGGGGCTAGCTGTGCGTATAAGATCAGTTTTATTTTCACACTGTTAAAAAAAGGGGTGTGGGGGTGTGACCCCGGGCCCCCCCCCCCCCCCCCCCCCCACTGCTCAGGATATCGTAGGTAAATCTGCGCTGCCGTCGGGAAAAATGAAAAAGGGGGAGAGAAAAAATGAGAAGGGGAAAGAAAAAGAAAGAAAAAAGAGAAAAGGAAAAGGAGAGAAGAAAAAGGGAAAAAGAAAAAAAGAGGAGGAAGAAAAAGAAAAAGAAAAGAGAAAAACGAGAGGGGAAAAGCAAAAGAGGAAAAAAAAAAGAAAATGGATAAGAAAAACGATGATGACAAGGTAAAGAGAAGAAAAAACCTCGGAGAGAGAAAGAGAAGTTCCGAGGTTGTGCTTGCGCGGGTACGGTGCAGACGTTGAGTCGGGGGAATGATGGAACATGTCGGGTCAGGAAGGGCTGTCCCGGCTGTACTTTGTCGGGTATTCTTGCTTCATCCTTCATCATCCTTGGCAAATTTTGATATTATGCAATTGGCGCGCTCTCTGTACTGACGATAGTGTACCGTAATGATGGGGTCGTCCAGTAATCGGGTTACCCAGCCCTCTATCGAGTCCGGACTGGAATCTACAGTGTGTATTAAAAAAAATATAGCATTATTTTATCGGTCGCTCGCTTCGCCCTGGTAGAAACAGCAAGCGAGGTGCCCAAATATATTAAGCAAATAGGTGATCGAATATTCTTTAAATATCTTATAGCAGTGTATTTTGATGAGGAAATAAGAATTCTTCCATTAAGAAGAGTGTATAATTTGCCTCGCTCGCTGCAGTCGCTCGTTTAGACGATGGATTGTTTCGCTTTTTTGGCAAATAGACAATCGAATATATAATTTGGATATCTTATATGTTCAAATGTATTTTGATGACAAAATAACACTCATTCTATGGAAAAGGGTGTATAAATTTTCTCGCTCACTGCGCTCGCTCGTATATTATTCACATACGGGATGGTTTAGGAAAAGCAAAAGAATTCGGCAAGCGAGGTTACAGAATATATGATTTAGATATCTTACTGACCAAAGTGTATTTTGACGAATAGCATGAAAAAATGTGTATAGTTTTCCTCGCTCGCTGCGCTCGCTCGTATAATATAATAAACGGGATCGTTTTGGAATATAATTCAGATACCTTTCGGCCCGTCGTGTATTTTGATGAAGAATGAATAATCACCTCAACCATGAAAAGGAGTATATATTTTGTCCTCGCTCGCTTCGCTCGCTCGTATAATATTTAGATACAGGATAGTTTTTGCAAGCAAATGAATTCGGCAAGCAAGGTGACCGAATATATGATTTAGATATCTAATACTGGCCAAAGTGTATTTCGACGAAATAACATGAAAAAGGTGTATATTTTTCCTCGCTCGCTGCGCTCGCTCGTATAATATTCAAATACGAGATCGGGTAAGCGAGGTGACCACGATAGTATAATTTAGATACCTTTCGGCCCATCATGTATTTGGATGAAGAATAATCACCTCAACCATGAAAAGGAATATATTTTTCCTCGCTCGCTCGTATAATATTTAGATACAGGATAGTTTTTGAAAGCGAACGAATTCGGCAAGCGAGGTGACTAAATATACAATTTAGATACCTTTCGGCCCATCATGTATTTGGATGAAGAATAATCACCTCAACCATGAAAAAGGAGTATATTTTTCCTCGCTCGCTCGCATAATATTTAGATACAGGATAGTTTTTGAAAGCGAACGAATTCGGCAAGCGATGTGACTAAATGTATAATTTAGATACCTTTCGGCCCATCGTGTACTTTGATGAAGAATAATCACCTCAGCCATGAAAAGGAGTATATATATTTTTCCTCGCTTGCATGCGAGGTGACCGAATAGGCTGTCATTTAGATATCTTATTGTTCAAAATGTATTTTGATGACAAAATACAGTCAGTCCGCAAGTCCGTATGCCAATGAGCAAATACGTCAGATTTATCCAAGTCGTCTCGTGAATAGCATGACAAAGAGTGTATATTTTTTCTCGCTCGCTGCGCTCGCTCGTATAATATTTAGACACAGAATGTTTGGGGAAAGTGAATGAATTCTACAGGCGAATTGACCAAATTTATGATTTAAATATCGTATAGGCCCATCTCGTATTTTGATGAAGAATCATCACTTCTAAAATGAAAAGGAGCATCATTTCCTTGCTCGCCTCGCTCGTTCATAAATTATAAAAATCACCAAATCTGGTTGAAAGTGAATGAAAATGTGTAGGAGAGACGAAAGAAAATGTGATAGAGGCACACAGATGAAAGTCCCCCGTGGGCTTTAGACGGTTTAAGTAATAGTAGGTCGGTGACAATGTTTGTCGGTAATGAGTGGCCTCTACACCCCCCCCCCCCCCAACTGAAAAAGGTCTAGCTACGCCCCTGTATTTACCAATTCATGGGTTTCCAGGGAACGGGATCAAATTACATTATGCGTGACTGCTTACTATCCGTTTTGGATGGATACTGTACGCATCACAGCGATACGGTTGAAGCACGAAAATTATAATTAAGCTTAAAGGGATCCGATGACTCGATCAGTGTGAAGGCTTGATTTAATAAACTTTTGATGTCCGTGTTGTATAAAGATGTTCAGGAGGATAAAAAAACAGCCAGGAATATAGAGGTTTTGAAATATAAGCCGGGAATATAAAATGTTATTATCAAGACACTGAATCATATCAGTTACTTCAAATAAAACCATTTACGAAACCGTCCTGGGTATGCTTTTGTCTAACACTGCAGTCTACATGGTATAAAATGTCTGGCATTTCCGGTCACTTGTATATTTTCACTTTTTTGTGAAGCACATGATGATGCTTTTGAAATGTATTTTTCAGGGCTTCATATTTACACAATATTACATATACACATCGACGTAAACCCACTTTGAGAAGTGGGGGATGATCGACTTTTTAAAGTAGAAACACACACCCTCACCCATCCGCATCGGATCTTCTAACACACATTTTGATTTTTAGTTTCCGAGCAAGCGAAGCGAGCGAGCCAAAAATAACCACTTTTTTGGTTTTTAATAGCATTTTCAAAAAGAAATTCTAAAATATGATGGTAGTTTATGACAGATTATCAACAATTTTACCAACTGATTAATTAAAATGTTATTTTTTTCCTTAAAAAGTGTGGGGATATTTGTACACCGCCCCCCCCCTCTCGAAAAAGTGGGGTTTATATCCCGAATCCCCCCCCCCCCCGGATTTACGCCAATGCATACACTGATACCATGTAGGGCTATGTGTTGTATATCCCAAAATCTCTGACAAGCTATAATGAAAGATTGCTGCCGACATGCCCTTCATTTTCTTTCACTCTCTCTCTCTCAAAAAAAAATACAAGTGTACAAGTACATTGCCTCATTCAAGCGAAGGATAACCAGCAGCAAGGCAGTATACTTCCATTAATATGATTGATGTTGATATGGTTGTGTCATGGTGAGGTGGCTACAGTGCACACAATATAAAGTTCAGTTTCCCCTCCCCATTCGCCGCCCTTCCATATTATACCGTATTTTTTCACCACATTGCATCATTCATTAATTTTGCATGACAGCATTGTGAGATGCATGCTCCTTGTGTCCGGACTAGAACAAAAACCTTTGAGAATATCCAGTTAACGTAATCATATAATTTTGGCAAGATCAAGGCTTTGGTATTTGTGTATATCACTGATTAATCTTAATAAAAAGATTAAAAGAGCAACACCATTGTTAAGCCTTTGTAGCCAATGTCACAGGGAAATTGTCTGGAGCGATTCACGTTAGGGGAAAAGAAAAGAAAAGAAAAAGGAACTAGCACCATTCAAAATGAACCTCTTCAGTATAAACAATTTGTAAATTCCATCGTGATGAATACCAAAGTTTTATAACGAAAAAATTGCTTTGTTTAGTTTTGATTTCGTAATATAAATACCTCTTTACATTTTTAGGGTAATACCTCTCTATATATTTATCTTTGATAAAATATGCCAGCGCGTCATTAAACTCGTGAATTCACATTGATGATCCTGTGGATGTCTATTAAAATTCGCTATTAACAAGGTGAAACAATATCAATGCAAAATTCCATTTATTGAGCTATATTATCATGAAACATTTAAAATCCCCAATCTTTCATGCTGTAGCTTTTTAGTAGGGCCTTCACAAACATGAAATGAATCTTTCTTACTAAAATCCCCGTCAGAAAGATTTCAATTTGATGAGGTGCTAGCACTAAACATTCAGAAGCATGTTTTAATCTACCCAGCGCAATATGCCGTCGCTTCATTAAGTTCTTTGAATCTACATTAATTCTGTATCCTAATCAAAATTCACCGTCAACTAGACTGAACATGCTTCAACATAACAATGTGCAATCTTCAGTTTGATGAGCGACCAACCGCAAGCAGTTTGATAAAACTGTCATACTTTTAATGCTGATATTATCATCATGATGTTGATGATGATGATAATAATGATAATAATGATAATGATGATAATGATGATAGTAATGATAATGATGATAATGATGATAATAATGATGATGACAGCAATAGTAATAATAATAAAATAGTCATAGTTATAACAGAATGATGATAATGATGACGGGAGCGAGTTGGCTCAGTCGGTAAAGCGTCTGCCTGTCGAACCAAAGATCGTGGGTTCGAGTCCAACCCAGATGGATGACTGAAGCCTGCGTTGTGTTTTATCGTGCCCCTCCCCTGTTTCATAGACGCAGGCTATGCTACAGTCCCTCGGATAGGACGTTAAATGGAGGTCCCGTGTAAAGGAGAGTCACCACCTTTGCACGTTAAAGATCCCACTGTACTATTCGTATAAGAGTAGGGGGAAACCCCGGTGTATGTGGTCCACTTGCACACCCCCAATCAGTGATATCGGGAGGAGGTACCTGAGGGTTACAGTGATTCAGTTCGCTTTTCGCCCCCCAGGCACAGGTGACGCCAAACCAAATAATAATAATAATGACAATAATCGTAATAATAACCTGTTTTAACTTTTTTCTTTCTTTCCGTCGAAGGGAGCTATATAAAGATATAAATATATAGTATATTATTATCATTATCATCATTTATATGATCAGGATGATGATAATTATGATTTTAATGGATTTTATTTACTCCGGGTAGCAACAACGTATATTAGTGATCTTCATGTGGGCCCTGCAATTATTATTACCCCAGCGTTGCCAGGTATCCATTTGATACATTGATTTGAATGTCATGCAAGTTGCAGTTTTTTATGTTCAAATACAAAAACAACCAACTTCCCCCCTCATTTCAAAATTTATTTAATCTAAACAGTACAATTCACACATACCCTACCCGTATTTCTGGAAACTTTCACCTAACAAACCCAAAGTTATTAATAACCCATAAATCAATTAGACACCATGGCCCTGACTTATGGAACAATTTACCCGCAACTGTAAAAATGTGTTCCTCACTTTATTCCTTTAAAGCCACTATGAAGCGCAACCTAATATCATTGTATTCAAATCCGCCACATTGACGATACATGTACTTATTTTTTAAATATTATTTATCTATTTTACTCTTAAATGAATTTTGACCCCTTCTCTAATGCACTTGCACTGCACTTGCACTTGCACTGCACCCTCATGACCTCTTGTTAAAAAATGTGTAAGTTTTACATTTTTACCTTGAGGCCGTCGTCAACATCAAGCAGGTCGCTCATGACGACGGTCTCCTGCGTTCTGAAATTCAGTTAAATAATATTTTTCATGTACTTTTTTTTTTATATATATTCAGAAAGAGATTGTAAATGATTCATGTGTCTAAAATGTATATGTACAAAATCTATGTAATAATTGATTATGTTGTATTGTGTTGAATATGTTGAACGCAGAAATAAATTTTAAACAAACAAACAATACACAAGGGTCGACTTCTCCAAAGATTTAAGCAGGGCGAGGATCGAGAACCTCTACCAACAAATAATCACAGTTCTCTCACTCCCATCTTTAACAATTACAACATGCCTTCGCGACGCGTCGCCTCGTTAGGCTATATGAATTAAATGCCTGCTGGAACGTCCTTCGCGAACTATGATAATCATAATCATAGCTGCATGGTACCATGAACATGAAGTGATCACGTAGCGAAACAATATGATCAACGAAGCAAGTCTTTGTAGAAGGAAATTACACAACGCTATTGTGTTTTGCTGTTAGGGTTTTCCAGACAGATAATACACGATTATATGTTATCAACATGTGTGAAACGACCATTTACAACCAGAAACATTAAAGGGTTGTTCAGTTCAGTTCAGTTCAGTTCAAACACATTTATTTCCAATCATTCAAATAAACAGCAAAATAATGAAACAACAAATTGACCTTCATGGTACTGATAACAAAATATGACATGCTGTATGTAAGGGTGCTTACAAGTCATGAATGATAATCTGAGACAAAAATACAAAAATACATATAGATATAATCAAACAGGATAAATCAATATCATGGACATGTAAGACGGACGGGATCGGCCTCACGGAAGACCACCATTATTGGTGAATTGTGCCACCCTGTATAATTATCAGAAATAAAAAGAATGAAAAAAAAATTCTGTCCATAAAGAGTTGTTAAAATAAATTTGTTTCGCTTTGTTTGTTTTGATTTGTTTTAAGATATAAATACACCTATCTTTGATAAAAAAATTGCCGTCGCTTCATTAGGCTCTTGAATCCACATTAAATGGCCTTTATTTAGATTATGTGATGTTACTATATCCATATAACTTGCCGTCAACAAGATGGAACTTTTAACAGCAATGTCAACTATCATTTTTTCAAGATCTATAGCTTTATCAAAATATACTGTCGCTTCATCCCCGCGCTTCATCGAAATGATGTTCATGAAACATGATGTTTCTTTACGCCGTCAGACTAAACATGACTCAATATAACAATATGTAAACTTGATGAGCTACTAGCATAAGATATTCAAAATTTACATTGCTTTAAACCCTGATACCTCGAACGCAATATGTCGTCGTTTCACTGAGCTCTTTGAATCTAGATCCTAATCAGAATTCACCGTCAACTAATTGAACATGCTTCAACATAACATGATAACAATGTGCAAACTTCAGTTTGATGAGCGACCAACACAAAACAGTTTAATAAAAATGTCATAGTTTAAACATCGATAGTAATATTAGTGGTGATGAAAGTAATAATGATTAGGATGAAAAGGCTGAATCAGTACTATGACAAGATGAACAGACGGGACGATGTGTCGATACAGAGTTAATAAAACACACAATAATTATAAAAATGCATTATTTTTCTTTTCTATTTTAGGTGAAAGAGGGACAAACATCACAATTTTTTATAGACAACCAGAAAGCTGAATTAAAATTATCGGAGATATTGGCATGGAAACTCTGGTCTTCATTCATACATGTCATAAAAACAACAACACCATCAGCAACAGCATTACTGTACGACTATCAATAATATAACCACGTTCCACTGCACCGTAGCCGCAGCCAACACCACCAACATCCTCACCACACCCCATCATCATTATCACTCCCATTACCAACACCATGTGCACCATCATTAGGCCTACCACCCTATCACTACAACCACCACCACCACCACCACAACCACCTCTACCACCATCACCACCATCACCACCATCACTACAACCACCACCACCATCACCACCACCATCACCATCACCACCACCACCACCACCACCACCATCTCTACTATCACAAAAGTACTAACCATACTGGAACCATTACATCCCGCCCCACCCCACCACCCCCACCACCACCACCACCACCACCACCACCACCACCACCACCACCACCATCACCACCAGGTGCATCATCATCACTATAACCGTACTGGAGCCATAACACCCCGCCCCACTACCACCACCACCGCTACCACCATTTTCATCGTGTAATAGTATGCTGCTATCAGGCGCGCCGAGTTTGTGAGGAGGGGAGAGCGAATATCCCAGGGGGCTCATCTTTTTAGGGGCTCATGTTTTTATTGATTTATTTTTTCATATATAAAAACACGTGCACACGTTGGTATCATTAATGCCTGTAGCATTTTCATTTATTTGATGTACGATAAAAGAGCAATGTAGATGAAATGCCTTGCTCAAGGGCATAATTAGTGCCGTGCGGGCGCCGGGGATCGAACCCCCGACTTTTGCGTCTCCAGTCAAGCGCCTTGGACCACTCGACCACGGCACTTCCGTGGTCATGTATTCTCACCCCTAATATAAAACACACACATTCAACTTAACCACACACTCACAAATATAAACACAGACGCACCTATCACTCCACACATACACTTCATAATATTTTTCTATGTCTAATCAAAGAAACCTGCAAGGTAGAGCACCGGCGTTGCTAGGATTCAATTTTAGGGGGCGGCAGTGAGCACGTGAAGCGTACGAATTACATATCGAGCGCGGGAACCGCGCAAGCTTTGACGTATCTTTGTCTGCTTCTTCTCATCCGACGTTCTCACACCTTTATCTCTTTCTCTTTTTATTTTTTAATTCATTTATTCCTTTTTTATATATTTTATATTTATCTATTTATTTATTGGGGGGACTCTTTGGGAGCGAAAATGCGTTTTTCCCCTCCACTTTTTGGTTGGGGGCGACCGTTCCTTCTGCCCCGCTTCCGGCGCCTATACTGTTTGGATTTAGATTTATCAGGGATTTGCTTAATCCCTGGATTTACTAAAATAAGCCTCTATCGTCTTCACCTATTTCTAACATTTCGAACATAATTTCACAAAAGATTGGATTTGGTTGAAAGTAGTTGTGCACACTGAAGAACCAATTTTGGTTAGTTGAAGCGACACGTGTACAATATATCGCTGGGCAAAAATTATGGTCGAACAAGTTGACATTGATAGGGTACTGGTTTACAAACAAAACCACCAACATCATAAACTTCCCCCTCCGCTGAAGCCTTAACGTTTCTTTGTCATTGTTCCTTGTCTGCTCCTTTCTTTTCGACGTTCTCTCGCCTTTTTCACTTGTATTCTTTTCTTTTTTTCTCTCTCTTTTTTCTTGTATTATTATTATTATTATTATTATTATTATTATTATTATTATCATTATTATTATTATTATTATGGAGGCGAAAAGCGAACTGAATCAATGTAACCCTCAGGTCTCTCCTCCCGATATCACTGATCTGGGGTGTGCGGGTGGACCACATACATCGGGGTTTCCCCCTACTCTTGTACGAATAGTGCAGTGGGATCTTTAACGTGCAAAGGTGGTGACTCTCCTTTACAAGGGACCTCCATTTAACGTCCTATCCGAGGGACGGAATGTTTTCCACTGTAGCATAGCCTGCGTCTATGAGACAGGGGAGGGGCACGATAACACACAACGTAGGCTTCAGTCATCCGCCTGGGTTGGACTCGAACCCACGATCTTTAGTTCGACAGGCAGACGCTTTACCGACTGAGCCAACTCGCTCCCCCTTTTTTTTTTCTTTTCTTTTTTTTTTTTTTTTTTTTTTTTTTTTTTTGGGGGGGGGGGGTTTTAGGGGCGAAAATGCGTTTGCCCCTCCACCTTTTCATTTGTGGGATACTGCTCCTTCTCCCCCCCCCCCCCCCCCCCCCCCCGCTTCCGGCGCAATGGCTGCTATTGTCAAACACCTTTACTATCATCTTCTTCAAAACTCTTAACAACGACGGATTCTACGGATGGTTTTTTCGCTCAAATGAAGAGCTAAAAGATCGCTATTTTGAAAAGGATCGAATACTTAAAAAAAAAAATGAAAATGATTGTGGAAAATGACAACGAACTATTAGTACAACCGCCCCATCAAACTCAATAAGTATATGAAAACATGAGATGTGATCATCTTCATCATCGTCGTCGTCGTCGTCATTATCGTCGTCCTCCGTCATTATCGTCAACGTCATAATTTTTGCCGTCGTCGTCATGGATGTCTTTATCATTACCCCCCCCCCCCCGGTTCTGCGGCCCCTGTCTACCTCATCATCTTCATCATCATCGTCGCCGTCGTCATTATTGTCATTATCGTCAACATCATTATAATTTTGTCGTTGTCGTCCGTCATCATCTTGATTCATTATGTCATCATTATCATCATCATGATGGACGTCTTTATCGTTACTGTCGTCGTCTTAGCAGTAATCATTACCTTCTTCTTCATCATCATCATCATCATCACCACCACCACCACCACAGCCACTACCAATATGACTATCACCACCATCAACACCATCACCACCACCACCGCGGCCGCCATCAATGCCAACGCCAACGCCACCGCCTTAACCACCATCACCGCCATCACCATCATAATATCTTAAGACTGACAGTACAATTATCCGCTCATGAATCTCAAATTCCCAAAACAATGCAATAATCTATAAATGGAAATCAATTAGCACAATTTGATTTATGAATTGAAAGTAAAAAAACAAAAACTTTCACAACCTGCAATAGCAAGTCTCCCTTATGTTGTTTTCAGTATATCTACTTTCGAATATAAGGCTTGCCCGGAGGCTTGCCTCGCAAAAAAGACAGAAACGATCGAAACACTAAAATGATAGATGCTTCTCCTCTATAAGCTAAATTTATATAACTATCCATTATATAGTCACAAGACATTAGATAAAATCTTGACATTTGTCAAACTTACCATTAAGAGATTTACTACCAGTCAGGACTTAAACGGATCCCCAGAGAGTAAAAACAGGTACTCCAAGCTTAAACGAGCCATCAATTCAGACACACGAACAGCTTCATTTGGTCGGAGCATGCAATTAATCGAGATGCGGAGAATGCTTCCAGATGCAATGCATCAGGAGTCACAAATGAAATAATTGCAATCATCTTTGGGGACTGGTTCATCAAGGGATAACTCGAGAGAGGACAGGGGTTTGGGGAGCAGAGGATCGATTGTTACAGTTATGACAGATGTGGCTGTACAGATCATCTGTAATAACTGGTATTGATTTCAGGTTGTTAATAAAGATTTATTTGAATGGCGGGTAAACAACACCGCCGGTTTTTATTAAATATGCTTGAAGGTTGATCCCAGTGAGACTCCCCACCCCTTTCTTTCTCTCTCTCTCTCTCTCTCTCTCTCTCTCTCTCTCTCTCTCTCTCAATCTCTTTCTCTCTCTCTCTCTCCCTCTACATCTTTTTCTCTCTCCCCCTCTTTCCATTCGTCCCCCTCTCCCTCTCTCTTATCGTGAAAAGGGTCCCTCTCCGCCATGCAGACAAAAGAACAATTCTCATCACATAGTAACCCTAAATTAGCCATGTTTTTGACCAATCTGTGAAAAAAAAATTATGAAAAGGAATTTCAACTGATTTGAGTAGGTATGGGTATCAACATTTACCCCCCCCCCCCCCCAAAAAAAAAAAAAAAAGTTAGGTGGGCTAGGGGGTCGTGGGGAAAGTGTTTTTTCTAGGGGTCAAATGTTATTGACCTTTGTGAAAATGTGAAAGAAATGTATCTCAAGTAAAAAAAAAAATATGGTACGTGGATGATCTTGGTGTCCAAATGTGCATAACTGTTAGAAAAGAGCATGCAAAATAAAATTTTATCCCAAGAACCAAGTCGTGACCTCCAAAATGAGTTAAAACGTCACTGACGTTTGCTGAAAAGGTGAAAAATTGTATCTTAGGAAAAAAATATGTTACGTGGATAATCTTTGTGTCAAAATACTGAGAACTGTTGGAAAAGGGCATACAAAATTTAATATATCCCAAAGGATAAGTCGTGACCTACAAAATGAGGTCAATTGTCATTGACCTTTG
Source organism: Echinometra lucunter (assembly GCA_029962745.1). NCBI lineage: Eukaryota > Metazoa > Echinodermata > Echinoidea > Camarodonta > Echinometridae > Echinometra > Echinometra lucunter. Next base: position 7,270,390 of record CM057156.1, read on the forward strand.
CTAAAAAGGTGCAAAATGTATCTCGGGTAAAAAAATATGGTACGTGGATGATCTTGGTGTCAAACTGCACAGAATTGTTAGAAAAGGTCACACAAAACATTTACCCCAAGGAGCAAGTTGTGACCTTCAAAATGAGGCTAAAGGTCAAAAACATTAATGTACAATTTTGTCCTATCTGGGTCGCAAGATAAAGCTATAGCCGATCCTTTTGCCAACTGCACATAATTGCATCGTAATGACACAATTGTATTCAATCTGATGGTCACAACTAAATTTTGACCTTTAGATGAGGGTAAAGGCCAAAAGTACCCTCTGTATCATTTTAAAAATTATTGGTTATGGTTAGTTTATTTCTTATTCATCACTAGCCATTTTTGGTATCTTTTCTGTCTCCACCATTGTCCACACACAGTACACTCCAATGCTGCAAAATATGTCATGCCAGACATGATGCAACTGCAGACACTGCTTATCTCCTTCCTTAGATTTACAACAATTGTTTTTAAAGTCTGATGAGGTTTTGGCAAGTGATATTGATTGATAGCATCTTTGGTCTGAGTTTATTGTGTTTTTTATATGTTGAATTCGGTGTGAGGATTGAGGCTCTAACTCCCCTCCTCTTCTAACGGCTAAAATGATTTCTTTATTAAGATTCCGCCATACCTAACAGAGTATGGACAACTTTTCTGAACATACCAGATAAAGCTTCTTTTACTGGTCCAGTGGACATGGTGGATGGATAGAATAAAGGAACTTTCATCCAAAGTTCATGGGGTTTAAGCATCAGAAGTTAAGACGGACCAGCATTGATATCTTCCACTTAGTTCCTATGTGTCATCAATGCAGATCCAAACAAATTGCAGACGATACACCACCATCGTGAGAGCTATCAAAGAAACCCACACATTCCCAGCAATAGTAATTTTTTATCTGCCTCTGTTCATCAAATATCTAGAATGTTGAAAGGGCAGAAGTTAAAAGTTCTTGTTCAGCTTGGTGGATTCCATCTTCTAAAGAGCGACCTAGGCTTCATCAGTTACATCGCACTTGACACTTCCTGAAAAATCCTGCTTTGGTCAAACACATCATGATTTGAAAAGAAAACTACACAAGTCTGGATCAGGCAATGAAGGACTTTCAGGAACTTTCAGAACTTGACAATTCTAGATGCGAACAGAGGCAGATCAAAACCCACACACTGCTGAGAATGTGTGGGTTGCCTTGATAGCTCTAATGATGGTGGTGTATATCGTCTGCAATTCGTTTGAATTTGCACTGATGAAACTCAATGGAAGATTTCAGTGCTAGTCCAATGCACTTCTGGTATATCAACCCCATGAAGCTTGGATGAACAGTTCTTCCTTCTACCAACCCATGTACAAGTTAAAGACAGCTTAATCTGTTGGAATAAATCTTTCTGGTACATGTTCTGTAGATTTTTTTAGTATAATCTAATGGGTATGGAGGAATCTTAATACAGCAATCAATGAAGCCATCTGAAGAGGGTGGGAGTTAAGGCCTCCTCACAGCTATTCCGACATACCACAAAACAACAGGATAAACTGAGACCATAAATCCTATTGATCAATATCGCTCGCCAAAACCTCATGAACTTCTTCAAAGAAATTGCTGTAACTCTCAGAAAGGAGATAAGCAGTGTCCAACATTGCAATGCAAGAAGTCTGGCATGGCATACAGTACGTATGTTACGGCAAATCTAGTGCGTCTTGGACTAAGTTCTAACGGTGGAGAGAGAAATGATACGAAAGAACTGGCTAATGAAGAATAATAAACTGACTATAACCAAAGGTCTTTCATAAAGAGAGTATACTTTTGACTTCTTTTGTAAAGGTCAAGATTTGGTTATGTGCAGGTGGCAGAAAGATCCTTCAGAATTTTATCTTGTCACCCAAATAGGCCTTAATTTTATGGTACCTTAAGGAAAGGTCAATGACCTTTGACCCCAAGCTGCCCAGAAAAGTAGATATCCACCTCTTGATACCTAAAAATTGATCTAAATCTGTATCTACACATGTGCACAAAATAAACTTAAATGGTCTGCTTTTACTTTCTTTTGCAGACTGGTAAATATTACAAGATTGTAAAGGATATTAGACCTTTGACCTTATTTTTGAGGTCACGACTAGCTCTTTGGGATAAAGTAATATTTTGTGTGCCCTTTTCTAAACATTATGTGTATTTTGACACCAAGATCATCCACGTACCATAGTTTTTACCTGAGATAAAATATTTTACCTATTCGGCGAAGGTCAATGAAGGTAATTTTGGAGGTCACAACTTGGTCCTTGGGGTGAAATTTAATTTTGTGAGCTCTTTTCTAACAATTCTGTTAATTTTGACCCAAGAACATACACATACCATATTTCTTTTTACCCGAGATAGAACTTTTCAGGTTTTCAGCAAAGGTCAATGACATTTGACCTCATTTTGGAGGTCAAAACTTGGTCCTTAGGGTAAAATGATACTTTGTGTGCCCTTTTCTAACAATTCCGTATATTTTGACACCAAGATCATCCACGTACCTTATTTTTAACCTGAGATACAATATTTTACCTTTGCAGCAAAGGTCAGTGATATTTGACCTCATTTTGGAGGTCACAACTTGGTTCTTGGGGTAAAATTTTATTATGCATGCTCTTTTCTGGCAGTTATGCACATCTTGACACCAAGATCATCCACGTACCATTTTTTTTTTTACTTGAGATACAGGTTTTTCATATTTTCACAAAGGTGAATGACCTTTGACCCCTAGAAAAACACTTTCCCCACCCCCTATCCCACATAACTTTTTTTTTGGGGGGGGGGTAAATGTTGATTCCCATACCTACTCAAATCAGTTGAAATTCCTTTTCATAATTTTTTTTCACAGATGAACCCTAACTCAGGGATACTAACATACCTCCCTGTTAATTTAACAAGAAAGGCCACTTCTCATCATCTCTTCACATTACACAGAATGACAATTTTTCAATGAGAAACTGTTCAATCAGGAGCATTATTTTTCAATTTATTGATAATTTGTTTGTCTTCCATCTGGTCCACGTGACATTTACATCATAGAATTTCATTAATGCTTCTGTTCATGCAGTTGCAACAACCATACAGGTACGTTTTGATTTAACTGCTGCATAGAGTCTAGCACATAATCATGTAGGACATTGAATTTATAGCCTTCTCAAATTCATTATGAATTTATGAAGCAATACATATATGCTGGTCATTTTCATTCGGTGGTGAATGTTTTTTTTTTCAATATCTGACCTTTATTCATATCAAAACAAGGGAAATAAACAAAATAAGTCCAGGTTACATGTTTCTATGGGTACAAAGTACACGACTGTGCGTAAATCATGGAGAACATGATTACAAGACAGTACTTAACAGGTGGATTAAAAAAACACTTTTTAATCGTTTTGACAAAAACTTTAGGGGCAATCACAAATTTTTAACTTTATAAATAAATCAAACACACTGAAATAGAGTTTAAAATAAATGGCAAAGTAAATTTATGGTTGTATAGTTTTCTTTTCTTTGAAGAAATGATTACCATTTTACAACATCTGAAAGATGACTAATATAAACATATTCTGACATATTTCAGCACAGTTCGATGAACATCTAAACAAACAGATTGTGCTTGGAGCAAAAATATACAACATAAATTTCAATAAGGTCAAGAGACTAGAAACCCACTAGTTATTAATGAGACATTTTTTAACATCTTTTACAAGACATGGTGCTCTATTAGTTTAAGAACGGTTAAAAGTGAAGTTCATTTAGAAATATAAGCATATGGATTTATGTATGACTCCTGATTACTTTAAAACTTCAAACATGTAATGTTTTAACACAGTTTTGTTTCAAAATTTACATAATCTATTTACAAATAACATACAAGTACATGTACATGTTACATTACATTGCACTTTACTCTCATATGAACACATTCTTTGTGTCCCCGTAAAATTCTTTATTTTTACATTTAAAATAGGGTTACAGGCACCATCACAGAATACATAGTAAAACATTACACATGATGCATAAATATATTTCATTAGGGTTTTTTTCACCCTAGGGAAATAGGAACAAATGTTCAAATTTATCTCTTTTGAGATAAGTTTCAGATGTCAATATTCAAATAAAAAGCAGATGTCCATGCTATACCTGTAAGACGTGTAGGTTGTTTTATCACAACAAATTAGCCATTAACAGAGGTAATGCATGCATAGAATTTAAATGTTAAAAAAAAAGAGAGAAAAGTATTGTTTGGTTAACATTAAAATCATCTTCAGTAGCTATAAACATACCAATATGTCCATGTACTTCTGAAGGAGACAGTCATTCCCATTATCTTTGTGCCTCCAAAATCAAAACTAATTTTTTTATAAAGGAACTTGTAGTTTTCTACCTGCTTTTGATTTTGAATACTCACTTCGTTACGTATCCTTTTCCACTTTGAAAATACTTTTAATATACCATCACTATCCAGAGAAGTATATAAAATCTTTACATAAAATTAAGGGTTAACTGTTCCTAGTATAGAAAAAAAACATACAAACAATCTTTAATCATTTCATATTCATATAAAACAGGAATGAACATTAGGAGGAATGATCAAATGCTTTTAAGCTCAGACATTTAAATAGTTAATCACCTTCATCATTAGAAACTAAAGTATAAGGTGGGTTTACAAAAAAAAAAAAAAAAATGGTAAAGAATTTTCAATGCTGCATTAATGATCAAGTTTCCATCATTACAATATCATTTGAAATACGAATGGTCATTTAATCTAGGGAGTCAGTTTACAAAATAAATATTGTCTTCCTGCTGGCATCTTCCACAACATCATTTGATATGTCTGTTTATATATCAGTAATTTCACTTTCTTTTTCTCTTTTCCTTTGTTTTAACGTTGTAGCTATACACTTTTATCAAAAGTAATGATGCGTTATTTTGAAATTACAAGAGCCTCGAGCTTCACTTGGGTTCTAGAAGGGGAAACTACAGGAATAAAGTCAATTACAGTCATTTTTCATTTGAAAAAATGCCATTAGTAGCAGTATCATGCACCATACTTTAACCCCTCTACATTAATACTCAAGGTCAAACATGCACATAAATCAAGCCATTAGCAAGAATAAATCTGCGCTAATGAATGAGCGCAAATGGATATCATCTGAATAATAGATGCACATATACCTGGGAGGGAAAAACACTACTTTTTCCATGGAAACAATGAATCGCTCTAATGAAAATAACACTCTGTACCACTCAGCATTAAAACAGGTTTGGGGCATGTTATGACTCTCAAAATGAAAGTCAAAAGAAGACCTGATTAAACTTAGTAGTACCTGAAATACATTTTAACGACATCATGTAGTTTGAAGTGTACCAGTCACTGAAAGACGTTTTGCTCCGTATGTTAGGGGTTGCATGTCATTAGGCTATACTAAAAATATGAGCTTTAAATCTTCCTTCTATAAAAAGATACTGCAAATTCAAACATACTTTCAATAGCAAATAAGCAAATAGTGAGTACAATATCCATCGTACATAATAATAATAATAATAATAATCATCATCATCATCATCATCATAATAATAATAATAATAATGATAACGGATTTATATAGCAATTTTTCCAGAGGATACAAGGGGCTACCACTTAATTAAAGTCTTAGAGCAAATTAAGAATGGTACAAGTATGTTTCCAAATGCTTTTTGAATAAGTCAAGTGAAGTACTATTTTGTAGAACTGTAGGGAGTTTGTTTCAAAGACATGGGGCAAGAGATTGAAAGGATTTGAAGCCAGCCTGTTTTCGGTTTAGGGAATGACATAGAAAGGAGCAGATGTAGAACAAAGAGAATATGATGTTCTCTGTTGCTGAAAGAGTGAGGAGATGTATCGAGGAAGTGTGGTTGACAGAGATTTGTAAGTCTGAACAAGAATCCGATATTGTATGCACTCCCACGTATAGGGGCTTCTACATAATCAAACTGGAATTTGATTGCACCCACTGTGGTCTTATGTTATGCTTATTTTCTTCAAATTTCTTAACCACTAACCCCTAAAACACCAGGGAAAGTTGGAGAAACATTTCACACATACTAGCTTTATGCCAATTAATTTTACAGGTAACTGCTACGCTTTAAAACCACTTAGTAATTTTTAAAAGTCTGAGCTGCATGGCCCTACATGCTATCAGTGTATGTGATATTGTGTAAATATGAAGCCCTGAAAAATGCATTTCAAAAGCATCATCATGTGCTTCCCAAAAAGTAAAAATATACGAGTGACCAGAAATGCCTGACCTGTTTTACCTCATAGACTGCAGTATGAGACAAAAGCATACCCAGGTTGGTTTTGCAAATGGCATGATTCAGTGATAGATATTTTGGTAATAACATCTTATATTTCAAAACCTTTATATTCATGGCTGTTTAGTTGTCCTTCCTAACATCTTTATACAGCACAGACATCGAAATTCAACAATTTATCAAATCAAGCCTTCACAAAGTCACCAGATCCCTTTAAGTCTCATCTTAAAGTCACCCGATATTCTTGAGAAAGACATTACCCTTGTGTTTTAAGGATATAAGTCAACATCTTTTGGCCTCTCAGAAACTGACAGATGAAACCTCTTGATTCACAGAAACAGAAAGAAAAACATTTCAGTAAATTCAGGTATAAAATGTACATGAGTATATTCATTTTTTGTCTGAACACATTTAAAGGCACAGGAATAAAAAATGAGAAAACCTCACCAGTAACATTTGTTCCATGCCATGAATTTTCACTAAAAAAAAAAAAAAAAAAAAATCATCCAAATTTTGTACACTAGACGAATTTGATATACAGCAAAAAATATATTATATACATCCAAAAGAAAGAAGTGCAATACTTAATAACAGAACTTTCTTGATGAAATGCTGAATTACGAAAGATGTTTCCCTGATTTTGACATACAT
>CM057156.1:7277879-7292431 GCA_029962745.1 Echinometra lucunter
GTAAAGAAAAAGAAAAAACTGTGCTGCATATAGTAGGTCTACATTACATAAAAAAGCAAAAGGACCACCACATGAGATACATGAATATACATGAATATGAAATACTTTAGGTTAAAATCGTTCAAATCGTGTTATTTAGAGTAAAAGCTACACGAAATGTGGTCTGTTCATTTACAAACTGATCTGTTCCTGCTCAGTGGAATGGAGTCTCTTAGATGATACGTTATTCATAGTATCCCTAAGTAAGGGTTCATCTGTGAAAAAAATTATGAAAAGGAATTTCAACTGATTTTAGTAGGTATGGGTATCAACATTTACCAAAAATAGTTAGGTGAGATAGGGGGTGGGGAAAGTGTTTTTCTATGGGTCAAAGGTCATTCACCTTTGTGAAAATATGAAAAAACTGTATCTCTAGTAAAAAGAAATATGGTACGTGGATGATCTTGGTCAAAATGTGCATAACTGCCAGAAAAGAGCATGCGCAATAAATTTTACCCCAAGAACCAAGTTGTGACCTCTAAAATGAGGTCAAATATCACTGACCTTTGCTGGAAAGGTAAAATATTGTATCTCAGGTAAAAAAAATATGGTATGTGGATGATCTTGGTGTCAAAATATATAGAATTGTTAGAAAATGGCACACAAAGTATCATTTTTACCCCAAGGACCAAGCTTTGACTTCCAAAATGAGGTCAAATGTCATTGACCTTTGCTGAAAACCTGAAAAATTCTATCTCGGGTAAAAAAAAATATATGGTACATGGATGTTCTTGGGTCAAAATTAACAGGATTGTTAGAAAAGAGCTCACAAAATTAAATTTTACCCCAAGGACCAAGTTGTGACCTCCAAAATGAGGTCAAAGTTCATTGACTTCGCCGAATAAGTAAAATAGTCTATCTCAGATAAAAAAATATTAAAAAAAACAGCCTGTCGGCAGGTCTGTATGCTAATAAGCAAATGAGCAGGATTCACGTAAATGCTCTCGTGGCCAAATCTTCCATCCTATCAAATCTCATGAATTATGAGACTTTCTTTCTGGAAAAATGTAACTGCTTTATCATCAAGTGAAATCATTGGTTGATACACCATTGAAAAGAGTAAATATCACACTTTAACATTTTTGCATTCATTTTGATAACATATTTGGGGAAATAAGTGTAAATTAGGGTGAAAAAAGATGCTTCAAAACACAATTCTCTTCCTCTCACTTCTCTTGCAGATTGTGCAAAACTTTTTATTTTGAGCCCAAATAATATTTACATCAAAATAAAGCTGAAAGTCTGTATTTTCTCAAAATACCATTCTTAATGTGGGGCACCTTTTAATCGGGTCAAGAGCACACTTTTCCCTACGAAGTTCAGGACAAGATTTCTTGATTTTTAGATCAGCATGAAATCCAGTGTTCTGACTGGCTGAATAAGGTCAGAATCATGCCAGCGCGGTTGTTTTGAACAGATTGCCACATGGAGAGTGTGACCTTCAGTGACTCAGCAGGTGACCGTTAGGATTCCAGGATGAGTGTGTGGTCTGAATGGACCAATCATAGAGCAGTATTTATGGTTTTGGGCTGGTAATTACACTTGGCCTGTGTAAAGTGTGCTCTTGACCCGATTAAATTGCATCATGTGTTAAAATTGGTATTTTCATAAAGCATAGATATTCAGCTTTGTGGTCATGTAAAAATCATTTGGGCTCAAGTATAAAAAGCCTTACAAAATGACAACTTTTGGCAGGGGAAAAAATAATTTTTGTATCGTTTTTTAGATCAACAATTTCACCTCTTCTTCCAAATTTTTCATTAAATTCAAACACATGGCATAAGAGATTGATTATTCATCTTTACATAGATACCAAAAACATCGAATTTGATTAAGTATTAGAGCAGCAAGGGCCATAATAAAAGTGGTGTTCTGACAGGTTCTAACTCATTAAATATGCAGAGCCTGTTCCGTTCATGCATACCAGTTACGTGAAAGAAGCCACTTTTTGTGGACCTTCGGACTAACTGAAAAAAATATGGTACGTGGATGATCCTGGTGTCAAAATACACAGAATTGTTAGAAAATGGCACACAAAAAAAATAATGTTACTCCAAAGACCTAGTCGTGACCTCCAAAATAAGGTCAAAGAGCTTATATCTTTTACAATTTTGTAATATTTACCAGTCTGCAAAAGAAAGTAAAAGCAGACCATTTAAGTTTATTTCGTGCACATGTGTAGATACAGATTTATATCAATTTTTACGTATCAAGAGGTGGATATCTACTTTTCTGGGCAGCTTGGGGTCAAAGGTCATTGGCCTTTCCTTAAGGTACCATACAATTAAGGCCTATTTGGATGACAAGATAAAATTCTGGAGGATCTTTCTGCCAACTGCACATAACCAAATCTTGACCTTTACAAAAGAGGTCAAAAGTATACTCTCTTTATGAAAGACCTTTGGTTATAGTTAGTTTATTATTCTTCATTAGCCAGTTCTTTCGCATCATTTCTCTCTCCACCGTTAGAACATAGTCCAAGACGCACTCACTATGAACATGGTGGACAAAGAAAGCGGACAAAATAAACAACCCCTCATTCTACCCTTCACAATGGTTCTGGTAGTCAAAAGAACATTCCTTCACAGCTATTATGTTTAATCATGTAGTTCCAGGTGAATATGCATGTGACACCTTTTCCACATATTTTAGACAATAGCAGTGAAGGGATGTTCTTTTGACTACCAGAACCATTGTGAAGGGTAGAATGAGGGGTTGTTTATTTTGTCCGCTTTCTTTGTCCGTCATGTTCATAGTGACTAGATATGCCGAAACATACGTACTGTATGCCATGCCAGACTTCATGCATTGCAATGTTGGGCACTGCTTATCTCCTTTCTGAGAGTTACAGCAATTTCTTTGAAGAAGTTCATGAGGTTTTGGCGAGCGATAGTGATCAAATATGGTCTCAGTTTATCCTGTTATTTTGTGGTATGTCGAAACAGCTGTGAGAAGGCCTTAACTCCCACCCTCTTCAGATGGCTTCAATGATTGTATTGAGATTCCTCCGTACCTATTACATTAAATGACAAAAAAAAAAAAAAAAAAAAAAATCTACAGAGCATATACCAGAAAGTTTCATTCCAACAGATTAAGCTGCCTTTAACTTGTACATGGGTTGGTAAAAGGAAGAACTGTTCATCCAAGTTTCATGGGGTTGATATACCAGAAGTACATTGGACTAGCACTGAAATCTTCCAATGAGTTTCATCAGTGCAAATTCTGATGAATTGCAGACGATATACCCCACCATCATTAGAGCTATCAAGGCAACCCACACATTCTCAGCAATGTGCGGGTTTTGATCTGCCTCTGTTCGCATCTAGAATTGTCAAGGAGTAGAATTTCTGCCGTTGTGAAAGTTCCTGGAAGTCCTTCTCCAGACTTGTGTAGTTTTCTTTTCCACTCATGATGTGTTTGACCAAAGCAGGATTTTTCAGGAAGTGTCAAGTGCGATGTAACTGATGAAGCCAAGGTGGCTCTTTAGAAGATGGAATCCACCAAAAACTTTTAACTTCTGCCCTTTCACAATTCTAGATTTGATGAACAGAGGCAGATCAATAATTACTATTGCTGGGGATGTGTGGGTTTCTTTGGTAGCTGTCATGATGGTGGTGTATCGTCTGCAATTTGTTTGGATCTCCATTGATGAAACATAGGAACTGAATGGAAGATAGCAATGCTGGTCCGTCTTAACTTCTGGTGCTTATAAACCCCTGAATGAACTTCGGATGAAAATTCCTTTATTCTATCCATCCACTGGACCAGTAAAAGACAGCTTCATCTGGTATGTTCAGAAAAGTTGTCCATATTCTGTTAGGTATGGCGGAATCTTAATAAAGCAATCAGTTTAGCCGTCGGAAGAGGATGGGAGTAATTAGGGCCTCAATCCTCACACCGAATTCAACATATAAAACAACACGATAAACTCAGACGAAAGATGCTATCAATCAATATCACTTGCCAAAACCTCATCAGACTTGAAAAAAAAAAAAAATGTTGGAACTCTAAGGAAGGAGATAAGCGGTGTTGCAGTTGCATCATGTCTGGCATGACATATTTTGCAGCATGTGGAGTGTATTGTGTGTGGACAATTGACCTCATTTTGGAGGTCACGACTTGGTTCTTGGGATAAAATTTCATTTTGCATGCTCTTTTCTAACAGTTACGCACATTTTGACACCAAGATCATCCATGTACCATATTTTTACTTGAGATACATTTCTTTCACATTTTCACAAAGGTCAATGACATTTGACCCCTAGAAAAAAAAAACACTTTCCCCACCCCCTAGCCCACCTAATTTTTTGGGGGTAAATGTTAGTACTCATACCTACTCATATCTGTTGAAATTCATTTTTATTTTTTTTTCAGAGATTGGTCAAAAACATGGCTAATTTAGGGTTACTATCAATAAATAGATATAATAGAATGGAATATTCATCCGCCATGAACCCTGATGTCGAAAAGGTCTCTTTTATTGACGCGTAATGTGTGTTCATTATTGGCGCCACAAAATCGCTCCATATCTGAACACTAGCATTTCGTGGCGCCACAATGTTGCCTTATATTTGAACGCACCTTAAGGGATTACCTCATCAACTATCAAGTATCAAGTAATGGGAACTGTATCACAACAGCTATCACCCCTTTGAATTACACTCAGATTGATGAAAATACATCATTGTTATTATGGATATTATTGCTATCATGGCTTATTCCGTTAATTTTATGCACTGTATTGATCATACATGTTTATGTTTGTATAGGTTTTCCCGTCTATTTTCGTCATCTCTTCATTCAATTTCATCAATTTTCAGTTCAATTTCGTCCACAGAAGCTTACTGCGTTCAAATTCTAGGGTTCAGTTCCGTTATATTCGTCTTTGGTCAAACGAATTTAAAAATTCAGCATTCAGAGCCGTTTATTTTGTCACCGCTAAAGCGCAATCACACATCGCGAGTAGAGGTGTTGTGGCTCAGTGGATAAGTCTCCGGACTTTGAACCCCAAGGTCCGTGGTTCGAATCCCTGCAGCGGCACTAATGTCCTTTGGCAAGACATGAATCTACATTTGCCACGTCTTTCGGATGGTGACGTTAAAGGTCGGCCCCAGACGTAAAAAATCAGAATTGATTGATACACGTCTGTAAAAACCCAATTCACCACCACCACCGCAATCACACATCGCCAATTAAGAAGGCGGTTCACGGTGGTTCTCAAACCGTCGTGAACTGTGTCGAAGCGATGGCGGAACTCTTAAAATGCATATTTCACAGTTTTCGACAGCAGGGTTCATGACGGATGACTAGGGTTTGTGTACGGTGTTAACACGGTCTTTGGTGGTTCATGGCTGATTGCTGAACCGCCGTCTAACTCGGCGATGTGTTGATTGCGCCTTGAACGAGTGAGGAATGTTGGATCAATTTCGTAATTTTTTCAAGCAAATTCATCGGTTTGTTATTCAAATTCGTCAAGTGTTATATTGCCGTACTGGCCTTTGATTGGAGGGTTTAAACTAGCTAGGCACCGTTTCATGGAAGTTTTCAGCACTGACAAGTTGTCATATTCTGACAATTACCATTGTAAAAGTCAGTGACCAGTGCTTCTCAGCCAATCAAAACCAAGGATTTTACTGAAATTGTCAGAGATTGACAACTTGTCAGTGCTGACAACTTTCATGAAATGGTGCCGTGGTCTTTATTCATTTTTCTTCCTCGTGATGTTGTTTGATTTTTGCTACTTTTCTTTGAAAATATAAATGATTAACAATGTGGAATGTTATATTATTCAAAATAATTTCGCATGATGGTTCCCTGACATTTGCTCCGGCGACATTTGCTCCGCCGACAACTGCTCCGAAAATGACGACAAGTGCTCCGCGACAAGTGCTCCGCGACATATGCTCCGCCGACATATGCTCCGCCGACATATGCTCCGCCGACATTTACTCCGCCGACATAATGCTCCGCCGACATTTGCTCCGCCGACATTTGCTCCGCCGACATTTGCTCCGCCGACATATGCTCCGCCGACATTTGCTCCGAAACGACGACATTTGCTCCGGCGACATTTGCTCCGCCGACATATGCTCCGCCGACACATATCCTCCAAAACGACATTTGCTCCGCCGACATATGCTCCGCCGACATATGCTCCGCCGACATTTGCTCCGCCGACATAATGCTCCGCCGACATATGCTCCGCCGAATTATGCTCCAAAACGACGACATTTGCTCCGCCGACATATGCTCCGCCGACATATGCTCGGATGACATTTGCTCCGCCGAATTAATTATAATCATCAATAAATTGATAATAATTCTACTCTGCTCCGACAATTGATAATGATTATGACAATTGCCTCGCCGCCAATTTCTCCACCGAAACGTTTTGGAAACCACGACACTTGAACCTTGCCCCCACGACACCATTCAGTGAATTTGAGGGCATGCCTTTATCATGTTTATCATTATAGGTCACTCTAAATAATCTACGTAATCAGAGTAATCATAGTAAATCAGAGTAGATCTAAACAAACTGCAAAGTAGTTTGCAAAGAAAGAAATGCTGCGGTATGTCAAAATTGCCCCTTAAAGGTGCCTCCGCCCACCGAAGGTAGGTGCCGGAGGCATTATGTTATCGGGTTGTCCGTCCGTCCGTCCGTCCCGTTTTCCTTTCTCGCGATAACTTAAGAACTGCTTGACGGATCAACTTCGAACTGGGCTCAAGACGCATATAGAAGGGACAATGATCCGATTAGATTTCGGGTCTCAAGGTCAAAGGTCATAGACGTCATTATATACATGAAAATTAAGCTTGTTCGTGCGATAACTTAACAACTCTGTGACAGTTTAGCTTCAAACTTTGCTCATGTATGAATATGGGAAGGACAATGGTCTGACTAGATTTGGGGTCACAAGGTCAAAGATGTCATTGCTTCGGTGAAAATAAACAAATAAATATGAATGTATACTCCCGACATGTTGATTAAATAAATTTCTCCAGTTTTAGGTAGGCTCATTTTCTACAAGCATTTGGATATTTCTGCCATTAAAGCGCTCTTCTCATATTTTTAAACATTGTAATATCTTAATTAATTCAAATGCATGTTTAAAAATATTTGATAACCACACACTCAATCTATCCTCTCTTAATATTCTTTTGATAATCTCAGAGGTTAATTGAATTTTGCAATGGCGAGTTTCTGAGCTTATATGTCACATTCATTTACAGTTTTATGGCGATGCGTCCCATCTATATTCATCGTACTCCTGGTTTGTAAACTTTATTGCAAGTTGTTTAGTTTGTATTTTGCGAATTTAGTTATTACTGCAAAGGATTTATTTCATCTACTTTCCCCCGGGTTAAGTTTTCTCCCAAATGTTCACAAACTTGTTTGTTTGTTTGTTTATTTATTTATATATGTGAGCCATCCTGGGAAAATGGGTATTATAGGTGAAATTTCGGATTTTGAGTTTTTTATGCTCAAAGGTACTTGGACACATGTGCAATGTGTATATAAAATATTAGAGTCTAATTCACATGTTTCTTCTAGATATGGCCACTTGAAATGCCCCCCCCCCCCACCCCCCACCAGCGCAATTAGGCTGTTTCGGCCTTTTACCCTTATGAATCAGGCAAATTATGTTTGTTTGATGTTGATGGAAGGGTGGAGGGGTGATGTGCAACCCACTGTTGTATTCATTTCTTTGTTTTAAAAGATTCATGCAAATTTAAATGCTAGCATGTGACGTGCACACACACCCAACCCCACACTCACCCACACTCACCCACACACACATGCAGATATTATACTAAAACATCACTTATGAAAAGTGCAATTTCATGAGTTTTTATTTTTAGTGCAAAAGAGAGTATGGGAGGGGTTCACCATCTCATTTCATGAACCCACACACACACTCACACACGCACGCACACTGTCACCCCCACCCACCCACACAGACACACACACACAGCAGCAGGGAAAAATACACGGGGGCTCGGGGCAAATTCGCCCCCGAAACGCCAAAAAGAGACCTGGAAAATTAAAAAAAGAGCCCCTGAAATTCTCATAGGGTCCCATGTAAACTGTAATACAATATAGAAATTTTGGGTAGGTGGGTTCAAAGAGTAGTCCCAGGAAAAAAATAATAATTTTTTCCCTGCACAGCAGATAATATACTTAAAACATCACCTATGAAAAGTACAAGCAATATCAGTTTCAATTGCTAGTGCAAAAGAGAGTATGGGAGGGGTTCACCCTATCTCATTCATGAACAAACCAGCCACACACACCCTCACACCTATCCTCCAATGGCATTACAAACAAGTGCCCCCCTCATACACACACACACACACACACACACACCCTTGCACAAAACATGCACGCCCTAGCCTGCCCCCACAAACATGATATGCACACACAGAAAACAGGTCTACCACAATCAGACATACATGTGTACATAAAATTCTAAAATTAAAACTGGGTTGTTACGCATACTTAAAAGTATCTTTCAGTGAAACCTTGGTCAATTTAAAACAAAAACAAATAAAAGCATTGTAAATTCTAATGGGAGGAGGAGGTTGGGGTAATTTCATCATGAACTGTCAATATCAGATACAATTGCTGAATTTGGTCTTTGTGATATTACCTCTTCAAACCCTCACTCCTTCACCTCCTAGATATCAGGCTTTTACTTTCAGATACTAGTATCTAATTTGTGATTTTGCTCGTTTCTGTTTCAGTTCAAACTTAAAAGAAAATAAATTAATGTGCATACAACCCGGTTTTATAATTTATACAATGTGCAAATTGTAAGTAGCAATAATCACACAGAAAACAGTGCTTGTATATGATAAATATTAGTTCAAACTATTTTTTTCCACACATTTCACTAATTGAGTGCATTGCAAGCATTTTATACTGTAAGTAGATTAACTTCTAGACTTCATATCTGGAAGTAAAAGAAAATGTAGCAGTTTCTCTCCTCTGTGTCCGTTTCTGCTAACGTCAAGCGTTGTAAAAATTTTGGAAGAAAACTCGAAAGTGAGGAAGCAAAGCAACCGAGCTCGTCATGAGGGTGCTTATATTGAAGGAAGTGAAATTGAAGGATTTGGTGCACACTTTAGGTGGATTTTGTTGAAAATTTTCATTAAAAAAAGAAAGAAAGAAAATTTTCAACAACCACAAAAAAAAATGGGGGAGGGGCAACTGCCCCCCCCCCCCCCCACTGTGTACAGTCATGCCTGCTGGTCAAACTTTATCAACACTGGATTATAAAACAGAATGTACACACACACACACACATATATATATATGTATATATAAAACAGGGCCTATATCAACGTGAAGCATTTTCAATTTGGGGAAATTGCGCATCTTGCTAGATTGTGAACCATCCTGCTTTTCTTTTAATTTTACGAGCGAGCGGAGCGAGCGAGCAAAAAATAACAAATTTCTTGTTATGAGAGACGTGTTTAGTTATGAAAATACAATATAGGCATATATGATACCTAAAAAATATGGTTACCTCGCAGCCAAATATGAACTCTATTTTGTCACATCGCTGGTCCATTGTTGCTGCCCCCCCCCCCCTCCCCAACCATTCTGTTTTTTTAATCTTACGAGCGAGCGAAGCGAGCGAGGAAGCGCACACTGTTTTTTATGGTTGAAGTAGTAACCCCTTCGGCAAATTACACTATGAGCCCATGAAACATACATTATCTATTCGGTCTCTTCTCACCGAATTCGTTTGCTTTTCAAAACCATTTCTATCAAACGAGCGAGCGCAGCGAGCGAGGAAAAATATACCCTTTTCCATATGATGGAAGAGTTATTTCGTCATCATGATTATATGATAATGTGATAATAATGTGATATGCGCCATACAAGAACAGAATATCATTATTATAATTATCATCAGAATACACTATAAACCTGTCATGCCTGTATATCTAAATAATACATCCGATCACCTGTGTGCCAAATATGACACTGTTTTAGCTACCTTGCTTGCAGTCCGAATCCATTCTGTTTCTACCATAGCGAGCAAAGTCAACAACCGATCCTGGCAAAATTGTATGGATTCGTCCAAAAAAATTTATCAACCACCTCGCTGCCCAAATATAATGATATGTTGGAATCTCGCTGCTATAATAAGCTATTTGCTGCCCGAAATCATCTTGCATCTAGTTTTTACCAGCAAGAGTAGCGAGTGAGCTAACGAAAAATATGTTTTGTTTCTTTTTATATCTAGGGCTTTATCTCCTGAAAGTGTATCTAGTTTAGGACAACTGCCCGCTCGATTTCTTGGAGTGACATCTTGTTTGGTTATATTACTTCTATGAGTAGAAGAATGGTATAACATTAGATAGAAACACAAGATGCAAACCGATTTCCTTTCATAAGAATAGTAATTATCATCGGCATTGGTTAAGATACTTAAATGCGAGCGAGCGAAGACGAGCGAGCGCTTCTCCAGTGTCCCATTTTCTTCTTTTTTCCTTGTTTTTCCGCTTTCATTTCACTTTCTTCCTTCCTTTTCCTTACTTTTCTTTCTTTTTTCTTTTTTCTTTTTTCTTTTTTTTTTTGTTCGGACATTATTGGGGGGGGGGGGAGGCAAATGATTCTTAGCCCCCCGAAATTTTTTGGGGGGGGGGGGAGCAACTGCCCCCCTGCCCCCCCCCCCACCCCCCCCCCCCCCCCCCCCCCCCCCCCCCCCCCCCCCCCCCCCCCAGGATCGACGCCTCTGCTTGAGTGATCACTGTGGTCACCCCCCCAAAGAGTGAATAATACAATCTTTACCTCTTAATTCGCTCTTAATTCACCTCTAAATGCATTCTCTTCTAAAATTCACCCATAACAGAGTGAACGCGTTCACACTTTTTTAAAGAGAGTAATAGTGCCTAAAATATAGCTTCGTCATGTTGGTGACAATGGCAAGGACAATGACAAGGACAATGTTTTTTTTTTTTTCTTTTTTTTTTCTCACGTTTCTTTATTTTCTCATGGTAAGACTGAGGGAAACTATTGCCCGCGCGCTTCGTAACACTATTAAAGGAACAATGGGGGTCCGCCCACTCGACCGAAGGCCCGCGAGACCGAAGGCCCGCGAGGCACGACTTTTCTCCGTATTGTATTTTCCTTCATCACAAATAATGCGCTATCGGTATATAAATAATTATGACTCCTTTAGAATGTTTAGTCCTCGTTTCCGGAGGTCCCGCTGCTCTTTACTACTTCTTAAACTTCCTTGGCACAGGAATTGGTTAGAGTGGCGTGATATTATAGATTACAATTTGCTATTTTCGGCCTCGCGGGCCTTCGATGAAGTGGGTTGTCACCGTGCTATTACACTTAAGTGGACAAATGCAAGTTTGCTCCTTTGGAAAAATTTTCTAAAATCAATTGACTTTTTCATCTGTCAGTGATCTCTTTCGTAAAAATTATTCGTATTCGAAGATTAATGATTTGAATGTAAGGTTTTGTAATTTGTAAAGTAGCTTCAAAATTTGAAAGCAAAACTTCCCCTGCACCATTTTGGAAGTACTCTATTGGTCATCGCATCAAAATGTCTCTTTTATATACAGCCTGACACATGATAAATAGCAAAGGAATATCACTTATATCAATATATATATATACATACGCATTTACTTATAGAAAGTACAGACGCATTCATTGTATAGAAGTTTGTAGGCCTCATGTGCCTGTCAAATTTGGTTCGACCAAGCAACAAAATGCACGGACAATGTCGACTTGACAGAAGAAAAGCCTTTTTATGGTGTAAAGAAAGAGAAGTCGCATGAACGATCTCATTATGTTGAAGCATTCTTTAAGGGAAAGCTATTTGTAACACGATGGACATGGCGGACAAAGAAAGCGGACAAAATAAACAACCTCTCATTCTACCCTTCACAATGATTTTGGTAATCAAAAGAACATCTTTTCACTGCTATTATGTTTAATCAGGTAGTTCCAGGTGAATGTGCAGTACACCTGTTCCACATATTTAGACAATAGCACTGAAGGAATGTTCTTTGATTACCATTTTCCGCTCTTCAAAACTTAAAACGTAAATCCAGGGGGGGGGGATATATTCCCCTACTTTTTGGAGAGGGGATGTATGGCGTGTACAAATATCCCCCTCACTTTTTAAGGAGGAAAATATATTTCGATTTATCATTAGTAAAAATTTGCATATCGATCATAAACGACAATCATATTTTAAATTTCTATTTGAAAAATGCGATTGAAAACCAGAAAAAAAAAATGGGTTATTCTTGGCTCGCCGCTCATCATCATTTTTAATCATTTCTTTTCTAAAAATGCGATTAAAAAACCTAAGAAAAAGAGGCCATTTTTGGCTCGCTCGCTCGTCATATGTCAGAAAATTTATTCGAAAATGCGATATATAAAACAAATAAGCGGTTATTTTTGTTTGCTCGCTTCGCTCGCTCGCAAAATTGATATTAAAATGTGGGTAAGAGGAAAAATAAAATCAACCAAAAAATTCAATTATCCCCCCCCCCACCCACTCCTTAAAAGTGGGATTTACCGCCCAGCGACTAAAAACTCGCGCTTACACGCTCGATTTTCCATACAACGCAAAAAAAAAAAAAAATAGACATGCCCCTGCCCCCCCCGACATTTCTTTTGCCCTCCATTTGCCCCCCCCCCCCCCCACTTTAAAATCTCTGGTGCCGCCACTGCTGGGCTCGTTCAATTGCTGTGAAGCAGTTGGAATGTTACATGTACGTAATAATTCTTGCAATTTAGGACGCATTCTTGATCTGCCTAAAATGCTTGAAAGAATTGATCTGTAAAAATAGTTCAATGCAATCGGATTCGTTCTGCTCGAACCACGTGTGTCTTTTGAATTAAACCATTGAAAGAAACCTCTGAGGAAAACGAATGGAGGCGCGGGATCGGATCTCGTGCGTGACGGGTGTTTACTCTGAACGCGATTGGGTCGTTTGCTGTAATCACGTGATGACTTTTAGGTTTCCTATTCAGAGAAATCTCTGAAGGATATCGGGGGAAGGTTACGTGGAAGATCGCAAACCGTGCCTCTTTCCACTCACTCTGCTAGACATTGTCGTAGACACGTCGCTTGGAGGTTACGCTAGCTTTTGCTTCGTTTCGTGGACTTTCTTCATTGCTTTGGTTGGTTACTTCACCTAGTGAACGATGGCTAACCAGTACGGACTGAAGTGCCCCTGGTTTACCCGCGAGGGTTCCAGGTGCAAGCGGAAGGCACCCCCGGCCTTGGATGCATTCGCGTGCTGGCAACACGAAATGTAAGTTTGAAAAATACATTATTACATTTTTACAATAGTTCAAACTTGACATATTTCACATGTAGTGGACTTGATTTAAAGTACCCTTAAGAAGTTTGCAATCGATGGAAATGGGAAAATATTCAGTAGCCAGTATGTGGTCTTCAGGCAAACAAAAAATGATTTTGTCAAAAATATTTCATTCTATTAGTGCGTTCAGATATGAGGCAAAATGATGGCGCCACATTTTTAGTGTACTTAAGTCTATGGGGTATGAGGTGACAAAAAATGTCGCCGATGCAGGACACATTTTTGTTTTCTGCTTGGCTGAAAAAAAATCGCACCAATCAAACTCGTTAGCACAAAATATGTCGTCATGAGATTGCGCAAGGTTTGACAAAGTTCTCTTTTGTGAGTTGACGTGTTAATGCGCGTTCATTAACATAATTGGCGCCACAATGTAGCGCCATTTCTGAACAATTGAAACATTTTGTGGGCGCCACAATGTTGCCTCATATTTGAACACCCCTGTTTATGCCTTTATCAGGAGGTGGGAGTGAAAAAGATAACTTTTTTATTTCTTAGGGTGGAAAATATGGTCTCTGCAAATTAATTGGAATCTTCAACATTTCAAATGTGTATAATTCGTACCCTCGTGTTTATAGAACTTGGATTCTGTTTAATCTACACTTTTCATACGATTTGGGATAGCAAGAGAGAAAACAGTGTTTTCAATAATTCTAAACCTCATTAGTTGCTCGAGAATTGTATTTGTAAACGTTTACATATTACATCTACTTTCAAATCACGTTTTCGCATATGAAAAGTTTTAAAAAAGGGCGTATCGATGTACAGACGTAGTACACAGGATGAGTGGACGTATATGGACCTCATAGTATAAAGGAAAATCTTACAAATAAAAGGGATATCCTTTTCAGTTCAGAAAAAAAAAATGTTCAAGGAACAACCGAGCTTGTCAAAGAGCGAAGTGTTTGTCACTACTGAAGAGCAGGGATATTTTGTAGTTACAATGCGATACACATGATACACATGATACAAGTAATTAAGTTGCGCATCATACAGCCTTTTAAATGAATATTTATAACGTTATGATATGACAGTGTTGATCATGATGCAAAGAATATGTTAATATGATTTTATTGCCTCTGCAATTATTAGTACGAAGTATACTACTGCTGTATAAATATGCTAATTACTCTTTGTATATTGTGTAG
>CM057156.1:7292931-7408604 GCA_029962745.1 Echinometra lucunter
TTTGACATACATTTGAGCAATGGAATGATTTGATTGGGAAAAAAAGGAAATGTTTTCTGGAAAAGAGTGTTGCACATAATCTCAAGTGCCAAAGCAAACAGAGGAACTAACAGGATGTGGTCAATTTGCAGAAGCACTAGAAATCAATTTCATCTTCTAAAATGCAGTATCAATTAGAAGTAAGAACAGTAACCATTAACAAATCTAAGTTAAGCGCATTGAATGCTTATGTAATGTGCTATATATGTACTTTATTATTAATGCAAATAAGAATGCTGGCATTTATTCTGCATTACCAGGAACTTGGTGTAATAAAACAGCCACATCTCAGCATCAAAATGATGAGTTTAATTTCTAAAAATTTCAACTGCCAAATCTTGTTTTGACAACACAGTTTCTATTATAATAATAATCTGGTGATTATACTTTGGTCTAAATTTATTCTATTTTAATAACTGATGTCATTGCCGATGGTATTCCAACTTTCACAGTAATAATGAGCATATGTTAGCAACTGAAGGAGCTAAGTGTGGAAGAAGATTTTAGAAATGCTTTGAACATGATAAAACTACTTTGAAAAATCAACTCAAGTGCAATTTCTAAGCCCATTGTACCTACCGCCTACACAATCATGTTTGGATTACGTAATAAGCCAGTGTAAAGTCCGCACATTTCTAAAGGTGATAGATAGGGCTTGGAAGTTGCCTTAGTTGATTTTTCAAAAGTAGTTTTATCGTATTTTTGCCATAGGTATGGTAGGCAAAAATAAAGCTTCCAAACAAAAAAGTTCAGCAATGTGTTTTTAGGTCATTTTAAGATATATTAAAAAGACAAACAGATTTAAATACCTTCTTTTATACCCATCAGTGTATTTTGAAATGACACTGATAAACATAGAGGGATCAGATAACTCTGCCCCAAATCAATCTTAGAAAATATGAACTTAAATTTGTATTTTAAACAAGCATATTTTTATATCAACTCATAAAATATAGCTTACTGGAAATTGTTCTCCTTTTCTAAAATAGAGATATGACATTAAGCAGGAAAGTCAACACAATATTCAAATAATAAATCAACTCTCGATTTAAAATGCTATTGGCTAAACACACAGCAAGAAAAGCAAATTAAAAAAAAAAATCAAATTAAAGATATTAACATTTTACGATTATCTGATTTGAGGTAATATATGTTAGAGCAAGCAGAAACACTTGCAAAAAATCATTCATCCTATAATTCATATTTTTGGCAAAGATGTGAGGAAAATTGTATAATATTACAATGTTACAATGAAGAGTGCTTGGTTAAAACAATAACTTTGATAATATATTACATGTACATAATAAAGCTATTTAGAACCAAGAAGACATATCACTGCAGCCAGCTGCTAAAAACAAACAAACAACAAAACTCACCCACAAGCTAAACATAAGCTATGCACACAACATATTCCATATAATCATATCCAGTGGCTAGTAGCATCAATATCTTACATAAATATCTGGTAGTTTATGTAAGTTAACATAATGTGGTAAAACATGACACAATGTACAGGATACATCCTGACAAGTTTCAGCCCTCATTATACCAATAAAAATTATCCATGATTGGCGTAAGTTAAGTCTACACCAGTAATGCACTGTAAAGCCTCCTTAAACAACTATTGGTATGCATTATGCAGTGGAACCTCACGATAAAAAACACTGTTATACCAACCTCTCTATCATAACAGAATAACAGACTAATCTAGCAGGTCCCACTCTTTTGTACCTATCATGTTAAATGCTCAAGGTATCAAGGTTTTGATATCAAAAGGTAATTTTTTGGTTCCAAAGACCTTTATTGACAAAGTTCCTCTGTACCTTAAAAAAAAATGTCTCCTGCACCCACCTTCAGTGGGCGGAGGCATAAAATAAAATGTAACAATATCAAATGATACAAGTGTTGTTTTACATTTTTCGTATCATATGGCATAGAAATAAGGAAGCATTGTATGGGCCTTGTCATGAACAGCTAATTCTTTTTCCCTCCAACTGCCATTCACCTGCAATATGTTTTTATTTTACCTACTGATCTTTCTTTCCCCCAATCATTATACTGTATCAGTGTGAAAAGGCTTACTGCTACAATATTATCTACTTAAATGTAAAAGATAAAACTTTATGAACCCTTGTTTCACATCAATTACTTGTTAGAAAATTTCCACAGCAGTAAAGCAAGCAAACAAACAAAAAACAACTTTAGAACTCCATCCTCATCTGCTTGAAAAAGGACACACAAACACAAAAAAGAACCAGCCTTGTAAACATAGAGATGTAACACAATAATACATAAATCAAACATACATCATATTACTGTCATCTACATGAGGAGAACAATTTAATACATACACATAAAACAATCCCATTTTCAGGAAGTCTTCACCACATGGGAGTTCATGTAATAACTTCACAGCCATTTCATTTTGGATGTCACTTTTTGGGAGCAGGGGGATCCGGTTGTAAATTTAATTTTCAATCAACTTAAAGCCCTCCACCTCTGTATCAGTGCAATATCTCTCCCAAAGTGATAAAATGGAACAATGAGAGTTTTTTTGTTGGACAGAAAAGTGTGTAATCCCCCCTTTTTTCACTTTCATAGAATGAGGAAAACCTAGAGGTTGGATGAATTTCTGTCCAAAGATTTGTTTTTGCAAATGATATTCATGCTGACTCATAGTCCAATTTCTTAGTGAGACAATACGACAAACTATATGATCCCATGACAGGCTCGGAAATGACTCTGGAAAGGTAAATTTTACATGTTCATGCATGTATAGCAATAAAGATCAATCTGCTTCACCCCGCCCTCAAAAGATGCATGGTGGTATTTTAACCTTACAATCATATTCCATCAAATTCAATTTACATTATCTCAGTACAAAAATCCTTGAAAGATATTATTCTATACATAATTTTCTGGCAGATTACAGGCAACTGAATAACGTCAAGGTTAATTGCTATTCCTCATCATGATGAATATACACACAACTACTATCAAAATACTTCAAAGCAGAAAGCGTCGTTTTTTTTGTGTTGTTTTTTTTCATTCTCAACTCTCCATTCTTCTCCCCCCTTCGGTAATTCCATTAATTTGCATCTAAATATCTTGCGCTTGTTTCTCATTCATTCATGGATCAAGATTTTTGCATGAATTGCTTTCCTCACATTTGCTGTGTATTCATGCTCAATGTTCATAGTATATGTCAACAATGTGATACCCGGATCTTCTAGAAAGATTATTTTAGGAACAATATAGATCTCTGTCACTCTTGATACTACAGCAACTAGCACAATTCATCTCCATTGATATCAGCCTATCATCTGTCATCATTATAATCGCTCTTCTTTCATCAAAGAGGAAGGAGGTATTTCAAATTAATTTAGCCTTCTTTAGATTTAAAAAAAACATATAATCATGATCTCTAACAAGGGAATGCACAATACAAACTCCCTTTATTGCATATTTTAGGTGTGGATTGTTGTAATCATAGACATATAATAAATTTACTAGACGAAAACCAGCACGCTCATATATCATTCCGCGAATGGCATTAGGCCCCGCCTCTTTCGGATCATTTGAAGGTCCACCTAAGCACCCGATTTTTTTCTCCATTATTCATATCTACTGCGGGTATGGCGCGTATCACTATTATTGTGATACTTTGATTTGTTGCGCATTTGTTGCACATTGTTGCGCATTGATTGTGCATCATTGCGCAGTTTTTAGCTGATGGGCGTAATGTTTTAAAACATGCACAAACGCACCCAACTCCTTGGAATCATCTTACAAAATGAATAATTCATTTTTGCTCATAAATATTGATGGATGCTTAGGTCGGCCTTCTAATGGATCTGGACAAAATGGCGGAGCTTTAGGGGCATGGTTTTAATGTTCATGAAGGAAAAAACAACTTCTTGGTTTTGTTATTCTGTTGTGCCTGGGATGAACAAAATACATGTACAGTTTATGTCATGTTTGGGGTTTTCCATCTGTGTTACCATGTGTTCTCTTTTTTCCTGTTTTTCCTTTTTTTTTTAAAGTTTAAGATTTTCTTGAAATCAGATAAATATGATTTAAACAATCTATCACATCTTTTACCTTGTAATACATACTGGGCTTTACTGTACAGAACACACAGTGTAAATGTGCATTGTATAAACTCAAATTCATGATACAATTTTCCTTTCCTTGAAAGTTTGCTTAGTCTGTGATCGAAACGGTTTGGGGGTATCTTTACGTGGTTTACATTTTCAAAGAGAACAATATAACCTAGACATATTATCTAAAATAAAATGTCAAGTTTACACCAACATTCATACGTAAAACATTATGTATTTTAAAAAACGGCAAAAATTGCCAGAAGAAATAAATAAATACATTTTACAGAGAAAATCTGCTCACAAACCTTAACTCAGCAATAATCATAGAAGTTACAATAGACACATTTAAACCTCTTTCAAATGAAACATGCTCTGAAGAATATTTCAATTTCAGAGAATAGGTATATTCCACATGATAATTTATTACATACAGATAAATACAGGTTTCAAAAGTCAATACATCCAAAACACAGTTGGATAGAAGACAATTTGGTCACACATCAAATTCATGAACAGAAGGATTTAAAATCAATTTTAAAAAAGGCATTCCTATTCATATGAATGATGAATATATAATGGCAAGTGTTAGAATCTTACACAAGAACCGAGAATGATTAAAAAAAAGGTGCAATGGTATTTCCTAATCTCCATGAACATTCATGTTACAAAGATCTTGACCAGTCTGCTTTATCTTTTCTTTCACTCTTCATATTTCGCAAGACCTCATCCAGAAACCGAGACCAACAGAGATCTTTTCTTGTCTCTTCCATCTCTTACAACATCCGCCTTTGGAAATTCCCCTGTAGCATTCAAATAGTAATATACCTGTAATGTCTTGGCCTTATTCTAAACTGACCGCTTATCTCTTATTATCATTCCATGCAGGTCAGGATGCTTACAAATGACTCGCATGATGTCACGCACAGCCAAACAAAAAGCGCCCCCATTTGAGATCTAAATGGCGACATTCATTGCCAAAATCCGCCTATGGAAACACCCTGATGCATGCATTTATGGTTCGCCCCCCTGTTCCAGCTCTTGATCTAGCTCTTGATCATTGCATAAGTGCCATTGTATACATGATTCATGTGATACAATACTCTGTTAAACAAAAACGTGCCCCCCGTCTTGGCCGCAATAGATGACTTTCGCTCTCAACATCCGCATGTGGAAATACCCACTAATATGTCAAACAGCAGGTGTGCACCGCCCATCTGGCCTTGGAAATCCCTTAGAATAGTACACACAACATAAATCATGTTTCACCCCAATTCTAAACTGACTGTCCATGTTTCGATTTAAAGGCAGGGATTTCTTACACACCTGCTTATGCATAACTCCCAAGATGCACTGCCAGACCAAAAGCAGCCCCCTATTTAAGCTGTAACTGGCGACAATTGCTGTGAACATGGTACAATTGAGCAACGCATATTTACGACTCTATGTCATGCTTTTTACCTTGGAAGATATGAAGCCCCCAACTAAGCTTCAAATGATGACCGTGTTATGCCTATAATACACATTAGGCTTTAGGCCTTTATGGGTTCAATTGATGCTCTGTGTATTCAAAGGACACCTCCATTCTCAATACTACATGTATACCATATTTGGTAATTTTGCCTTGAACAGGATATGAGAGTCACCAAATATATTCTCCACTCACATATTGTTTACTTGGATTGATACAACGCCCCCTCTTCAAAGTCTTAATAGCTCACTTGTTCATAAAAATAATGCAATTAAAACAACTCTGTTCCAGTCACGTAATGACATGCGCACTGATACAACATGCGCCCTGATACAACATGCGCCATTGGCCTGTTCTTCATAAATATGCAACATAAAGTAACTCACACCATGCGCATTTATCCCCCAAACGTTGCTTTGCGCAACGCCCCCTTCTCGACCCTTCCACTGGTAAATCCCCCACGAACATGCTATCAAGAACACTGATACAACATGCGCCCTGATACAACATATGCGCCATTGGCCTGTTCTTCATAAATATGCAACATAAATGTAACTCACACCATGCGCATTTATCCCCCAAACGTTGCTTTGCGCACGGATGCAACGCCCCCTTCTCGCCCCTTCCACTGGTAAATCCCCCACGAACATGCTATCAAGAACGCAGTGCGTATCTGTTACTCATTTCCGGCCATGAGAACTTAGACAATGCTCCCTACTCTCAGCTTTATTTGGTAAATTCGTCATGATCATGAAAATGCACCAATCATGAAATGTATAAGCTACAATTATATGTAAATCTTTGTGATCTAACTTTGTTTTCGTATCTTGTGCACTGCGACAATGGACATTACGACATGCCCCTGGATTTCTTGATAGATCTTAAGCACTGTTAACAAACATCCCCTCTGTTCATACTCTTAATTACATCATGAACATCAAAATAGTTCATCTAATCTGGAAAGTTTTATGGCTGATTAGTAGATTATAAGGGAAACTCCCTAGTGTACTATTCCACATCAAGCAGCAAAGTTTAACCACTCTGGAATGTTACATCACATACATACATGATAGTTGGAAGTGATGTATGAAGGACAAGAAAAAAGTCAGCTGGGAGAGGGTTATTGGGAAATCATGAAAGTAGGGAAAGTTAAATGGCATATATCTGTATTGCAGCAGACTTCTAAAGCATTCAAGCCTTTCACTTTCAAACCTGTGGTGGACAAGGCAAGATTGTTTATATCCAATCAACTGGTTATGGTTTACTCCATGAATGTTATCTTTCCTATCAAGTGCTTATTTTCTCGAGACATTTCATCAGACTCCCAATGCACAAATTTTCCACTGCACATCTTCCTGGATTATGCATGCCGGAAACTACGATGGACCATGAAGGACTGAACAGAAGATGTGATCATCCAACAACGACAGAATGAAGCTCATGCTTCACTCCGTGCATCATGTCATCAATCATTTTTTAACTATAATATCCTTTCTGATCATGCCACAAGAAAAGTGTTCCACACTGTCAACCTGCGCCTGACAACAAATACTGATTCAGTTTTTGAAGTGTGTTATAATGGTGTCAACCTGCCTGGTCACATATTGACTCGCCGGTGCTATGAAGGTGTCGGTAAAGTCGTGCCACCTGTTCACAGTCCATGTCTTTGCTGGCTCGTACAATGCATGCTGGGCCTCTTCTACAAGCCACATGTCCTGGAGAGGCTGAACAAGGGGAAGGTCAGTCTCAAAGAGGATGAAGATGAGAAGAACACCGGTGATGAGAATGAGGAGGATAAGGAGAAAGAGGGAGTATGTGTTGGAGAGGGGGGCATCAATGTCCTTGGGGTTAGCAGACTTTGCCATCGATGCTGTTGCCTCGGCCAGGATGCTCTCCATGTGGTGATTGCTCTCCCTCTGGCATACAGGAGACATTGAGGGCGCTTTACTCTCACAGACTCCTCCGTTCCTCTCCTCAGTCGCTACCTCTTCTTCCTCCACTACATCTGGTAGTGGATCCCTGGCATTACTATCAACAGTTGTCAGTGAGGCTGGGGTGGTGACAGCTGGGGGCTGGGTGTCTGTGCTGCTGGAGTCATCCTCGGTATCTGGGGTTGCAAGGGTGAACATCGGCAGATGGGTGTCGGAGTCTCTCTGGGGTGTTGAATGATTCTTGCTTGCCAGTTGTGCAGAGAAACCTATGAGGAGGTGTCAAGATATTAGAAAATATTAAATAAATGTCATCCACATCTTTGACTTCATAGTAGCCCCAAAGCTCTCAAAGATGTCAACCACCTCAAAACAACAGAAAGGGAAAGAAAGCCAGGAGAAGGTATAAAAGGGTATATAAAGGGAACATAAAACAGATGAGAGCATAAAAGAAATGGAAATTTGAATGTGAATGCGTCTCCTATATGCCTCACCCTATATTAAGTAAATTTCATGGCTAAAACTGTTCTTGAATTGCAGTAATAATCAGAATGCAAAGACCTATAATTAACACATGTTAATCGACTGTTTTGACCTTTGACCACTAAGC
This sequence comes from Echinometra lucunter, assembly GCA_029962745.1. Classification (NCBI taxonomy): domain Eukaryota; kingdom Metazoa; phylum Echinodermata; class Echinoidea; order Camarodonta; family Echinometridae; genus Echinometra; species Echinometra lucunter. The sequence goes on from CM057156.1 coordinate 7,301,080, forward strand.
CCAAAATCCAATAAGATCGTCTTCATATGGTAATACATTCTAGCACCAAATTTGAAGTTTATACTTCAAATGGTTTGAGATAGCACTTCTTTGGCTAAACTTGAAATTCCGATCTTTGTGAACTTTAACCTTTGTGAACTTTGACCTTTGACCTGTGTACCCTAAAATTTAATCAGATTTTCTTCCTATGGTGATCCACAATAGCACCAAGTTTACAGTTCATAGCTTAAATGGTTCTTGAAATATTGTTTTAAAAAACTTGACCTCAGTGACCTCTGACCTACATAACCCCAAATCTCATCAGATCATCTTTCTATGGTGATCCATACTAGGACCAAGTTTTGAGTTTATATTTCAAAAAATTCTTGAGATATCACATTAACAAACAAGCGGGACGAACAGATGGACGGTCGGACGGACAACCTGACAAAATTATGCTTCCCACACCACCTCCTGTGCACAGAGACATAAAAATTACTGTGGTCAAATACAATGAAAAGGAATTAGAAAAGAAGTATAGCATGCTCTATCTTTTAACCTACCTTCAAATGTACTTGCATCACTGATTGGTCTGAGACTGTTTATCTGTAATGACCGTCTTGGTCTGATAAGAGGGGGACTCCTGTTTACAATTAAAAGAAAAAAAAAACTCTCTTACACGACAGACTTTACTTTCAAGATCCACAACATGACACGCAAGTCGTATTCAACTTTAAGAACCTCTGGTAAAAAGGAAAATGATACACAAAACATATGACTTTACTACTTGACAAATGATATTGAGGAATTACAGTTCAACTTCCTTGTTTCTTTCTCAGAGCAAGTACTTCACAACTTTTGCATTCACAGGAGACTAAATTTCATTCACAGCTGAAACAATACGGACAAAGTAAAATTGAAACACTGAAATCCTGGGATATTACAGAAAAATCTCACCAGAGATGTATATTGTAAGAGAGAAACCTGTGGTACTGAATAAGTTACCAAATGAAATGATGATGGCATAATGCAAAGAATAATGAAATACAAATCACAGACTAGACCAAGCCTGCATTGTGCTAATTATATCTGCAAGAAACAATACTAATATCTCTACTGTGAGGAAATTGAAATGCAATTACATGTTAATGTATTACAAAGCAATTAAAAACAATGTCTCTACTTTACAGTCTATCCACTCTCTCAGGGAGATCCCCAGATTTGGCACTATATACCGGTATATATATATATATATATATATAAAGGGAATACCCATGTCTGAGTAGTGCCTTCTGAAAACCATAGGTGGTGTTCTGAAAATGATGTTCATTTATGTTTAAGACAAGTGAAACGCTCTTGGCCGTCTTGCCTGCATAAGGCAAAGGCAGCATTCTTGTTTAGTGAAAATTGTGGTGGGAACACATGAAGGAGGCTACCCCTGACCTTGACTTTGGGACTTGAAATCGGTTCCAAATGATTTGTTACACCTGGAAACCCCTTTCAAGAAGCTTCATGAAATATGAATGAATACTACGTAACCTCAAGGCGCTTTCAGAAATGAGGTTACTTTGTGGCACCACTTTGTGTGCACACATTTTTTTGTGTACAGGTTTATGGGGTGTAGGGCGACATTTTCGTGTACAGGTTTATGGGGTATAGGGCGACATTTTTGTGTCACGTTTTGGTTTGCTGCCTGGCTACAAAGAAAATCTGCACCAAGCAAATTCCTAAAAAGTTAGCACAAAAACCGTTGCCATGAGATTGTGTTGTGTTGACGCCCCCCCCAACCTCCCCCCCCCCCCCCCCCCCCCCCCCCGTTCCTAATATTAGAAATGAATTACTGTAGCAGTCATACCAATACTGTGAATGTGACTACATGTACATCTTATCTTTTAATTAGACTTCAAAATATGTTTGAAGTTGATCATTGATGGTTTCCATAACTCACTCATTTTTACAGACATGAAATGTTTTATATTTACTGTACACAAATGGTGTTTACTTTACATTTTAGAGTGAAATTCCATTCTAGTACATGAGTCTCTTCTAATGATAAACCATCACTAGGTGATATATCTCGCCCATCTATCGTTATTGTTAACCTTTTGCAGCAATTTACTAATAAAAATATTTTCTTTTGGAGTATTTTGCAGCAAATCCCCAATATTTCCAACACATTACGCCTAACACAGTCCAAAGTCCTAACCCATTTATTCTTTGAAGCAGCAATAACATGTATATGACCCCCAACATGAAAAAGTATTCTTTTTATTGCTCTATGTGTTTAAGCTTACCCTTTTCTCATGAATGCGTACAATTTGGCCAAATTTACTGGTGAAAAATATTCTCCAAGGTATTTACCAGTCATTGCTTTAACACAGCCTCAAACCCATATAAGCATGCGGTATACCCTTGTACTTTTACATTACATATTGAAAGCAGCTGTTTGATCTCCTACCGCGAAGAAGTCACCATTTCTTTGCTTTAGGTGTTTAATCTTGCCCTTTTCTCTAAAAAAGTGTGCATTTTAATGCAATTTATTGATGAAAAACATTGTTTTGGGAGTATTTCCCGTTTTTGTCCAAAAATGCTAGGTGGTATTTACCAGTAAATACCTGTATTTACCGCCCGGTATTTCCCGCCCTGGTATTTCCCGCCCCGGTATTTCCAGCCCCGGTATTTACCGGCCAACCCTGATTGGCATAAGTGGTGGCACAAAGTCACCTCATATCTGAACACACAAAATGTGTGCACACAAAGTGGTGCCACAAAGTCGCCTCATATCTGAAAGTGCCTTAAGCTTTTGCAACACAATTCATGGTAAATGACCTCAAATAACCGCTGACCTTGACTTCTGACATGAAATTTGTTCCACATGATTTGTGTTACTTGATATCCCTTGTAAAATGGAATTCACACAAATGCTTTGAGAATGAGGGTAACAATTCCAAAATTTAACCTTGTTAAGTTTTTAAAACATAATTTCAGTTTATTGACCTCAAATGACCTTTGACCTTGACTTTGTTACCTGATATTTGTTCCAAATGATTTGTGTTACTTGATAACTCATGTGGCCAAGTTTCATAGAATTAGAACAAATACTTTTGAAAATGAGGGTGAAAATTAAAAAAAATTAACTGCAAAGTTAAGTTTTTGAAACATAATGCAAGTTTATTGACCTCAACTGACCTTTGACCTTAACTTTGTTATCTGAAATTCGGTCCAAATGATTTGTGTTACTTGATAATCCATGTGGACCAGTTTCATACAATTAGAACAAATACTTTTGAAATGAGGGTGAAAAGTCAAAAACTTAACCTTGCAGTTAAGTTTTTGTAACATAATTTCAGTTTTTTAAGTTTATTGACCTCAAATGACCTTTGACCTTGATTTTGTGACCTGAAATTTGTTCCACATGATCTTTGATACTTGATAAGCCTTGTATACAAGTTTCATGAAAATTGAACGAACACTTTTGGAATGAAAGTATTTCTTAAAATGTTGACGCCACCGCTGTCGGAAAAGCGGCGCCTATATCTCGCTCTTGCTACGCAGGCGAGACAAAAATGATGCCAATTGTTATAACAAAGTGAAATTGCACAGAATAATTTTATCATTTGTGCTTATGCAGTTTTTTCTTCTAACTTTCAGTGAACCCAGGCCAGCTTGGGCAAAAATTAAGCAATGACTGGGCCAAATTTTTATATGTAATGACAATGGACACCATTTTTTTTAAATAATAGAAACAATGATTTCAGAATACCATCCCAATTCTATTGTCACTCCTGAATGTGATTAATGTATACATGTACCTTCTGAGTTCTTAATACATTTCTACAGGGTTTAGAGACACTATCAACATAAGCAGCAAAAACACCACCGATATGTGGTGATGGAAAAATGCCTTAAGAGAACAAGAAATGGTACAAAGATTCCATAGAGAATCACATCAGTAACAAGATGTATTTTTTACTTCATGCAGTCAAAATTAATGACTCCACCATTGCCAGATCTGAAATAAATCACACAGTGAACTTCTAAAATTTAAAAAAAAATTGGTAATCTAATCAGACCAATGCCACTCCCATATGCACATATGAGTTTAGTTTGAACTTGGTATGTTGATTGGTTCTTAAGTTGTCGCAAGAAAAAGCCATCCAAACAAATCATTGTCACTTCCAAATTCATGAGTCCAGTCCACATTTTATCATCCGTCAGTTGGTTTTTAAGTTATTGCAAGAACAAGCCATTTTCACATTTACAATGACTTCTATGACCTTTGACCGTATGACCCCAAAATCTAATCAGATCATTGTCATTCCCATATGCATGCATGAGCCAAGTTTGAAGTTGATCCATGAAATGGTTCTTTTAGCGAGAACGAGCCATTTTCATGTATACAATGACTGCTATGACCTTTGACCTCATGACCCCAAAATCTATTCAGATCATTGTCACTCCCATACACGTATGCCTACACGAGCCAAGTTTGAAGTTGATTCGTCAAATGGTTCTTACGTTATCGCAAGAATGAAAACAGGACAGACGGATGGACGACCCGACACATAATGCCTCTGGCGGAGGCATAAAAATAACTTGATTAAAGATCAGTTACAAATTTAATGCACCACAGACTTTTATCACTTGAACACCTGATACTGAAAATAGTTCATCTAACAGGATATGCAACTCTCAACCTATATTTTGACTTCCTACATCAATAGGACTATTAATATACAAGATGAATGCAACTGCATTTCCTATGTGCTTCCACCTATATTCATGGCTCAAACTGTTCTTCATATACTAGTACTGTGATAATCAAAATAATCTGCCTATATGAAAATTACATGTTTATTAACCTTTTTGAAATTACTATTATTATTATTATTGTCATTTTTATTACTATTATCATTATCATTTTCATACATGTAAATACTATTACTATCATTATCGTCATTAGGGCAATTCCACGTTAACTGACGTTTACCGCTTTCACACCAAGGTACGGTCGCAGAGACCGAACCCAGCAACCGATCGGACGTGCTTTCACACCGCCGTCAAAATTTGGTCAGGCCCTGAGCGATCGGTCGCAGTATGGCTGACCTAGCCGGAAGCGAAGTAGAGATAGCGCGTGGGCATGTATGGGGGATCATTGCATTTCGATCGGCCGCAGAGCACGATGTGCTTTCACATCAAGTTTGCATCGGTCGCGATCGGTCGCTGAGTACGATGAAATCCTTTCACACCATGGTTTCATCGGTCGCTGGGTACCGTCTCTGCGACCGTACCCAGCGACCGTACCTTGGTGTGAAAGCAGTAGTTATCAAGATAGAGTAATAGTGGTATTTTTTATACTGTAGTTTTGTGAATGACACTTGCTTCGGCTTTTAATTACTATAGATAAATAAGTTGATAATGGGGAAGAAACACATGGACAGTTTTTACCTCAAACTGCATTTCTTATCACACAGCAAGCGAAAAAGGGGTCGGTAATTGACGTTACGCAAAAAGACATGGAAAATGATGGTGTCGTATCAAATTTATATATCTCATGTCTCAGACTTGTAGGGATTATGTAATTCATTTGACATTACACCTAGATTCCTGGGAAGAGATGGGCAAAATAATGAGCCATTTGAATAATTTGTTTTAGTGCCATGAAAAACTGACTGAAGACATGTTGGTAACTGACGTTACGTAACTGATGTTACACTTAAATTCAGCGTAGGTTTTGCACATTTCCATTAGTGTTTCATTCATTAACTACCCAAAATCTGTTAAAGTAATCCATTAAAATCAGTTAAATGAAAACAGATCTGAGAAAAATGAGTATATATCAGAATAAGAGGCATTTAAAGCACTTTTCCCTGATCATAGTCCCATATGTGCAATTTTTTGTTTGTTTATGTTATTCTCCGTAAGAAGATTGAATTGCAAATTTTTTATCTTAAATGTTTATTTGTAACAAAAAGAAGACTCTGTAGTGATTTTAGATCTTTATTTGGAATTAACAGGGCACAGTGCGACTTCAAATTTTGAGCTCTGTGTCCCATATGTTGTGGATTTGCCCATTAGCATTTATTTGGCATTTTAGGTAAAACACCACATGTGGTGACACAAAAAAGTTCATACATTGTACCTCAAATAGTTCTTGCATAAACAAAAAAGCAGGATGGATGAACAACTTGAAAACATAAAAAAAACTAGTTTCATTTAGCAGCAAGATGTTTTAGAATTCAAAGGCTTTGCACAAAGATCTCACCATAAATATTTCAGAATTTTATAATCAAAGGCATGAACATGATAAAACTACTTTCAAAAAATCAACTCAAGTTAATTTTGAAAGCATCCCCCCCCCCCTCCAACCGGATTTCTGACCATGCATACAAGGATTAGTTTTCCTAGTACAATATTTATCAGTTGTCATTATCGTTGATGCTGCTGTTCTCCTTGCGGACATTCCATGCAAATGCAGGTTAGCTCCCCTTATAATATATTTGGATTTCCATATTTTGTCAAAAGATGGCGCTGGATCTCTTTATCCTCCCTGGTGGTACAAACTTGACTATCGTACATGTAGGTCAACACATAAATCTACAGAAAATACCTACAAATATGTTTATGTTCCAAGATGTGTACAATCATTGGCTGGTAGTATACCATCAAGGACTTGAACAGAACCCGTAACAATTTACACTATCAAAGGCAGGACCTGGGCCCTGTTTCATAAAAAGTTGCTATGATAGCAACTCCTGCTGGAATGGTAACTACCATGGCAACAGTGAGAATTCTGCTTCCTGATTGGCTTTTATAATGAAAATTGCCATTCCAGCAAGAGTTGCTATTGCAACAACTTTTTACAAAATGGGCCCCTGATATATTCTTTATTTTGTATTTCAACAAGGTGGCAACCCATCTTTTTATTATCTCAATTTTGGTGGGCATACTTTGCACATTCACTATTTTCTGTTATGTGTATAGTTCAGTTGTTTGATCATTGTTCTTTATTTCCCTATTTTTCATTGCTCCTATAATTTTTGTAGTTGTTGTCAATGTTGTTGTTTTATCTGACAGAGCCCCATGGAAGACTAGTTTCTTTTAATTGTTTGTACATGTATATAATTCTAACTTTGTGTTATTATTCAATTTATCATAAAGCTGAACAGGCTACTCTGTATAAATATAAGAAATAAATAAAATAGATAATATCAACCAATAAACTCTTTTTCAAGACAGATGCCACAGAATGGCAGCCCTTCATAATTTGTGGGTAAAAGCATCTCCATCATTTCCAGGACCAGCGCTCAGCAACAGTGACGTGATTGTCAGTGATCCAACAAAATTTCAGTCAACAAGGATATTCCAAGTCTGGACATTAAGACAGTATCTGGGAAATACATGCATGAGAGCCACATGAAAGCACATGGAAGTGAACAACTACATTGAAAGAGTAGATTGAGAAGTTTTATTTTTTTCTTTTCCCAAGGATTTAGAATGTAATCAAATAGCAAGTTTCAAATAGTAGATTGACAATTTGGTGAAATGGGACACCTTCACACAACCTAATCTTACATAAGGATTGCTTAATAAATGCTGATATAGACAGCATGACTATAACATGGAACAGATCCTACCTTGCAACTGTGGGCTCTTTCCTCTCTAAGTGAGTGCTGTGTTCCAATGCTTCTTTCTGGGTAGTACCACTGAAAATAAGACAGATACAATGCGAATGTCATTTTGACAAAGATATCTTAACTTTAAAGACATTCTGTCGTGGGCTTTCATGGGGAATGGATCATAATTTGCTGACACCAGACTTCGTGCGTGAAAAGTACTGGAAATACCTGTAATAGAGCAACATTTCTGGAGCACAGCAAAACAAGCTGTCCCACCATAAACATTCCTCGGCCTGCTTCGGGCATTCTCGGGCCAGGGAAAGTGAGATAATGACTTTGCCATATGGGGCAAAGGGTGGAATATACAGAGCATTATATAAGGTCTGTTGGTCATAAAACTCATAGTGATGGACAACACCTGTTACTGGGTAAGCACCCATGGTGTCAAATTCCCCATGAAAGCCCACGAGTGAGCGACTTTAAATCATATTTTACTGGTACATATATCACACATTCATGTTGCAACAACCATCAATATCTAATATATAGCAATTAAAACATATAAAAAGATGCCTCATTCTTGCCCTCTAACCCTTCCAAGGGCAACAAAAGAGGTGGCAAAAGAATATCTTTCCTTTAAGGACTTGTTTACTGCAGATATTTTCCATATCTCAATTCATATATCATAATCCAAAAGAGTAGAAATGATTACTCACCTGAAGCTATATCTGTTTCTCCTCAGAAAGCTGTTTGTTCTCTTCAGTCCTTTTGTTACTCTGCTCCTGTATACAAAAACAGCAAATAAAAAGGAAAACATACTGCAATCACAAACTTCCATATAAAGAAGCTATCCTAGAAACGAAAAGATGAAAATATATACTTTCTCTTTCTTTTATACAGCTCTGCAATGGTAAAAGCACATGTGTTCTCAGAGGTCTTCATAATGCATTCAAACATCAGCAGATATTTTATACATGAACCAGAAAAATTTATATATATGCAAAATTCTAAGATATCAGTGAATGTTTACAACACTAATTTTGCAAACCTGCTTTGGAAATTGAGATAAATACTGATAGAAATTATTATTCTTATCAAATAAAAATAAGTTCAACAAGACCAAGGCTGTGTCCCATCACTCACTGGTAGAATCCCTGGTTCTCTATGGCGCATTTCCATAAATGTTCAGCTGCCGCATCAGTACCCAAGAAGTACCGGTGGTTGACTTTCTTCTGCAAAGAACAATCAAAAAGTGAGAATAATTGCTGGAATCATTCTTTACTAGTTCAATCATCTCTCATGGTCGTATTGTGGAATTTTCTCAATTTTTATTGAGTGAAACTTTTGTAACAGCTCTTCTCTACTGCTGTATTGTCCAGAAGATTGGGCAAGAAGTTTTACTGGAGAAAAATAATCAAAAAGAAAAATAATAGATTTTGTTTTTAATGACAAACAAAAACAAAATCATATAGCTTCATTACAGGGATCAATAAAAACTTCAGTAGACTGGAGGGCCAGAATTAAATTTAAGGGATTTACACAGTGCAGTTTGTCTAAATTTTGAAAATTTTCAAAGGTTCCCTGCAAATTGTTTAACACCCATGTGTACTGGACATATGCTAGGACCAAGACCTGGGGATTGTATGACAATAAGCAAATAATCACCGTTGGTGAAGGTGATGGACAAACTACATGTATCACTTCCGAGGTGATCTGGATGCAGCTATCTTTCCGAAGCGAAGCTTCGGAAAGATAGCGTGTACATCTAGATCGCCGAGGAAGTGATAGTTTGTCTCATTGCCTGAAACCAGAAGGTGATTATTTGCTTTATATTCCACATCTGAAACCATTTAACTGTAAATAAAGAACATGATAAATTTTCTTTTCTATCAGAAAGAACTTGGCTGAAAAAAAAGATGGTTTCATTAAAGAAAAGAAGTTAAGTGCATTCGCGCACTCTTGTTTTAACGCATATTTTGTGACAGTGAACAGTACGTGCGCGACTTGCTTGGCCTCAGTGGCTCCATAAGTCATAAGCTAATTGTGACGTCACAAAAGAAGCAAAGATGATTTGATGGCAAAAATTGATGACCAAAAATGATGGCAAAAATCACACAGGGGTTATGCACTTTTATTTCGCATATACCACAAAATACTGATAACACGTTGTGACTCTATGGACTGAAGTGATCAGCGAAACACAAAAACTGCCAACACTACAGGGTCACGCACTTTCTTATCAGGTGGTGATTGATGGCGAAACTACACTTTATCATGTGATTCACTTTTGACCAATCCTACAGCAACATTCTGAGTATGTGGAATATAAAGTCTAATAGTCAATAGCCATCCAATACCCTTTCCATATGTACTGTTTTAGCAGTGATTGAGGCTAGTCTAAATTTGGTGATGTAAGTGTTTGCCTTTATCATACGCAGTGATGTAACTGACATCATAATGTTAAGCGTAAGTGGTGCACCTCAATGTAGAGCATTATGGCGTAATAATGGTATATAAGCACCACTTACGCTTGGAACTTTAATTGTTTGATAATGCCGCATGCAGCTCGGTGGTCCAAACTGACATTGGGTGGCCTAAATTTTGGGAGCTCCAGGACCGCCAAAAATTTAGGCCACAGTTTTAACCCATTCGTGACAGGAATTATTTAAAGCCTAATTTGATCAGCTTTTATTCTTCAAATTGACAAAACTAAAATTTTTCTTTTATTGCTACATTTTTAAAATAAAAAGTCATGTATCCGAATTAAATATAAATTGGCAAAAAGTATGAAGAGAATTCTGCATCAAAAGTTATAAGGCCAAACCACATAATGTGGACCCTCTGTCACGAATGGGTTAAAAGAATGATATTCTCACAAGGAAATAATTGTGTAAGTTGATAGTCTCATTTAATACCTCGTTAAAGATAGCATGGATGATGAGAGCTCTACCATCTTGAGAGAACTTCCTGATAGTATCCCACTTGAAGGTCTCAGCCAGCATGCTACCACGGAACAGAAGTACTCCACGGAATGTCAATCCAAGATAGAGCTGAGTTCCATACATGTCCTAGTCAGCATAATTAACAAAGCAAAGAAAGAATAAATGTTTTTATATTTTAGATCAGAAATTAATCCTGTAGTGATTGGCTCAAAAACCTTCACGTAATCATTAGTATTTTCAGCTATTTCAGAATGTTGGCATGAAGGTTTACTATTTGGGAAATGATGTCACTTTTATGATGACATTTTCCAAATAGTATATACTATTTGTGAAATGATGTCACCATACACGAAATCAATGCACAAAATGAAATATTCAGTGGGCATACGAGAGCGCAAGTGCGTACTGCGTACCATGGGTAACTCTAGCAGTGTCACAGCTACTGCGTTTCTCAGTTTCTGATCAATTTGCAGTTTATCCGTACAATGTTTGGCAGTGTCATTCAAGACATTGGTTAACATTGTTATGATTTTTAAAAATCTTGTTTTGTTACTTGAAAATGGGATAAACATAAGGGTTATAGTGTAAAAATACTAGTCTGAAAGTTTCGAAGTATAATATCCACAGGAAGTATTTTTTTTTAAATGTGAACCAGTGTTTGAAAAATATACGAGGGTTGGTTGCACAGAATGGACATAGGGAGTGTGCATGCGCATATGACTCCCTTACCGTACCTTGTGTATTGGCGTATCACACGGCGGGAGGCACATAACGGCATTTTCAAATTCAAGCAAAGTGGTCCTCTTAGTGATTGTCTCGTGAGACGAAGGATAATAAAATTGCCGTTTGCGTCTAACTTACACTTTTTCATTCCAAATTATGGTTGGTTTTAGGGTTTTTGAATACAAATACAAGTACCCATACACATGTTTCATCTTAATTTGAGAATTTTTTAAATCAGCTACTCACAAAGTTAGCCAGTGCCTTTAAGTATTCAATAAGACAAAAATATGAAATAAAGAATACTGATTTGATGTGATTTGACTGAATTATTTAAACAAGCCAGTTCACCTACTCGGCCAATTTACAGTGGGGCCGTGTATCAATTAAACAAAAATGATTACATGTCAAACATCAATAACATGCACAAAATATAGAAAATAAAATACATAAAATACATATTAATCTTGATCCGAAATATAAAACAAATATACTCTGCCATAATTTCAAGTTTCTGGTTAAAACTATGGGCCTCGGTGCCTCCAATAGTACCATTCATTAGTACTATTTCGGAGTCACCTCTTGCCCATAGTTTTAACCAGAAACTCTCAAGGCAAAGTATATTTGTATATTAAATCATAGATACATGTTTAACCCATAGCAGTACAGAGCTTTCTTGAGGTCTAAATTAATCATCTTCAATCCTCAAATTGGCAACACAAATTATTTTTTTTCCATGTTTACATAGCTTGAAAAAAAAATATGGATGTAACATAAACCAAAGTGAAATATAATTGTAAAATTGAATCAGAAATTGCCAATTTGAACACAGAAATAGTGATTGTATATTATTCACTGCATTGCCAATTTAAAGAGTTTAATGATTAGTTACACTTAAACTGCTCTAATTCGAGAATGCCACACCATACAGCGATGGGAATGGGCTCAAATTTGTCAGTGCATTTTTCTCTTTCTGCTCATGTATGATATGTACTGCCCAACATTCTGGACCAACAGATACTGCAAAAGCGTCTCCTAAAGGTGGCACTGTACCTCTATGGGTTAAAGGACAAAGTTGAGGGCTGGGGAAAGAGGGGCTTTATCCATCCCACAAAATAAGACACTCACAGATGTCACACATTCATCGAGTACACATTAATTAATTGGTTGGAAATCAAAACTGGGCCATATGTCAATATATTTCTTATTAGAAAGTTGGTTACTAGTTATTGAGTTAGCTGCAATTAAGTTGGTCAAAATCATGAGTTTAAATATGCCATCATTTCCTTGTTGAAATATACACTCAACAAAAAAAGAAAGTAAACACTTTTCAAGTTCAGATTTTTCATAGAATATATTGATAAAAATCAATATATTATATATCAAATTATAGGAAATTCAAAGGTCTTTTGATCTGGTGGGTGAACATAAAGAGAAATTTTACGCATGAGCGAACATATCCATTTTTCTCTTCCAAGCTACAAAAGGAAAAATTGCAAAATTGGACAGTTTGCCATTCATGTGTAAATGCCCTTCCACTTAACAATGGGAGCAAAAGGTTAAACTTACACAATGTAACGGCATAATAATGAGCCTTTGCTCTCTAAATCTCTTTCCAGATCCCTGAATATTAAATATTGAGGTCCCTGTAAGGAATCTACCATCCAAATATGGTTATAAACGGGTAAATGGTCGCAAAGTTATTCAAGTTTCATAAGCACTACGGATGGATGGACAGTTGACGGACCGATGCCGCTAAGGATTCCTTAGTCTTGCTCCACCTTGGTGGCTCGACAAAAACTTAACCCAGCATTCTAGAGGTTTATGGTTAAGAAGTTTGAAGAAAATAAAGGGTAACGTAGGAACTCACAATTAGTGTGTTTACGGAATCAAATGGCTGTTCAATTCCGTAAACATCCTGATTCGCGTCCTCACGTATGTCGACCAGTCCACCTCACTAGCCCCTTTTATGCAAATTGAGAGTTATTTGAACCTGCAATATCTCTTCACAGAAGTAATATTCAAGTTCATATTTTGAACATAGCATAAGGCTTGTTATCATAAGTCAGAGCCCAATTTGACTGCAGCCTGGAGCGGGATTCCCACTCGGCATCTTTTGTTCCACTAATCCCTTCTAATCCTCCTATCCCTGTGAAGACAAACAATGGGGATCTGGAAAGCTGATGTAAATACCTCGGCAGGAGAAGCCGATAAAAACCAATGGATGCTCCTTGTGATAAGCTACCCAATGATGTTGAATCCCTAACATACATGTACAAAGCAAAATATCTTTGGGTGATTGTTATACTCTGAATCCTTCCTTCCTATATCATAAAATCTTTAATTTGGGGCTTGAACTTTATGTTAGCATATTAAAGGGAACCAAAACCTTGGGGAAAAATCAATTTCAATGAATAGAGAGGCTGGAGAGAAGCAAAAAAAAAAAAAAAAAAAAAAAAAAAAAAAAAAAAACGTTCCATCAAAATCGGTTACAAAATGAGAAAGTCATGAAAGTTAGAAAAGTCTCAATTTACTTTCTATGGCTATCCTCAAATTAGCAATGTTGCTTCAAAATGGCAGGTTTTTGTGGACAACTCTTAATATATTTTCTACACAAAATTTCATATTTTCTCTATTATCTCTTAAGGTGCAGCCCGTCTCCTTCTGAGCTCAAGATATATCATGCAAAAATATATTTGACACAACATATGTTGAGTTCACAAAGACACAAGCAGCATCTTAAGAGATAATGGAGAAAATATGAAATTTTGTGTACAAAACATATGAAGAGTAGTCCACAAAAACCTACCATTTTGAAGCAACGTTGCCTATTTAAAGATCACCATAGAAAGAAAATCAAGATTTTTCAAAATTTCCTATCTTTCTCATTTTTTAACTGATTTTGATGGAACTTTTTAAAAATTGCTTGTCTCTATCCTCTCTTTTCATTAAAATTGGTTTTCCCCAGGGTTTTGGTTCCCTTTAAACTATTTGCATGATGAGAATTTCAGTAACTTTGGTGACTGTATGACAAAACTGCCCCTTATTTCTTGGTTTGCTTACCCTTACTAGATGGGGGTCCACTCCATAGGTATCAAGCTTGTGTGCTGTCTCTATGAACTTGAATTCAGCCTGTGGTGGTGTCATACCGCTGCCAATAAAAAACAGTATTATCATATGGTCAATGAACTTCACATGAAAAAACCTATTTTTCTCATACAATAAGCATGCATACATGAGTTAAGCTTATAGTCCTAGGCCCTGTTTCATAAAACTTTTTATCAGTAACAACTGCCACATTTCTATGATAAATTTGCTCCCAGCCAATCAGATGCAAGGATTTCAGCAGATTATAACAGTCATTACAACTTGTTACTGACAACAAGTTTTATGAAATGGGGCCCAGGTAAATTTACCATGTACAGTCTATGGGCACACACTGACAAACTTCTGACAGTAAAGTTTGTATTATTATGGAAGCAAGACAACAGTGAATATGAAGTGGAGGTGAAAGGGGACATACATGTACAATGTACATGCAACTCATCACAATGCACTATGAATAAGTTCTACACCAGTAACTGTTCATGAAAACAGTAATACCCCTCCCCCCCCAAAAAAAAAAAAAATGGTAATCTTGATTATATACATGTAGAAATTTACCAGTACATTTCAAGTGCAGACAATATTCAAGCACTGAAAATGTACATGTATCCGTAAATTGATTGGTATTATTACAAAGAAAATTTACTTCCACTGTACATGGAAAAAAAAGGAAAATGCACTTTTCTGCATTTTCATGTTTCAGATCTTTTATTTCCTCTATTTTTATTTGTCATTAATATCATATATCAATACATGTACATGTATCTTTAATTTGTTTATTCATTACTAATTCTTTTTTTCCTCTTCCAATTCATGAAATTGACACTTAAGAAAAGCCAATAGAAAACCTAATTTCTGGTGAGCAAAAGTACTGTTAACCTGCTGTGCACTTACTGTACAAATGCCAACTGACTTCATTGGGATGTCAGTGAAAAATGCTGCCACTTTTAAACTTATTCTTATGTAAATGAAGTGACTGAGAACAAAGCTGGTTGGAGCTTCATTCTGTAGCTACCATTGACAACAATGCTTGTGTTCTAAATGCATTCCAGTTCATCTATTTAAATCAAGTGATTGACGGAGACTTGACAAGGTGCTACTTACAGCAATTAAATGCATGCCCTATTGATCAACTTTAGAGTGACCTAATAGTATATTTTGAAGGAGACTGCATTGTATTACCTTGCCAAAATAAATCACCTCAAATTATTGTGAACAGACAATATTTTTCTGCTTGAAGTAAAATGTTATATGTGTAGTTTATATGTCATTTTGTTATTTTTATTACTGAATACATTAAAGGCTTTTGCAACTGTTTACAAAGTATATATATATAGTTCCTTCTGGATTCCATGTTCAATGTAAGGCTCCCACGTAGCCAGGGGGCGATGAGGCCAGGCAACCCCCCCCCCCCCCCCCCCAAAAAAAAATGCCAACAAAAAAATGGAAAAAAGAAGAGAAAATAGTGAAAGAACTTAGAAAGAGGAGCAGGCAAGGAATGATGACAAAGAAAGGTCAAAGCTTCTGCATTTTGCGTGGGAGGCTCCCTACACCCTCTTCCTAGAAAGTGCACTCCTTGACTGTTCGTACCTAGAATGATGGGTAATTTTTTTTGTTTTTGCTTTGTTTTGTTTTTGTATTTTTATGGGGGTATTTCACACACACTAATAGTAGCTGTCCAAAATTTTTCAAACTTTTTATTCAGGAGAATGGTACACTTTGTTTATTCAGAAATTGGGTAAAAGTCACATATACTATACCTGAGGTCTGACTGATGAAGCTCTTCTATCCTGATCTGTAGTTTCTCGGACTGTTTTGGGAACAAGGTGAAGTATGAGACGTAGCCTGGAAGATGTTCCTCAGGGTTGTAATCCTCTAGGTTGGCTATATTATAGGAAAACAAGAATTCATTATGAAATAATAAATGAATAACAAATAAACATATTTCTTAAGACTGTATGATAAGTGTTATCGTCCATTAGTCCAATTATTTTCTAACTACATGTACGGGGGGGGGGGGGGGGGGGGGGGACACTGGTGGGGACAGGATGATTGCTGCAAAAGTATGCACTGAGTTCAAGAATTAAACAAAGAAAAGAATTATTATTTTCCATTTTTGTAGAAACACTTTCATTCAAAATCATAGTAAGACCAAGAACAGAACTGAGTAAGATAGAAAGCAACATATTCATGATAAGATTTTCACATTCTTTCTGTGTACAAAACACAAAAATCCTCTATGGCATGAGGTTACGAATGCTAAAATGGTTCTTTAACGAGACTTGGCAGTGATTCAGGTCTGGTTTCAGGATATACACGTATGTAATACACCTGCTTTATTACTCACACTAGTTTTCTGCAGCTTATCATTAAACCAGCATACGTAAGCTTGCTGGTTTGACCTATTAAAATATCACTGTGGTTGTAACACTTACACTGCACAATACAAGCTCCCAGTAAAGCCTCATCTTGAAAAGAACAGACAATGCGGCCATGAAGAAGGTCCCGCTTCAGCTGCTGGAACAACTGAAAGCGAGTGATTTCCTCCTTTAATGAGTAAGGGTCTCCTGGGTAGAACTTAACCCTGAAGACCACTCTGTAAGGTGGACCTGTCCCTGTAAGGAAAAAAAAGAAGAAAAAACAGAAGAGTAGATGTTATGTAACCACCACATTTTGAGCCAAGTGAGAAAACCAAATAACTTTAGTTTATGTTTTAACAAAAATGTAAGAGTGCAAGATCCCTGATTCTCCTTGTATTTTAGGGCTACAAATTCAAACCAATTTCCTTTCTGTGTTATGAGATTAAATTACTCTTTCCTTCACACTCTTGCACGTGCCAGCAAGAATGGAAGTTTAACCTGCTGCAACCCTTCTGGTCAAGAAATAGGGACAAATGATTTAGAAACTGTCAAAAAAGGGACATTCCTGAACTTCCTATACATGTACTACAGACAGATTTCTACAAAAATGGGGACACGGGGTCGTAATGGTTAATTATTGCCCTTTCCTTTTCCCCAAAATAGGGACTGTCCCTATTTCCTATGGACCAATAAATTAATCTGAATCTGAATTAAATAGTGACAGTTGGCAGGTATGCTGCTAGATGCAACACCTAAGGTTTATCTTAATAATCAAGCCCACATAACATCGCAAAACTGAGTTAATTCATACTTATAAGTGAAATGATTTGGACAAAGCAAATACAGTTTAAAAACTGGCAAACACTGCAACCTCAACAACTTCTTGAATGTGCTCCACTAATCATGTCTACAGCTATTCGCTTCATGAATGTGCTTCTTGGATTAAGGTGAAATCACTTTATCTGTCAATTCATAATGGGATTGACAGAAGCTTAATCCCTAATGGCTAATCAGTGTCATCTTCAACAAAGCAATGGATTATCATTTCAATGAAAGAGGTTTCAACTCTAGGCCCATTCACACACAAGAGGAATTGAAATTTGAATCACGATTTGAATCGCAATCCGAATTTCAGTTTTACTGTTACCGTTCACACACATCGAAAAATCGAAATTTGAATCGCGATTCTAATCGCGATTCACATTCCGATTTTGTTTTTGACCATTCACACATACACACGAGGAAGCAACAGAAACAGGCAGAAGAGCCCGCAAACTTCTCCGCTTATACTTCTGTTATTTACGATCTGGACGGGGGAAAATACACTGACAGTAAAAGGGCTACAGAAGGTGCAGCAACAAACTCAATAATTAAATACTAAATTATTATGTACTATTATACAAAACATTTGTTTACGAAATCAACGGCATCAAGATAGCGTGCAGTGCATCCATGCTTATACAGTGCATGCATCCTGTAACGTAACACACACTGCATACAATGCATAGTGCATGCACAGCGCATCGATCGCACACACGCAAAGAATGATGGGATAGATAAAACCGATTTTCTAATCGCAATTTCGTTCACACACACAAAATGCTCGGCAAATAATTTCGATTATTCGTGAAAAATCGCACTTCTTACTGCAAGTTGAATCGCGATTAGAATCTCGATTATTAGTGAGATTATTCTGTCCACACACAAAAAAAAATCAATTTTCTAATCGCGATTAGAAAATCGATTTTTGAATCTCACTTTTTACCTTGTGTGTGAATGCCCCTAATGGGACCTACCAAATATGGAAAGAGAAGACAGATACACTATAGGCTCAAGGTACGTCTACTTTCAAGAAATTCCTATTGGAAATGGCCAAAGATCCTTGTACACAAGACACATCTGAAGATTGATTCACCAGACTTTATTCATGGAAGGTGTTTTACTTATTCATTTTTTTTTTACTTCTTTTTTTATTTGTAGAGGTGTTGTGGATCAGTGGATAAGTCCCGGACTGTGAACTATGAGGTCAATTCCCATCGTGGCACTATGTCCTTTGGCAAGACATTAATCTACATTTTGCCACTCTCCACCCTGGTGTAAATGGGTACCGGCAGGAAGGAATTGAAATTGGTAGCCTAGCTGAGCCGGAGTAATACTGGAGCGCCTTGAGCACCTCATTTGGTGGATATGTGCATTAGATATCCAATAACATCATTATTATTATCATTATCATTTCAGCATGATGTTTCTTTTTTTTTTGGGGGGGGGGGGGTAACAGTATTACTTCATTCTCACCTTTCAGTTGTTTGAGGGCGTTCTTCTTACAGTCTAGCCAATGCTGAAAATAAAGAAATAAGAAAAATCTGATAAAAAGAGAAGGAGGTTTACGGTTCACCACACGTGGTAAGTCCTGAAAAAGGACTGTCAAGCAACTTAGAGAGAAAGTGGAGGAAGTTGAGTGGGAGAAGAAATGAAAAGGCAAGAGTATTAAAGGGAGAGTGGAGAGTATCTGTCTTGAGAAAGAGTGAAGTCTTGAAAAGGACTGCAAACCAGATGAGAAGGTGATGAGGAGAGAAGGCTCAACGTTCCCCGTCACCAGGAGTGCAAAAAACATCTGTTCTAAAACAAAACTGAAAGTAAATGATGCATGTAGTTCTAGAAACAGAATCATGATCCCCACACAATATACATGATGTACAAGGGTTCAGTTTTAAAAATGCAATGAATTTGAAGGTATACACACAGATGTTCTCCATGTTTACCACTCATATTCATTTTCAACACAAAAACATATAGACCAATTCCACAACGCATGAGGGCAGTAGACTGGTCGCCATACTGCAGTGTATACACAACTTAAGTCAATAGCGCATTACTTACATTCATTCGATTTTTTTCTATTTTGGACCAACATATGCAGATTTCTTTTAATGTTTGCAATGAGGAATAATCAGGGAAGTTCAGGTCACAGCTGTGCGGTGCAAAAAAATGCCACAACAATTGGAGAAAGCTTAAAAATTGGAAGCTAAATGAGTGCGAAATTCACTCGCCTTTGACTCATGAAGCCTGTTTGTGTGAGAAGCCATACTCCATACACAGGTTCCCTGACAAAACTAAGGGGAAAAAGTAACGAAAGTGCAAAAATACATCACACCTTCCATCTGTCAGATATGGCCATTGTCTTATGTCATCTACCCAAGTATCCATGCTTTAGTTTATTGATCTAGAATAAAGTTTATGAAACAATAT
This sequence comes from Echinometra lucunter, assembly GCA_029962745.1. Taxonomy (NCBI): domain Eukaryota; kingdom Metazoa; phylum Echinodermata; class Echinoidea; order Camarodonta; family Echinometridae; genus Echinometra; species Echinometra lucunter. The sequence continues at coordinate 7,321,054 of CM057156.1, forward strand.
CAGGGCATTTATATCTTTCATTGATTTTGTACACAGAGCTAATTGCAGTCAGCTCACTATCACACTGCAGCTATCGCGTCGCCGATAGAGGGCCAAATACATACATGTAAATCGGAGATGGAATTGGTCTATATTGTATTCTAGATATATGTACTTTATCCAGGTGTAATCTTCTGTTTCCCTCTCTTTTAGCCCATTCGTGACAGAGGTCCACATTTTGTGGTTTGGCCTAATATCTTTTGATGCAAAGCCCTAAAAATCATACTAAATACATGAGCAGAAAGAGCAAAAAATTCTACACAAACTGTGCACATTTTGGTTCCGTCAATATTAGTTGTTTCATGCTGAAATTTTTTTAAAGGAAAATAAGCATTAAAATCCTTAAATTGGCAATAATAATAATAATAATAATATGCAACATTTATATAGCGCTTTAATACAAATGTTTCTAAGCGCTGCATATCATTACCCTGGCTTCAGCACGGCTGCCGTGATCAGGCGCTCGAGCATTCAAGGAATTTCTTCCTACCGGGTACCCATTTACTACACCTGGGTGGAGAGTGACAAATGTACATAAACGTCTTGCCAAAGGACGCGAGTGCTGCGGTGGGATTTGAACCCCGGACCCTGTGGTTCAAAGTCTGGAGACTTATCCACTGATCCACAACACCTCCAATATGATAGAAAGTTTAAAAATCACCATTTTTCCCTGCAAATTGGCAACTTTTTGACTTCTCATCATAATTTCTGTCAATTTATATTCATTCCAGATACATGACGTTTAATAAGAAAAATGTAGCAATAAAATGAAAATGTTGGTGTTGCCAATTTGAAGAATAAAAGCTGATCAAATTAGGCTTTAAATAATTCCTGTCACGAATGGGTTAACAGCATTCAATACTGTACATACATCTACATGTATACTGTGTATGTAGATACATGTAGTGACAAACACATTGGCTTGCAAGTCATTCTTTCAATATTTACCTTTTTTTTTTATCTTGCATGTTCATGCAGTCCACAAAATGATTCAGGCTTTCCTAAATCCCTCCCCTTTCTACATTTATATGTACACTGTGTACATACATGTACACTGTATATGTACATGTACCTATACCTCTAATGGGTTCACACGTGTACATACGTGTATTTTTCTACACAATCCCCCTGACCAATGAGTCAGAGTCAACATTATATCACACATAACTCTAAGTCATTAACTCACTTCTTGTGGCTACGTGTATCATGTCAGTGACAACGTCACCAGATCAAGTCACAACACTCACCCTTACATCCCGCTTGGCACATTAAAAAGTGAGTTAATGACAGATATTAAATCTTACTACACACGTGTAGATGCTACACCTGCACAGTGTATACTGTTTTCAACAAACCTACATGTACATGTACATATGTAAAGCAGAGACAACCCACCTTTAAAATACCCAACCCACAACCACTGTACCATAACTCCATACACTGTGGATGCCCTAATCTGTGTTACCCCTAGCCCCTTACCCACACATGTACTTCTCTTGATATTGTTAACTTTCATGTACACACTTCATAAAAAATGAAAGTTATATGAATTTGGGATAAATGTTTTATTCCAATATTTTTAACAATTTCAAAGCTCAGTGTCAATAACCTGCATTGCAACATATTCTCTTTGGTGGTACATGCAATTTGTAATTCAAGGAACACGTTGCACCCTACAAAAAATTTAAAAGTTATGAATGTGGGATAAACCCCCGGGGGGGGGGGGGGGGGTCACTTCCATTAGAGAGTGGACAGCATCTGCGAGAAAAAAAACGCAGAAAAAGGGCATTTTTTCAGGGGTAGGCGCAGAACGAGAGGAATGCGAATAGAGTGTCAAAAACGCCCAAAAATGAAAAAAAGCCCCCTAAATCACGATAATCTAAAAAGGGTATGTAATTTGCACCGATTGCGGGACCAACTGTAACAAGACCCGTGAACGGAAAATCCTATAACTCCTGTGTAAAATATCATGATACAGTGAATTATCTCGAGATAAAAATGGCTCCAAACTTTCAATGGACCCAACTATCACTCTCAAGGTATGAAAATGGGAATATCCTCGTTTTGGGTATGAATATCCCAACAATTAATGAAATCCCTGTTTAAGGTGTGCAAATCTGGGACATCTGCACAAAATCAGTGTTTAGGGTGTCCTAGCGGCCTGCCCTTGAATCCTCGTTTACGGTGCTTTTTTAAGGACAATTCTTGTGGATGCTGTCCACTCTTCAATGGAAGTGACCCCCCCCCCCCTCCTCCCCGGGGATAAATCTTTTACCGTACTCCTACATTTTTCTCTATTTCAAAACTCAGAGTGTCAATAGCTTGTACTGCACACATTCTCTTTGGTTGTAAAGCATGTTGCATGGACAAAATGAGAATGTACATGTATGTAGTTTTAAGAAGCCTAAGCAAAGGTCATCTGATTCATCCCTAAACTCTGTTTTAATTTTGGGGTTCAATGGCATCCTGAAATATAAACTTTTAATACTGCTTAGACTGTAAAGATATACATGTAGTTCCACACTTAAACACAGTAAACTGGTTGACCCACTACCAACACACATCCTAACATGTAACATGGTGACCAAGGAAACTTCGAGGTAACTTCTGTACTAAGCAGCATGGTTCTCGCCAGTACATAACACCCATGGTTACAATACCATGCGTAAAGGGTTTCAGACAAGAAAGAACCATGTGTGAAATTGCTGCACCATACATGGCAACTAGGGTAAAAAAATATTGGAGTATATATTCCTAACAATAATGATAAATGTCACAGATTGTTTTGCTTTTTGGCAATGTATTTTTACTTTTATGCCATTAGTAGACAACTCCTGCTTACCAATAAGTATTTTTCATCCTTTTACTATAACATATATATACTGCCACCACACCTAACTTCAGGTGCTATTCCGTAAAACTTTTGCAATTACCACGCTTTGCGCGGAGTGGGAACTGTGTGTGGATTTTTTTTTCTAGTGAGAACCCTGCTAGTAAGCAGTACAATAAAATGTTTTTTTCTCTCTCTCTCTGTTCCTATGTAAAACTGAACATGTACATGTACATTTATAGAACTCTATAAAAAAAAAAAAAAATACTAAAAAAACAAAAAAGTCTATTTGCTCTAACATCACGGATGCCAACCATGTAAAAAATCACTGCAGTATTTTGAGAGATGAAAAGAAGCATTTTAAGTGGAAAAAATTATTTTCAGTCAGCTTTTCTGCAAAAGTGTACATTGTAGTAATACAATTTTTTTTTTTTTTTTTTTTTGGGGGGGGAGTCTTTTCCATGAAATGTGCAGTATTTTTTATTTAAAAAAACAACATAAAATACTGCAAAAAAGAGGAACAGTTGGCATCTCTGTAACATGTTTCAACATTCTAAAAACTAAAATACTTAGTTATTTACATGTACATGTAGCATGTCAAAGTCCCATAATTACATGGGGCAAACGTTTTTTTTAGGGGGGCAAGTCTTTTTCATGAAACTTGCAGTATTTTTTATTTTAAAAACCCATAAAATACTGCAAAAAAGAGGAACAGCTGGCATCTCTGTAACATGTTTCAACATTCTAAAAACTAAAATAATGCAAAAAAGAGGAACAGCTGGCATCTCTGTAACATGTTTCAACATTCTAAAAACTAAAATACTTAGTTATTTACATGTAGTATGTTCAAGTCCCAATATTACAGGGGGCAAACGTTTGAGTTACTAGTTTCAACACTGCTGATAATCAGATAAGTGTGCCTTTCAAAATTACAGCATACCATGTTAAACTTCTAAAAAAAAGACAGAGACTACAACTCTCCTGTTTTCAGGGGGAGATCTCCCGCTTGGAGTCCATTTTCACAAAATCTCCCGCTCTCCCACTTGAGTTTGAATTTCTCCTGCCCTAGCTATGTTTTTCTTTTTTCTTCTGCCCAACCACCTTTTTGAAAAAAAAAATGAATCTGAATCATTGGATTTTACCTCATTTAGTGTTGTCATATGTTCAAAAATAAGCCTAAGATAACATCAGAGAGCTTCTATAACCCTAAAAGTGGCCTCCAGCTGGAAGGAATTTCATGCTTTGTGCTGGTGATGTGGGCTATACGCACATTGAGTCGTAGTCTCCCATTTGCTAGGGGATCTCGGCGGGAGAATCTCCCGCTTAAGAGGTACTTGGTGTTGGAGTCTCTGAAAAGATGATGAACTTGTATGATCATTACCACAATGATTGGCTGAACATCCCTTCACGGTTTATAAATTTGAAAACATAATGGCCTGCTGAAAACCACATGACCACAAGAGATCTGATTACACACTGTGGTGAACAGAGAACCAGCACATGGTACAGAGTGTATTTATAGAATTTAAGGCGTTTTATCATAATTGTGAAATGCACATGTACCTGACTTGGCAGCATTCCTACATGTAAATAAACACATGAAACAGATCCATAAGCCCCCCCCCCCCCCCTCAAGAAATGAATCCTTAAGGGGGTCCCATTTCATAAAAGATCTAAAAAAAAATCATATTCTTTATCAGGGTTCTCACTAGAAAATAATCCACACACGGTTCCCCCTCTGCGCAAAGCGCAGAAGTTTCAGAAGTGTTAAGGAATAACACCTAAAAAGTTAGGTGTGGTGGCAGTATGTTGGATAGCAAAAAGATGAAAAATACTTCTTGGTGAGCAGGAGATGTCTACTTATGGCATAATAACACAAATACATTGCCAAAAAAAAAAAAAAAAACAATCTGTGGCATTTACCATTAATGTTAGGAATATATACTCCAGTATTTTTTTACCCTTGTCGCCACACATGGCTCAGCAATTTCACATATGGTTCTTCTTGTCTGAAATCCTGTACCCATGGTATTGGAACCATGGGCGTTATGTACTGCAGAGAACCATGTTCTCAATATTCTACTTCTTTTCTGTTCCTCAGAACTCTCTTGCAATAAAGCCCACTTTCTATTAACCCATTCGTGACAGGAATTATTTAAAGTCTAATTTGATCAGCTTTTATTCTTCAAACTGGAAACACCAACATTTTTCTTTCAATGCTAAATTTTTCTTATAAAACATCATGTATCTGAAATAAATATATTGACAGAATGTATGATGAGAAGTCATAAAGTTGCCAGTTTGCAGGGAAAAACGGTAATTTTAACATTTTCATTGCATTGCCAATTTAAGGATTTTAATGCTTATTTTCCTTTAAAAGAATTTCAGCATCAAACAACAAATATTGATGCAATGAAAATGGGCACAGTAAGTGTAAAATTTTTTGCTCTTTCTTCTCATGTATTTGGTGTGTTTTTAGTGCTATGCATCAAAAATTATTGACCAAACCACATAACGTGGACCCTCTGTCACGAATGGGTTAAAGGTTTTGAACTTTGAAGTGTAGAGCTCATTTCAAATTGATTGATGAAACATACATGTAATCCATCCCCCCCCCCTAAAGAAAAAAATCAATCAGAAAGATTAAATGTTTTCTCCCTGCTATACTACATGTATTTGCAATTCTACTCTACAGTTTGCTTTAAAGTAAAGGAAGTACCATATAAAGTATGTACATTGTAGGTGAGTATAGGCCTAATGAGAAATGTTATCAAAAACTAAAACCCGATATATCGGTAACTTGTAAAAACGAAACAAAGAATATATCTTCTGTAGCGATTCTAAACATGCCCGTGCTGGCAATATTGGAATGAGGTCATCTCGAATTTGGGGTTTCCCTACTTCCCAGAAGCGTGATTTCATTTGCCAAATTACCCGTTTTGCCTCCGTTTCATTGGCGATTTATATTTCTTGAAGGCGATTCTGATGACCAGTCAAAACTATTATGATCGTCAGAAAGTAGAGAATTAATTTGTCAGGTGGATTTGTTGTGAAAGAAAAGAATAAATGAAGCATAAATGACAAATTGATGTCAATATTTTGTCGATATAAGATACTAAATAGTGGAAGAGAACAGAATATCGGGAAAAGTCGATATATCAATATATTTTCAATTTCAATATCGGCAATATCGGCATTGAATTAAAATATCATTAAAAACCCGATGTATCAAAATATCGACGGAGCTTGGGTGAAGCACAAATTACTTGAAGAATGTAGGTCAAGCAGGTACGATGTCATACTTTTTGCTACAATGTCATTGCAAACATTAAGCCTTGGAACACAAAGAGAATCTCAGTTACGCTTGGAGCAAATTTAGTATAGGATACATGTATTATGTATCATGTTACAACTTTTGTTCCACATTTTTTCTGAAAGTTATCCCAATAGAATTCTTTCCAAAGTTGGCTTAAATTCAATTTCCTTCCATATGTAAATGCTAGTTTATTTTATCAAGTAAATACTTGATGACATAACTTACCCTTTGTTTGTGTTGGTCAACATAACGCAGCCCAAAATACTCTCTTTCAGCTAGTCTCAGGGCATCACATGCTTGGTCAAGTAAGAACTGTCCTTTACTATCCCTCTGTAAAATGAAAATGTAAATTACAAGCTTTAAAATTTTGGTATTTTAAAGAACTCTAGTATTTCATATCAGAAGTATTTTCTGCAATTCAATTCTTGGTCTTCAATTTGGTAGTCAATCATAAGAATTCTGCACAGATCTCACTAGAGTACACACATCATACATGTCACAGGCCCATGGAAGCAGGGGGGCTGCAGTCCCCCCCCCCCCCCTACACACACACATATAATTTCGGATAAAAATGAAAAAACAAAAAACAAAAACAAAAAGAAAAATTTTCAAAAAGGAAAAGGAAAAGGAAAAGGAAAAAGAAAAAGAAAAGAAAAAAGAAAAAAAATAAATTTGTGTAAGACTTAAAATTTAAATTTCTCAAACAATGACTCGCAAAACCCAAGGGCTTCAGGGGGGCTCTGTCTCCTGGACCCACCTGTTTGGGTTTCAGCCCCCCCCCCCAAAAAAAAACATTCTGCAGCCCCTTTGTTATGGCTATGTTTGATCACTGAATGAATTTCGTGACTCCATAACTTTATGACCGATTTTTTAAAACTTGGTGTCAAAAGATGCGCAAGGCTTGTAAGAAAAAGAGTCTGATAGTGGCCTCGCATGAAATGCGGCAGTTTCAATTTCTCAGCGAAAATTGTTGAGGTGGGGGCCATGACAGCCCCCCTGTTTCTTTGGGGTTAAAACAAAAATCACCCTTTTTCGGTACTTTCTTCAGTACTCTAGACAATTTTGACAGTGCCAATAGATTTATCAGGCTGGCAAAACATATAAATATTCATTATAGAATCAGTTCAATAGCCCTTCAAATAAAATTCTTAGGACTCTTTCAATTTTTGACAAACGATGACTCAGCATTTTTTGGCCACGACCCCTCACAATCGTTCTTTGGCCCGTAGGCCCCGCACTGTCGTGTTTTTCACCCGATTTTCTTAAAAATGGTGTCATATTAATCAGGACAACAAGCTGCTTCAAATGAGATATGTCAAACTTAGTTCTGAAGTATGACCCTTTTTTGACCCCTCTATAGCCCACCTCTATTATCAACAAAATTGAGATCAAGGTTGAGAATGAAGGTGAATGTTGAAGTGCAGTCTACAATACTGTAGACCTACATTCAGATCTCACATCTGATAAGGTCTAACTTCACACATTCACTCCTGGGGGGGGGGGGGGGGGGGGGGGTGTATTGTTTCGGATGAGGGTGTGCGGAAGCCTCCATACCGGGCCGTACCCATTTTTTAAGGGTCATTTTGGCAGAATAGCGTACCCAAATAGGATTTTATATCTCAGATTTGTACTTTAGGCTTAACGACAATATTCATTCATTCATTAATTCATAGGTTTATTCAAAATAAAAGAGAGAACAAGCAGCTGGGAGCCTGAAATTGTTCAGTTTACAATCAATAAGCAAAATGTAATCATTAGTTACAGTGTAACTAAATACAGTGTACATGTACACATACTCTCATAGACAGACTGAAAAATGTACATGAAATGATTAAAAAAAAAAATCTGAGCAAATAATATAGTACTTATGCCAAAAGCTATAAGAGGAAAGGGCACAAGAGAGTGAGCAAGAAGTTAAAGGGGGAAAAGGGAATATGAAGAGAGGGGAAAAAGAGAAATTAGGTTATAAGAGAAGAACAGGGGAGCGTAAGCAAAGAAAGAAAGGAAAAGGGAGAAGGAGGAGAGAGGAGAGAGGAGAAGGGAAAGAGGAGGGAGGGAAAGGAGTAGCGAAGATGAAAAATGAGAGAAAAAAGGCAGGAGGAAGAGAGGGAACATACATGTGGAGACAAAAATGGGATCAAGTAATGATACATAAAAACCTTAGAAGTAAACTAATGTACAAAATACTACTTCCTGATAGGAAGAAATAGAGACAGATGAAGAAAGAGAAGAATAGGGAAAGAAACATGAAGTAGAGAGAGAGAGAGAGAGAGAGAGAGCAAGAAGAAAGAGAAAGCAACATAGGAAGAGAGAAGGAGGAAAAGAAATTGAGAGAAGGGAGAGAGAAAAGAATAAGAATACATGTACATGAAGATGCAGATAAAATCATTTTCTTCAAATGATAATTATAAATATAAAGGTAATCATGGTAAATGGCATATGTGCGAGTGAAAAACTGTAGGCCATAAGGGGAAAAATAGACAACCTATTGAAAAGGTTACCATAAATTGGGCTGATTACAAATTGAACTTACATATTACAAGAGGAACCTTACATGTATATGCGGAAAATGGGATTCTGAAATAGTTAAAAATAGAGGGAGGATTGTAAAATAAAAAGACAATGATACAAAATATTGGTAAAATTATATCAAAATTGTATAAGAGGTAGTCTATAGTCTATACGAATGGAATATTGTACATGTATTCAAACACCATGAATTTAGAAGAATTTTCCTTCAGTCATAATGAATTAAGAAGTTGCAACAGACATGGGATACTGTAGTTGAATTGCTATAGAATGAGAAATTTTAGAATATCATTCTCACACCCCATATACCATATTAGACAAGTAACCCGGCCAGGATTCACTCAAGTTACCGTTACACAGTAAATGACTGTCACGGTCTGATGTCGACATGGTGGAGAATTCTTTTGATAAATTTACATATATTCTCCAAACCCGACGGTTTAATGTATACATGATGTAGAATGTAGTATTAACATCAATCACCAGTTTGCGGTGCTACAGAGGGGTGGGGGTGACTGCCCCCCCCCCACCCCATTTTTCAAGTGACTGAAATGGAAAAGAGGAGAAAAAGAAGAAAACAGATGAACAGTAGACCTATGGGAAAAGAGAGGGTCGAGTCATGTAGGAATTAATTAGTAATTATTTTTCATTGAAAACATAAACTCACATACATGTATGGATCATCTTGCCCCCCCCCCCCCCATCAAAATACCCTCCTGACAGTCACGTTCACAATGATGGTGGACACACTAATCCTCATCATCAATTTATTTGGTTGTCATCATCATCACTTCTCAAGTCAAATATTAAAACACTCGAGATGAAATTGAAAGAGGCATCATCACTCTCATGCATTTGGGGACATGGGGGAAGGGGCTAGTAATTACAAAATGTTTATATCCACACCCATAGACTCAAATCATTATTGGGACAGTGGATGAAACTGATCAACTCCCAACTCTAGGGAATAAAAATACAATTTCCCCTCTAAAACAGTGTTTAAATGTTAGTAATTACATTTGACAATTGATCATATTGTACACTATTGACAAAGTAGTATTGACCATTAACGTTAAAATTACTCACTTGAAATTCCACGTTGATCGACTCCACTTGCTCATCCAACAGTTTGATAATACAGTGAAATCGGTGCTCCATAATGAATGAGTAAATTACTGTAACTTGTATTTTTCCAGGGATAAACTTGATTTATGGCATTTTCCAATCCTTGTGGTATAAAAAAACGGGTTTATTTCAGTGGAAAGTGAGCTCCTCGCAGGTGGTTGAACACACAGCAGCGAGAATGCGTTGGTTGAATATAGCGCGAGTGCGAGTGCACGATGCCGCTCACACATTGGTACAGCCTCGATTCGGAGCAGCTCCGCAAAAATACGCGCTATCTTATCCCTTCATAAAGCGAGCGCACTCTGATCTTGTACAAGAGTCGAGCGCGAGCTTGAGGCTAGGCTAGGCAGCTAGCTAGCTGCTCGTATCGATAACCGGTGTATCACCCCATTGTACCCCAGAGGTTTGGGGGTCGCAGGCTGCCAGCTCAAGCTCATCGAGTAAACAACAGAAAAGGGGAGGGGCTATTTCGATCAGCTGTAACAGTTATAGTGCACAGAAAGAGCTTCACCACACTAGAGTTAAATCAAGAGAACTATTGTAGGGGCTTCACTCCTTCAGTAAAACTTCCATCTCCTTGACTGTCATGTAACTGTTACTGAGTGGTGTGCTGCAATATGATCCTAATAGTGATGGGTGTTAGTGGAAGTGGAAAGTAAGTACAAAATTATATTCAAATTCAATAAATACACAAAATAATGTGTTATTCTTTGAGAGGCAGCCTAGACTGTAGACAAGCCTTGTCAACTCAAAGGGAGGTATTGTCTGTGGAAAAATAGTGTAATTAAATTAGTGGAGGTCAACCAACAAAACTATAGAAGTTAATCTTGATAACATTTCTCATTAGGCCTATACTCACCTCGACTCACTTACATACTTTATACCTACTTTACTTTAATGCTAATCCCACTGTGATATAGGACCAGCCTGTTCATCGATCATAGATTGTCTTCTCCTGTGGTCATACATTTTCCATAACTTACAAAATTGAATAAGTGGGAATTAAAGGAAAAAAAAACCCATTTACAATAACATTTTTAAAATGTTATTTTAAAAAAGTTTGTTTTGACTATACTTGTGATGATTTCAATGTGAAAATTACAGAAATGTTGTGCTCCTTAATTTCTCAGGTCAACTATTGGGAATATGGTTGCAGAAAAGGTATTTAATTTCCACATTTTTTTCATTTCATTTTAAGAGAAACAAAATGTTTGGAATATAAATTCTCAACTTCTTTCAAAGGAAAAAAAAGGATGTTTCATATGGCCAAAGCATATAGTCATTTTAAAGGAGAATCCAACCCAGGCATCAGTGTGCTCTTAGTGAACAAAGATGGCCAAGAAGAGTAAACAGTGAAAGTTTGAGCAAAATCGAACAATCTGTTCAAGAGTTATAAATTTTGAAAGTTTCAGTAAATCCTTATTATAGGATCCTTGAGTTGGCAACTTTGCCAGCATCTGTGATGTCATCCTGTACAACTCTCAATTTATTTTTTACATAATTTTTCAAAAAAATTGATTTGTAGAAATTTCAAGTCAGGAATCAACATAATTCTTTCCAAAGTGCTTGCAGAATTGATATAGCCATTTCATACTCAAACAATAAATCAAAAGAATTTTTATATTTCTTGAAAATAAAGAAAATGTTAAATTCTGTGTACAAAATGAATGGAGAGTTGTCCACGATGACATCACAGATGTTGGCAAAGTTGCCAATTCAAGGATCCCCATAATAAGGATTTACTTAAACTTTCAAAGTTCATAACTCTTGAACAGATTGTCCGATTTTGCTCAAACCTTCACTGTTTATTCTTCTTGTTCTTCTTCATTCACTGGAAGCACACTGATGTCTGGGTTGCATTCTCCTTTAAGTAAGGGCAATGTTAATGTTAGAGCAGGCTGAACATCAATGATCTGCAGACATATACATCATACTCTTCTTTTCTGTATATAGTCATAAGCCAGACCTCACATTCTTCTTCTTCTTCTGCCAGTAGTGTGCATAAACCTCCAAGGAGTATCGTCGCACAACAGTTGGTTGTCTGTCAGCTAATTATAAGTGCTGCTCATAGCAAAGCTCGATGAAAATAAGTCCAAAAATGAACGCATATTCACTATATATACAAATTGTTCTCACATTCATTTCAAATAGGCAGCTATATGATCTACAGGCCGATATGTTTCCTTATACCGCTGTTAATCATTTCTTTAATTTCTCTTTACCTTTCATGTGAGGTGTAAATCTATATCATTTGTTGGGGGGGAATGCCCCCCCCAAAAAAAAAAAAAAATGATAATAGTAAAATAATTATAAGAGACCACTTATTTCAGTTTTTCTCCCTCTCTCTGTCTCCTCCTCTTCCTGATTCTCTCTCTCTCTCCCCTCCCTCCCCTCCTTTTTTCTGTTTCTCTCTCACACATTTCTTTATGTAGAAATGATTGAACTGAAGTATAGAGATTAATTTCATAATCATTCTTTAAAAACTGCTTCACTGGTATCAAGAATAATTGTCCAATTAACCAAACTACTGTTATTTGTGTCTTGATGTTTTTAGCTCAACTGGAACTTTGAAGATGGAGATGACTTTCACCCACCAAGCAACAAAACAAAGCTGTCTTCAGGAGTTCCTCTGAATGATACGGTATTCCTGCTTGGAACACGAGTGTTGATAAGGTCACACTCTGGGCCATAGTCTTTCAGCTACCACCTGAAATCAGGGCTACGTTGCTTAAAACTTACCATTAATGGTAACTCTGCCAGCATCAAGTATAGCTACATGGTAACTTTGCTCAACAATCAAATTTAAAGTTTCCATGGAAGTTACCATTGATTGGAAAGTTATCATTAATGGTAAACTTTTTTGCAACAGGTCCCTGGAGTAGCAGCATAGCTCAAGCATGTGTGACATCCCTGCCCACCCTCACTTCATAATTTCTGCGTGCAATTTGGGCATTAGGGTTTTTCTTTCCAAATGCGAAAAAAAAAAAAACCATCCTTTTTGTACTTGTTAAAATGGAACCCGTCTTCCTGTCATTTCATATATTTCAGAGAATTTTTTTTTTCTCCTTTACACTTGTTGCAAATTTTTGGCATATAGTCAGCAATTCTGGTCCAAGGAGTACACATAAAGGGCTTAGTCACTTTGCATAAATTTGTAAATTATCACCAAGCTGGAGACACGTATGCATTTCTCTTCCTTCACTTTTATGAAAGGCACATTTGTCCGGTAAAAACTGAAGAAAGTAAAAACAAAAAGTACATGTATTTCTCTTACCAGTCTCAAATGTCTTTTCAAGCTTTTAGGAATGATTTAATGCACAATTGAACACTTGTTTTTCTTGGTGTGTTTCATGCAGGACCGATACCAATGGCTGCTAAACCTGCATGATGTTATACAAAGGTGAGACAGAAGTGCAGTGGATTTAGCAAAATTTTTGAAATCATGCTCTTATTCTAATTTTTCCTCCTTTATTAATTCCTTAATGTGCTTAGTGTAAACAATACTTGGTTGGTGAAATTGTTGTACATGTAATTCTGAATTTGACATGGTACAGACACACAAGATAAATATGGGTCCCAGACTCCCAGCAAGCTTTAATCCGTAATGTGATAATAGTTGTTCTGTTGGTGATGTTGTTTTGCTGTTTTTGTTGTTGGTAGTGATAGTGGTGGTGATGGTAGTGGTGGTGATGGTAGTGCTGGTGATGGTTCGTGGTGGTGATGGTTCGTGGTGGTGGTTGTGGTGGTGGGTAGTAGTAGTGGTGGTGATGGTAGGTTGTGGTGGTGGTGGTGGTGATGGTAGGTGGTGGTGGTGGTGGTAGTAGTAGTAGTAGTGGTGGTGATGGTAGGTTGTGGTGGTGGTGGTGGTGGTGGTGGTGGTGGTGGTGGTGATGGTAGGTGGTGGTGGTGGTGGGAGTGATAGTGGTGGTGATGGTAGTGGTGGTGATGGTTTGTGGTGATGTTGGTGGTGGTGGTGGTGGTGGTGGTAATAGTAGTCGTGATGGTAGGTGGTGGTGGTGGTGGTGGTGGTGGTAGTGGTGATGGTAGGTGGTGATGGTGGTGATGGTGGTGGTGGTGGTGGTGGTGGTGGTAGGTGGTGATGGTAGGTGGTGGTGGTGGTGGTGGTGGTGGTAGTGGTGATGGTAGGTGGTGGTGGTGGTGGGGTGATGATGGTGGTGGTGATGGTGGTGGTGGTGGTGACCTTTTTTTAGGGTAGAAGATTGGTTAAAATCAAGAATTTGATTTTTTTCATTTTAATTCAGATGGCAGAAAAGCATGCAGCATGGTATCATCGTATGCTCAGCACTGAAGCTCAAGTACAGACAGGTCTTGATATCTGGACGCAGTGCCAAATACTTCGATAAAAATGTTATCCCATCATCTGACTCCCAAGAGGGATGCTTACGAGAAATAAAGATGGAGTCTCCGTCTAAACTTCAAGGTCCTAGTGCTGAGATGGAGGAATCACATATCAAGAAAATGCTAAATAATGTGCCACAACAAAGTCCATCATTATCAACTGCATCTGTCCAAAATGCCACAGCTGCTTTGCCACAGCAACAGGAGGAACGTGACCAACTTACCAATAGCTATCACCACCAACACCACCACACTGGAGATCAGCATCCGCAAGTCCTATTCGTCCATTTGAAAGGCACCATGGATCTAATCTCGTCTCGACTGAGTCAACGGAAAGGACATTTTTTCAACCCTGAACTCCTCCAATCTCAGTTTGACACTCTTGAGGAGCTAGGAGCAGATGAAGATGGTATTGTGGTGGACATCAGCAATACAATTAATTCACTGGTGTCTCAGATATTGGCCCATGTTCTACCTCTTGTATCCGCACCAATTTGAATACTTGATTGCTAGTGATGATAAGGACTATTTGACGATGACACCACGGACAGTTCCGGTTTACACAGTGCACTGGACCATTTACAATACTTTATGAACAGATGGAACAAGACTTGATGATATTACTGTATTTCATTATCTGTTTGAACAGTAATTCATTATATCATGCAGCTTTCATTGTGTGATGTGATGTGTCTAAATGGTATCTCAATGTGTACGGGTTGGCTATTAGCTATTGCATTTTTTATATGAGAAAACCTTTCAATTTGTCAGAAAATTCTTTTAATTTCACTTTTACCACAGAAAACTGCATAGTTGATGAGATGGGTCTCATTTGCTTTCTAAATCTTGGCATTTCATAATGATGTTTTATTGCAGTTCAGTCCAGTCCCCATTCATCAAAGCTCCAGCTCATTCCATCTTGTCTATATGCATTCAGCCAACCCTCTGAATGGTCTAACATCAGCTTGCCTAACCATGGACCCAAGCCATTTTTTTTTAATCTGTGCATTCTAATCATCAGTTTGTGTAATTTACATCTTCCATTCAGGTCTTGGAATAGAGAATACTTTAAAAGCGCTTGCATTATTGATTACCCCAGTAGGATACTAGCATAAAATTTGGTAATAAACCAAAGAGATATTAGACAACTGAGATTTATTATAATTAGGGCTTAACGATATTCACATCGGAGATCAGTGACTGCCGATTCTTGGCCGCATCGGCTAAACATAGGAATCAGTAAATATTTTGATGGTGAGCCGATGCGGAACCGATGCAAGCAACAGCTGTTTGGCGGTTACAATCACACTTAGACCCTATGTTGTTTTGCATTGTGGGCATAGCAGACGGAATTAAATTTTTGTTATTGTATTACTCATCTCTACTTTAGCCGCTCTTTGCGCTGCATTGGTATCGGAATCGGAATCGGGCCGATGCGGATGTAAAAACATTGGGGATCGGATCGGAAGCAAAATTCCATATCGGTTAAGCCCTAATTATAATCTCATCGAAATCACTCCCATACCTGCCAACTGTTCTCATTAAATAGGAATGTTCCTATTTTTCTGAAAAGGAAATTGCCATTTTAACCCATGTGTCCCTATTTCTGTACAAATTTGTCTGTAATAATGTATGCAACAGCTGTTTGGCGGTTACAATCACACTTAGACCCTATGTTGTTTTGCATTGTGGGCGTAGCAGACGGAATTAAATTTTTGTTATTGTATTACTCATCTCTACTTTAGCCGCTCTTTGCGCTGCATTGGTATCGGAATCGGAATCGGGCCGATGCGGATGTAAAAACATTGGGGATCGGATCGGAAGCAAAATTCCATATCGGTTAAGCCCTAATTATAATCTCATCGAAATCACTCCCATACCTGCCAACTGTTCTCATTAAATAGGAATGTTCCTATTTTTCTGAAAATGAAATTGCCATTTTAACCCATGTGTCCCTATTTCTGTACAAATTTGTCTGTAATAATGTATAGAAAATGTAGGAATATTCCTATTTTTGAAAATTTCTGAATACTTTGTTCCTATTTCTTGGCTCTTGGGGTTGGCAGATATGCAATCCATATGGATACTTGTAAGACAAAACAAAAAGGTACACAAAAAAAGTGACTCAACACCACAAAGCCACCAAAAAGTCACACAGTGCGATTATCACTTGGAGCTCATGAAAAGCATTTCAGGTCATCATCTAGAAATCTAGATTTTTTTTCCAGATTTTGTAGACCCTTTTGGGGGGATATGGTCTGCATTTTTACTGTATGTTTTCTTTCCTTTATGACCCTGGCTACTTTCCTCAGTTTGGTCTCCTGTAACTTTACAATAAAATATGAGCTGTTGCCTTTATACTTGTCCACTATAATAACCAGGATGTGCTTAAATTGTGTTCAGAAATTATGATAATCCCTTGTTAGAAATTTGCATTGACATCTAATCTTCCTTTTGTCACCTTGCACAATGCCTCCTGAGCTGAGTACTGTAGTAGACTGCAAACTTCAAACTCCTATTTCTAATAAGTAACAGACTCTGTGGAATTGGAATTCTTTCCGTTTTTCAGTGGGTCAGAAAAATCCACTTCCCCTGAGCTATAATATCATTTTAAAGTTGAGAATCTCCTCTTCCAGAACGAGACCTTACTAAAAATCCACATTTGGTGACTTTTGGTTAGTTTTGTAGGGCCTAGTCACAAATGGTGTCATAAGATAGGTGCAGATGATATTAGATGCTTTGCCACTGGAGAATTTTGACAGATTGGACAAAGTGGCGCAAAATTTGCTCTAATGCCACTTTGTCCATCTGTCAAAATTTTCCAATAGCAAAGCATCTAATACCATATGCACCTATCGTATGACACAATTTAACCCATAGAAGTAAAGAGCTTTTTAGAGGTCTAAATCAATCATCCTCAGTCCTCAAATTGGCAACAACTATTATGTTTCTTCCACTCCTACATAGTTTTAAAACTTAAATATAGATATAACATAAACCCAAATGAATTATGGTTGTAAAATTTAAGCGGAAACTGCCAATTTGAATGCGGAAATAGTGATTACATAATTTTTACTGCGTTGCTAATTTAAAGACTTTAATCATTAGATGCATTCATACTGCTGTAATTCGAAAATGCATCATCATACTGCATTGCAAATGGACTCAAATTTTTCAGAGAATATTTCTCTTTCTGCTGATGTATAATGTGTCATGCTCACCCTTCTGGACCTACAGATACTGCCAAAGCGTCTCCTAAAGGAGACACTGTACCTCTATGGGTTAATGCCAGTTTACCATTAGTGTGTATGACAAATTGGTGATCATGGTCACACGTGACTGATGAATAAAAAAAAAACTGCATTGAGAATCTACTGAAATAGAGTATGACAATATTTATTTTCTACATTTTTATCGTAATTATGTTTCATGTCTTATCAAAAAGCAATTTTATGTAAATATGCATCGTTTCATAGTACTGATACTTGATCTTTCTAGCTTTACAAATATGAGTTCTAAACTGGAATTCAGAATGAATGAGTTGCATTCTTATTACGACTTTGTCACTGATAAGGCATAAACCCATTCGTGACAGAGATCCACATTTTGTGGTTTGGCCTAATATCTTTTGATGCAAAACCCTAAAAATCATACCAAATACATGAGCAGAAAGAGCAAAAAATTCTACACAAACTGTGCCCATTTTGGTTGCGTCAATATTCGTTGTTTGATGCTGAAATTCTTTTAAAGGAAAATAAGCATTAAAATCCTTAAATTGGCAATGCGATGAAAATGTTAAAATTACGGTTTTTCCCTGCAGATTGGCAACTTTATGATTTCTCAGCATACATTCTGTCAATTTATATTTATTTCAGATACATGATGTTTTATAAGAAAAATGTAGCAATAAAATAAAAATGTTGGTGTCGCCAATTTGAAGAATGAAAGCTGATCAAATTAGGCTTCAAATAATCCCTGTCACGAATGGGTTAATACGACTTTGTCACTGATAAGGTATTGAGCAAATCAAGTAATTTTTAAAAGTAGGAATTGGAAAATATGGATCCATATTTCACGTAAACAAACTTCTAAAATCCTTTGGTTTTAGTGGTTCCTCTTTTTCACAAGTAATACATATTATCTAAGAAAATCTTTTCTAATATACTTTATAGACTGAAATGTTATCAGTCAAACATTAACATGATACATTCTGTGAAATGCATTAAAAATGAAAATAGTGAAAAGTAAAGAACAATTTCTAAGTGCAATATGTTATGTTTCAAATGATTACATAATTAGCTTCTTTGGGTGAGGGGAAATGATCACAACACCACCAAAAATAATGCCTCTGGCACCCACCTTTGGTAATGTTGTTGTGTTATAGGTTTAACAGCATTTACTATGCAATGTTTAATATTTAGACATACTGGCAGTAAGTGTAAATGGTGTCAATTAAAGCCGAAGATGAATACATCTCACAATGGCACTTTAGAAATATGAAATATATACCCACTGTTTGGTTTGAAAACTAAGCGGAAGCCCATCAAATTGCATCAACGTTACAGCTATGAAATGTTCAATGAATTAGTGCTTGAAGTACTTTGTAATTGTATTCCGAACTGGAGGAGGTTGTTTTTTCTTTGCTGCTGAAGTCGGCTTCCTATTCCTAGGTAAATTCTGTGAAGATGAAGCCAACTGATATTCATCCTCCTTCTGCCTCTTTGCCCTTTTCCATTCTGCGATGAGCTCTTCCTTCATGTTGCCAGGCAATGCTTCAAATACTGACCTGTCAATATCAGGTGGTATGTCTGCCTCTGCCATATTCTGTTCTGCTATAGGTGTTGTGTCATTATGCTCAAAATCATTCTTCATCTTTTTCACAGCAGTACTGTCCAAACTGTACTTTAACTTGTCACTTGGTGATGACACCTCTAGTGTCCTCTTCGAAGCACGCTTCAAATTCACATGCTCGCTCAACCATGTTGAACCATCAACTTCTTCATCATGTGAGGTTTTCTCATCAAATCCTCCCACTGAAGTTTCTCTGGCAGCATCTATGGGTGAATACATATGTTGTCCCAACTCCTTCCTTGTAATTTCCAGCTTCTCTCTGTGCAGTGATGATAAAGATTTGCTGTCTGGAGAGCCGTTCAGTTTCTTGAAGAAAGATGAGGGTCTCGCCACCTCACCTGCATCCTCCATATTGACCGATGTTCTCAACCTTGCTACACCTCTACTGTCACCTGATTGTTCATGTGTATGGCTCACATTTCTCTCAACCCGCAACTCATTTCCACTAGTGGTTGCACATCTTCTCTTATTTGTCGAGACCTCATTGTTGGCTGATTGTAGATCTCCTTGTTCTTTGGCACAGCTAATATCCTTCCTTGAAACGGGAGAAATATCATTCTTCACAAAACTACTCTGAGGCTGTGAAGTTGGCATGTCCCTGGGTTTCGCTGCTGGTTTGTTGAAGAAGGAATCAAGGGCCCCTTTGGTGACCTTTGCCCTCAAGTTTGTGAAGCAGATGTTAATGAGCGTCAGGTGAAATGGTCGGCTAGTGTCAATCAACTTCTGCAGCAGACCCACAGCTATTTCCAGTAGTTGATCAAGAAGGCTGTCATCATCTATCAAAAATCCAGAGAAGGGAGAAGTTAAATCTTACCATCAGCAACACACATAAAAAAAAGCAAAAGAAAAAAAAGAAGTCATTTTCATTTAGAAAGTAGGACAGATTTGTTTCTTAATTTCATGGTGATTGCAATTTCATTCCTTCTTGGTACCACTTTTTCTAAAATGATTTTCATTTTGTTACAAAATTAGCAGCAAATAAATTATTAAGGAGAATAATCTTATGCCCACACAAAACCACCCCAAACAGATAATCAATTAAAATCTTTTTACGTTCATTTGATGAAAAGCTGGATACAGCCTCCTTTTGAGAAGAAAATGTCAAAATAAGGCAAACACCTGCACTTTTGCAAACATAACAAGGACCTCAAAAGAGAATTTCAGTTGATGATACAGTTAACTTTGCATAAGTCAAATCTGTTAGGACCACAAAAATAGTCTGACTTATGCCAAATTCGACTTAGGCAATGTAAATACACGTTTTGTATGGTTTGGTCAAAAAAATTTATTGGACTTGATGAAAGTTAGACTCCTGCGACTTTGAGTTATGCAAGGATAAATGTACTTTAACACTACTCCTTCATAATTCTCCCCATCCTTCCCCCCCCCCCCACATCAGAACATCGTCTCACCTTGTTTATGGAAGAGATTAGGTGAGATGCTTGTCTGTCTACTCTCTCTGTGCCATGATCCTGGGACATATTTCCTCACTGTTACTCTCATAGTGTGTGGAATCCTACCATCAGATCGAAGCCTGGAAAAATGACCAACAGTAATAAATCAGATCTTTCTGTACTGAAATACCTTTTTCAGACTAAATTCAGATACAGGGGATTCTTGTTATAACAAACTCCTCTGGACCAATGAAATTACCTCTTTATATCGAAACCTTGTTATATCAGGGCTAAAAAACAATAAAATACAAAGAAGTGGGACCGACAAAATTACCTTGTTATAATGATAGTTTGTTATAAGTGTCCTTTATAACAAGGTTCCACTGTACTTTTTCAGACTAAATTCAGATATTCCCTTCATGCCTTTATTTCAAATGTTAACAACACAGTTCATAAATATAATTTCTTAAACAACATTCAATACATTGCAATGATTTTAACAATTTTCATAAGGTTTCCTTACATCATTGTAACATTTTTCTACATTTTGAACTTTTCAACCCCTTTATGTGTAGCATGCTCTCACAAGTCCCTCTGACCTAGATTATCTATATGAGAAATGGTATTCATGTCATGAGAAATGATAATGGAGATATTTTTGGTATTCATACCTTTTGATGAGGTTCTTAATGAGGCCTGTCATAGTCTCCTTAGCTGCTGGTAGAGTACCAACTTTTTTGAAAGAATCCTCATCACTCAAGCTCTGTAAGAATATGAACATTCATTGCAAACATCAAAAGTGAAATTGGTCATAAATAATTTGTTATGCACCTGGCTTGGCCAAACTGTCTGTCTACTTCTACCTGTTTCTCTTTCTCTCACTCTATTTCTCTTTCTCACTCTCTCACTCCACTCTGATCGCCCTCTCTTTCATCTATCGCCCCTCTCTCTCCTTCTCTCTCCCCCTCCCTCCCTCTCTCTCTCTCTCTCTCTCTCTCTCTCTCTCTCTCGCTCTCTCTTCTCTCTCTCTCTCTCTCTCTCTCTCTCTCTCAAACAAACGTTAGTGTAGCTATGGGTACAGTGGAACCTCGTTATAAACAACACTGTTACAACAAACTCTTGTTATAACAAGGTAATTCTGCTGGTCCCACTTCTTTGTATTTAATTGTTTTCTTAGCCCCGATATAACAAGGTTTTGATATAAAGAAGTAATTTCCTTGGTCCAGAGTACAAGGTTTGCCTGTTTTAGCAAGGATATTGCTTACAGACAAATGGCCCTGTTATCTCACATCTCATCCATGTAATAAAACTCTCCTCTCCCAACCTCATACCACTGCTCCCTTCCGCCACTGGACAAAGATATAATTCCTCTTCAAGAATATTATTACTTACCTGAGGAAGGCCTTTGCTAACCACTGGAGTATCATCCACTCCATGGGCTAAGCGCATCATAGTCTCAGCTTGCTGTTTGCCAAACTGGTCAGCTAGCATTGAAACAGGTGTTGCTCTGAGTTCTTCAAGTGTGTGTATGCCCATGCCTTTCAACTTCTTGCCAGACGAATGACCAATCCCTAAATTTCAAGAAGTAGTCAAAGAGGTGTAATGGTTTATAAGAAAAATTTCTGTACAATCCCTAACACAGTGTACTCTCATTCTTGATATGATATCATAATTTACATGCAAAATCAACTACTACTAATAATAGTGAGCTTTAGATTGACGACGCGAGTCCTGTGATGCCGAATCTTCCTGGGTTGACTTACGCTCTCCTCTTTCCTCGCATCGTGTTGCAAAAGTGGCTTTAGATTTTGGTAAGACACAGTTTATCAGACAAAGCACGCGCGCTCAATTATGAACCATTGTTGTGTCATAGAAAAGGTCCAAAAAGGTTTCGCGTCACGAATTTGGAGAGGACGGTAAACTGGCCCCAGAACCATTGTGAAGAATAGGAAGACGCAGGATGGACCGGAAACAGCTGTCTCGCACATGCGCATAACAACATTTTTGCCAAGATTCCGCGTCACAGGACTAGGGTGGCCAATCTAAAGCTCCCTAATAATGATGATAGTGAAAACTTATAGAGTGCACACATAGTCCAAGGACCTTCATGGCACTAGCCCAGCAACAGTATACAAATAGCAAATAGACATGAGTGCGATGGTACGAGATTTCGCATGAGGTGAAAGAGCGACCTTCTATTCAACGAGC
Source organism: Echinometra lucunter (assembly GCA_029962745.1). Taxonomy (NCBI): domain Eukaryota; kingdom Metazoa; phylum Echinodermata; class Echinoidea; order Camarodonta; family Echinometridae; genus Echinometra; species Echinometra lucunter. The sequence continues at coordinate 7,343,705 of CM057156.1, forward strand.
CGAAGCCGAGATGAATAGCAGTTAAGTCGCGATCTTTCACCGAATGCAAAATCTTGTACCATTGCACGAATTAGAATATTCGCTATTTGTATTGTACAATGCCTCGGCAGTCTGAGAAATTGATGTAAATGAAGAAAAACAATAACATTTTGGTTCAGAAAGTAAGGTTTAAAAGTAAAGAAAAGAGCTAGCTCCGACTGTAAAATGCCTGGCCAGCCAGTAGTGCGTATCTTGTGTAGCACGTATCCTTGTGCGCGACTTGCATGCTGCATGCCTGATAACGCGTGCGGCGCAAGTTAATTATGATGTCACAACAGTGGAATGGTACATTTTGGATGGTACGCATGCAATGGTACAAATGTCGCACGTTTAGCTCACATAGACATGCGTACAACAAGCTGAGTAGGCGTTGTACAATTCTCTATAATACAAGCATACTACAAATTTATTTGATACTGGAGTTTCTTGCAGAATTATTACTACTGGAGTTATTACTACTAAAAACAGATTCACGACATTTGCATCACTCGTTGCAATTCTCAGCTTCGGCTCCACACTAGGAGCATGGAGTGCGCCTCCTTCCTCTGTTGACTTGTTCTAAATGTACTACATGTGAATTACATGTGAATTACACCATACCCCTTCATATGCATACATGTATGTGGTATCTTGCAGAATACAGTTTATAAATACATATAATATTCATACTCTACACACTTCAATATCTAAAACTTGATTGACTTTCAATCCAAATTTCTGTGCCCTTTTATGGTTCCAAAAGCCATTTACTCTATAAAGGAAAGAAGCTGGAAAAAAAGTACTACGGAATCAATGGTACTTTGATGGTATACCATTGTAATTTGACAATATACCATCAAATTACCATCAAATTACCATGTGTACTACGGCACTTTTTTTTTACTAGGGGAGCTTCCTCCTGTCAGTTTACCTGGAATCTGACGGGGTTTGGTGAAGATTTGCATGAAGCTGTCTGTCCACTCTGAGAACAGTACTGTTTGGTCATTGGGTTTGTGGTGACCACCAACAAGCTTGGCCAGAAGTTTGTTAGTTGTTACTCCTGCACAGCTGGTCAATCCAAGCTTGGACTTCAAGGTATCACGCATCTCAAGAGCAATGTGAGAGCCAATAATTAGCCGTTCTCTACAACCACATTGACATTGAGTGGCTGGATAGGAGAAAGAACGTGAAAAAATGATAAACACTAGTCTAGTGAATTTCTGCACAAAAAATATGACTTAACTCAGACAACACTACTGCTTGAAATACATGTACTATGTGAGAGTCAATAGTAAGATATTCTAGACATTCAGTGACATTTGGTGGATAAATAAGAGAGGAAGCATGAAAAACTATATTTGTAGAGAGCTACTTGTGAAAAAATTGCAACCAGCTGATCAGAAAATTGGTTCAGTGTTGAGTTTAGAAAAACAAAACAAAAAAAAAAACTCTACATGTAAGTTTTCCTCAAAATAAAACTTTAAAACTTTTTTTAAAATCAATAAGTATATTAAAAGCTGGCCTCAGGTAATGTTCAAATAAAAGTATAAAAAATAAGCATACTTCATCCATGCATTTCCATGATATCTGTTTTTGTTTTTTTCATTCAAAGTGTTAAATTTATTATATGTCACTGCAGACATGAGGTACCTGACTGAGCATTATCCTCGTAGCTGTGTCCAACGTGAGCAAGGTACTTTGAGTCTGTTGAAGTCAAGCGTGACTCTACCAAATGGGTTACATCCATGAAGTTCTCATCAAAGCCAAGCCTTTCGACTAAAGGACAGAACTGTTCAAGTACTTCTGCAGGCACAAAGATAACAATGATATGAAGAAAAAAAATTTAAAACCTATATCAAATGAATATTATCCCAATTAAGGAACGATTCCATTTGAAATTGATAGACTGTAGGAACTAATACTGTTCTTTTGTTTTTCTAATTTTGCTTTCTTCGTTTATTATCTGCAATTAATCCTGATACCACATTCCTTCCATCGTTATCAGAAGAATAATTTTGGGTGACTATGAGTCCAATTTACCTTGCAATAATGCCTTTTATCACACTGCGTATAAAATAAAATACAAATTCATTCTAATGAGGACATTCCAGAACTCTATAAAGGTAAGAGTAAACCTACCTCATGCCTACATTTGCAAAATGCCTAAGAAAAAATATATATCCTATAAGCAATGCATTTCCAATTTTCAACAAGGCTATATTAAAGTTGGAATAGCTAATCAGTTGAAACTGACTGGATATTGAAACAGATTTTCTAATTGTGAACTCTTTGGAGCTTACAAGAGAGACACACTTACCTGTCACTTTGGTGGACATTTCTCTGTAGTTGGTGAGATCTTCCCCACTGACAAGAACTAGGTCTGGACACTTGATGAGAGCATCTTTGATGTAGGAAAGCTTTGAAACTCCTCTAGCTCTTGCAACATAGTTGGTGGTTACCACAATATTCTTCTGCTGGATACCTGAACAAGTAAAGGTTGTGTAAATTGTTGAAATAGTTTTTAGAATGGAAGTATGATCTCTCTGGATGATAATTTATACGAGACCTCCCCCCCCCCCCCCCAAAAAAAAAAAAAAAATGACAGAAACAATTATAACACTGGAAATAAAAAGAAGGCTGAATGTTAGTGTATTTCTTCTTCTATAAAACAGCCTCATCAGAAACATTAAGCAATTCTTAGTAAGCCCATTGTAAGTATGCTGTATCACTACCAGCTGAGTTTCAAAGGGGGTACCCAATGCTGAAACAATGTTAGTTCATTTAAAAGAGCATGATTTCATCAGCAGAAAATCATCTGCCTAAATTTTTTTTAAAACTCGTGTTGCCAAGAAAGCCCCAAAATATGGTAAGATTTCAGGATATTTTTGGCCCCTCAGCTATTTCCCAGTTTCTACTGGGTACCCACAATGACGTCAAAGTGGTCACCTTGTCGCGCAATTCTAGCAAAATGCGTGCAAGGTATAATACATATTGTACAGTCTAGCGCGCAGCACAACTTCAATGTGCAAAGCTGGGTAACCACTTTTACGTCATACCTCATACTAAAATTTTTTGGTCAACTCTTAACTTTTTATGAGAAAATTAGCCAAAATGCATTGAGTGCGATTTAAAATCATCAAATTTTTAATGTTATTCTTCTTTGAATTCTATTCTCAATCATATATCAAATTTTTGTTTACCATTGTGTAATCACTTTAATAATTATCAGCAGTAGTAGCCTTCAAAATTATAACCAATACCATGCTCATTCTTTCAGGTTATCCCATTCACTACTGAAATCTCTTATTCCAATAAACTTAAAAGAAAATGAAACCCTGGTGAAAATTCAATTTTAATAAAAAGAGAGGATAGAGAGAAGAAATTTTTTAAAAGTTCCATCAAAAAATAGTTATAAAATGAGAAACTTATAAAAGTTTGAAAAGCATCAATTTACTTTCTATGGCGATCCTCAAACTGGCAATGTTTCTCCAAAATGGCAGGTTTAGAAGGAAAACTTTCAATATGTTTTGTAGTTTCAGATTTTCTCCATGACCAGTATCTCTAAAATACTGCTTGTATCTTTGTGAACTCAACATATGTTGTGTCAAATACATTTTCCCATGATATATCTTGAGCTAAAGGAGACAAGCTGCACGGTGATAGATAATATAGAAAATAAAGAATTTTGTGTACAAAACATATTGAGAGTTGTCCTTCTAAACCTGCTATTTTGAACCAACGTTGCCAATTTGAGGATCGCCACAGAAAGTAAATTGAGACTTTCCAAACTTTCAAACTTTCATAACTTTCTCATTTTCATAACCATTTTTCATTGAGCCTCTTTAAAATTGCTTCTCTCTGGCCTCTCTTTTCATTCAAATTGATTTTTCCCCACGGTCTCATTCTCCTTTAACCCATTCGTGACAGGAATTATTTAAAGCCTAATTTGATCAGCTTTCATTCTTCAAATTGGCAACACCAACATTTTTATTTCATTGCTACATTTTATTTAGAAAACGTCATGTATCAGAAATGAATAGAAATCGACAGAAATTATGATGATAAGTCAAAAAGTTGCCAATTTGCAGGGGAAAACGGTGATTTTAAACTTTCTATCACATTGCCAATTTAAGGATTTTAATGCTTATTTTCCTTTTAAAAAATTTCAGCATCAAACAATGAATATTGATGCAACCAAAATGGGCACAGTTTGTGTAGAATTTTTTGCTCTTTCTGCTCCTGTATTTGGTATGATTTTTAGGGCTTTGCATTAAAATAATATTAGCTAAACCACAAAATGTGGACCTCTGTCACAAATGGGTTAATACCAGAGCAGTCCAGTTCCCATAGGCGATGGGATAACAGCAGGAGATGCGTATACCTAATGGTTTATCTCTCAGGGTTGGATTCCTCAGCATTTCCACTTGAGCATAGAAACAATCCAGATCAATATGGACAATGGTCCTAGAATGACCCATCTTGGATTGCAGGCAGGGTTCACTTCCATGAGCTGAAATAAGAAATGAAAATACAGTGCTGATCAAGGCTTTAAAAGAAAACACATAAAGGGGCTCATGCAGTGCTATCCCCCCCCCCCCCCCCAGTAAAAATTTGAGCATAATAGAGGCTCAGTTTATTGAGTTCCCTTCTGTAGCAGAAAAGTAATTTTAGAAGTCCCCCTCCCTCCCCCCCCCCCCCCCCCCCCCCGAAGAAAATGGCTGCATGATAACTGAATAATGAATTGAGTTCAGTGTACTGTATTAATATCTAAGTTGCTGCATGGATGTGCACGATTGACCCACAGTATTATCTCACTTTCCTATACATACAAGTTAACATTTGATATGATTTTTTAAAAATGATATTAACCACATGACAATATTATTATGACTCATTTCAAAAGACACACCAGTAATGAAAATAATCTGCCTGAAATATATAGAATTTCAGTTGTGTACTGTGTTATGGGGTCTTACTTTGCATGCCCTGAAACATATGATTTAAGTATTGCATTACAAAGAAAGAAGCATGAAGCCAGGGGTTGAAATGAAGTTTGTAATTTACCTAGTGATGATGATGGCAGTTGCGGCACTGAAGGAATTTTGGTGTTTGGTGAACCCAACTCTGAAGGCATCCTCCAGTCTACGTCATCTTCCTCTTCTGCATCATCACCAACATCCTTTCCAAAATTTTCTTCTTCCCAGTTCCTTTCCATTTTGTCTAATTTAGGTAAACAGGAAAGACAATACGATGATACTTATATTCCATATTGACCTCTTTAGGCACATTACAGTATACCTGGGATTCATAAAATGGTTCAGTTTTGTGTTGATGTAGTCCCTTAATTCCCAGATCATTGTCTTCATCTTGACAGTCAGACATTTGTTGTAAAAAGGGTTACTTGGGGAAAAACTTGTAAGCATCTAAATGTTTCTGCATTTGAAAGAAAAGTATATTGTGTGAAAAAGCAAGCAATTTCATGAAAACAGTCATCATACAGTAAGTTTCTCAATTTTCATATGCATGAGAATGTGGATGTGCTCATTTTTGCAATAAAGGAGGGTAACTAACAGTAGTAACAGTACTTAACTTTATACTCAATTTGCAAAAGAAGACAAATATGACACTCAAAAGTCTAATTTGCCGGCCAATTTAAAACCCAAACTTTCATTGTTGAAAATGCAAATGGCCCCTTCCATTTATTTACCGGCATCCACACAGGGCTACATTGGTATGCTGAGCTGTGCAAATTTATGTGACATGCTGCCCTCTGTAGTTGAAGACTGAAATCACTAAAATAATCAACAAATTCATACAAAATATTTGCTTTTTACAAATGACCTAGGATAATAAAATATACTATTTCCATTCCATTCCTCCAACTGGATGTGAATTATCTTGATCATATAAAATTTTGAAAAATATTTTCTGATCACTGGTGATACAGTTCTTCCTCCTCTGTCCCCCCAAAAATTCATTGGTAGAACACTACTTTCCAACTGTCAGCAATTTGCATGCTACAGCATGTCTGTTGTGCGAGGTTACTCTAACGGAGCACTAGTGTGACTGACCGGCATCATATTCATGATCTTACAGATCAATTCTTATTACATAATACATGCCGACTCCTACAACTACAATTTGAGTACAAATTGTGCTCTAGAAGTATCAATTTAAATATGCTAATAATAACAGTGCACTGACATGACAGACTGAAAAGACAATGCCTGATTCATTCTCATCATTATTCATCATTTTCATGCATATCATATTTCTTTTATAATTTGTACCTTGATTTCTACCATCAAGCACGCAATTAGCAAAGAAGCGAAGAGGTTATGCAAGAAAAATACATATTTCATCACAATATTGCTATAATTTCTCTCTTTCAAATTGAGTCCAAGATGTTACCTATTTCTACAATGATCAGAAGAGCTGCATCTTTTCAAAGGACTTCGCAGGTAAGTTATAATCTTTCAGAATTCTTCCATTAATCTTGCTCGAGTAGAGAGTCGGGGCCTGCTTATGACATGTGTTACATGAATACGAGCAGGATCAGCATGCACGTACGCTGCGCTGGGCTACCGGCTAGCGCTGCGGCCGGCGCAGCTGGCGATTGTCATGTCTGCCCGGTCACTGGGCCTGAGCGTGCGCGAGCGGCCGGCGACTCGAGCTTGAGGCTAAGTAAGTCTAAGCTAGTATGGTGATGGGCACCCGGGAGGGTACGGGAAGCATAGCATTTTCGGCATTATCGTGAAATAGGAAACCACCGTTCACTTTGTACAGCAGCGCTTTATTCAGTCACACGCATTGGTTTCCTATTTCCACCTCCATTCTCTTTGTACACAAGTGCGTGCGTCAAATGAACGAGTGGTTTCCTAAACCACGATATGGCCGCATTTTCTTCTTATTGAGAAAAGAACAAAGAAAACCGTTCCAAAGCATAGCATTTTCGGCAAACCCAGAGAATAGGGGACCGGAACGCGCGCATGCCATTCGTACAGTGCAGAGATCGGCATTCGGCAGAGACAGACAAGAGTCTCAGGCTATGTGACAAGTCCATAATCAGGTAATTATGTTCTAATATATTATATTGTTCTCTCGGCTTTCAGATTTTCGGTTATGTGATGAAAATCATTTCGATTTTGACCAGAAATTTTTTCAAACTCACAAATGTTTCATCGCTGAATCTTGTGCAGATCGTCCCCGTCGCCGCTGCCACTGGGCTGCATTTGCTTGAACAAAAATGTTGCGCATGTGTTCTGGTCCCCTATTCTCCGGGTTTGCCGCATAGGCCGCATTTTCTTCTTATCAAGAAAAAAGAAGAAAGAAATCTGTTCCAACATGTCCAAAGCATTGCATGTTTTTCGTTTCGCCGTTCCGGCCGCATTGCTCTGTTTAATGAGCTTCATTTTTGGTGAAAAGCGGCCCTGCACCGTTTTAGCACATAGGCCAGCCAGCGCTGTCCGACCAATTCGCCTCTAGCTGCATGCACGCATGCCCGTTCCATAGGGATACAGGCGCACTCACACGCAGGCGAACCGTTCCAAAGACCCCCGTTTTCACAAACATTTTTTTCGTTCCGAAGCCCGTTCCAAAGCTCCTGTTTTTTGTCTCACCCGCGGCACATACCTACCGTACCACTTTTGGGTCGAGTGCCCCTGTGATGGGTATGATCATTAAGGGGGGACCTAAAGCGGAAAGACTTCCTTTTGCGACAGCCACCCAAACTTCCTGACAGAATAAAGCACACCTTGCATGTTGGGTGGCTGTCGCAAAAGGAAGTCTTGCCCCTAAAGCTACACACTTTGTTTTCAGCAGCTAAAAAGTCACAAAAATCAATGGTTTCTGCAAATTTCTTTTTAATATCTTGGTTCTACATATTATAATGTTGATTTGTTGTGAAAATTATGACGGACGAATGTCAAGAATGCATATTTTCAAGGCAATATCAATTATCAGTATTCACTGCTTGTGTCGAAATTTTGTTCAAAATAAGCTTACTGGCTAAAGCTATGGCCTATGCACATGTAATACTGTATGAGCTGAAATTTTCGCGGTGGTTTAATTTTCGTTAATTTCACGATGATGTCCTCGCCAAAATTTCCACTCAGAAAGATGCCTATATACTTGTATAGAAATATATTTCAAAACGTGGAAATAATAACTCGCTAATATGTCAAACTTGTCCCAAATTGCTAAAATATCTGTATGCTAAAATATTAGCTTATATAGTAAGTGAATGCAAATCTTGATTTTGAAGCTGACTGATGTGAATTTTACCCCGATTTCTCACTGATCATACATCATACATATCAGAGGCGTCGATCCATTTTTCGGATTGGGGGGCAAGACGACCAAGCGGAGATGAACCCACGGCTACTATTTGTACACACACACACACACACACACACCCTCACACATATGTATGTATGTATGTATGTATGTATATATATATATATATATATATATATATATATAGGCATACATACATACATATATATATGTTATATATATAACATAGGCCTACCGGGTATATCTACGTGAAGCATTTTCAAATTGGGGAAATTAAGCAACTTGGTATGTGAACCATCCTGCTTTTTTTCTTGTTATGAGAGAAGTGTTTAGTTATCATATAGGCATAAATGATACCTGATATATATGTATATGGTTACTTCACTGCCAAATATGAACTCTATTTTGTCACATCGCTGGTCCATTGTTGCTGCCCCCCCAAACCACTCTGTTTTTTTTTTAATATTACGAGCGAGCGAAGCGAGCGAGGAAGCACACACTGTTTTTCATGGTAGATGTAGTAAACCCTTCGGCAAATTTTGCTGTGAGCCAATGAAACATCTACATTATCTATTCGGTCTCATCTCACCGAATTCGTTTGCTTTTCAAAACCATTAATATGAAACGAGCGAGCGCAGCAAGCGAGGAAAAATATACCCTTTTCCATATGACAGAAGTGTTATTTCGTCATAAAAATGTGATAAAAATGTGATATGTGCTATACAAGACGGAATATTATTATTATCATTATCATCAGAATACACTATAAACCTGTCATGCTTGTATGATATCTAAATAATACATCCGATCACCTTTGTGCCGAATATGACACTGTTTTAGCTACCTCGCTTGCAGTCCGAATCCACTCTGTTTCTACTATAGCGAGCAAAGTCAACGACCGATCCCAGCAAAATTATATGGATTCGTCCCAAAATCTTTGTCAACCACCTTGCTGCCCAAATATAATGATACTTTGGAATCTCGCTGCTATAATAAGCTACATGTACTTGCTGCCCGAAATCATCTTGTATCTAGCTTTTACCAGCGAGAGTACAGTGGAGTAGCGAGCGAGTTAATGAAAAATATGTTTTTGTTTTGCGTTTGTTTGTTTTTTTATCCAGGTCATTATCTCCTGAAATTTTATCTATTTTTAGATCAACTGGCCGCTCGATTTCTAGGAGTGATATCTTGTTTGGTTATATTACTTCCTATGAGTAGAAGAATAGTATAACATTAGATAGAAACATAAGACGCAAACCGATTTCCTTTCATAAGAATAGTAATCATCATCGGCATTGGTTAAGATACAATAAATACGAGCGAGCGAAGCGAGCGAGCACTTGCCAGTGTCCCATTTTCTTTTTTTTTTTTTCTTGTTTTACGCTTTCATTTCACTTCCTTCCTTCCTTTTCCTTTCTTTTCTCTTCCTTTTTTTCTTTTTCCTTTTTTCTTTTTTTTTTTGGTTGGGAAATTATTGGGGGGGGCAAAATGATATCTTTGCCCCCCCCCCCCCGAAATTTTCTTGGGGGGGGGGGCAACTGCCCCCCCTGCCCCCCCCCCAGGATCGACGGCCTCTGATACATATTACAAGGAATTAAGGAAAATTACTGATTCTTTTGACGGCAAACCTGGAATATATTCTCCTTTACTCACATCGGAAGATTGGCACATTGATTGAACGTGTTGCAATCCCGGGGGGGGGGGGGGGGGGGCACTCACATACATGTATATTGATGGACAGGGACGTGCCACTTTGATGACCCCCTTTTTCAGACGTCAATTTCTGTTCCAAAGCATAGCATTTTCTTCTTATCGAGAAAAAAGAAGAAAGAAATCCGTTCCAAAGCAGCATGTTTTTTGTTTCGCCGTTCTGGCCGCATTGCTCCGTTTAAAGAGCTTCATTTTTGGTGAAAAGCGGCCGCACCGTTTCGCACGTATAGGCCAGCTAGGCAGCGTGTGCTGTCTGACCATCGCCTCTCTCTGCGCGAGAGCGCACCCGGCGCCCATGCCACCGGGCTAGCTGCATACACGCATACCCATTCCATAGGGATACATACGCACTCACACGTAGGCGAACCGTTCCAAAGACCCCCATTTTCACAAATATTTGTCGTTCCGAAGACCCTCCTTTTCACAATAAGCCCGTTCCAAAGCCCATTTTTTGTCTCGCCTGCGGCACATCCCCGTCACTTTTGAGGTTGAGTGTGCCCCCCCCCCCCCCCCCGGGGTTGCAATGCGCGTATTTGCAAGGTGCATCTACAGGCGTAGCTTTAGGACTCCCGACCATACCCTTTCTAAATTTCAATTTGGCCAGAACCTTACATTTTACCTACCTACTTCATGCAGATCTCTGGAGTAGTACAGGTCGTTCACAAATTTTGGAGTAATGTCTCAAAGAAATTTAGCCCAATTGATGGCAGTCTTCTGACTTTTCTTATAATCCATGCCTAATGCGATTGAGCATCAAGGCAAACAAGACTGGATGATCCACACTCAGATGAGAACTAAGATATCTCTCTCTCTGCATTCAAAGATCAAGTGTTTGTGAACACTAAGTTGTTCATGCTTCCAAGTCACCGATTCTCTACACCTCCAGATTTTTTTCTCCTTTCCTTTTCTTGTTCTTGTTGCCTTGGTAGGGTTTGGTACAAAGTTCACAATTAATTCATCTTGCAATAAGGTCATGGTTTTCCTGCCATTGATACACAATGGCATTGTCTTGAGCAAGTAGAAGAATGAAGTTCAAAGGATTTTTCCAAATGAGAAAGTCGCCTTCGTTTGGATCTCAAAGTCTGTTCTTCCATGACATGATAGCAAAGATGGTCCCTGCAACAAATATGATTGACTTTTATTTACAAGTGCCTCTCCAACCTCTGGAGATCATATCAGGTCCTGTTTGTTACTATTTCCAGGATTCATTAGATCTGATTTCTACATTTGTGATAGACATTTTGATGTTTTATTAATAATCACATCGATAGAAATAGAGTAGTCCTGTAACTGTAGTCCCGTCTAGACCGATATTTAAATTTTTACCATGGTTTGAAGGAGGGTCGTTTTTTTTGTCTGTGGTTACGCACATTGTTCTCGGCAGTACATAATACCCATGGTTCGAATACCATGTGTGCAGGATTTCAGACAAAGTAGAACCATGTGTGAAATTGCCCCGACATGCGTGGCGACAAGGGTAAAAAAAGAAATTGATTATACATTCCTAACAGTAATAAAAAATGCCAGAGATTTTTTTTTTTACTTTTGGCAATATAGTTCAACTACTGTAAGCCTGTGAAGTTTCCAGGGACAGACCAGTGTACTCCCCATTAAATAGCTACAGTGTAGTTGGTAATAGGTTGAAGGCTGAAAGAAGCTGTAAAATTTTATGAGTAGGATTTTCCCTCATGAGCAAACAGAGAAGAGAAAGAGACAGAGATAGGAAGATAGTGAGAGGGGAAGAGAGAGTGAAAGAGGGAGAGAATGTAATGCGGTCACTTGATGTAGTCAGTGACCAGATTGCTGACAAATTCTGAACAGGTACCACATGTATCTATCCATATGGGTAAAAGTGTACATGGGTAGAAAAATACTTGTGAATGCACAGGCTTATTTAATTTCCACTCTCATGCTCTCCCATATCTTGTAAGTTGTATTTACTGATATAGGGCTTCAGAGCTCCTACTGGTGCAAGTATCTCCACTATAAATCTACGCTTTGGGTCACGCTCCCATATCCCGCGATTCGCGCGGGAGGGGGGAATCCCCCCACCCGCCCTCATCCTCAGGAGTGGCAGCACATGTCCTTGACATGTGCTGACATGTGTGGAATTTTTTCTGGCGAGAACACTGGTTACGCATAGGCTGCTTCCCTGACTTTGCAACCTCATTTGGGGTAGAAATAGTGCGGCCTTTACACCGAAAAAAAAAACCACCAGTTAAGTCAAACAGTTCAGGTATGTCACGATTTCATGTTTCAAAACATTTTGATAATAATAATATTTTACCTCTCTTCTCTTTCTTTGCCAGAAACTTCAGCAGTGCCTTGTTACCCAGCATGCTAGGTGTGTTTCAAGTGGAGCAGTGAACACAGTTATTCTGTTTGTACCTCAGCAAGAAGCATGGGTAGTGGAAAGAATGGGTAGATTCCACAAAGTCCTTCAACCTGTAAGTTCAGAGATTTCTCATCCAGCTAGGGTGAGGGATGGGGTAATACACATATGCAATAATATTCACGGACTCATATAATTTTCTAATAGATATCAAACAGCGCTTTAGTTTTGTGGCTACGAAGTTAGCAGAACATGTAAATTTATAATTTTTTTAATCTGACCAATAGAAGATTGATTTTATTTCATCTGCCACTTAAAGTACCCAGGCCAGTTACGTTTGCAAAGAAATGCAAGATTAGATTATTTACAGGCCAACTGAGAAAGATAGATTAAGAGATGTCTCCTTATTACAGTTGTAGATGTTGTAAGCTCTCTCTTTCTCTCTCTCTCTCTCTCTCCCTCTCTCTCTCTCTCTCTCTCTCTCCCTCTCTCTCTCTCTCTCTCTCCCTTCCTCCCTCAGAGTATTACAGAAAGTGCAGGTCTATTCAAATTTTAATTCTGAAATTCATTTAAACTGTTTTTTTGTTTTTCGTTTTTTTTTTTCAATTGGCCTGATCCTCTCTTTAATCAAGCCATCAAGGGATATTAATCATGTGTGAGTTTTATTGTTATTTCTCCAGGGTTTGAATCTACTGATTCCAGTGGTTGACAGGATCAAGTATGTTCAGAGCCTGAAGGAAATTGCTATTGACATTCCAGAACAAAGTGCTGTTACAAATGGTAAGATGGTTTTTCACTATAGAAAATTTACTCATTTGTACAAAATTGTCTTTTGATACATGTAGGTTATTCAATGCTTTCAAGTGAAGAATTTATTTAATGTTCATGAGCCACGGAGCTTTTTTGAAAGTGGGGAAGCGGGGGGAGGGAGGCTGAGCATGCTAACAAGCATAATCATTGCCACTCAAAAAAGTGGGAAGGGGGGTTGCAGCCCCCCCCCCCCCCCCCCCCGTTTAATGTCCCTGATGTTAATCATGGTTAAAATGTTGATATTTTGTTCAATGCATGATCTCACAAATTATCACTTGTGCTTGTTCTCATTTTGCATTTCATTCTTTGTGCAGATAACGTAACACTGAGAATAGATGGAGTGCTGTATCTACGAGTTATAGATGCCTATAAGGTAGGATTCCAATTTACATCAGTGTTATTTTTAATTTGATAAAAAAGAGAGCAATCATTTGATTAGAAATGATATTTGCTTCTGATATCCTATTATGGTGTATTTTGAAAAGTATAGTGAATATTAGATGTGTTTTGAGACCTGTCTTTTGCAACATTTTGTATTTCAATTGTAAATTGTAAATTGATGTTGCGCTACAGCACAGTAGAGTATATTTACATAGTGACTGCGCTATATAAATGGTCTAAATATTATTGTCATTATTATAATGATAGTTGAATTTACAAAGTTTTTTTATGCCTCCGCCCACTGTAGGTGGTTGCCGGAGGCATTATGTTTTCGGGTCGTCTGTCCGTCCGTCCGTCCGTCCCTCCCGTTTTCGTTCTCACGATAACTTAAGAACCGTTCTATGGATCAACTTCAAACTTGGCTCATGTATGCACATGGAAGGGACAATGATCTGATTAGATTTTGGGGTCACAAGGTCAAAGATCATAGAGGTCATTAGGGGTCACAAGGTACATAGAAATGGTTCGTTTTCACCATAACTCAACAACCATTTGACCGATCAACCTCAAACTTAGCACTTGTATGCATATGGGGGAGACAGTGATCTGAGTAGATTTGAGGGTCACAAGGTCAAAGGTCAAGGTCAGAGATGTCATTGTATAAATGAAAATAAATCAACATGAAGTGCCATTTATTTCTGATTTGGTAATGGCGGAGGCATAAAGTTCGACGCGAAGTTCGAAGATTCATCTAGTTTTTTTCTAAGAGGTATAAGGCTAAGCACTGAATACCATTATTACTACAATTTAAGCTGAGCTTCTTTGAATGAAGTGTATAAAGTGCTCAGACATTCAAGGAATTCCTCTCCACTGGCTTTCCATTTACTTCCCCTGTTGTAGAAAGGGAATATTTGTATGAACTGCTAAAATTGCCTTCATGGAAATCAGTGTTTAATTACCGATGGGATCATCCTACTAAAAAAAGACAATAAATAAATAAATAAATAAGTAAATAAAATACACACCATTTTTATTTCAGTGTCTTTACCATTCGTATTTGAATAACATGTAAAGCAAAATAACGCTTTCTTTTGAAAAATTGTGTTATACCAGGCCAGCTATGGTGTTGAGGATCCGGAGTATGCTGTCACACAGTTAGCACAGACAACAATGAGATCAGAGATTGGTAAAATCTCACTAGATCATGTATTCAAGGAAAGAGAATCACTCAACATAAATATAGTAGGTGAGTCTAAATATGAATTTCGCATCTGACTAATATCAGGTTGGTCTTGCAGTTGGTTTGGTTTTGTTATGTTGGGTTGGTTTTGTTATGTTGGGTTGGTTTGGTTTGAAATGTTGGTTTGTAATGTTAAAAAGACATCAAATACAAACACATAAAACAAAGAGATGAATATAAACAAATTTTTAAATCAAAGTTCAAAGTAAAGTGCAGCTGGAAAGCTCTATTCAGAGGCATTATTAACATAACTCTGTTCTTCCTAGAGGTCCAGAAAAAATGGAGAGAACTAATAAACCATATACAATACATCACAACAGATAAGGAATAATTGTACATCACTTCTGATAATGGGGGGGGGATATTTTGAACAAGTTAGAATAATTAATTTAGTAACTTTTTGAGATGATATACATTTTGTAAACATCAGTCGTTATAAAGATGACAGAATTCTGGAATAACAATTTTATACTGTATCCCGGTTTCGGACACTGTCTTCTCTGTGTTATAATTAACCTGCTGTGACACGAGTGTCTAAGCATCTTTTTTTTTTCATCTTCCGTACAGAGGCTATCAACAATGCTGCCATGGAACCTTGGGGTATCAAATGTCTAAGGTACGAGATCAAAGACATTGAGCTGCCTTCTAAAGTCAAAGAAGCTATGCAGATGCAAGTGGAAGCAGAAAGGCGCAAGAGAGCTGTAGTCTTAGAGTCCGAAGGTATCACATGCAGTGTTTAATTATTTAGGGCTTTAGCAATGTTTTTGTATGAATTCATTTATTGGTAAATGCTTTTCATTTGCATCATATTTGCAAAATTCGCAGATTTACCTTTTGTCGAATGTGCCATTTTCACATATAACTATGTACCCACAGTAGACAACCCTTAACAAAGAAATAGCATAAAATGTATGTTTTGGTTGAAGTTCCATGCATTGACCTATTTTGCTTCATAGTGATAAGTCGGTACCACCCTACTAAGTATCCTTTTTCCTAGCCATTTGAGTCTCCTTTGACAGTAGCAGAGATATTTATATGAAGGGATATAGTTGTGTTGTATGAAAACCTGTGGTGTTAAATAATGCAAGTGCCATAGACAGGAGCTAGTTGATATGTTTTGCTATCAAGACATAAATATTCAGTTGTTGATAAGTTTAGATCAGATAATACTTTAAATCCAGAAATATTTGCAGTACATCAATTTTCACGGATTCTGAACTATTTTTGGCACACGCAAATTCTAGAACTTGCAAAAATAATAGCATGATGTCATATGCATTGAAATATCAAATCAAATCTTGCACTTTTGCGAGTGAGTAATTGTGCTGCACGAATTTAAGAACCCGCAAATATGTTCGTGGGTAGCTCAGCACGAAAATTTAATCGCATGAAAATATCAGCGTTTACATTGTTATCTTTCTGCCTCATCCAAGGTATACGAGAGTATGAAATCAACGTAGCCGAGGGTAAGAAGAACGCCACCATCTTGGCTTCTGAAGCCATTAAGAGAGAAGAGATCAACCGAGCAGAAGGAGAGGCAGCGGCTGTCATAGCCAAAGCTAAAGCTAGAGCAGAAGCCCTTACTAAGATATCAGAAGCAATGAGTGCTAAGGTTAGTTGATAACAAAAGTTATGAACACTGAATCACTCTTTTGCTTCATATTTAGTAGCGAAATTCATACATATTCCTGTTGCCGTTGTTCTGTTCAAGTATAAACTGTATCAAATGGAAGATTTCTGAAAAAAAGTCTCCTTTTTTTTGTTTAAAGAAAGTCAACTCTATATTATAAGAATGAATTCTCATTTGTCATTGCATGGCTGTTATGATCATAAAATCCCTTGCATCAATAAGGGATATTTTCATTTGTTTTGTTTTGTTTGTTTGTTTTTCTTCTTTATTTATTTACTCATAGGATTTTAATTGAAATTGCTTCTTTTAACTGCAAATTTGGAATTCGGTGATAGTTTATGACTTTATGGCTTTATCCCTTCTTTTTCTCTAGGATGGTACTAATGCAGCAAACCTTGTAGTAGCTGAGCAGTATGTAGCAGCATTCAGTAAACTGGCCAAAACCTCTAATACAATCGTTCTTCCATCAAATACTGGGGATATCAGCAGTATGGTCGGCCAGGTGAGTGATAAGATTTTTACTCTATATTTAGTATCACTATCAGATAAAATTGTCATCTGAACTGTTATACACTCAGGTATTGAGTTATCATGTTCATTTAGAGTCAAAGAAAGTTTTGAGTATACCCCTCCTCCCCCCCCCCCCCCCCCCATTACTAGCAACAGAAATGTCTTTTGAGTTGTTAAGTAAAGCAAGTGTCCTTGTATCAACTTAAGTCAAAGAAAGATAGCGACTATTTTTTAAGGTTTATTAAAGTTTTGATCTTTATTTGTTGAGCACAATTTGATTTCAGCATGACACACGCTTTCTCTACACTCTAGTCCGAGTTATC
The DNA here is from genome assembly GCA_029962745.1 of Echinometra lucunter. NCBI lineage: Eukaryota > Metazoa > Echinodermata > Echinoidea > Camarodonta > Echinometridae > Echinometra > Echinometra lucunter. The sequence goes on from CM057156.1 coordinate 7,360,954, forward strand.
TTGGGCTTAGTGTTTGGTGGGTTAAAGTGGTTAAATCAGTGGTATTTCCCTTTATCCATAGACTTGAACGTTGTAACCGCTGACATGTGTCATTCATAAAACAGCCAGTCGTTTCATAACATGGGATTTGAGACAAGTATATTATGTTTCTGTTAACAGGCAATGGCAATCTACGGCAGTCTAGCCAGCCATCAGAAGAAAATCGATACCACTGAATCAGAGGATTCTGATTCCACCCCCACAGAGGAGATCCACCCTACCCAGGAGATTGACAGGTTTCTGCTGACTGGGAAGAAAGCTTCCACTGCTGGAGAGGATTCTCTAAAATCTCGGCTCAGCCTCAGTAACGTGGAAGAGGAAGACAAGAAGTCATAGCGTTGTGTGGATGAGGAATGAAGTGAATGGACTTGGTACATTAGCCTGACTAGTGATTTCTTCAAGCGTGTCAAGTAAGCCTACCAGAAGCTCTGAAACGGGGAAGGAATGAAAGTGTCAGAGAGCGTGTTTCTACTGGACGACTCCTATTACCTCACACTTTATCACCTGCATCACCTTGTATTTTACAGCTACCCAAACTGTTTCTACTGAGCAATGAAATATGCGGTGATGCGGGGTAATGGGAGGGAACTTGCAGAATGCGGTGAGTCAGGAAGTCGCGTATCATAAGATCACAGATCAGGTCACGCGTGCACTGCCTTATTGGAAGGTATGATGTGGCTGCTGCGCTGTGATGATCAATTGTGGAATCTTCCGGTAAGAATTTGAGACTTCTGGCACACCGCGAATTTCGTCACCTGCTGTTTCTACTGAAAATTGTCCCTTGCATCGACCACCTAGAAAGGTGGATGACGGATCACCTCGCGTTACCTCGCATCCTCTCGTATCACCTTGCATCACCTCGCATTACCTCGCATTTTCATTGTTCAGTAGAAACATGCTCAGAGGTCAGTCTTGATGAAACCCTGACATTGTCATCAAAAGTAGATGTTAACCAATTATTCAATCTCATCATCACCCACAATAGATGTCGGCCTTCTCCTTTTCCATGATATGATACAATGGAAAGTACTCTCCAAAATTATGCAGTTGTATTAACCATCTTGAAATCACAAACATAATCACAGGAATACATCATTGGAAGTAAAATTATAATTTGCACTTTAGTTTCAACAGATTAAAAGTTTTGTTGACATTACTTTTTGCCTGAGGTTCTCCATTGTAAGTTTCGACCAAATTGTAAAAGTGTCCAGAAGCCTTTTAGTGATCAATTATTTTAGCATTTCCAGATGAGGTCATGTTCTGAAGTACTTTAAGCTGTGCATGTCAGGGAAGATGGTTTTGTTATATTGATTGACAGATGAGTAGGCAACTATATGGATATTAGTGCATTAAAAAATCACATATTGGATTGGATTGGATGGGATTTCTTTTCAAATTCTTTATTGCAAAGATATGTGATGGTACATGGAGTTCTCATAAAAATGAGATGACAGCCCTGCATTGGTGCGGTTTACAATATGTAATGCTCAGTGTAGAAGAAATAGAGAACAGATAGGGTACCAGCAAAACTTCATTTATCTTGCTTACTTTTCAGGGCACAATTGAAGTTCAACTTTTGAAAGGTAAAGTAAGGCTTATGAGTTCAGAGTAAGACTTTTAGTGTTAAAAAGTTTTGGAAGATGTAAGGTGGCCATATTGTGAAAATGAATCATGAATTGAAAATAATCAAGACTTGATTAAGTCTCATTAACCATGGAAAAGTGCAGTAATCAATTGCTTTACTATTCCAATTTCTTCACTTCTGAATAAAATTTAGGCATGCACAATCATAGACATAGACCAAGTCCAATAACTTTGGCCAGCATTAAGATCACCTCCCTTTCACGTTCATTCATGGCCACTGGTTTTTTTTCTGTATACTTGAAAGCTATGTAAAACATTAAATATTTCATTTTTTAGTAATACCCAACAAGCAAAGCCTTTTTATTTATAAATACAAATTCCTCCATTATTCTATGTGCTGATGTTGTCAGTATTGACCTGTTTTGTAATAAGTGGTCTATGAGCCTTTTACACTGTCAGATGTGTTTAATGGGGCTATCAAAGAGATAATACGGCTTGACTATATCTTGAAGAGATCAAATGATATTTGATCATGTTGCATTACAACTAATTTTTAAACATTCAGTAGAAAATGAAGGAATTGTTGCGGTTATGAAGTGGTAAAGAAGAGTATCATATATGTTGAGAGAATTTTTGTCTGAGAAATTATTGTCACTGTTATTTGGCCAAGAATATGAAACCTAAATTTAGGTGTTAGAAACATTAGTAAGACCTTTTCCATACGATTCCAAAGAAATATATTGTTACGTGATGATGTACTTTGGTGAGAAATACTGGTTATTGGACAATCGGTAAGATTTTAATTGGGCCCCAGTCTTCTTTAACTATATCATCCAGTCATTTTTTTTTTTTTCATCTCAGATATTGATAAGATATGAACATCACAATTTGTCACTTACAGAATTTACAGATTAAATGAATTGTGTACTGTATTTCTAATCAAAGGATTTCTTTGTGATTATTTTTCAACTGTTGTGGGAAGTAGCACTTAGAAAGTGAAAGGACAGTCAGTACAAGAGGAAGAATAATACATGTAGTGGTAAAAATTTGACTTTTTCTAATGTTTTTCTAGCTGACTGTCTTTTGACTGATCTTATTATAGTGACATCAAACAGTACCATTAGTCATATGATAGAGAGACAAACATCAATCAAAACACAATGAAACATCTAATGACTCAACTACACACCGATACACCCATTGATCCACACAATAAAGGAATCGTTTCTCCTTTGTATGTTATAAATGTGATATAAGTGTTCATGTAGTCACATCAAACACATCAACCATCCATACTGCACCCTCCACAGTGATACAACTGACACTCAACAGAACCATTCAACTGCAGTGATTTCTGATATAAATATTTTCATTCTTGGTTTAGTCTGTGATGAGATATCATCAATCAATTTTGCAGCATTGGAATTTAACAATGAGAAAGTTGTCATGCAAGGTGCTGTAAAATGCCTGTTTCAGAAATTTCATTTCATGTAACCTGATAATGATAAAGTAACATAACAAAGTCTTTAAGAATGGACAAGAGAGACTCTACTCTATGCTGTCATTAAAAGAATTGTACATTAATAAACGGGACAAGACAATATATTTGGTATTTATCTGCAACTCTGTTATTACAGGCAATCCATCTGAATCTGACACACAGTCTAGAATTTACTTCAACAAAACATTTAGAAAACACAGTCCTCAATATCAAATTCAAAACAGCATATAAGAAGCAAAATCACCATGTCCAAGATTTAAATCAAAAAGTTATGAGAGATTTGAATGAAACAAAAATAATGATTACCTCTTTAAAGATCATTAAGAAAGAAGAAAACAGTTGTTTAGGTATTTCAGTTCAACACATAATATGCAAATAATGTTTAAGTCACAAGTGTCATTCAACACTTTATTTTTAAACCTTCTACTAACTGGAACGTACAATATGATTACCGTTTTGTTTTCATATTTGAGGACAAACTGAATCAAAGATTATAACTGATATTTCTTAGCAGTAATGTACAGACGTCTGCTTAATTTTCAAAATAGTGAATATTCATTCAACAAAAAATGAAAAATACAAAATATTAAAAAGGGCACAATATACTTGTATTTATAATTATAAATAAATTGTGTGCAAAACCGTCTCTTCATACGTTTTTCTCAGTTTCACATGTGAACTCTTTTTCCTGTAAATTTCCTGTGTGATATAAATTGTAGATCATCATCTCCGTACTATGAATCAGGGTAAAAAAAAATACCCGGGGGCAACGGGCGATATCGCCCTCAGCGGAGCTCAAATGGCTCCCTAAAATCCTTAAAACCAAATTCTTTGGGGTGACCCATTTTCTTCAGAGTCACCCTCGTCTCGGCTCCGAATATAAGCAATAAATTCATGAATCGTGATCCAGGAGCAGCAGAATTAACATTTCCTGAAACAACACACACATTAATGCATCATATTGATTCTCAGTTAGGCTTACTCTCAAGGAGAAAATTAGGGTATCAGCGATTAAAATTCAACATAGCTCCTTCGGGCATAAAAATAGCTCCTGTAAAGTTGTCCACGGGAGCTATTTTTTTCAGAGAATAGCTCTCGTGGGGAAAAAAAGTATTTTTTACCCTGCTATGAATTAAAGCTATGCATCCAATTTCTTAAAGATGCCTAATCAACTTGCATAGAGTCAATATCACCTACAATTTCCTATGTCAACAGATATCAGAAGAAACATAAGACCATACATTTAGGGAGGGAATTTAAGGAATCACCTGGCTGTTCGATTCTGTAAAACACCCTAATTCAAAAAGGTAAGATACCCTAATTCGTACACGTGCAAGTAGGTCACAGTCCTAGTACACCTCCCCAGTCGCTTTTATGTTGAGAGCATCAAACTCACAATACCTCTTTACTGAAGTAACATTTAAAGCCACAGTGAACTGGCACTTATATAGCTCTGAAATGATGTATTTACTAAACCGCCAACTTGTGGCTACTCACAACCAGAGACTGTCTTAGAAATATTATGCCCTTCTTGGCTTCTAGTGAACTGCCTTAGTCTGAATACATATACGTTTTTACAGATGTGTCTCAAAAAAAAAGCTCGCGTTGATCAGAATGGTGCATGCTGGGAGAAAAAAAGGGACAGAATCAGTAGTCCAGGACTGAGATGGCGCTATTTCGAAATCTCATACAAGGGTGCCAGTTCGCTCTGGATTTAAAGCTCGAATTTTGAATTATTGAATTGAATCCCTCACATACACAGCAAAATGTCTTTGATGATTGGTACACTTTAACCCATAGCAGTACAGAGCTTTCTTGACGTCTAAATTAATCATCTTCAATCCTCAAATTGGCAATACAAATTATTTTTTTCCACGTTTACATAGCTTGAAAAAAATAAATATGGATATTACTTAAACCAAAATGAAATAGAATTGTAAAATTGAATCATAAATTGCCAATTTGAGGATTGAAGATGATTAATTTAGACCTCAAGAAAGCTTAAATAGTGATTATAATTATTCACTGCGTTGCCAATTTAAAGAGTTTAATGATTAGTTACACTTAAACTGCTCTAATTCGAGAACGCCACACCACACAGCGATGGGAATGGGCTCAAATTGTCAGTGCATTTTTCTCTTTCTGCTTATGTATGATATGTACTGCCCAACATTCTGGACCAACAGATACTGCAAAAGCGTTTCCTAAAGGTGACACTGTACCTCTATGGGTTAAAATCACCCCTAGTCCCACAGCTTCTATACCAACTGTTACATTCCTGCATATCTTCTTATTGCATATAAAGCCCACCGCACACCATAAGATCCGACTGCTACCCGATTTTCGGACAAATAGCATTTTGCATTAAATATGAAAGTTTAAACAAGTAGAATTATCTTATTTGAGGTTTGGAATAATGATAGCAATACTACAAATCAAAGTTTTGGTTAACTGGAAGCTTTGTGGTCGGAGTAAAGGCCAAATCGGCTTCAAATCATAGCCGATCGCAAGATTGCTATGACCTCATTACTATTCGGAATTGAGTTCACTTTTATTCCTATAGGGAGGCTTGCAATGGCCCGGAATTTCGATTTAAGTATTCATACGTCTATTCGGAACTTTGATCGCTAAGATTTTATAAGTTTGAATGTTCATATCAAATGCTATAACAAATTTTTGCAAAAATTGATTCGCAGACGGATCGTATAGTGTGCGATGGGCTTAACACAAAGATCTTCAGGTTGAAATCCTCATAATGTAGAGTGTGAATTGTTAAATATTTTCCTCTTGATGAGTTTGATATTCTCCTGTTGATCTCTGTTCTTCATCATCTGAGACCACTCCTGGAATGGCACCTGTAAATGTCAAAGGTCAGAGGTAATATTGAGAAACATCCCCCAAATATTTTGCTTTCTTCAAATTACAGATCTATGTCATTTGCAGGGTATCAAAATAATATCCTGTATATCATTCCTGAATCAGGGTTCTTACACTTACACATTTTCAAAATCCCCTGACTTTCCATGACTTTCCAGAGCAGGAAACTGTAAATGTCCATGGCCATTTTTACATTTTTTAAATGTGTAAACATACATCATTGCAATACTAGTAAGCTCCCCTCAGAATTAATGTGCATGTGAAAAATTTTATTCCCTCTGTTAATTACACAAATAAATTAAAGGTTATTTTAAAAATATCTTGAACAAAGGTTTTTCCCTGACTTTCCAAAAGAAATTGATGAATTCCTTCACTTTCCCTGACTTTTTGCTTCTGGAACAAGTATTTTCAAATTCCCTGACTTCCAGGAATTCCCTGACCTGTAAGAACCCTATGAATAAAATGCAAAATGGAAGTATAATGTATCTCCCAAAATTGAAACATTTTGTACAGAATTAGTAAAACTTTTCACTCACGAACAGGCAGAATGCATAGCTCATGAAATCTTTGAGCATACATATAACACAGTGGAAACTCAGTATAACGAGGTCCTTGGGACCATCAAAATTACCTTGTTATAACAGGACTCTTGTTATATCAGGGTTAAAAACAATAAGATATAAAGAGTCGAGACCGGAATATTACCTTGTTATATCAGATCTCTTTATGTAGTTTGGTCCTGCTTCCAAAGGGATATTTCCTCAATGTTTTTCCTACAAGTACAGTACCTAATGGCCTTTAAAGGTCGCTGAACGACAGCTTTAGATTTTGAAATTACTTATGAAGCAACAGCAGTTGTAAACATTAAATGGAAAATTTATGTTAGATTCCTTTTGCAACACCTTCCTTCTTAAGATTGAATATGGAATATGGTGAAATGTGAATTAGTTTAACATTCAGAAAGAACTCACATCTATGACATGATACCCAAGTTGTTCCAGTTGTCTCCTCTTCATAGCATGCTGACCTAGCAGCTTGTGTCCTCCATAATGACTGTGGTTTCTGGCCCACACCACTATGGCGAGCCTGAGACAAAAAGAGAAAGAGAAGAATTACAAATGTATACCATGCCTTTGTTTTAAGTGTCTTCATTGCAAATTGGGTAATACATCATTTTTTAAAGATACGATAACGAGGTTACGAAAAGCAGAGCAATTATTTAGAGAATCTATAATGGCTGACTTCACTAGAAAAAGAAAATCATTAATTTTTTTTTCCCTTCCAAATATATATGGCTGAATAGAGTCTAATGAGAAAATAAATCAACTTCAAATGACATGTAGGCGAGCAGTGTTGCATGCTTCTATTTTTTATCAAATGTCTAAATTGAGTTCTCAAAATTCAAATTTATAGTTATGAAGTTGCATTATTTGCATACCGTGGTATGTATCCACATGTACAGGAATCTCAAATATAGAGTATCCTACCATTTTTCCTTTGAATTGTGTGGGGCTGGAACCGGTTTCTGCAGGATACGCTTGACATTTCTCCTCTTATCTTTTATTCTTCTTGAAGACTCTCCTACATCGTTGAGCTCTGGTGAGGGCTCTGCTCTCATCACCCTCGGCTCCTCTGAAGCATCACTTCCTCCTGTCATGTTAGCAATCAGATTGGAGGAGAGAGCCACGACGCTTTTGCACCTCTGGTTTGCTGATCTTTTCTTGGTGTTGAGGAAGTTGGGGGATGAGTCCTCATCTGCTCCTTGGCTGAAGACTTCTGGTGAGGGGTCTCCAAAGTTAAACGGGATCGGCTGGTTGTGCTCATCGAGATGAACCTCAATATCTGCATCATGACAGGTAGAACGAGAAGTGGTAAACCTTTGTTTTTTATATTCACAAAGTTATGACAACATTACTACCGGTATTCATTCTATAAACAGTTTCACACCATGTCCTACATTAACTTCCAAAATTTCAAAGATAATCAACCAAAGCAATAATAATTATAAATTCAGTACTACTAAATTGAGTAAAATTAATAACATAATTGACTGTACAAGGTACTTGATTACTACAATTTTGTAATTTTGATGAATAAAACAAGTGTACAACTATAAAGAGAAGATAACATTGGTACAAAAATACTTATTTATGAACATATCGCTGCAAATTCATGATGTCCCCCCCCCCTTTCCCACGGCCATTCCTGATTAGGCTGAGTACAGATTAAAGCCCATCGCACACTATATGATCCATCTGCGATCCGATTCTGGAAAAATTTGTCATAGCATTTTATATAAACATTCAAACATGCAAAGCCTTAACGATCAAAGTTCCGAATACCTAGTCATATGAATACTATAATCAAAATTTCGGGCTATTGCGAGCCCCCCTGTAGGAATAAAAGCGAACTCTATTCCAAATCGTAGTGACGTCGTAGCGATCTTAAGATCGGCTATGATTTGAAGCCAACTTGGCCTTCACTCTAACCACAAGGCTTGCAGTTAACTAAAATTTCAATTTTAGTATTTCTATCATTATTCTGAACTTCAAATAATGTAATTTCATTTGCTGAAACTTCCATATTTTTAATGCAAAATGCCATTTGTTCGAAAATCAGGTTGGAGTCAGATCATATAGTGTGCAGTGGGCTTAACGCTTTCCACTCTGAGGATGAGGGTTACCTAGAGTGTTGAAATGAGGTAGTATAGAGTGGATCTTGTAATGTTCTTTCCGGCCAACAGCAGCTCTGACCAGCCCAGCAATGAAGCGCATCTCTGGCCTATTGGTCATCTGCTGACCAACAGTTGGTGCAATACTGGAGTGGATCTCAGATCTCAACATGAGCGACTGATGTGAGGAAAACAGGAATGAAAGCCAAGTTACAGGAGTTATTATATTTCAAATCAATGTATCTTTTTTTTTCTTAAATAATTCATCTACTATTAGAAGTGATCTTATTTTATAGCAATTTTTTTTTTTATTCGTCTTCTTATTTTTCATCCTTTATTTCATTTCACATTTTTCCATATACTGTAAATACAGAAATATTCATGGTACATTAATTTTCGCGGATTTTGCGCTATTTTCGGCAAGAGCAGGCTAGAACTCATAAAAATGTTAGCAAAATTTCATAAGCATTGAAATATCAAAATCAAATCTTGCACTTTTGCGAGTAAGTAGCTGTGCAGCGCAAATTTAAGAACTCGCATATATGTTCTTGGGTCGCTCAGCGTGAAAAATTAATCACGCAAAAATAACGGTGTTTACAGTAACATAACAGATAATGATTACAGTACCCAAGTCATGAATTTAGAATTGAACATTCCGTGAATTTCAGGTAAAACTCATCAAAAGGAAAAGGATCTACTTTGATTTTCTTTTCTTTGCCATCATGATGCGAAACTAATCCCTTTATTCTGTATCTGTTGTCGAGAATCCATGTGTCCAAGATTGTCATACCAACCTCATCCAGCCTATTCCATTATACTGTGGGCACTCAATCTCTAAGGCTCTGTCGAGCAGTAGCATGTCCCTTCTCAAGTCAGTTCCTGTTTGGTCCATAAATGCTGATGCATGTAAAAGAGAGAGAAGATAACTAATGCATTCAATGTTTTCATGATATTTTGTACATTACAGTCATTATAGTTACCAACTTTCTATACACTCAAATAAAACTTGAAATTCACGCTCATTTCTGTCAAGGTTTAGAGAAATGGTTGGCGCATTAATATCTTTTTCATGATGATCAAAACTGAACCAAAAATGTAAGTGTCAAAATTTAATAAATACTACAGATGATAAATACAATAAATACAATATTCACCTATCCATAAAAAGTATAAAAATATTGAATCTATGAGCCACATCACAAGTACAAGATAAATTCCTTAACATTTCAAATCACTACCTGGTGCATGTATACATGTAGATATTAATCTGATTTCTTTTCTGGAAAAAAGGTTACCTTAATCTGAATGTCATATAACATATTAAAACCAGTGACTTTTCAAATATATAGCTTTTTTTAATTAAAGAAAAAAAAAAAAAGAAAAGGTACGGTATCCTTCATTAAGGTAGTGAAAATGTTCATTACCTACGACAGTGTGCATAAAGTTTTTGCTGAATAATCTGTCGATGAGTTCCCATGGATAGCGCTGGAGGTATGCCAGGGATAAGAGACTAGAGACTAAGTTTAGAGGATATTCTTCCATCTCTCCCTGGAGGTCAATCAGCTGCTCCAAGACTGTCGGCAAGAAGTGTGGCTTGTCTGGTAGATACTGGAGTGTTCCATATGACCAGAGGATTTTGGTTGCATCCTTAGAACGCCACTGATCAGAACGCTGCATGATCTCATGAGCAAGGCTATCGCAAAGTTGTGAGTGGCAGATGTGCATGGTTGCGTAGGTCAGTAAGATCTGCATACAGGACAGAAGGGGGTACACATGCAGGAAAGGGGTGACAGCATTTGCCACATACTGGAAGAAATGCTGATAGCCTGTGTATTGCTGCCTGAAATGCTTGAGGATACCGACAATGAAGAAACTATGAACAGTCTGGATGTCACTGCTGCAGACATGGTCCGAGATCTCCATCATCAAATCAGTAGTTTGAGGTGAAGACTGGGATTTAAAGAGACCTGTACAAACTGTCCCAAGTTCTGTAAGAGATAGAGATGTCAGGTGGTCTGGTAGTCGATTCACAAGGTTTTCCTCAAGTCCTTCTGGTGCACCTCGATTCTCTCCAATCAGGTAAATAAGCTGGAGAAGTTCTGTGGTGGTCATGTTTGGGACATCATCCCTACAAGCTGCAAATGCTTCCTCACAAAAACGTGGTACAGGATATCCAATCATTCTCCATGAATCCAAGAAAAGAAGACGTGTCCTGAGATCCATGCTTCCTACTCTACTGCAACATTCTTCATACAGGGCTGGAAGAAGAGAGTTTCTTGTCCTGAGCTGAACTCGCGCTAAAAGAGTCAGAACTTCTGCTAGCTCTTCTGTAGACATATAGGGAGAAACAGCTTTGATTATGACAGTAAGCCTGAGGAATCGTACATCATTATTCAAATCTATCAACCATTCATCAGAATTTTTCTGAAGTGACTTGATACAGTCCATGATGGAAGAGACAGGAAAGCGAGCATTCTTATCAACCATGATTTTGTCCAGAAATTCTTTGTGTGATGAATCTACTGCAGTGAGCTCTTTCCTTGGTAAACAAACAGCTGTTGAGGCATACTGTTCCCTCTCTAAGTAGAACAACCTTGGGGTATACTTGGCATGGAAGGATTCCATCTGCACCCTGGGTTCTGACATTAATTTATTCCTTTCCCTTTGCATATATTGGCTAGGACTGACCATATCTTTGTTGTACGAATAGTGCACTTCATTCCCTGTAACTCTGGGTTTAAAGCTGAACACGTTTCTTCCAGAATATTTTGATGGCACCCTGCCCTCTTCAAGATCTGGTATTTTCACATGGAATAAGCCCTGTTGTTCAGGTAGATGAGTAACTGGTCTTGCACTGTTGTGAGAATGTCTTGTAAGGAAGCCTTTATGACGAACCAAATAAAGACTGTCTAACTTTATAGTATGTCTAGTATGACAATTCTTGAGAGCTGAATTTGATGGCACATGCCAAAATAGTTTCCACAGATTCTTCTGTTTACTCATCCATGGCAGGCTAACTTGATAAGCCATTCTGCAATCTTTTTGTTATTCCTTACGTTAAGAGATAAAGCTGAGGAAGTGCACTATTGCTAAAAATGCAGAAGTCTCCTTGCACATGTAGACATTCAGTCAGCATGTCAGTCTCTGTACATCAGGGAATCTGTAAAAATGATAAGGAATTTGTAATTGAAATGTTAAGCTGACCATCACACATAGAGTGAAAAGAGAAGTTACATGTATTAAGGCCTGAAAAATGAAGGCCTGGATTATCTTAAGCACTCAGATCTTCTAGAGAAGATCAGGGAAGCCTTTAGTAGATCAGGGTCAGGGAGGGTGCATCAATACCACCACCATTAATTTTTGGTAAAGTAAGCAAAAATTTTGTAAAAACACCTGCTGGTACACTAGAAAATAATTGATGCTATACCTTGTATCACTAGCATGAACTGTGCATGTTCCCACTGGTGCCATTTTCCAATCTACATTACAAAAGATGTCGGATGTCAACAACATTGGTGAGTTTTTCGCAATCTCTTATACAGTTTTTTTGTTAATTTTTATAATTTAAAGACATAATTTTTTTTTTTAATTGTATCAGAGGAGCTAAATTGAATCTAGACATAGTCACAAGCTCCACGATAACATCGGCCATTGGGGAAAGAGATTTTTAGGGGAGTTTAAAACACTGGCGGATCTTGTACGACATGCAGGAGATACCGAAAAGTGCTAGGCTCCTTGGAGAGTAAGTAGCGCGCAGCATTAGCGTTTTTTTTTTGTTTTGTTTTGTGTTTTTTTACTCTCCTTGAGCCTCTAGGCTAAGTATGGGAGTGGAATGCTGTCACCAGCACTGACGAAATAAACGGCAGGTGAATGGACCAGTAACAATGACAGATTTCACAATAATCATAATGCCTGGACTGGCATGAATGGTGACTCATTTCCCGATAATGCGGCTGTTTCACAGTCTTTTTAAATTTTCAATGAAAAAGGGGGGTTGAAAATCGGCGCTAATGCACTTTCATATCCAAGCCTGATGGAATAAAGCACACAGTCGCACACATGTACACACCATGATGCTTCTACTTCTACTTCTACGTCAGTACTTGACAGGATCCATCAGTCAGGACGTTGTGTCAAGGGAGAAACTTGTCTGGCAAGGTGCTTGTGTGCAGTGTAGTCGGTTGGTGCTTTTATGTACAACGTGCAAGTGAAAGCATGTCTCAGCCATCAGTGGCTTTTTTTGTACAAGGCTCCCTGAAAGGTTCCTGCCATAGTAGAAACCAGGATTTCATGGAGCATGTGGCATGTTCCATGCCACAACTGTTCGCGGGAAGAAGGAGTTGTGATACAATCGAGTCCGGTTGGTGATCAACTGGAATTTATTTGGGTGATATTGCCTTGTGTTACTCTGGGTCAAGGGTGTAAGGAACTGGGCACCGTTTCATGAAAGTTGTCAACACTGACAAGTTGTCAGTCTCTGACAATTTCAGTAAAATCCTTGGTTTTGATCTGCACTGGTCTCTGACTGTTGCTATGGTAACTGTCAGAGAATGACAACTTGTCAGTGCTGACAACTTTCATGAAATGGCGCCCAGGTCTGGATTTATTGCAACAAGGCCATGTTGGATCTTGAACAAGAGGGTGAGGCGTGCAGCATCTCTGCGTTTCTCTAGGGTTTCCCACTGAAGATTTTCGATCATGGCAGACACATTTTCGGTATGGTGGTATTTCTGGAGAACAAATTGTGCTGCACGTCGCTGAACGGCTTTGATTTTGGCTGTGTACTTCTTCATGGATGGATTCCAAACTGCAGAGCAGTACTCGACATGGGCCGAACAAGGGAAGCATAAGCTTGTTGGTATATCTTCTGGGAGGATCGTCTGAGATTTCTACAGATGAGGCCGAGCATTTGGTTTGCTCTTGATGTTATTCCATTGATGTGACGTTGCCAGGACAAGTTGCTCATGAGTGTGATACCCAAGTACTTATATTTCTTGACTTCTGATAGTTGGATGTTGCCAAGATGGTAGTTGCCTTCTAGGTTGTTATGTTTTTGAGTGTGAACCGAAGAAGGTGACATTTATGGGTATTGAATCTCATCTGCCAGGTAACTGACCACTAGTGGAGAAGATCAAGGTCCTGTTGCAGGATATGGTGGTCATGCAGGTCACGGATGGGTCGATAGATGAGACAATCATCTGCAAACCGTCTTAGCATTGAGGAGATGCCATTGGGAATGTCGTTGATGTACATGATAGAGGAGCGGACCGAGTACTGTTCCTTGTGGAACACCTGATGAAACTGGAGTCCAATTGGATAATTGGCTGTCTACGACAACCCGTTGGGATCTCTCAGTAAGGAAAGCTTGGATACACAGTAATAAGTGACCCCGAATACCATAGTGGTCTAGCTTCTGCAAGAGACGCTCATGAGGGACCCGATCAAAGGCTTTGGAGAAGTCTAATACAATGGCATCAACTTGCTCCCTCTGGTCAAGGGATCGAGTTAGCTCGTCGCAAGTTGTTATCAGCTGTGTCTCACAGGAGCGTCCAGGTCGGAAGCCATATTGAGAATCATGTAGGATGTCATTGTCCTCATAATGGTCCATCACTTGGCTAAAGATGATGTGTTCCATAATCATGCTACAGATGGCCGTGATGGATACTGGAAGATAATTGGATGCGATGCAGCGGTCTCCTTTTTTGGAGATTGGTGTTACGTTTGCCAACTTCCAATCAGAGGGAACGCATCCGGAAGTGAGAGACTGTTGAAATATGTAGGCCAGAAATTAGGTGCTAATTCCTTGGCAAAACGTGCATCATGTTGTGTGCATGCACCAGCAGCGCCAGCGCTTTATTCTGTCAGTCATCGCCGTCGGCCGGACATGGATACGAAAGTGCATTGGCACCTTGAAAATCCCCCCCCCCCCCCCCCGGCACACTGAGTACAGCCACTGATTATGAAGTTTTTGCAAACTTGTTCCGTCGGCGCTAATGCACTTTCGTATCCATGTTCCATGACTGACAGAATAAAGCGCTGCTGGTGCATGCACAGCACGGTGGTGTGTGCGACTGTCTGCTTTATTCCGTCGGACTTGGATACGAAAGTGCATCACTTATACATGTACAAACTTATCTGAGACAAGTTTGTACTCCATAGTAGTCATTGCGGTAGGAAAGCCTCAATAGCTTTTGTGTGTATTCCCAGGTGCTGGGGCTTGGTAGAAAATCACACATGAGAGGAAAATAATTGTTTAAATTCATCTTCAACTCTGAATCCCCAAATTTGTGGAATATCAAGAGTTGAAGAGTCTCTGAGTCAGATATAGCAAATTTGAAAAAAAATAAATCTTGCTTAAGGCAATTCTGTTGACAGTTTTTGACTGCTGTTCGCCACAGTCCCCAGTACTTTTGGCCTAGACCGAATTTTCTGTCTCATAATTTCGTCATTAGCCTCTTATAGTTCCGGTCGGCACTCAATAATGACAACAATAATAACCAATGATAGCGATCAAAATCATAATCATGACAATCTCATCACAGCGTGTGATATTTAGCCCCACTTCATATGCATGTCGGATACCATACAGGAATTTTCTCATAAATTTTGATTACTAGCTTCAGCTTGAGCAGACCACATCATAGAGCACACACATGAATTGCGACACCGTATACTACGAGACGACATGGAACAACGAACGAAGCCGTAATCAAGGGTTCCCTTTGTCCGATGTGACTCAATTCAGGTGAAAGATTGAATGCATATCGCAGGTTATTTTCTGAAAATTTGATACATATTGGATCATTAGAACTAAAAATATGAGCATGGATATGAAAGTGCATTAGCGCCCATCGATATCTCCTGGCTTACTTGAAGAAGTGTAGATATGTCATCCGGGTTCAGGTGATAACTCAGTCCCGGATTTTTCTTTCCAATACACATTACTTTACATTTCTTATGAAAATGGAGAGTTAAAAGGAATAAATCAGGAAATTGGTAAGCTAAAGATGATTTTCATAGTCAGACCTCTACACTGATCTCTTGTTTTTATAATCATGTATAATAATTTCAAATGTAAACAATGAATTTTAGGTCCTTTTCCAGCAGCTTCTCGTTGTGCCGCCAAGCACAACGGGAGGCAAAACCAGAGAATAGGGACCGGAACGCGCACGCATGCCATTTGTATAGTGCAGAGATCGGCAGAGACCCGAGAGTCAAAGTATGTGACAAGTCCACAATCAAGTTCAAAATGACTTTAAAATATGTTTTAATCAGGTAATTATGTTCTAATATAGGAAAGAGTTCCATATGTACCCCCCCCCAAAAAAAAAGAAGTTCAGAGACACCATATTTTCCACTGTTTTCCTCTTACTCTGTTTTTTCTCGACTTACCATGCCTGCCGACGTGACTCGAACCCGGGACATCTACCTCTCAAGACCGACGCCTTACCTTACTATATGAGAGATCGCTGGAAGCGAAGGTCTCCTATGATTATACATGTAAGCCGAAAGTCACGATTAGTCTAACTCCCAGGATGCATTGCTCTTATTTTTCTGACTAAATAAATCGATGTCAATGTGAAATGCACGGTTTACGGATAAGCTCTTAATTCTGACGGAATAAACCCATATTTCTTTATTTATAGCATTTTTCCATGTTCAGTATTTGATATTATGATCCCGGGGGGGTCACTCTCCACATGGCCTGCTACGCACCCGCGTCCAGAAAAAGCGTCGAAAAGGGTCCCGTTTCAGGCACTCAGGCGTCGTCGACGTCTTTGGCAAAAAGGGTTGCTTTTCAGCACCATTCGCTGGTAAATCGCCGTTTAGGGTAGCCTTTTCTCACTCTTTCACGCCATTTAGGGTTGCTAATTTGGTTATGCAGATTACGCCATTTAGGGGTGCAATTTTAATCTACGCCATTTAGGGTTGCAAATTTAGGCAAATTTGAACATACCTACGCCATTAGCACCATAGGGATACAAAATAATCCTCGCACACGCCGGCGCGGCCAGTACTTATGAGAGTACAGTCGACAGTCCCCAAAGCTATAGTCTCTTACACCCGGCTCTATTCGAGGCAGCACGCGTTACCATACACACGCCCATAGGTCGCAGAGGATGCTATGCTATGGCTATGCTAATCATCGATGCTAATGCAACCGTTCGTGCCTGTTTGAAGCGACTATGCTCGGCTGCACGGCATGCATTTGCACCATCGATATGCCCTCGTTGGAAGCCGACTACAGACACCGGAAACACTTAAAAGTACTCTCAAGTGCCACAATTTCTTTTTTTATATCTAGCATTTTCCAAACGTCTCAAAACACATTATGGCATCGTGAGTTTCATTTGACGGAAATTTTATTACCATAGAAGAGCTGTTTATTGGTGAGTAAATATATCAAGTCTGAGAAAAAGTTTTACTCGTGTGTACTTTAACCAGTGTTAACTGGTTTTCTTTCGTGTTGTTATTCCTAGAGCCTAGCCCCATATACTGTTAATTGTGTTGTGTTTTTGAATTCAAGTCAGTAGTGGCCTAGCGTTACTTACATGTAGATCTATCCTGTCCTTGATTGACCCACTCACGGGAGTGATAGCTTGACTTTTCTTTGTGTACAGTTCAATGCAAAAACAAAATGCATTTCTGAATGAATAGACTAGTAATATATTTCAGCTTAATGAATTATATAACCACAAATGATAGGTGCAAAAATCACACGAGTAATTTTTTTTTTCTCAGACTTAAAAAGGGTAAGTCCACCCTAGAAATTTTACTGTTTAAATAAAAGGAGATAAATTTGAACAGCATTTTAAAACAGAAATGAGCAAAATATGGAGTCTCTGAGGCGTCGCAAGAAATTCGAACATGCTTGATTTTTTTTTTTTTTTTTTTTTTTGGGGGGGAGACTTTTTACAGTCTCTGCAAAGTCTCCGCGACATCTTCGAGATGTATCCATTAGTTGCGGAGACTAATTATATCCGTGACTGCTGAGACGTCTCTGCAATATCTCCGAGACGTCTCTGAGCCATCTCAGAGACGTCGTGGAGATCAGGAGGAGACCAGAAAGACTGATGAGATGTTGCAGAATGCAGAGACGTCTCCGCGACTCTACCTGATGATGTTTGACCCACCGCGTAACTGAATGTATGCTGACATTCCTCCTGGTCCAAGTCAGGTGCATGATCCTGCAAATGCTCCATTATAATTATTTTGAAACTTGTCTCAGAGACGTCTCTGTTGGTGAGATAGGGCCTCTATATAGGTATCAAATTAATCGATTTCAATGTTTACGCCACTTAGGGTATCAAATTAGGGGAATTCCCTGTTCACGCCACTTAGGGTGGCTTTTTTTCAAGGGTTACGCCATTTAGGGTTGCAAATTTGGTTAATAGGTTACGCCATTTAGGGTGCATTTCTGAGGTTGTCGGACACGGGTGGGTAGCAGGCCATGTGGAGAGTGACCCCCCCGGGATTATGATTAGACCTATCATGCCAAGTCATATCCTTACATTTTTTTTCAATTTTAACAGGGGTTACATATCGTTGTCAGTCTTACGAACCGGCAAATAGCCCATCCTCACGGAAAAACACCAGTTCAGAGAAAAACACGTTTAAATTTTTTGCACCTTTTTGAGTGGTGAATTCATATACTTATAATTGTTTTTTTCCAGCAATTTTGCAGAGTAAAAGAGTTTACATAATGTATTTTAATATCATCTTTGTATTAACCACCACATATAAAGAAAACTCAAATTATAAGCTCACAAACCTATTTGCCGGTTCGTAAGAACGAAAAAAATGCACACCCGGTCAGAAATACAGGCTATTCGCCACTTATTCGCCGATTCGTAAGAACGAAAGGCTTGTGCGCGCCGTCAGAACATACATGTACCTTATTCGCCGCCTATTCGCCGGTTCGTAAGACCTAACAGTTAAGCCTGAGTCATATCGATTTTTTCAGAAACCGGTGTTCGACGGCTTTGCGCCGATCGAACATCGATGCATCGACGGGTGCATGGCCGGTGAATCTGAAGCTCTCGCGCCGCTGAAAATTTGCCGCAATTTGATGGTGATTTAGCCAAGATAACGCCCTGTTTACAAGTCTGCAATCGCCGCAGTCCTCTTTCCCTTATTATTAATTTTTAACTATCCTAAGAAAATATACTCGAGCGTTTTGTGTTTTATTTCAAAACAACTTTTGTCAACTTACATCGTTTTTTTTTTCAAGTTAAATGCAAACACATCCAAGACATCCCATCCAGAATCACATTACATGTATGTCGTACGTAGAGTTAACCCATTCGCGACAATGGGTCCACGTTTTGTGGTTTGCCGTGTTTACAAGAAAACTAGAAAGTTTGGTGACCCCAAACTTCGCCTGCCGATGCAGAAAAAAATTGGCCAATCAGAGCACTCGTTACTTCGTCTCAGGACCAACCCATTTTAGAGTTATGAATTTTAGAAGACCCTTTATTGGACATTTCATCTCAAAACCGTACGAGCCTGCGATGAATATTTATATATGCTTGTCTCGCGCCAATACTGCCTAGTAACATGAAGAGACGGGGAGAGAGCTAGCTGGGTGCAGCGCAGGTGTCCTTCAGTCATGAACTGGACTACATTCCTGGCCTGGTCACTAGGCAACGTCAACAAGTCGTATAGTATTTTACCAGACCTTGATAAAGCTATATTTATTTTGTTATGTTCTTTCACGAAATGACCTCATCAGACATATATCAAAAATTCAATAATTGTAATTTCTTTATATGTGAGACCATTTATAATCCACTTTGCTTCGTTCAATTTGGTAATCGAAGAACTATTTCCAAAATTATTCAAATTCATGACTGAATGACGAAACTATGGTGTGCAGTGCTAGTGCAAGGAGAGATGATGACTCATCGAGCATGCAAGCCTTTCCCATGCTAGGCCTGGCTATCGTTTTCGCGTACATAACCATTTTGGGACAGGGTGAATGATAAATCTGAAACAAAATCGCAGACATATAAAACATCCAGCGAGGCCATTTTCGGAAGAAAAAAAAACAAATAAATCAGATTCTGCATACAAGCAAAAGGGATTAGATCATTCATTTTATGAGTTTGACTGACCAGATCCGTTACTTCTTTGTTGTTACTTTTTAGTTCCCCCTACACAGAGTAGACTAACCCCAAAAATCACATCACGTCGGCATGACTGACTATCGTGGAAAATGCCATTTCTCAATAGGGGTGCATAATTACGGATGACAGACAAACGAACTAAGTGAGATATTTCTAAATGTAAGAAAGAACAACTTAAAACGTAAAGTATACTGAACTTACTTAAGATTACTTTCTTATCTTTACTGTTTGCTTAAGTTCTTTCTCAAAGTTACTTATGAGGGTTTTTTTTAGTCGTAATGCAAAGTTGCAAATAAATAGCATGCAAATGATGCAACTGTCATTAACACAAACTACATGGGAATCATTATGATGATTTCTATAGACGATTTTTTTCCTCGATTTGAAATGATTCACTTGACAAATGTTGATGAAACATGTGACGCACAAATGATAATACTCGTCATGTGGATGAAACCCCTTTTTATCGGGAGGAACAATAACCGTAATTTAATTGCAAGCATTAAAAAACTCGTCAAAAACCATGCAAAGAAATGAAAGAATTCATGCATTGTCTTGAGTCAACAGTCAACACATTTTGAAAAGATGCGCCTGTACAACATTGATCATGTGATCGCTTTCAAAACGAGAGTGATCAAATGATTGAAAGTGAGGCTACGATCGAGTCATCGTGCATATGTTGCGCGATATACGGAGCGTTGCGTACTGAACGAAACGAAGACAAGTATGTAGTAGCTGCTCGATCATCGAGCGACCAGTTCGTTCTCTACTTCTCTTCATGCGTTTCCTGCAAAACTCACAAAAGAGAGTAGGATACAAGTAAGCAAATTAAAGTTTTGAAAATATGAAGATAAATTGTGTTTAACAGGACTATCAAACAAAAGATTCTGTGTTTTCTAGTCAATTTGGTAATTTCGTCGATGCATCGAATTCATCAAAACGAAATCGGAGTTCGACGTCTTCGATCGAACACCGGCTTAAAAATCGATTCGACTCAGGCTTACTAACAGTGCTATTCGCTGTTCACCTTCCATATATGGTTTCGCGTATGTATGGATGCATGTATGTGGGTCAACAAACTTTAAAAGCTGACAAGGTATAATGCATGTAAAGCAAAATTTTGAAAAGGGTTCGTAAGACCGGCAAGTGCTTTCGCGGGTCACCAAAAAATATAAAAAAACAGGATTTCTCTAAAAATAAACGAAATGGAGCGATGAAATTTTGCCACTCGATAGATTCTGACATACTATCCAAATATGCAAAAAAGTGAAAATTGATTTTTTGACCCAATTTTGGCTACCGCTCAATGTCGCTGGTTCGTAAGACCAACGACGATATATGCATGGAACTCTTGCCCTAATCATGCTAATTGTCCTCTTGGCTTTCAGATATTTGGTTATGTCATGAAAATCATTTTGATTTTGGCCAGAAATGTTCTCAAACTCACAAATGTTTCATCGCTGAATCTTGTGCAGATCGTCCCCGTCGCCGCTGCCACGGCACTGGGCTGCATTTGCTTGCACACAAATGAATGTGCATGCGCGTTCCAGTCCCCTATTCTCCGGGTTTGCCCAACGGCAACGCCAACGGGAATTGCATGTACGCATTCACAACGCTTCAGGGCGCTTCTGAACTTCTGTCTCTAAAATCAGAAGTGCCGACCCTACTAGAATAAGAGGCTAACGACGAAATTTTGAGACAGAAAATGCGGTCTACTTTTGGCCCTGAAAAACTATGAGTGAAACTGAAAGTGCTCATTAGCGCCGTTCCGTCTACACGTCAATGCCAACACCAACACAGTTCCAGACGCATGGGACCAGGTTCACAAATTTTCTTCTCCACGACCCATTAGCAAACTGTATTCAAAACTTCAAAAGCATACAAGTATTGCGATGATCGAATACATAATCCACTAGCCTATCTTACATGTAATAAATTGAAAAACTGTTAACATCTTTTTTTCCAGCCATGATCAGGAAAATAGTTCTTTTACAATGAGAAATCACACGCTAAAAGTCACGTTCTCAGTCAATGATATCTTTAAAGAGAAAATGTACAGAGAAAAACTAAGTTTCTGATCCACCAATTTAATGATCTATCTTTGGTTTCCACATGCTGTACTGGAAGCGCGTACTCCACGTACTGGAATGGTGGTTTGAATTTTGCAAAAGTGTTAACGTTTAACTTGGATTTAATTGCACCCTAGTCGATAACAGCATGTAATTTAGAATGAATTTGAATGACGTCGTTCAATTTGATTTTTTTCATCAGGCCGGATCGGTGAATCGCCGGGGCGATCGCCATCTTTTGTTGAACCGAATTGAAATAACACTTTATTTCTTTATTTGTATTGTTTATGAAGTCATTTGTATACGAAAGAAAATATGAACAATCATGAGCAATGTTTATCTTAAAAGAAATATACTTTTTTTAAGACAGAAAACGACTGAATGAAGAAAAATATGCCAAGATGGATGAAGAAATGATCTCAAAACCCCCGACTTTGGTGAGGGTGGGAGTCAGTAGTTGTGGGAGAGATGGAATATTGACCCCATTTATTCATAAAGAAATATCACTCCCAACGTGAGAATAGCTAGGGAAGTTCACTGCCAATTAACAGCCCCCCCCCCCCCCTCATGCGTTACTGTATGTTGTCCTGATCATTCTTAGCGAATGCGTTAGATGTGTTAGAAGCACGCCTATAGCTGAAAACAAAATAGAAAACCTAAACCTAAATTAAAACTTTTAATAATCTGTCCTAAACAACCATCTTATTTTAGAATTTATATTTGACAATGCAATTGAAAACCTGAAATGTGGTTATTTTTGGGCTTGCTCGCTTCGCTCGCTCATCATATTTTAGAATTTCTATTTGAAAATGCGATTAAAAACCAGAAAAGAGGTTAGTTTTTGGCTCGCTCGCCCGTCATATTTTAGAATTTCTATTTGAAAATGTGATTAAAGATAACCAGAAAGATGGTTATTTTTGGCTCGCTCGCTTTGCTTGCTTGTAAAATACATATCAAAACATGTGTAAGGGGGTCTGTGAGGGTGGGTGAGGGGGGTGTGTTTATACTAAAGTGTGAGTTCGACCCCCCCCCCCTCCCAAAAAAAGAAGGCAAAAATGTCAATCATCCCCCCCCCCTCCCCCACTCCTCAAAGTGGATTTACGCCGGTGCAAAAAGGCCCAAAGTCGGGCTCATTTCCTACGATCTATACAAACTGTGTATAAGAACTTAAGAAGGAAGGAGTAGGACTATTAATTATCACCAAAACATAAAAACTGACTGAAATTTTCCGTCGGGATAAGTTGTCAGATGGCCCGCCTATAGCCTTTAGCCACAAGGCTCCGTGTCCTCGTGTAGAATCTGTCAATGTAGACGGCGAGCGACTAAAATTAGACTAATCGCGAAAGCTCTCTGAAAATAATCTGAATCGCGAGGCCTTGTCAAAAGGCTAGCCCGCCTATGGCGTAATATATTTTTCCCTTTCCACTTGAGGTTGATCGAGGAAAGTTTTGTCGGAAAGAAGAGACAAGCCTGTGCATTTTTCATAATATTAAATAATGAAAAAAAAAGTTTCCTTCGGGAGGGATCTAACATCAAAGTGCCCTTTGACTCAACTTTATTGTCCCCAAATTTCTATGGATGTAGAGCTTTTTTTTTTTTTCTTTCTTTTTTTTTTTCCTTCCCCACCTTTATGACTCAGGAGCTTCTTATTCAAGTCAATCCGAATCGGATTAAGAATAATCAATCTTTATTTTTTGTTTTCTCGGGATATATTGGTGTCACATGATAATTCAAATAATAAGTTACCAAATTCTAAAAAATGTTTTCCTTTCTCAAAAGTATCAAAATAGTGTTGTCAGTGTCTTGTAAACACACCAATCGTCAGCAGTAGACACAAGAGCAGTCGGTATTAGTGGTAACAAATTTTCGGCATGACAGCATAATAGCCAAACTGCAGTCTTAGCGACCTGCTCTGTTAAAGTACCCGGACTATTTCTTTTGAAGGCAATACAATTTTCACAATTACTGAAATTATCTTTTGAATTTAAGGGTTCAAATCTGCGAAGTGTACCTGACAAATACACTATATCTTTCACTTTTGGGCCAGGATCTGGAGTGTTCCTTTTGAATAGACATGAATATAGTGCAATATACGAATATTTGCTATATCATTATTACATCCTCTATGTCTCAAATTCACAACGACAAAAAAGCGCCGATATGAAATTTTAATAAAATAACGTACCCACATTAGTGGGGAAAAATAAAGCCATCGTTCTTTCTTCCTAGGAATTACGTATAGGAGGCTGGAATGATTTTGGTTTGGGTGGTTGGGGGATATAGACCAATTTCACAACGCAAGAGGGCAGCAGACTGTTCGACGCAGTTCGACATGCTGCGGTGGGCGCTCCAACTTTTATAGTACACAAGTCAATAGCGCGTTATGTACATTCGTTCGATTTTTGTCTATTTTGACCAATTTATGCAGATTTCTTTTAATATTTGCAATGAGAGATTGTCAGGGAAGTTCAGGTCGCAGCTGTGCGGTGCTCGAATGCCACAAGAATTGGAGAAAGTTTAAAAATTGGAAGTTAACTGAGTGCGAAATTCACTCGCTTTTGACTCATGAAGCCTGTTTGTGTGAGAAGCCGTACTCCCTATACAGGTTTCCATAAGCAATGCGAAGGAATCCGTCGCCAGTGGGTAAAAATATCAACAGAAAGGACTTTGAAGTCAAGAAACATTATCATTTTGTAGTTTGGCGTAAAAATTAATGAGTGTAAACATGACTTTGTAAACAGGGTAAGATTGAGGGCTCCCGTTTACTACGGCTTCTATGCTGCAATCGGACTTATACTGACAAAACTAACTTGAAAAACTATCGAAAGTACAAATATACATCATACCTTCATCTGTCAGATATGGTCATTGTCTTACCTCATCTACCCATGTACCCATGCTTCATTTTATTGATCTAGAATAAAGTAAATGGAACAATATTAGGGCATATCTCTTATATTACATTCATTTTGTACACAGAGCCAATCGCGGTCAGCGCGCTTGCCCACCGCAGCAATGGCGTCGCCGATAGAGGGCCAAATACATGAACCGGTGGTGAAATTGGTCTATATACCCCCATAATATTTTGGGTATCGGGGATGGCCTGTATATCACCCCTCCCCATAATTCACCATCAAACAATGACATAGCCCCTTGTTAATCCCCTTTTAAAGAGAGAGAGAGAGAGAGAGAGAGAGAGAGAGAGAGAGAGAGAGAGAGAGAAAGAGAGAGAGAGAGAGAAAGAAAGAAAGACAATGGGAAAAGGAGTAAAGATTGAAAAAAAAACCTGGGAGCACTCACTCGCTTCGCTCGCTCTCATTTTAAGTATCTTAATCAATGCTGGTTATAATACTATCCTTATCCTTATTTACGCTTCTCTCGCTCGTAATCTTTAGAAACATTGTGATTTCCGAGACAGCAAACAATTGAACCAAAATAGAGTCATATTTCATTTGGCAGCGAGGTGACCAAATATATAATTTA
Source organism: Echinometra lucunter (assembly GCA_029962745.1). Lineage (NCBI taxonomy): Eukaryota > Metazoa > Echinodermata > Echinoidea > Camarodonta > Echinometridae > Echinometra > Echinometra lucunter. Next base: position 7,386,304 of record CM057156.1, read on the forward strand.
GATAAATTAGATATCACTGTAGGCCTAATGTATAGTATATTTAATTTGATGACAAAATAACATGCATTCTCTCCTAACTGAAGCATTTTATTTTTGGCTCGCTCGCAAAATTTTAAAACAGGGTGGTTTATAATCTAGCAAGCCATGCGTCATTTCCCCTCAGATTTAAAAACACATTTCGTCCCTAGCAGGTCCGTACACAGAAATTTTTTTCGGGGGGGGGGGTGGGGGGTCAAGACGTATAAAAAATTTCGAAGATGCTCAAAAGCAAGGGATTGAAGCGACCGAGCTAGTCACGAGGGCGCTTTTGCATTTTTAAAAGTGAAATTGGAGGATTTGGTGTACACTTTTCATGAACTTTGTGAAAATTTTCAGTAAAAAATGTAAGTTTTCAAAATTTCTGGGGGTGCAACTGCCCCCTGCCTCCCCCCCCCCCCCCCCCCCCCCCCCGCTGCGTATGGCCATGGGCCCTAGAAGTTATTAGTAACAGAGATCTACGTAGCTGCGATATCTTTAATTGTGTGTGTGCGCGCGTGTGGGGCATATAGACTTATACGGAATGCAGCATAGTTGGCTATATTAATGGAAGACACATTGGTGAAGCTATACGTTTGATAGATGATGTAATTTTTCACTGTAACAATTACTGTGAGGAAGAGATTTTCCTTATAGCAGTCGATTTCCAAAAGGCTTTTGACTCTGTCTCACATAACTTTCTTTTCAAAGTATTAGAATTATTTGGGTTTGGACAGTATTTTTGTTCTTGGGTTAAAACCATGTATAACGGAATTAGTAGTTGTGTTATGAATGGAGGTCTCTCCGCTGGTTATTTTGATATTAAGAAAGGGTTAAGGCAGGGTGACCCACTTTAACCGTATCTGTTTTTGCTAGTAAGTTATAGAAACTATGGTTCACGCGCTTAGAAATGACAGTGTTATTAAAGGAGTGGAATTTGATAATTCTGAAGTTCGACAAATTTTATATGTCGATGACATGACTTTGTTTGTAAGAAATGAAACATCGATTTAAAGAATATACAGTACATATTTCAAGCTTTCCACGACTTGAGCGGTTTAAAGGTTAGAAAAAACTAATATAATGAGGATAGGAAAAAACAGAAACGACTCGGGAGTATTACCATTTTGCAATGTTGTAACGGAAATGAAAATTTTAGGCTTATGTTTTTCCTCGGATGTTAAGAGGATGGAAGATCTGAATTATAAGGAGATTTTGAGTAAAATTAAAAGGATTCTGGGTTGGTGGAAACAGAGAGACTTGGCAATAATGGGGAAAGTACATTTGCTTAATTACTCTTGTAAAATACATTGAATAGGCGATCTGTAGATGACGTTTATTTTACCATTGTCATAGGGTATCGAACTTATGTACCGGGGTACTATGCCTGCACTATGTACTAGGTATTTGTATGTTTGTTTAAAAGTGAAATACTAACTGAACTGACCTGAACTGAACTGAACTGAAGGGTATGAACTTATAGGAAAAATCTTGAACTATGCAGTCCTTGAATAATATCCCTGTTAAAGACGTGGGCAGAGAATCATAATTTTGCTGACACCAGACTTTGTGAAAAGTAATAGAACTACATTTCTGGAGCACAGCAAAACAAGCCGTCCCACAATAAACATTCTTCTGCCTGCTTCGGGCATTCTCGGGCCAGGGAAAGTGAGATAATGACTTTGCCATATGGGGCGAAGGGTGGGATATACAGAGCATGACATAAGGTCTGTTGGTCATAAAACTCATAGTGATGGACAACACCTGTTACTGGGTAAGCACCCATGGTGTCAAATTCCCCATGAAAGCCCACGAATGAGCGTTAGACGTGTTTCCCTGTTTAGGGTATTAAATCTAAATCATTTTCCCTTTCTTCTGTTAAACGCATTTGGCTTTTCTAACTGGAGTATATTTTCTCAAATATATATTTTGCTTGTGAATATATATTCCATGAACCAAGATACTTGTGAAATATGCATCTGTTCTCAAATCAACACCTTTATCCACAATATATTTCGATCTGACTAGTATAGGCTTTGGAAAAATCTGCATGATTTACAAGCCTCAATAAGACATCCCACCCCCCCCCCCCCCCCAACCCCGCTTTGAATAAGTTTGGACTTGAACTTGAACTTGACCTTAATATAAACATGACTCTTCGCTGATCCTAATTCAACACCGACGTATTCTCAAAAATCATCGGAAGTGACGAAATCAAGAATCAGCGAATAGAAGTTGGGCACACGTTTGATACTGCGCATGCGCTCTTTTGAGTAGCTTCCTTTCCTGCGATTTTATGGCCGGTGAAACAACGTACTGAATTTTTGTGGAGTAGCAGCGATTTTCTGGTGAGTAATTTGTTCAGAAATACAGAAAAGCGTCTGCTATGGTACTAATCACATGTAAGTCGACAATTCTGTCGTGATGAAAAATGCAATGACATATCGCAAACAATTTTGGACATAGTTTTATCATACGAATTTTGTTTGACCAGGGACTGAATGCACATTCAGTTCATACAGTGACTGTACATGTTGAGTACGGAATGACGTAGATGGGCAAGTTTGTCATCGTGCTCCACGGCTCCATGTCCGTCCGCCGTCGGGGAAGCAGCGGCTGCCGCGTTAGTTGACGTCCGCTTTGGCCTTTGCTGATGACGATGGTGCCACCAATGTGGTATGGTACACGTCCCCACACGGGTCGCGTTGGGCATGTAGCTTGCCAGTTACTGAGTTAACATAATTTTACCGCTTTTGGCATCTACTAGCATTTTTTCTACTAGAGTCTAAGGCTCTAGTCTAATCTGATACAATTTTGCATAATTATCTAAGTTACTTTGTTACTATGTTAGATCTAATTTTGGAGATTTTTTTTTTTTTTTGCTTTATCAGTGAATTTTGCATTTTTGAGGTAAAAATGCACCTGAAGTTCAGGCTGAAGTGAAAAATATAAAGGACCCCCCCCCCTTTTTTTTTTGCTTGTCATGTCTCTGTCAGCAAATTTTGGGGGTAAAATAGACCTGAAAATGCAGAGGACTTCTTTTTTTTGTTTTGTTTTTGTTTTTTTACTTGTCAGCAAATTTTGGGGATGAAATGGATAATACACCTGAAAATGCCCCCTATCTGGCTTTCCGAGTGCTTTTGTTTGTGTGATTTTTGTTTGTTGGCATTTTTTAGCATAATATTTCGCTGACCCTTTCATTATTTTATTTTTGTCAATGATCATGTTGGTAGTAGGTGAGCAGCGACACTTTCTGTCGGGGGGGGGGGGGGGGGGGGGGGACAATGCACGCATGCTATATTGCCATTAGCATTGCTTTTCAAATGAGTTTGATTTTTTCCCCCACAAATAATTGTTTCAGAGAGCCGATGGAGGAGATAGAAAAATTTAAAAAGTCAAATTAATTTCAACTCGTACCCTCAAACCTTAGTAAGCTACAAGCCATTACTGCTTAACTCCATTCCAATTATTTAGTTTTCCACTTTTCCCCTTAAAAAGTTCAAATTATAGCACAAATTATGTATATTTATTTTAATTTCATTGTAATATTTGTCTGTGAACTGTTTATGCATAGGTATTATTATCTATGAAGCATTGTCCAGAAATTATACCATGTTTTACAAAAAGTATCCTTTTGGTAATCACAATAATCAGTATACATGTATCCTTTCTTATTTCATGGCTCATGCAAAAGCATTGCCGATCTCAATAGGGGGACAGTGGTAGCTCGACACTGGGTGAACTCTGAAAATTCTGTCTCCCGTTCATCAATAGCCTCTTATTTGGGTAGGGTCAGCTTTCCTCACTTAGAAGACAGAAGCCGGCCACAGCCTTTGCTGTAAAATCGGACTGAGACAAATTTCTCGGTGGAAAAACTAACAGAAAAAATGGCAGAAATTCATACTTCACATATTATTCTATTCAAATCCAATATAAAGGCGTAGGCTGTAGTGTTAAGAAAATTGTGTTCAACTCACCAGTTGATTTATTTCTATTTAGTGTCCTTTTCCAGGTAAAATAGAGCCCCATGTCTCCTCGGTTTGATAAAAATCATAGCCGTTTACAAACTGCCTGCATACAAAAAAAAAGATGACATCATTCTATTCTAGTCTGCGTACAAAGGAAAATTATCAGAAGCCGTGGAACGTTTTTGAAAGTGGAAAGTGGGGGGGGGGGCTGCGCATACAAACCAGGAAAATCACTTACAGGTTTTTGTACAGAGGCAAATATGTCTACTCAAAAAAGTGGGGGGCTGCAGCCCCCCCCCCCCCAGCTCCTATGGTTCCGCGGCCCCTGCATTAGGAAGGCTGCGTGTGATACTTGCACATACTTCTACATGTTCAAGCACTTGTTCACTCACATGAATGCAAGGTAAACAAACGAGTAGTTTCCTAAGCCACAATATAGCCATGATTGGCAAGATTTCCTTATGTCCCCCCACCCTACCAAGTAGAAGTTAATATTTGATGTATGGGTAAGGGTTAAGGTTAGGATAATGATTAGAGTTCGGTGTGGCACCAGGGCTAGGGATAGCGGGGGGGGGGGGGGGGCATAAGATAAGGAAGTTTTTCCCCCATGATTTCTCTTTATCTGAAAGTAAATGTCTTCTTGCATGTTATCTTTCACAGCTTTCCGTTTGCATTAGTCCGGGCATTAGTGTTGTTGACCAGACTCCATGATGGACGAGGCCCAGTGGCTGAGCCTGAAAAAGCACCTTGCTGTCTACATGGTGGAAGTGTATTGCTGTAAGCTGTGTAATGACTTTTCATCAACTCATAAGACCCTGGTTGCATCGCATATGCACAATGTACATCCAGGAGATGTGGTCGGTTTGGTGAAACTTGACCCCGATGAACCAAGCACTGTGGCTGATACAGAGGTGCAGGCAGCTGAGGAGGAGGATAATGGCATGAAAGATGAAACTGTAAGGGAAAGCACAGAGCTAGCATTTGCTAGGCAGGTGGCTGAAAGTGAACAGATTGAGAAAGAGATTTTGCAGATGCTGCAGACAAATAGTGATGTGGGCTTCCAAACAGTTGGTGAGGAGACAAAATTGTTACAGGGGGAAAACAAAGAAAACAAACACTCCAAGAAAAGTAAAAAGCGAAAGAAATCGAAGAAGAGTGACACTGGCAACAAAAAACCAAAGAGGAAAAACAAGAAGTTTTGTAAGATGTGTGGGTTCACTACAAAGTCTTCCGAAGAATTCAAATCACACCTGGAGAAGCACTATGAGGATCCAAGCAGTCGTGTGTGTGAAGTTTGCCAGAATGTGTTTGATAGCTATAAAGCTCTTCTGAAGCACACCAGGAAAGGATGTCCCCCCTCACAACCACAGGTCTACAAGTGTGAGGAATGTGGAAAAACTTGCAATGACCGCCGAGCAATCATAGAGCACATGGTTGTTCACTCAGAAGACAGGCCCTATTCATGTAATATTTGTGGTAAGTCATACAAAACAAAAAAAATCCTACGTCGACATGAAGGAATCCATGCCATGTCCAGAGACGTCTTCCAGTGCCCCGAGTGTACCTTCAAGACCCACTGGAAGACCAACATCAAGAGGCATATCTTAGAAGTACACAAAAAGGACTCTCGTCCTCTGTACTCCTGCACTCACTGTCCCTTCACCACGCCCAACAAACGATACATTGAAAAGCACAAATTTGGCCATTGGAAGGATTGCCCATACATGTGTGAAAACTGCGGAAAGATGTTCAAAGCAGAGATAGACCTAGAGGCACATAAACAGACGCACATCCAACCAGATGTTGCTTGGCAGCTCATCCAGCTTCAGAACAGTGAACCCCAGTTAGTAGAGGAAACCATTGTCCAGTACCAACCGCAGCTTCAAATGCATACACAGGAGATTCAGATCCATGACCCTGATACCAATCTCCAGACTGTTCAGGTCACCATGACTGAACAGGATGAAGCAGCAAAGACCATTGTCCTCTCACAGATACCTGTTGTGCAGTACTTAGACATCGTAGGAGATGTTCATGTGTCTGGTCAAGAATGAAAGTCTGAAAAGATGTGTGAATTTGTGTAGCTTCAGAGAATTTCAGCGTGCCTTTTACATACAACACATATTAATGTCATGTAAATGTGATTTATTAGATGATATTCCAAATATTGACACGAAGAGTCCCTCAGAATCTATTTCAGAAACTTTCACTTTCTTTAATTTAGCAAATAAAAAAGATGTCTTATGAGCAAAAACACTTTTGACATAGTTTTCCATATTGGTAATAAGAAAGGGGATCAGTATTGCTTATCAAAATACTGTTTGGTAATGTTTTAATGATTGGCTACTCCAAAATGATAACAATGTGACATCTTTACTCATAATTTCAGGCCTCCTCAGGATTATACTAAGTTGCATTTTATGTTGTGCTTTGCTCCTGTCAGAGGTTTAATTCTTCAAGAAAAATGTTCTTATTGAACATAATTTGAATATGAGATCTCTTCCTTTAACTTTGTAGAGAAAAAAAAAATTCAAACATTCCAAATTTATGTTGTTCAGTATTTCATGTTTTACCATGATGCTTGTTATGCAATACCTACTTGCCTGTTCTTATTAGGGTATACATGTACCTTGATTCCAAGGCTGGAAAATATTTCCAGCAGAAAGCCTTACACCATAAAATGTGTAGACAAAGTACCTTTGCTTTTTGACCTATAGCAAATAGCACAATTTAATGTAGCTCGTGTGTACTGAATACATTTCAAAATTTAGAATGAAAATTATGGAAATGTGCATGAAATGGAAAGGTATACATGTACCTTTTTTATCATTGGATCTTGAGCCTGAGCCATTGATGGCAGTTCCCATCTGCCTTATTTGTGACAGCGATGAAGGGGTACAGTCAAAACTTCCCATGGAAATGATGTTTTATATTCTTTTCAGGGCTGGATCCAGCATTTTTCAGAGGGGGGGGGGGGGGGTTGGCCTTGTTCAGGTGTCTGTTTTACCTGAAAATTTTGCTGACAAGCTAAAACAAGAAAAGAAAAAAAAATGGTCCTTAGTATTTTCAAGTGTCTATTTTACCCCCCAAAATTTGCTGATAAGAGAGAAAAAAAAAGGGTCCTCGGTTTCGGGGGGGGGGGGGTTCATTCCGGATCGGCCCCTGCTTTTGAATATCAGTGTTATGATGAAATCCAGAGTTGGAGAGCTTGCTTTCATTTTTCTCAAACCACTACTGACTCAGAACGATCTTTCATTTGGCAGGTTTTTACTTTATATTGTTCAAGTCACAATATGCCTGTTCCACACAATTGGGTAAGCCACTTTGTGTGTAGTCAATTAGGAAAGAATACTGGGAAAAATGTTTTTAGAAAACATTGTAAATGGAATAATGATACTTTCATATCACTATGTATCTGTACAAAGATTATTTTTCAAGGGTGATTAGAACATTGTATATAATTTTTAATACTATTTTGAAGAGGCAGGTTTGTTTTTAATGAAATTGTTTCTAAATTCATATTGCACTTGGGTTTTTCAAGATGCATATATTTCTATTAGTATTATTCAAAGAAGACAAACTTGATATGCTGTATATAATTTTTTTGTGTGATTTTGTCATTGCAAATGTGATTTTGGTATTTTCATGAAACTATACCTACAGTGTAGTGTTACAGAAGGGACATCAAGAGTGAATGCATTTTTATGCCTCCGCCCACCGTAGGTGGTTGTTGGAGGCATTATTTGTTTCTTTTATGGAGATTATCAATATTACATAAATGTCAGATACATACATGCATATTTGTTAATTATCTGGACCGGTATTCTGAAAATTGTTTTAATCTTTTATTTTATTTTGATTGTCATAGCAATCAGAAATATCGTATGCCATTGGCTTACACAATGCACTTTTGACTTGCATGCTGGTCCATGGGCGCAATTTTGTGCAGTTCAAACCAATCACAGGTTCGCCTTCCAAATTTATGACAAATAAAACTGAAGATAAGATAAAAGATAAAACAATTTTCAGAATACCAGCCCTGTTTATTGAATATTCTATCTTTTGTTCTTTTCTTAGTACCTGTATGCAAGGAATAAAAAAAAACGAAACATGGTAGTTATCACAAAACTTTAGGGCTTTGTTATTATTATTCTTATCTCTTATGCCCTGATTCTCTTTTTCAGCAATTCCTTACATTTTTTCTGTATTTGCATAGTAATGAAATTTCATTAAAACCTTCAAATTGTGATTTATATCATTTTGTTCCCTGATGGCTTATTACTTGGGATGGTGGATCAGGGATAATTTGTAATCAAATTTGATAAACTGTGTAAAGGTATATTATTCAAAGTATATTTCCCAAGCTAACCCTTGCATACAACTGGAAGGAAGGGGTTGGGGTAGTTTTGCTATTAAAGTGTCAAAACAGAGAGAGAGCAAAAGAGGAGGAGGGGGGGGGGGGGGGAGGGAGAGACAGACAGACGAAGACAGAAAGAGAGAGAGAGGGGAGGGAATATATTAGAATGAGAGGAGGAGAGGAGTATGATAGAGGGGTTAAAAAAAAAAGATAATAGATTATAGAAAGTGTGAAAAGGTAAGACTTGATTTTATTGACATAATCATGTCATAATAATGCGGCGATAGGAGAAAGAGGGGAAAGAAATGAGAGTTGGTAGAGGAGGAATATATAATTTTAGAGATGAAATTGATACATGAACATTTATCTAGTTTTCTTTCATCTTGACTCTGCTACTAGTTTGTTGGTCTGGGGCTAAAGTGCAAATCAGGGGGAGGGGGGAATCCAACGGCAACAAATCCCCAAAATGTTATTTTAAAAAATGGCAATGAAGACTGAAAATGGAAGAAAAAAGCAGCAAAGAAAAGAATCAATTAAATGAATAAAATAAATGATTACATAAATAAATGAATAAATATATAAGTAAATGCATAAATAAGTCTACTAGTCAATCAATATATGTATAAACAGATAACTAGTCGAAATTCAATTAAAGGGAAAGTCCACCCTAGAAGTTTCACTGTTTCAATAAAGATAAATTTGAACAGCATTTTAAAACAGAAATGAGCAAAATCAGTCAAAGAATAAGAAAATTACACTCATTTACATTTTCTAGTCTACTACTTTCGGCTCTGCAAATTGGCAACACTGATGACATCATATGCGAGCAGGTCTCCATTCACTTTGTACATAAAATTTCACATTTTCTCAATTTTCTTGGAAGTTACACATTTTCTTATCCCATAGTCAAAGCATGTTATGTAAAAAGCAATTCTGAATATACATTGATTATGGGGGTTAGTAAATGTGTAACTTCCAAGAAAATTGAGAAAATGTGAAATTTCATGTAGAGAGTGCTCGCATATGATGTCATCAGTGTTGCCAATTTGCAGAGCCGAGAGTAGTTTACTAGAAAATGTAAATGAGTGTAATTTTCTTATTCTTTGACCGATTGTGCTCATTTCTTATTTAAAATGCTGTTCAAATTTATCTCCTTTTATTGAAACAGTGATACTTCTAGGGTGGACTTACCCTTTAAATGTTTTTCTCTTTTTCTCTTTCTTCTCCATGCATTTTTTTTTCAACTAGTTTCTCATCCTCTTCTTTTTTTCAGTCCACCCCATAATCTTGTTATTTTTCTATTTTTGTTCAAAAATGTAATAGATCAATATTAATCTGAGTACAGACCAGATGATCCCCTCCCCCCATAAAATGATATTCATTTTTTAAATGATTTTCAACATCTTTAATGCTTAAATATAAATGAAATTGAAAAAAAAAAAAAGAAAATTTGTCTCCAAATCGACTGAATGGCATTTCTGTGAACACAAAAATATAATATCAAATATCAAATGATATGGAACCCCACCCCTCCTCAGTTTGAAAATATCAAATTTACCTGAGGGTTACCACTTACCAGACTTAATTTTGCTTAGATATTTGCCTCTTGTGTGTGTGTGTGGTTTTTTTTTTTTTACTATTGTTAATGAGGCTGGATGATCCGAGATTGTCAATTACAACATAATTTTTAAAAGATTCGGCCGAGAAGTGAGCATTTCGGTTTCTGAATATAACTTTCAACAAGGGATGAAAAGATTGTTCAGCAAATCATCTTCCAACACTAGTACATACATGCAAAGTATCCACTCTGAATCAATTCTACAAAAGCGCCCTCTACGAAATCTATGCACTTTCACCACAAACACCGAAAACAGAGAGTGAATGAGGAGGATTATCCATCTTTTCGGTTGTTAATAAATCATGTGCCATGTTTCAAGAAGAAATTAATCACAACTGATTAATTCTTCAGAGCTTCAGCACTGCTGTCGAAACCTCTAATTGTCTGCAGTGAGATTATTTAATCGCCAAATTTTACTTGAAAATGAGCGATTCTCGCAGGCGGCGGTCGTCGGGGAACAGCAGGCAAAACCAGCGGTCCGTTTCGTCCACAAACGGCGGGCACGACGTTTCCAACACCAACGGGTCTTCGACTGGCAGGGATTCGGGAGTGCGATCAAAAATTTTTAAGGTAAATGTTTTACAAAATGGTTAACTGTTAGGCTTAATTTATTACTTTTCAAATTCATTTTTTACAATGAAAATGGAATAAAAAGTATTTAGGGTCTAGTTATTAATTTCATAATGTCAAACTCCATACGACACTCGACTCGAGTCGTATGATTGAACTTTTGTCATGAAATGATTCATTGATTGAGCTAAGTGATCTTTGATGATGAACTTGGTGGTTTGATATTGCGACAGATATTGGTAGCATGCACATTTGTTGTGTTGTCCAAAATGGTCGACATTATCACATAATTGCATTGTTTGTAACGTTAATTGTTAAGACATATTTCTAAAAGTAAAGTAAAACAGTGCCTTGAGAACGAGTCGAAGTCGAAGTGTCTGCAAGTGGCTATCAATGTGGAGAGTGGAGACAAATAGAAATTGAAAATGCATTGTGTTGTCTGTTGATAACTTGCCTTGATATTAATGTTGAAATAGAGGGGCACATTTCTCATGTTTCTCAAAACTGCCATAACTACAATTACACAATCAGCGAGATCTCGGCACAGTCGCTCATTTTCTCTGCTGTTATAAGTGTTTCACGAAACCGTCTCAGCCAAGACGAGCTACAACTTCCCTGACAAATGACTTGTTGTTACTCTGTCTGAACATGTCTATTTTTTTACCACGTTGTCACAAGTCAGCTTTTTGTTGGGCAGTGAGCATCAAAAAAATAAAAGAATGTTGATTTACATGATTTACTAAAAGTAAAACAATTATTTCAAAGTTGCAACAGCAGCGTTTAGTTTTCAAAATTTCAGAATTTCTTAAATGTTACAAAATTACATGGTTTTTCATGTGGAGACAAGTACAGGAAAATCTCGACATAACGAGGTCGGCTATAATGCGGTAACGGCTATAACGAGGGTTTTGTCATGGTCCAAAATTTACTTACATGTAAGTCTATGGCGGCATGAACCTGTTATAACGAGATCGGCTATAACGACGTATCAGATATAACGAGCTAAATCTTGAGCCCCTAAAACAAAGAAAAACATTGATAACCATTCCCGTTATAACGAGCAAGCAAATTTCACTGCAGCTTCATTAACAAAAATCATTCAGCAAAGAAAACGGCACCGCCAATGGCACACACAAGTCCCAGCTGGCTCAGCTGGTGATCGATGCATGCAGATTGTGTGTTTTTATTTGTATCATAGTACAGTGCGCAACTTTTTTTTTCATACCTCAGCACAGGCAACCTCGATGGTGTGACGGACTTTCTTGTCATCGGTAATTTTGATGTCTGAAATTAGTACTTTAAACACATTTCCCAATATTATCCAGAATATTATTACTATTGGCTAGAGCAGAGGTTGCAAAATGAGTTCATAAATAGAGGCAACAGACCTCTGTACATTCATGTATGTACATGTAGTCCCATATGTACATTTTTTTGTTTGTTCTGATATAACGAGGTAAGGGCTATAACAAGGAAAACCCTTGGGTCCCGACGACCTCCTTATACTGAGTTTCCCCTGTATTATTTTTATATGAGTGTCAAATGAGCAATATGGTTGGCCAAAAATAGTCTTAAAACTGTGCTAGATCAAGATGATGAAGATGTGCTCAAAGAGATTACAACAATTTAAAAGCATATAAATACAGACAGATCGTTGATCATCCTATAGAGCAAAACGCAAATATTTTCCCAGAATTTTGCTTGATACTGTGGTGATTTGTATCCTCTTGAACTTAGAGGGTGACAGCCACTTAATCTGGCAGAACCCCACAATCCACATGTGGATTGTACGTACATGTATGGTTCTGTGAGTGGGTGGGATCAAACAATATTTATTTATCATGAAGAATTTCGGTCAGAATTAATTCTGATGTTTTGACTTGTTATGTTCATCCTGAAGGGGCCATGAAGACAGGTAATTCTATGGATAGTCTACTATACCTCCAAAATTGATAAGAGAGAGAGAGAGTTCTGAGGAAGTTTATGGCAGGCGCAACAATACACTGCATGTTTTTTCTCTAGTTTCATGTCCATTTAAATTATGATTCAGTACATGTAGGTCTACCCTACAGTGCTTACATCATAGTACATGTAAAATTGATTTTGACACTTTTCCAATCTTCTTCTTCTTCTTCCTCTTCCTCCGTTGGCTGTTGGTGATCAGGTCAGCCTGGTTGCCTGTGTACAGGGATATGGCAAGGGTACCTATCTAGTCAGACTTGTCCGTATGAAATGGCTTTGGAGAATAATAATAATAATAATAATAATATGAACACTTACTATGCGCTGGTATCCATCATGAGTAGATGCTCATGGCGCAGTGAAAAGGAGATAGGAAACAGACATAAATAAGAGAAATGAGATAATTATGAAAAAGCTTGTCGAAATAACCAGGTTTTTAGTGAGATCTTGAAGTTACTGAGAGAGGATAGATTACGAATATAGTGGGAGTTTATTCCAAAGGAATGGTCCGGCATATTGAAATGATCGATCACCCCAAGAATTATGAGTTTGTGATATGGCAAGAAGAGATGAGCTTGAAGACCTTAGTTTCCTAGAAGGATTATGTGGGATTATTAAGCTATGGTTGAAGCTTAGAATGAAGCAAAGGGCGAGGGTCATTAGGGAGATAGCTGCTGAGTGGGTGAGGTCTGGATTTGAGAGGAGAGTGAGGATTGTAAAGGCCTGTACAGTATTTGCTCTTGATATGGTCAGAACTGTGGTAGTTAAAATATCTTTCTCTTTCTGTTGAAAGAAAGCACCACTCTATTAAAATGGAATTCCTCCTTAAGGTTTTGATTTCATAGATTTCCACACCACTGTGATCCACACAGGGGAGCATTGGATGGTGAGCCGTGCAAATTTATGTCGCTGCTGATCTCTATAGTTGAGGATGGAAAACACTAAAATAAATAATCAACATATTTTTGGAAAATATTTGCTTTAAAAATAAATTTACACCCTACAGTGTAGGATGATAAAATATCGGTAGGCACTTCTGAGGCTAACTTGATGGAAGGCAGCAGAGCTTCATATGAAAGGTCACCAAATATGAATATTCATTAACCCATTCGTGACAGGAATTATTTAAAGCCTAATTTGATCAGCTTTTATTCTTCAAATTGGCAACACCAACATTTTTATTTTATTGCTACATTTTTCTTATAAAACGTCATGTATCTGAAATGAATATAAATTGACAGAAATTATGATGAGAAGTCTAAAAGTTGCCAATTTGCAGGGCAAAATGGTGATTTTAAACCTTTTATCACATTGCCAATTTAAGGATTTTAATGCTTATTTTCCTTTGAAAAATTTTCAGTATCAAACAACAAATATTGACGCAACCAAAATGGGCACAGTTTGTGTAGAATTTTTTGCTCTTTCTGCTCATGTATTTGATATGATTTTTAGGGCTTTGCATCAAAAGATATTAGGCCAAACCACAAAATGTGGACCTCTGTCACGAATGGGTTAACAGTTCCATGATCTACTCAGTCCCTATTTGACTATGAATATGCATTGGGTACTGTGTGTATGCAAACAGACGAAGAAGTTTTGAGTAAGAGATTATGGAAAGATCTTCATCGAATAAACTCCGCAAAAAATACACATTAGTTTACAAAGAGTTGAAAAAGAGGCTAACATACATGGAGGTGGGCTGGTGGGGCGATTGTACGAGGAGATTTTGAGAAAGAAGGCATACTGTATGGTACTCATTGCACATTGGAGCAATGTAAAATCTATGTGTAGCATGTCTGAACATGATTTTTTAAAATCCAGTGCACATTAAAAATGTACAGATCACACCGGTCTGTGACAGATTTAGTTACAGATTACTGTACATGGAGGTCAAAGTTTGAAAATAAGGATATTTGTCAGGATTTTATCAGTGAACTGGCGGCCCCCCCCCCCCCCCCATCCATTTTCTCTCCCTCTCTCTCTCCTTTCTCATCGACATCAAGTTATGCCAAGCCAGAGGTAGTGACAAAAATAATAACAATAATCACTGGTATTTGAACAAAAATGGAATATACATGTAAGTTAGCATGCACTTGTCTTAAAGGCTAACTTTGTGAGTAGCTGATTTAAAAAATTCTCAAACTAAGATGAAACATGTGTATGAGTACTTGTATTTGTACTCAAAAACCCTGAAACCAACCATAATTTGGAATGAAAAAGTGTAAGTTAGACGCAAACGGCAATTTTATACGAGACAATCACTAAGAGGACACTTTGCTTGAATTTGAAAATGCCGTTATGTACCTCCCGCCGCGTGATACACCAACACACACAGTACGGTAAGGTGAGTCATCCGCGCATGCGCACTCCTTATGTCTATTCTGTGCAACCGACCGTTGTATATTTTTCAAACATTGGTTCACATTTTTGATATTTAAAAATACTTCCTGTGGATATCATACTTTGAAACTTTCAGACTGGTATTTTTACACTATAACCCTTATGTTTATCCCATTTTCAAGTAACAAAACAAGATTTTTTAAAATCATAACAATGTTAACCACTGCCTTTAAAAATGAATACAGTAAATAAAAATTGATGGGATTTTAACACAATTTGACTGCTAGTATATGCTTTGGAGACCTGTAAAAGAGTAGCCTATTCTGTTATCATGTGGACTCTAATTAAATCAGGTAAAAGAGGGCCTCAGTGAGAGAGGAATACATGTAAATGAGTTAGCATTTCAAATTCAGTTGCTTTTTAAAAGGCATGGGCTAACTTTGTGAGCAGCTGATTTAAAAAATTCTTAAACTAATATGAAACATATAGATGAGTACTTGTATTTGTACTCAAAAATCCTGAAACCAACCATAATTTGGAATGAAAAACTGTTAGTAAGATGTAAACTGCAATTTCAGTATTTATGGTCTCAGGACCGTTTTGCTTGAGTTATCTGCCTCCCTCCACGTGATACGCCAATACACACAGTACGCTCTGGTGAGTCATGTGCGCATGCGCACTCCTTACGTCTAGTCTGTGCAACCGACCCGTTATATGTTTCAAACATTGGTTCACATTTCTAATTATAGAAATACTTCCAGTGGATATTATACTTTGAAACTTTCAGATGGGTATTTACTATTTTTACACTATAACCCTTACGTTTATCCCATTTTTAAGTAGCAAAATGAGATGTTTTTTTTTTAAACTATAACAATGTTAACCAATGCCTTTAAAGCACTGAAGTACATGTACTTTCCTGTTTACAAGATTTCCAAGAATGTTTTCTTAAATTCTTAAGAATTTCTTATGATTTTATGCATAAACCTAACGAGATAAAATTGAGAAGAGTTGACTCAATAATGCATTGCAATTGCCAATAAGAATTTATTTAATCCAAATTTTCGGGGGCCTCCCCCTTCCTCAGGGATAAAGACGATAATGCAGTATGTACAAAAATAACCATTTCAACCATATTGCATTATCGTTTTTATCCCTGAGGAAGGGGGAGGCCCCCGAAAATTTGGATTAAATAAATTCTTATTGGCAATCAACTCTTCTCATTGACTTTTGTTGGTTTGTTTGTTTACTTATGCCAGTATGTGGACTATTTCAAGATGTTTACAACAAAGTTCCATATATACAGTGTACATGTATACTGTGGGCATGAGAAATGATTTTGAATCTGCCACTGTTTACAATTTTTGACCAATGGGACAAGATTTCCCAGTTACCATGCAGACCGGTATAATCAGTAAACAAATAGGATCTGATCTAGGTCAGTCCAATAAACTTCCTCCTCCTACAATAAAACTGAATGAATGAATGAGCATGCAGTGGAATGCAGATTTCCACCTACATGTGCGTGGAACTGATACAAATGCATGCTAATCCACCTCAAATCTATTCACATTCAAATGTTAAGAGTTTCCTGGTGCAGCTATTGTATGGGTGGGGTAGAAAAGAGACAAGAATTAATGCTCTAGGCTGAAGCAAATTCTCCCTGTTATTTCTGACGTGGGTCAGAGTCTGTCTCACTTTATATTTGGCATGTATGCTGCTGGTTCTGAACTTTGACCATGCTATCTCTCCCACGAGTGTTTGTTTTTATTCTTGTTTGTTTACCTGCTCTGCATTGCACTGAACTCTTGTCTTCATGCATGGCATAGACTGGGCTGATGGATGGATAGATGGATGGATCTATAAATAGGCCTACACTCTGTGCTACATATGTCTTCATGCAACGATTTAATTGACGCTGACCTATAGGCGGGTGTTGAACGTACTTGTTCCCTATCGTCAAAGACCAGCATTGGAATGTCAGAAATACTTTGAGTGCTGAAGTCCTTCAGAGACTTCTACACTGATGCTCTGCATGATTGCTTGTGCTATATTTGAGGCTGAGCAATTTGTGGAGCATTACATTCGTTAGGACCTACATTACATGTATGCGGACATTGTCAGAAGTTTTTGTTGGAGTTTGTTGCGAACTACTTTTGTACTCTTGTGAGGATTGTTTTGGAATATACATGTACTAGTAGAATCAAATATGGAGGAAGCAAAGGTTCCAAATGAAGAAGAAGTAAGTAAAATGATAGATGTTATTGAAATTAATTTCTTTTTACATCGTTTAGATAGAGCACCAGTACACCCTACATGCATGCTTGCTGGCTGTATTACACAAGGGAACATTCTTATGCTGGGCGTAAACAGTTTTGCAGTGGTCAAGCTCTGTAGTTGAAGATATATAAATCACAACAATAGGATGATGAAATCTGATTTCCATACCATCCCTTCAGCTGTATCTCAATCACTTTGATCAAGTGAAATTTCAGACTTTTTTTTTCTTCTTTTTCGATAGATGAACTTGCTCATCTGAAGCTCGCAGATGAGCTTGAGAACACTCTTGCCTATTGTCAGAAATTGCCCCTTCATACACTATAGACGTATATGTATGTTGATTCAAGGTTAATTGTGCCATATCAATACTAGTACACTGCACTAAGTTCACTTCCATCAAGACTGAAAACCAAGTCTGACTATCCAGCTGGACTTCCCAGTGGGCCTATCTATATTCCTTAACCTTTTTTTTTTTTCAGGTGTACATGTACATGCTATAACACGAATGCCATTCCTGTACTGTTAGTTCCATTTGATGTCTAACAAACTAACAGACATGCTCTACACTACTCAATTAAAATAACACTTAAAAGGCCCCAGATTAATTTCACTAGAATATTAAAAGTAAAGCATATTTCAAAGTGGTGACATTTCACAATTGTTCGTTTCAAACTTATACATTGTGTAGGCCTGCAGTCCCTGCATACCTCTTTGCTGACTCTTTCTAAAAATATGTAAAAATTGATGTGTTGTTGTTTTTCATTTGGTCATACTGTGTGAAACTGCTGGACACAGTACATGTATATTTAGACAGATTGTTTATACTGACTCTTCCAAATGTAAAATGGAACAAATCGGAGCTATTTAGGCTGGCTCAATTGTTATTTTGTCTCTCTTTCCCCAGCTTTTTCTCCCGCTCTCTCTTTCCCTCGCTCTCTTTTTTAGTGTTAATACAGTACACCTGCAATATCTCATGAACACTGTATGGTATTTTGATGACTGTTATTTTTGATGGATGACTCATCTGTCTATTAACAATTTGTTTTCCTGAGAACTACATGTAGAACGATCAGTGATAGTGCACAATGTTATATGTACTCTCTTTTCCAAAAAGATACAAAAATTTATGAAAAATACGCATGAAAAATCATACATGCATCTCACAGGTTTTTAACCGACATGTACATGTACATGGACCTGTGTGATAATGAAAATGAAAAGCTATACGCTTTGCAAGTTTTTACTCTGAAAAGAGAGAGAGAGAGAGAGAAAAAAAAAAGAGGGGGATAGAGATGGGAGACTGGGACAGGGAGAGAGAGAGAGAGAGAGAGAGAGAGAGAGAGAGAGAGGACGAAATAGAGGGATGGAGGGAAGGAGTGGAAGGAGGGGGGGGGGGGAAGGAATTAAAGGGATGGAGGGAGGGAGAGGGGAAGAGAGAGAGAGAATCTGAATCGTTGTACTTTTTTCATTTCAATGAAAATATGCTTATACACAACTAGGAGATTAGTTTGTACATTGATAGGGGGGGGGGGGGGGACCCCAAAACAAAAAAACTTAGATCCTGGACTTTCTGGTTCATGGAAAGTACATGACATACAAATAACCAACCTGAGACTGGTACTGAAACTACATGTACTATTAGCAGTGTCACATTTCCTCATTTGTATAATTTCATCGTAATTATTATTTTTTTTCTTGTGGTTTCATTTTTATTGAAATTCAAGTGGTTTATTTTGACTTGAAACTTTGCTTATTTTTGTAAGTGCGTAATATCAGCAAATTTCTATCCAAGGAGGGATGTACACCACTAACACAGCAAAACTCCTGCTATTGTGCAATTGTATGAGAAGAAAAGGGGGAGGTAATGTAGAATGACATTTTTTTTTAACATTCATCCAGTCATGCAAGCTGCCCTTTTTAAACTCTTGTAATTTTGAAGTATACTAATTTAACAATTTGATTATTGTAGTATGCCACTCATGTACCATGTCTTGTGTTCTTTTTCTGTTCGGCCTTTAAACATTTCATTTGTAAAAATTTGTTTTTATTACATTGATGATATAAAATTGTTGATTTATTTCAATAAATTAGATATGATATTTCATTTGATTGAACAAGTACAAAGTACCCCCTTCAACCCCCCCCCCCCCCCCAGCTGTGTAGTCACTGACAATACCGGAATAAAAGATTGTGATCGGAAGCTGTTGATCTGTAGAAAGGAAGTGCCAGAAAACCCAGGAACTTCTTGTTTATAGCACCTTTAGTTTATTTATCCATCAGCCAGGAACCATACTTTGTCTGTAGGGCAATTTTGGTAATCAGTGCTGTGTGATATTTCCTAATTTTCCTCAGTTTTCATCAGTTTTCCAGTAGCAGTGTTCACGAATGATGTGGATTTGTGCTTTGGGTTAAAGTGTATTATTTTTCTTGGAAATGCTTGTGCTGTGCTGGTATCTTTTGATTTGGATCTGTTTCTGTTGATTGCTACATGTAGTAAGTACTATTAGCAAAACATTGCTTACATTGGCCTACACATACCAGGTACAGATATGTATGTACTTGTATGAAATCTGTATATATTTGTCTGATTTTGTAATTGGAAGCCATAGACACCATTCATGTTTAAACTTATATTAATATTATAAGTTGTAATCACAATGGAAGGATTTGGTGCACCTCCAGGACATACTGTAAAATGTGGGGAAGTATTTCTACCAGTGATTGTTTTGAAACAGGGTTTAGACCCTCCCATCTTTTCCACGTGTGTTCATAGCAAGTTTTATCAACAGTATCAGCTGAAATTCCTCATGATTTTTCTTTTGACTGTTGCTTTGTTTGTTGTTTTTGTCAAGCCACCGAGGTGGAGCGAGACTGAGGGATCCTTAGCAGCATATATGCAGGTCAAAGGTCGTATAAGGACAAAATGTTAAGATTTACCTGCAAGTTTCCACTGGGTTAATAACTTTTGAACCACTGTCCGTCTGTGACGCTTATGAAACTTGAATAACTTTACTTTGCGACTATTTGCCCGTTTGTAAACAAACCTGGATGGTAGATGCTCTATAGGGACCTCAATGTTATTTGGGGTTCAAAGTTCATGTATGTAGGTCAAAGGTCAAATGAGGACAAATGTTAAAACTTACCTGCAAGTTTTTACTGGGGTTAGTAACTTTTGAACCACTAGCCTGTTTGTAACTAAACTCGGATGGTACATGTAGATGCTTTACAGGGACCTCAATGTTATTTGGGGGTCAAAGGTCAAATGAGGTCGACCGTTACAATTACCTGCAAGTTTCTACTGGGGTTGGTAACTTTCAAACCAGAAGCCCATTTGTAACCTGACTTGGATGGTAGATGGCTTACAGGGACCTCAGTGTTATTTCAGGTCAAAGGTTATGTATGTTACTGTAGGTCAAAGGTTTTGTCCATGTATGTAGGTCAAATGAGGTCAAATGTTACAATTTACCTGCAAGAATTCTTGCACTCGAATGCGGCAAGACATATTATGGCAATTGCCGTGTTTTCTTTCCCATCAAACAGTTCCTTGCAGTGCCATACTGTAAACGACTTCTCTCAGCATTTGATAAAGGGATGCTTTTGTTGGTATCATTGCAGGGTACATACCAGAGATCTGGTAGTTATGACAAAGTGAGACGCCTGGTGAAGGAGGAAGGCAGGATGGCTCGTAATCTAGTCACATGGAATGTACCAGTGGATAGTGATGACAGTGATGGTAAGATCTATTTTAGGAGTGTAATGTAGCTGTAATAACATGGTTTCATTAGCTCATTTCTCAAATGTCTTTCTCAAGGTATTCACAGCTCATTTGGGGCTGAGTATACATGTATAACATCTATACATCAGGGCCCTCTTTCATAAAACTTGTTATCAGTAACAACTGCCACATTTCTGTGACAGATTTGCTCTCATCCAATCAGATGCAAGGATTTCAGTAGCTTATAACAGTTATTGCAACTTGTTATTGATGTTTATAAGTTTTATGAAACGGGGCCCTGTACCTTTTTACATATTGCCATTTATCAGAATTTAAAAAGGAAAAAGAAAATTATAAATTATATGCATTTGAAGATGTCAGCATTGAAGTCAGAGTGTCTTTTGTTTGTGTTAGCAATTTTTAAACTTCAGAATTATGACATCTTGGTGGGAACACATGTTCGTACACATGTAGATGGTTTTGAAAATCTTGTTTCGTGCACCATCCTAAAACAAATTTTATGTCTAAATCTGATTTATACTTGGCATACTAGCTAAATAATGTCACTGTATGAAGATATTGATTGATTATCATGCAGTGATATAGGCTGTTATTTGTTGTGTGATGAAGGGGACAAAATATCATCATGAATCTTAACTCAGTGTTTGTCCTTGAATTTTGTTTTAGATGACGTATCAAAGCAGAGGAGGAGTCGTAAACAGCACCCTCTTGTGATGGCAAAAGCGCGGAAGAAGTCTCAGTCGATGCCTTCCCTGGACTCCCCTAGAGAACATAAATCCAGTAGTGGAGATGCACTGGCAAGTCACAAACTTTTTTTTAACATTCTTTGTCTACCAAGCAGGGTACAGGGATTGTGATAAATATATGATCCAGGGGGGTGTTTCATAAAGCTGTTCGTAAGTTACGCACAACTTTACGCACGACTGGTAATATGTTCTTGTGCTACATGTAAATGATTGAGAATCTGATTAGCATCTAAGAACATGTTCCAGTCGTGCGTAAAGTCGTGTGTAAATTACGAACAGCTTTATGAAACACCCCCCTGGGCTGGTATTCAATTCAATACTGTATAAGCCTATATTTTCGCGTACAGATATTTTCGCGAATCACAGGCTCACAGACATTTTCGCGAGTGCAAGAACAGTACCAAGATAGGACTTGCAGTAAAGAGCCATATTGGTAGACCCGGAGGATTTGTTTTTCGATTTTTTTTTGCCAATACCATCATACTTGTAGCTTGCAATAAACAAAAAAGCCGTCATAAAACCCCTGATTTCTTGATTTATCGCACGTTTTCGGCGACTCTCTTTCTTACCACCCAACTAAGGCCCTGCATGCTTTGGAAAAATGGTACCGATTCCACATTTTTTGGTAGCAGAATTCAGCTTCATATAGGGGTTTTGGAGGTGACCACAAAACTAACTTGTGGTGAGTGACAATTTTGTTGTGATATGA
>CM057156.1:7409104-7429720 GCA_029962745.1 Echinometra lucunter
GTGTACTAGTATTGATATGGCACAATTAACCTTGCATCAACATACATATATGTCTATAGTGTATAAAGGGGCAATTTCTGACAATAGACAAGAGTGTTCTCAAGCTCATCTGCAAGCTTCAGATGAGCAAGATCGTCTAACGAAAAAAGAAGAAAAAAAAAGTCTGAAATTTCACTTGATCAATGTGATTGAGATACAGCTGAAGGGATGGTATGGAAATCAGATTTCATCATCCTATTGTGATTTATATATCTTCAACTACAGAGGTTGACCACTGCAAAAATTTTAAAGCCCAGCATAAGAATGCTCCCTTGTGTAATACAGCCAGCAAGCATACATGTAGGGTGAACTGGTGCTCTATCTAAACGATGTAAAAAGAAATAAATTTCAATAACATCTATCATTTTACTTACTTCATCTTCATTTGGAACCTTTGCTTCCTCCATATTTGATTCTACTAGTACATGTATATTCCAAAACAATCCTCACAAGAGTACAAAAGTAGTTCGCAACAAACTCCAACAAAAACTTCTGACAATGTCCACATACATGTAATGTAGGTCCTAACGAATGTAATGCTCCACAAATTGCTCAGCCTCAAATATAGCACAAGCAATCATGCAGAGCATCAGTGTAGAAGTCTCTGAAGGACTTCAGCACTCAAAGTATTTCTGACATTCCAATGCTGGTCTTTGACGATAGGGAACAAGTACGTTCAACACCCGCCTATAGGTCAGCGTCAATTAAATCGTTGCATGAAGACATATGTAGCACAGAGTGTAGGCCTATTTATAGATCTCCATCCATCTATCCATCCATCAGCCCAGTCTATGCCATGCATGAAGACAAGAGTTCAGTGCAATGCAGAGCAGGTAAACAAACAAGAATAAAAACAAACACTCGTGGGAGAGATAACATGGTCAAAGTTCAGAGTCAGCAGCATACATGTACATGCCAAATATAAAGTGAGACAGACTCTGACCCACGTCAGAAATAACGAGGGGGAGAATTTGCTTCAGCCTAGAGCATTAATTCTTGTCTCTTTTCTACCCCACCCATACAATAGCTGCACCAGGAAACTCTCAAAATTTGAATGTGAATAGATTTGAGGTGGATTAGCATGCATTTGTATCAGTTCCATGCACATGTAGGTGGAAATCTGCATTCCACTGCATGTTCATTCATTCATTCAGTTTTATTGTAGGAGGAGGAAGTTTATTGGACTGACCTAGATCAGATCCTATTTGTTTACTGATTATACCTGTCTGCATGGTAACTGGGAAATCTTGTCCCATTGGTCAAAAATTGTAAACAGTGGCAGATTCAAAATCATTTCTCATGCCCACAGTATACATGTACACTGTATATATGGAACTTTGTTGTAAACATCTTGAAATAATCCATATACTGGCATAAGTAAACAAACAAACCAACAAAAGTCAATGAGAAGAGTTGACTCAATAATGCATTGTTAATTGCCAATAAGAATTTATTTAATCCAAATTTTCGGGGGCCTCCCCCTTCCTCAGGGATAAAGACGATAATGCAATATGGTTGAAATGGTTATTTTTGTACCTATTGCATTATCGTCTTTATCCCTGAGGAAGGGGGAGGCCCCCAAAAATTTGGATTAAATAAATTCTTATTGGCAATTGCAATGCATTATCGAGTCAACTCTTCTTATTGACTTTTGTTGGTTTGTTTGGAACTTTGTTATGATATTCTTCATATTCATAAGCCTACACAATTCTATCTCGTTAGGTTTATGCATAAAATCATAAGAAATTCTTAAGAATTTAAGAATACATTCTTGGAAATCTTGTAAACAGGAAAGTACATGTACTTCAGTGCTTTAAAGGCATTGGTTAACATTGTTATAATTTTTTTTTAAAACACCTCATTTTGCTACTTAAAAATGGGATAAACGTAAGGGTTAGAGTGTAAAAATACCAGTCTGAAAGTTTCAAAGTATAATATCCACTGGAAGTATTTCTATATATTAGAAATGTGAACCAATGTTTGAAAAATATAACGGGTCGGTTGCACAGACTAGACATAAGGAGTGCGCATGCGCACATGACTCACCAGAGCGTACTGTGTGTATTGGCGTATCACGTGGAGGGAGGCAGATGATGGTATTTTTTAACTCAAGCAAAACGGTCGTCTTATTTATTGTCTCTGAGACCATAAATACTAAAAGTGCGGTTTACATCTTACTAACAGTTTTTCATTCCAAATTATGGTTGGTTGCAAGATTTTTGAGTACAAATACAATTACTCATCTTTATATTTCATATCAGTTTGAGAATTTTTTAAATCGGCTGCTCACAAAGTTAGCCCATGCCTTTTTAAAAGCAAACTGAATTTGAATTGTTAACTCATTTACATGTATTCCTCTCTCACTGAGGCCCTCTTTTATCTGATTTAATTAGAGTCGACATGATAACAGGATAGGCTACTCTTTTACAGGTCTCCAAAGCAGGGAAAAAAATACACGGGGGCTCGGGGCGAATTCGCCCCCGAAACGCCAAAAAGAGCCCTGGAAAACTAAAAAAGAGCCCCTGAAATTCTCATAGGGTCCAATGTAAACTGTAATACAATGTAGAAAATTTGGGTGGGTGGGCTCAAAGAGTAACAAATTAGCCCCCCCCCCAAAAAAATAATAATTTTTTCCCTGCTCCAAAGCAGTTACTAGCAGTCAAATTGTGTTAAAATCCCATCACCTTTTATTTACTGTATTCATTTTTAAGACAAGTGCATGCTAACTTACATGTATATTACCATTTTTGTTCAAATACCAGTGATTATTGGTAGAAAGGGTTTACGGTTCACCATGTGGTAAGTGTCCCTTAGGACTTACCACATGGTGAACCGTAAACCCTTTCTACGAATATCCGTACCACCATGCAAACCTTCAAACATTAACCAGTGATTATTGTTATCATTTTTGTCACTACCTCTGGCTTGGCATAACTTGCTGTCGATGAGAAAGGAGAGAGAGAGGGAGAGAAAATGGATGGGGGGGGGGGGGGGGTTGCCAGTTCACTGATGAAATCCTGACAAATATCCTTATTTTCAAACTTTGACCTCCATGTACAGTAATCTGTGACTAAATCTGTCACAGACCGGTGTGATCTGTACATCTTTAATGTGCACTGGATTTTAAAAAATCATGTTCAGACATGCTACACATAGATTTTACTTTGCTCCAATGTGCAATGAGTACCAATACAGTATGCCTTCTTTCTCAAAATCTCCTTGTACAATCGCCCCACCAGCCCACCTCCATGTATGTTAGCCTCTTTTTCAACTCTTTGTAAACTAATGTGTATTTTTTGCAGAGTTTATTCGATGAAGATCTTTACATAATCTCTTACTCAAAACTTCTTCGTCTGTTTGCATACACACAGTACCTTATGCATATTCATAGTCAAATAGGGACTGAGTAGATCATGGAACTGTTAATGAATATTCATATTTGGTGACCTTTCATATGAAGCTCTGCTGCCTTCCATCAAGTTAGCCTCAGAAGTGCCTACCGATATTTTATCATCCTACACTGTAGGGTGTAAATTTATTTTTGAAGCAAATATTTTCCAAAAATATGTTGATTATTTTAGTGTTTTCCATCCTCAACTATAGAGATCAGCAGCCACATAAATTTGCACGGCTCACCATCCAATGCTCCCCTGGGTGGATCATAGTGGTGTGGAAATCTATGAAATCAAAACCTTAAAGGGGGGTACCCAATGCTGAAACAATGTTAGCTCATTTAAAAGAGAATGATTTTATTAGCAGAAAATTATCTGCCTCAAGTTTTTTTAAAAGTCGTGTTGCCAAGGAAACCCCCAAATGCAGTAAGATTTCAGGATATTTTTTACCCCTCAGCTGTGACCTAGTTTCAACTGGGTACCCACTTTGACGTCAAAATGACGTCAAAGTGGGTACCTTGTCGCGCACTTCTAGCAAAATGCGCGCAAGGTATAATACATATTGTCATACATACAGTCTAGCACAACTGCAATGCGCGAAGCTGGGTACCCACTTTGACGTCATACCTCATACTCAAATTTTTTGGTCAACTCTTGACTTTTTATGAGAAAATTAGCCAAAATGCATTGATTTCGATTGAAAATCATCAGATTTTTAATGTTATTCTTCTTATAATTCTATTCTCGATCATATATCAAAAATAATTTACCATTGTGTAATCACTTTAAGGAGGAATTCCATTTTAATAGAGTGGTGCTTTCTTTCAACAGAAACAGAAAGATATTTTTACTACCACAGTTCTGACCATATCAAGAGGAAATACTGTACAGGCATTTACAATCCTCACTCTCCTCTCAAATCCAGACCTCACCCACTCAGCAGCTATCTCCCCAATGACCCTCGCCCTTTGCTTCATTCTAAGCTTCAACCGTAGCTTAATAATCCCATATAATCCTTCTAGGAAACTAAGGTCTTCAAGCTCATCTCTTCTTGCCATATCACAAACTCATAATTCTTGGGGTGATCGATCATTTCAATATGCCGGACCATTCCTTTGGAATAAACTCCCACTATATTCCTAATCTATCCTCTCTCAGTAACTTCAAGATCTCACTAAAAACCTGGTTATTTCGACAAGCTTTTTCATAATTATCTCATTTCTCTTATTTATGTCTGTTTCCTATCTCCTTTTCACTGCGCCATGAGCATCTAATCATGATGGATACCGGCGCATAGTAAGTGTTCATATTATTATTATTATTATTATTATTCTCCAAAGCCATTTCATACGGACAAGTCTGACTAGATAGGTACCCTTGCCATATCCCTGTACACAGGCAACCAGGCTGACCTGATCACCAAGAAGAAGAAGAAGAAGAAGAAGAAGAAGATTGGAAAAGTGTCAAAATCAATTTTACATGTACTATGATGTAAGCACTGTAGGGTAGACCTACATGTACTGAATCATAATTTAAATGGACATGAAACTAGAGAAAAAACATGCAGTGTATTGTTGCGCCTGCCATAAACTTCCTCAGAACTCTCTCTCTCTCTCTTATCAATTTTGGAGGTATAGTAGACTATCCATAGAATTACCTGTCTTCATGGCCCCTTCAGGATGAACATAACAAGTCAAAACATCAGAATTAATTCTGACCAAAATAAGCAAAATTCTTCATGATAAATAAATATTGTTTGATCCCACCCACTCACAGAACCATACATGTACATGTACGTACAATCCACATGTGGATTGTGGGGTTCTGCCAGATTAAGAGGCTGTCACCCTCTAAGTTGAAGAGGATACAAATCACCACAGTATCAAGCAAAATTCTGGGAAAATATTTGCGTTTTGCTCTATAGGATGATCAACGATCTCATGTCCGTATTTATATGCTTGTAAATTGTTGTAATCTCTTTGAGCACATCTCCATCATCTTCATCTAGCACAGTTTTAAGACTATT
This sequence comes from Echinometra lucunter, assembly GCA_029962745.1. Lineage (NCBI taxonomy): Eukaryota > Metazoa > Echinodermata > Echinoidea > Camarodonta > Echinometridae > Echinometra > Echinometra lucunter. The sequence continues at coordinate 7,414,562 of CM057156.1, forward strand.
TTTGGCCAACCATCTTGCTCATTTGACACTCATATAAAAATAATACAGGGGAAACTCAGTATAACGAGGTCGTCGGGACCCAAGGGTTTTCCTCGTTATAGCCCTTACATGTACCTCGTTATATCAGAACAAACAAAAAAATGTACGTATGGGACTACACATGTAACATGTACATACATGAATGTACAGAGGTCTGCTGCCTCTATTTATGAACTCATTTTGCAACCTCTGCTCTAGCTAATACTAGTAATAATATTCTGGATAATATTGGGAAATGTGTTTAAAGTACTAATTTCAAACGTCAAAATTACCAATGACAAGAAATTCCGTCACACCATCGAGGTTGCCTGTGCTGAGGTATGAAAAAAAAAGTTGCGCACTGTACTACGATACAAATAAAAACACACAATCTGCATGCATCGATTGCCAGCTGAGCCAGCTGGGACTTGTGTGTGCCATTGGCGGTGCCGTTTTCTTTGCTGAATGATTTTTGTTAATAAAGCTGCAGTGAAATTTGCTTGCTCGTTATAACAGGAATGGTTATCAATGTTTTTCTTTGTTTTAGGGGCTCAAGATTTAGCTCGTTATATCCGATATGTCGTTATAGCCGATCTTGTTATAACAGGTTCATGCCGCCATAGACTTACACATAAGTAAATTTTGGACCATGACAAAACCCTCGTTATAGCCGTTACCGCGTTATAGCCGTTACCGCGTTATAGCCGACCTCGTTATGTGAGATTTTCCTGTACTTGTCTCCACATGAAAAACCATGTAATTTTGTAACATTTAAGAAATTCTGAAATTTTGAAAACTAAATGCTGCTGTTGCAACTTTGAAATAATTGTTTTACTTTTAGTAAATCAACATTCTTTTATTTTTTTGATGCTCACTGCCCAACAAAAAGCCGACTTGTGACAACGTGGTAAAAAGATAGACATGTTCAGACAGAGTAACAACAAGTCATTTGTCAGGGAAGTTGTAGCTCGTCTTGGCTGAGACAGCTTCGTGAAACACTTATAACAGCAGAGAAAATGAGCGACTGTGCCGAGATCTCGCTGATTGTGTAATTGTAGTTATGGTGGTTTTGAGAAACATGAGAAATGTGCCCCTCTATTTCAACATTAATATCAAGGCAAGTTATCAACAGACAACACAATGCATTTTCAATTTCTATTTGTCGCCACTCTCCACATCGATAGCCACTTGCAGACACTTCGACTTCGACTCGTTCAAGGCACTGTTTTACTTTACTTTTAGAAATATGTCTCTTAAGTTAACAATTAACGTTACAAACAATCATGTGACAATGCAATTATGTAACATGTGTAATGTCGACCATTTTGGACAACACAACAAATGTGCATGCTACCAATATCTGTCGCAATATCAAACCACCAAGTTCATCATCAAAGATCACTTAGCTCAATCAATGAATCATTTCATGACAACTTCAATCATACGACTCGAGTCGAGTGTCGTATAGATCTAATGGAGTTTGACATTATGAAATTAATAACTAGACCCTAAATACTTTTTATTCCATTTTCATTGTAAAAAATGAATTCGAAAAGTAATAAATTAAGCCTAACAGTTAACCATTTTTAAAAACATTTACCTTAAAAATTTTTGATCGCACTCCCGAATCCCGGCCAGTCGATGACCCGTTGGTGTTGGAAACGTCGTGCCCGCCGTTTGTGGACGAAACGGACCGCTGGTTTTGCCTGCTGTTCCCCGACGACCGCCGCCTGCGAGAATCGCTCATTTTCAAGTAAAATTTGGCGATTAAATAATCTCACTGCAGACAATTAGAGGTTTCGACAGCAGTGCTGAAGCTCTGAAGAATTAATCAGTTGTGATTAATTTCTTCTTGAAACATGGCACATGATTTATTAACAACCGAAAAGATGGATAATCCTCCTCATTCACTCTCTGTTTTCGGTGTTTGTGGTGAAAGTGCATAGATATCGTAGAGGGCGCTTTTGTCGAATTGATTCAGAGTGGATACTTTGCATGTTACTAGTATTGGAAGATGATTTGCTGAGCAATCTTTTCATCCCTTGTTGAAAGTTATATTCAGAAACCAAAATGCTCACTTCTCGGCCGAATCTTTTAAAAATTATGTTGTAATTGACAATCTCGGATCATCCAGCCTCACTAACAATAGTAAAAAAAAACACACACACACACACACACACACACAAAAAGAAGCAAATATCTAAGCAAAATTAGGTCTGGTAAGTGGTAACCCTCTGGTAAATTTGATATTTTCAAACTGAGGAGGGGTGGGGTTCCATATCATATGATATTTGATGTTATATTTTTGTGTTCACAGAAATGCCATTTGGTCGATTTGGAGACTAATGTTCTTCTTTTTTAAAAATTTCATTTATATTTATTATTTAAGCATTAAATATGTTGAAAATCATTTTAAAAATGAATATCATTTTATGGGGGGGGGGGATCATCTTGTCTGTGTACTCAGATTAATATCGATCTATTTCATTTCTGAACAAAAATAGCAAAATAACAAGATTATGGGGTGGACTGAAAAAAGAAGAGGATGAGAAAATAGTTGAAAAAAAAATGCATGGAGAAGAAAGAGAAAAATAGAAAACATTTAAAGGGTAAGTCCACCCTAGAAGTATCACTGTTTCAATGAAAGGAGATAAATTTGAACAGCATTTTAAATAAGAAATGAGCAAAATCGGTCAAAGAATAAGAAAATTACACTCATTTACATTTTCTAGTAAACTACTCTCGGCTCTGCAAATTGGCAACACTGATGACATCATATGCGAGCAGGTCTCCATTCACTTTCTACATGAAATTTCACATTTTCTCAATTTTCTTGGAAGTTACACATTTTCTAACCCCCATAATCAATGTATATTCAGAATTGCTTTTTACATAGCATACTTTGACTATGGGGCAAGAAAATGTGTAACTTCCAAGAAAATTGAGAATATGTGAAATTTTAAGTACAAAGTGAATAGAGACCTGCTTGCATATGTCGTCAGTGTTGCCAATTTTGCAGAGCTGAGAGTAGTTTACTAGAAAATGTAAATGAGTGTAATTTTCTTATTCTTTGACCGATTTTGCTCATTTCTGTTTTAAAATGCTGTTCAAATTTATCTCCTTATATTGAATCAGTGATACTTCTAGGGTGGACTTTCCCTTTAATTGAATTTCGACTAGTTATCTGTTTATACATATATTGATTGACCAGTAGACTTATTTATGCATTTACTTATATATTTATTCATTTATTTATGTAATCATTTATTTTATTCATTTAATTGATTCTTTTCCTTTCTGCTTTTTTCTTCCATTTTCAGTCTTCATTGCCATTTTTAAAAATAACATTTTGGGGATTTGTTGCTGTTGGATTCCCCCTCCCCCTGATTTGCACTTTAGCCCCAGACCAACAAACTAGTAACAGAGTCAAGATGAAAGAAAACTAGATAAATGTTCATGTATCTATTTCATCTCTAAAATTATATATTCCTCCTCTACCAACTCTCGTTTCTTTCCCCTCTTTCTCCTATCGCCACATTATTATGACATGATTATGCCAATAAAATCAAGTCTTACCTTTTCACACTTTCTATAATCTATTATCTTTTTTTTAAACCTTCTATCATACTCCTCTCCTCTTCTCATTCTAATATATTCCCTCCCCTCTCTCTCTCTCTTTCTGTCCTTGTCTGTCTCTCTCCCCCCCCCCCTCCTCTTTTGCTCTCTCTCTGTTTTGACACTTTAATAGCAAAACTACCCAAACCCCTTCGTTCCATTTGTATGCAAGGATTAGCTTGGGAAATATACTTTGAATAATATACTTTTACACAGTTTATCAAATTTTGATTACAAATTACAAAAAAAAAAAAAAAACTTTATTCAAAATGATATAAATCACAATTTGAAGGTTTTAATGAAATTTCATTACTATGCAAATACAGAAAAAATGTAAGGAATTGCTGAAAAAGAGAATCAGGGCATAAGAGCTAAGAATAATAATAACAAAGCCCCAAAGTTTTGTGATAACTACCATGTTTCGTTTTTTTTTATTCCTTGCATACAGGTACTAAGAAAAGAACAAAAGATAGAATATTCAATAAACAGGGCTGGTATTCTGAAAATTGTTTTATCTTTTATCTTATCTTCAGTTTTATTTGTCATAAATTTGGAAGGCGAACCTGTGATTGGTTTGAACTGCACAAAATTGCGCCCATGGACCAGCATGCAAGTCAAAAGTGCATGTAAGCCAATGGCATACGATATTTCTGATTGCTATGACAATCAAAATAAAATAAAAGATTAAAAAAATTTTCAGAATACCGGTCCAGATAATTAACAAATATGCATGTATGTATCTGACATTTATGTAATATTGATAATCTCCATAAAAGAAACAAATAATGCCTCCAACAACCACCTACGGTGGGCGGAGGCATAAAAATGCATTCACTCTTGATGTCCCTTCTGTAACACTACACTGTAGGTATAGTTTCATGAAAATACCAAAATCACATTTGCAATGACAAAATCACACAAAAAAATTACATACAGCATATCAAGTTTGTCTTCTTTGAATAATACTAATAGAAATATATACATCTTGAAAAACCCAAGTGCAATATGAATTTAGAAACAATTTCATTAAAAGCAAACCTGCCTCTTCAAAATAGTATTAAAAATTATATACAATGTTCTAATCACCCTTGAAAAATAATCTTTGTACAGATACATAGTGATATGAAAGTATCATTATTCCATTTACAATGTTTTCTAAAAACATTTTTCCCAGTATTCTTTCCTAATTGACTACACACAAAGTGGCTTACCCAATTGTGTGGAACAGGCATATTGTGACTTGAACAATATAAAGTAAAAACCTGCCAAATGAAAGATCGTTCTGAGTCAGTAGTGGTTTGAGAAAAATGAAGGCAAGCTCTCCAACTCTGGATTTCATCATAACACTGATATTCAAAAGCAGGGGCTGATCCGGAATGAACCCCCCCCCCCCCCCTCCGAAACCGAGGACCCTTTTTTTTTTTTTCGCTTATCAGCAAATTTTGGGGGGTAAAATAGACACTTGAAAATACTAAGGACCATTTTTTTTCTTTTCTTGTTTTAGCTTGTCAGCAAAATTTTCAGGTAAAACAGACACCTGAACAAGGCCAACTCCCCCCCCCCCCCCCTCTGAAAAATGCTGGATCCAGCCCTGAAAAGAATATAAAACATCATTTCCATGGGAAGTTTTGACTGTACCCCTTCATCGCTGTCACAAATAAGGCAGATGGGAACTGCCATCAATGGCTCAGGCTTAAGATCCAATGGTAAAAAAGGTATACCTTTCCATTTCATGCACATTTCCATAAATTTCATTCTAAATTTTGAAATGTATTCAGTACACATGAGCTACATTAAATTGTGCTATTCGCTAAAGGTCAAAAAGCAAAGGTACTTTGTCTACACATTTTATGGTGTAAGGCTTTCTGCTGGAAATATTTTCCAGCCTTGGAATCAAGGTACATGTATACCCTAATAAGAACAGGCAAGTAGGTATTGCATAACAAGCATCATGGTAAAACATGAAATACTGAACAAAATAAATTTGGAATGTTTGATTTTTTTTTTCTCTACAAAATTAAAGGAAGAGATGTCATATTCAAATTATGTTCAATGAGAACATTTTTCTTGAAGAATTAAACCTCTGACAGGAGCAAAGCACAACATAAAATGCAACTTAGTATAATCCTGAGGAGGCCTGAAATTATGAGTAAAGATGTCACATTATTATCATTTTGCATTAGCCAATCATTAAAACATTACCAAACAGTATTTTGATAAGCAATACTGATCCCCTTTCTTATTACCAATATGGAAAACTATGTCAAAAGTGTTTTTTTCTCATAAGACATCTTTTTTATTTGCTAAATTAAAGAAAGTGAAAGTTTCTGAAATAGATTCTGAGGGACTCTTCATGTCAATATTTGGAATATCATCTAATAAATCACATTTACATGACATTAATATGTGTTGTACGTAAAAGGCACGCTGAAATTCTCTGAAGCTACACAAATTCACACAGCTTTTCAGACTTTCATTCTTGACCAGACACATGAACATCTCCTACGATGTCTAAGTACTGCACAACAGGTATCTGTGAGAGGACAATGGTCTTTGCTGCTTCATCCTGTTCAGTCATGGTGACCTGAACAGTCTGGAGATTAGTATCAGGGTCATGGATCTGAATCTCCTGTGTATGCATTTGAAGCTGTGGTTGGTACTGGACAATGGTTTCCTCTACTAACTGGGGTTCACTGTTCTGAAGCTGGATGAGCTGCCACGCAACATCTGGTTGGATGTGCGTCTGTTTATGTGCCTCCAGGTCTATTTCTGCTTTGAACATCTTTCCGCAGTTTTCGCACATGTATGGGCAATCCTTCCAATGGCCAAATTTGTGCTTTTCGATGTATCGTTTGTTGGGCGTGGTGAAGGGACAGTGAGTGCAGGAGTAAAGAGGACGAGAGTCCTTTTTGTGTACTTCTAAGATATGCCTCTTGATGTTGGTCTTCCAGTGGGTCTTGAAGGTACACTCGGGGCATTGGAAGACGTCTCTGGACATGGCATGGATTCCTTCATGACGACGTAGGATTTTTTTTGTTTTGTATGACTTACCACAAATATTACATGAATAGGGCCTGTCTTCTGAGTGAACAACCATGTGCTCTATGATTGCTCGGCGGTCATTGCAAGTTTTCCCACATTCCTCACACTTGTAGACCTGTGGTTGTGAGGGGGGACATCCTTTCCTGGTGTGTTTCAGAAGTGCTTTATAGCTATCAAACACATTCTGGCAAACTTCACACACACGACTGCTTGGATCCTCATAGTGCTTCTCCAGGTGTGATTTGAATTCTTCGGAAGACTTTGTAGTGAACCCACACATCTTACAAAACTTCTTGTTTTTCCTCTTTGGTTTTTTGTTGCCAGTGTCACTCTTCTTCGATTTCTTTCGCTTTTTACTTTTCTTGGAGTGTTTGTTTTCTTTGTTTTCCCCCTGTAACAATTTTGTCTCCTCACCAACTGTTTGGAAGCCCACATCACTATTTGTCTGCAGCATCTGCAAAATCTCTTTCTCAATCTGTTCACTTTCAGCCACCTGCCTAGCAAATGCTAGCTCTGTGCTTTCCCTTACAGTTTCATCTTTGATGCCATTATCCTCCTCCTCAGCTGCCTGCACCTCTGTATCAGCCACAGTGCTTGGTTCATCGGGGTCAAGTTTCACTAAACCGACCACATCTCCTGGATGTACATTGTGCATATGCGATGCAACCAGGGTCTTATGAGTTGATGAAAAGTCATTACACAGCTTACAGCAATACACTTCCACCATGTAGACAGCAAGGTGCTTTTTCAGGCTCAGCCACTGGGCCTCGTCCATCTTGGAGTCTGGTCAACAACACTAATGCCCGGACTAATGCAAACGGAAAGCTGTGAAAGATAACATGCAAGAAGGCATTTACTTTCAGATAAAGAGAAATCATGGGGGAAAGACTTTCTTATCTTATCCCCCCCCCCCCCCCCCCCCCGCTATCCCTAACCCTGGTGCCACACCGAACCCTAATCATTATCCTAACCTTAACCCTTACCCATACATCAAATATTAACTTCTACTTGGTAGGGTGGGGGGGACATAAGGAAATCTTGCCAATCATGGCTATATTGTGGCTTAGGAAACTACTCGTTTGTTTACCTTGCATTCATGTGAGTGAACAAGTGCTTGAACATGTAGAAGTATGTGCAAGTATCACACGCAGCCTTCTTTATGCAGGGGCCGCGGAACCGGTTCGGTGTAAAAATGTCAGAGGTAAAAATGTCAGAGGAAAAAATGTCAGAGGTAAAAATGTCAGAGGAAAAAATGTCAGAGGTAAAAAAGTCAGAGGTAAAAATGTCAGAGGTAAAAATGTCAGAGGTAAAAATGTCAGAGGAAAAAATGTCAGAGGTAAAAATGTCAGAGGTAAAAATGTCAGAGGTAAAAATGTCAGAGGTAAAAATGTCAGAGGTAAAAATGTCAGAGGTAAAAATGTCAGAGATAAAAATGTCAGCTCTGAAAATGCCGAAGTGAACGTGTTACAGGTAAGAATATTGAATTTGAAATTAGGAAGAGCACGAGATATTATTAAAAAAAGAATTCATACTGTATCAATGGAGTGATCACAATAATACTGCTCTCTGTAAAAGTGTGTATGTTGAGTCATTCGACTGGCCTTCCTGTCTTACTCATTTGATGTGAAAGTGATAATGCTGCCCCATTCAACCACCTAATGAGACCAATCTTATTTTGGCAAGGAGAACATCCTGGTATGTGCGCATTGCTCAATGTCAGTGTTTTGATCTTCCGAGCACTTGTTTAGCTGACCCCAAATATAGCAGCAAACGAATGCCCAGTTCCCTCTCTGTGTTTAACATTTGGCCGCTTGACACGATTGCACTGTGAAACATATTTATGACAATTTCAGCAAGCGATAAGTAAATCTGATAAGAAGTAAATTGGGTAAGAAATGTAGCATGGGATGATGTTCATTATTTTCTTTGTGAGATTAATTAAGTTACAGGATTATATCTAAATGATTTAAGATCTTAAGTGGAATGACAGAATGGTAGATGTTTTGCATATGCTAACACAATTATCTAATTGAATAATTGTCTTTGAAAGTTGTAAATTCCGCAGCGTATCGGATGAAATAACACAAAAGGTCGAGAAATAGATCGAATTAACTATTCAATTTCGCTTACTTCCTATTCTTCATTACATATAAGGACAATAATATTGAAGCATTCGTTCACTTATAGCACGCTTTATTGGAGTAGGGGGGGGGGAGCTTATGAAGAGGAATGTACATATTAAAATCGCACAGTGGAGTGTGTGTGGTCAGCTACTCGTGTTACCAACCCAGTTTTTTTTTTCCCACCATCGTTTTTACAATGCTCGTCCCCGCGGTGAAAACGAGGGCAATGCGCGCATACCAGAACGTTCACCCCGCCAACACCATAACCGTTATTTCCAAATGGCCAAGACAAGGGCATTCAAGTATAGACACAGTATGTTTACAGAAAATATTTGAATATATCCCACTCCTCATAATTTCTATAATTCAGTGTTCGTACCTGAAACATGTCACTTAAACATTTCCAAATTTGGCATACCTATGACATTAATTTTTTACCCCTGACATTTTTACCTCTGACATTTTTACCTCTGACATTTTTACCTCTGACATTTTTACCTCTGACATTTTTACCCCTTACATTTTTACCTCTGACATTTTTACCTCTGACATTTTTACCTCTGACATTTTTACCTCTGACATTTTTACCTCTGACATTTTTTCCTCTGACATTTTTACCTCTGACATTTTTACCTCTGAAATTTTTACCTCTGACATTTTTTCCTCTGACATTTTTACCTCTGACATTTTTACCTCTGACATTTTTACCTGGCACCGCGGAACCATAGGAGCTGGGGGGGGGGGGGCGGCAGCCCCCACTTTTTTGAGTAGACACATTTGCCTCTGTACAAAAACCCAGAAGTGATTTTCCTGGTTTGTATGCGCAGCCCCCCCACTTTCCACTTTCAAAAACGTTCCGTGGCTTCTGATAATTTTCCCTTGTACGCAGACTAGAATAGAATGATGTCATCTTTTTTTTTGTTTGTATGCAGGCAGTTTGAAAACGGCTATGATTTTTATCAAACCGAGGAGACATGGGGCTCTATTTTACCCGGAAAAGGACACTAAATAGAAATAAATCAACTGGTGAGTTGAACACAATTTTCTAAACACTACAGCCTACACCTTTATATTGGATTTGAATAGAATAGTATGTAAAGTATGAATTTCTGCCATTTTTTTCTGTTAGTTTTTCCACCGAGAAATTTGTCTCAGTCCGATTTTACAGCAAAGGCTGTGGCCAGCTCTGTCTCTAAGTGAGGAGAGCTGACCCAACCCAAATAAGAGGCTAATGATGAACGGGAGACTGTGGAATTTTCAGGGTTCACCCAGTGTCGAGCTACCACTGTCCCCTATTATTTTGTAAGGGCACTGATGAGTGAAATATCGGGAGGGGGGGGGGGGGGGGTTGCCTCTAGCTTTTGAGATCGGCAATGCTTTTGCATGAGCCATGATATATGAATTGAAAGGATACATGTATATTGATTATTGTGATTACCAAAAGGATACTTTTTGTAAAACATGGTATAATTTCTGGACAATGCTTCATAGATAATAATACCTATGCATAAACAGTTCACAGACAAATATTACAATGAAATTAAAATAAATATACATAATTTGTGCTATAATTTGAACTTTTTAAGGGGAAAAGTGGAAAATTAAATAATTGGAATGGAGTTAAGCAGTAATGGCTTGTAGCTTACTAAGGTTTGAGGGTACGATTTGAAATTAATTTGACTTTTAAAATTTTTTTATCTCCTCCATCGGCTCTCTGAAATAATTATTTGTGGAGGGAAAAAAAATCAAACTCATTTGAAAAGCAATGCTAATGGTAATACTGCATGGGTGCATCATCCCCCCCCCCCCCCCCGACAGAAAGTGTCGCTGCTCACCTACTACCAACATGATACGTGCAGTTTGATCAGTGACAAAAATAAAATAATGAAAGGGATCAGCGAAAAATTATGTTAAAAAATGCCAACAAACAAAAATCACACAAACAAAAGCACTCGGAAAGCCAGATAGGGGGCATTTTCAGGTGTATTATCCATTTTACTCCCAAAATTTGCTGACAAGTAAATAAAAAAAAACAAAAACAAATAAAAAAAAAGAAGTCCTCGGCATTTTCAGGTGTTTTTTACCCCAAAAATTTGCTGACAGAGACATGACAAGCAAGCAAAAAAAAAAAAAAAAAAGGGGGGGGGGTCCTTTATATTTTTCACTTCAGCCTGAGTTCAGTTCAGTTGCATTTTTACCTCCAAAATTCACTGATAAAGCAAAAAAAAAAAAAAAAAATCTCCAAAATCTAGACCCTAGTAACAAAGTAACTTAGATTCTAGATATATGTGAAATTGTATCAGATTAGGCTTAGAGCCTTAGAATCTAGTAGAAAAAATGCTAGTAGATGCCAAAAGCGGTAAAATTATGCTAACTCAGTAACTGGCAAGCTACATGCCCAACGCGACCCGTGTGGGGACGTGTGACGGTGTACCATACCACAATGGTGGCACCATCGTCATCAGCAAAGGCCAAAGCGGACAATCAACTAACGCGGCAGCCGCTGCTTCCCCGACGGCGGACGGACGTGGAGCCGTGGAGCACGGTGACAAACTTGCCCATCTACGTCATTCCGTACTCAACATGTACAGCCATTGTACGAACTGAATCTGCATTCAGTCAAACAAAATTCGTATGATAAAACTATGTCCAAAATTGTTTGCGATATGTCATTGCATTTTTCATCACGACAGAATTGTCGACTTACATGTGATTAGTACCATAGCAGACGCTTTTCTGTATTTCTGAACAAATTACTCACCAGAAAATCGCTGCTACTCCACAAAAATTCAGTACGTTGTTTCACCGGCCATAAAATCGCAGGAAAGGAAGCTACTCAAAAGAGCGCATGCGCAGTATCAAACGTGTGCCCAACTTCTATTCGCTGATTCTTGATTTCGTCACTTCCGATGATTTATGAGAATATGTCGGTGTTGAATTAGGATCAGCGAAGAGTCATGTTTATATTAAGGTCAAGTTCAAGTTCAAGTTCAAACTTATTCAAAGCGGGGTTGGGGGTGGTGGGATGTCTCATTGAGGCTTGTACATCATCCGGCCGCGTAAATCATGCAGATTTGTCAAAAGCCTATACGGGCCTATACTAGTCAGATCGAAATATATTGTGGATAAAGGTGTTGATTTGAGAACAGATGCATATTTCACAAGTATCTTGGTTCATGGAATATATATTCACAAGCAAAAATATATTTGAGAAAATATACTCCAGTTAGAAAAGCCAAATGCGTTTAACAGTTCTAAGAAAGGAAAAATGATTTAGATTTAATACCCTAAACAGGGAAACATGTCCCACGCTCATTCGTGGGCTTTCATGGGGAATTTGACACCATGGGTGCTTACCCAGGAACAGGTGTTGTCCATCACAATGAGTTTTATAACCAACAGACCTCATGTAATGCTCTGTATATTCCACCCTTTGCCCCATATGGCAAAGTCATTATCTCACTTTCCCTGGCCCGAGAATGCCCGAAGCAGGACGAGGAATGTTTATTGTGGGACAGCTTGTTTTGCTGTGCTCCAGAAATGTAGTTCTATTACTTTTCACAAAGTCTGGTGTCAGCAAAATTATGATTCTCTGCCCACGTCTTTAACAGGGATATTATTCAAGGACTGCATAGTTCAAAATTTTTCCTATAAGTTCATACCCTTCAGTTCAGTTCAGGTCAGGTCAGTTCAGTTAGTATTCCACTTTTAAACAAACATACAAATAGTACATAGTACAGGCATAGTACCCCGTTACATAAGTTCGATACTTTATGACAATGGTAAAATAAACGTAATCTACAAATCTATTCAGTGTATTTTACAAAAGTAATTAAGAGAAAATGTTTGCAAGTGGAGAGACCTAAAAAAAAGCTACGTTTGTAAACATAGGCCCCGCTTGTCGAAAAATGATACAGAATAACATTTTTATGGGGAAAAGGAGGAAGAGAAAGGAAAAATCGAGTTGTTGCGAAATACGATGATTGTAGAAGAAGGAAGGAGGGAGAAAGAGAAACGAGGAGTGCTATGGAATACAAGACGATTAGAAAACAAAAACCAGTACACACCCTTACAAGGGACAATGAAAGATAATGTAACTCTTCTTTAACTACAACCAGTATTACGGGATCATCCGTTTTTTGTTTTGTTTTGTTGGGGGTTTTTTTCTGTGTTGACTCCAAATTTTCCGACAATTAATTTTTTTCCATACTGTTTTATTTTGATTTCATGAACAAAAATATATAACATTTCAATTTAACATTTCAGATCACATAATATAATATTTCACATTTCATATTTTGACTTTTTACAATAACTTAATGTAAGCATAAATCATATATAACTTAAAAGAAAAATAACGAAATCAGTTATTATAAAAATGTTGAGTCACCCTCCCCCCCCCCCCCCCCCCCCCTCCCCGCCCCAACAAAAGTCTTCCCTATCCAACTTGTACTTTTTGTGGAAGGCGATACACAAAATGTTGTGTCTTTTAAAAAAAAAAATCTACAAGAAAAGAACAAACAAAGGAGACCCAAATCCAATACAAACTAATAAACAAATAGATATATTGAAACTAGGATCCCCTTGAAAAAAAAAAAAACATACCAATATGCATAATAAAACACTTTTCCTTTCATGTAGATCAAATGTTCACTCATTGATATAAAACTATCCGAGATTACATAGCTTACAGTCATCAAAAACAAAGCAAATCAAAAAGATATCAATGAGAAAACCCCCAACAAAGTATCACCCCTCCCAATAGAAAACATCATATCCCCCCCCCCAAAAAAAATACACACACACACACACACCCTCACACACATAACACCTACACAGTCACTCTCTCCCAAATCACACCTAGATATCTCCCTCAGTCCTGCCATTTCGGTAAACATTCTCTCCCATTAATGCTTGTCTAAGTTGTTCTTTTTAATAGCTATTGCTTTTTCTTCATTTCGATATTCTACGACTCTCTGAATACTTTCTTCTTGAGTAGGAACTCTACCTTCTGACCTTGACCTAAAAATGATATATTTCATTAAAAAGCTTACCGTATTACAAAATTTTACTTCAAGGTCGGATCAATTAATTCCCGCATGTATATCTTTCCACTCTGCATTTCGGAGCTTTACCAAACTAAGTTTTTCAATAAACCTCTGCCATAAAGCTTTAACATCATGACAGAGCCATAATAATTGTTCACAAGATTCCGGGTTATGTTTACAAAATGAACAGTTATTAGTATCGATAAAACCAATTGAACAAATGTTCGATGGTGTATATTGCACCATGAAGTAATTTATATTGAAATTCTCTTGCTTTTGGTAAGATTATTGTGTTTCTAGCTCTTATGAATATTCCCGAGATTTCTTTTTTTGAGAGAGAGATCAAAATTATTGTAGTCATCTCTTACTTGTAAAGTATATAGATGTTGTAAATTTGTAACAAATTTTCCTAAACCTTTCTAGAAGGTACATCTATCAGTAAAATTATTTTTCCAAACATCTTCAAAGAGATACTGTAATTGTGTTCGTCATTCGAACATAAATCGTGGAAATTCCCATTATATTTTCCGCTTTTCAAAATTACATCAGTTAACTTCCAAATTTCCATGATATTTTCAGCACTCAAACCTGAATTATGAAAATAATCGATTGTTCTCACCTGCTCTTCAGCGAGAATGTGACCTACTAGATAAATATTTTTCTTAAACAAGTTCTCATCAAAAATCATTTTACCTCTCGAAATATAATCTTTATTATTAAAAAAGATTGGATTGGCTTTTCCTGCACTAAAATTCCTATTTTCCTCCATATCTTGCCAAGCCCTTAAAATCTCTAAATAAAACTGTGGTGCTTTAAAATTTAGTAATTTAACATCATAATTACAAAGTGAAATAAACCTTCCACCCACTTTTCTAAAGCTATAGTCAAAATAAAGCTTCCAGCCCATATTTCTTTCCCCATAAAGTAACCGTTTTAACCACATTACTCTTTGAGTTTTCACAAATAAATCAAAATCTATCATCCTTAAGCCGCATTCCCCGTAGTCCTGGTAACAATTCTCTCTTAATTCTGTCTTTTCCGTTCCATATAAATTCAAAACAAATTTTCTTGATATCTATTACTACCCACTTTGGAACAACTAATGATGACAAAACATAGTTCAGTTTTGACAAGGCAATGCATGTCTTGAACAAATGTACTTTCCCCGTTATTGTCAAGTCTCTCTGTTTCCACCAACCCAGAATCCTTTTAATTTTACTCAAAATCTCCTTATAATTCAGATCTTCCATCCTCTTAACATCCAAGGAAAAATATACGCCTAAAATTTTCATTTCCGTTACAATATTGCCAAC
>CM057156.1:7430220-7599163 GCA_029962745.1 Echinometra lucunter
ATTTTGAGTCGCTCATCAAGAGGATTACCGTTCAGAAGGATTTTGAGAATGCTGATGCTGAAAACAGGTATTCATTTGTGATCAACTTTGTGTGTTTGCAGTTCTGTTTTGGGGTTCTTTGGTATTTTCATATATTGACTTTACTTTGCTTTCATTAACATTGATTTTATGATGTTTTAACTTCCATTTTCTTGAATACTTACATGTTTATATTATGAAGGATACCAATTTTACTTGCATTTCCCTGTTTTCAGGGTTTTTTTTTAACCCCTTTACAGACCTCCCAACCATTCTGAATTTGGAGGAAAGAATCTGAATTTTGACTATTCCAAGCTCTTGTTTCGATATGATTTTCTTATTTTCCTTGATGAATTTACTACACACTCCTATGGGAAATGCTGTTTCTTTCCTAATTTTGAGCAAAATCATCCCTATTTTTCAGTCAGAAAGGGTGGGAGGTCTGTCCTGTATTTCAGGCAACTTTAATGTTAAAAAAGGTTGGTATAGTGGATAAATACATGTTCATTGGGAGGCAAGTGGCATTTTAGCATTCTGAAGTAAATGTTAAATATTATACTGTCACTATTTGCCCTTCTAAATATTTTTGAAGAAAATTAGTTTCCTTAAGCCAAGCCTGTTTTGCCGGGGAATGATTATATTAACCTAATTATGTGAATTAGGTGACATGCTTCTAACTGAAGTGATTTGATTACATGTACTTCCATAAATGTTACTAAATGCAAAATTGATGTAGCTGGAAAACTTTGAAAAACATATATGCAAAGCACTTTTTAATGCAAAATGAAATATGCAATGATTTTTTCCGTTCCTTAAGGAAAAATGAGAGCTAACTTGCTGCTGTTTTTATATTTTAAAACAAAATTACATTTTGAGCATTCTGTTTTGATTTCAGATTACTAAACCTCTTACTGCTTTGTTTTTCCCTCTTTGTGTTTCTCTTTCTTTTGCTGTGTTTTTTTAATTTTTATTTATTTTTGCTGTGATTCTTCCACCCCCAATCTTTCCTTCACCAATTTGACCACCACTAATCCATCTCTAATATTCAGACCAACTTCTATCGTATGGGAGGTCAGGAAGTCATCCTCATCCCCATCGAAGCACAGATCACCTAGCTGGCCGGCTGAAGCTAGGCTTCATACACCAAGACGGTTGGTAGTAGTCACGTTTGAAGGGTTTCCTGGATAATGGATGAGTAGGGTAATGATATGAAACTGTCTGGAAACAAAGTAGTTTATCCCGATCCAAGCGCAGATCACCTAGTTGGCCTGCTGAAGCTAGGCTTCATACACCAAGACGGTTGGTAGTAGTAGTCTTATTTGAAGGATTTCTTGGGAAATGGGAGGGTTGGGTAATGCATGACACTGTCTGTAAGGAAACAAAGTAGTTTATCCCCATCCAAGCGCAGATCATTTAGCTGGCCTGCTGAGGCTAGGCTTCATACACCGAGACGGTTGGTAGTAGTCACGTTTGAAGGGTTTCTTGGGAAATGGGTGGGCAGGGTAATGTGTGACACTGTCTGTAAGGAATAGGAAGTGTTTTTGAAAAGGATATCAGAGTTGTCTTCATCCCCTTCAAAGCACAGATCACCCATCTGCCTTGCTAGACTAAGCACCCATTACATAGATGATTGATAGAAGTCACATTTCATCAGTTATTACTAGGGAAAGTGGGAGGGTTATAGGATGAAATTTATCTCCTTCATCAGAAATGATGCTTTAATACTTCCAGGTTAAAATTTTTACAGGCTAATCAGTTGATTTTATTTGCTGAAGAAAGGCTTGAAATATTTCTTGCTTAATTTCACACTTGGCATAGAATTAAATAGGTCGATTTATTATGACTCCATGTAAGAAAGGTCTTTTAAAGGAGAAAGACTTAGTTTAAGGACAGATTTCATATGCTGATTTTCTATTTCTGTCTGCTTATCTGTTTGATCTTCATCATTAAAGATATTACCTGGTGTAACATTTGTGTAATTGTGGCACTAAAATATGATTATCTGGACTGATAGAAAACTGTCATAAGAAAAAGTTATGTTTTCTACTGAAGTAAGATAACCGAATATAAGAAAATGAATTCAAATATGATGTACAGATATATGATTCATAACAATGTAATATTTTTTTGCTAAGCATTTCTGAGTCTTTGACAATCTCAGTGCATACATTTTCCCTTGTTTTTTCAATGCTGCACCAGTTTTTGCACCCTTTCTATCTTATCTTGACTAAATTTTCACTGAAATCTGTGGACACTGCTTCTAACTCAAAGAAAGGATTCTTTCCAAAAGCTGCATGTAATTGGCCCCCTTTTATCTGCTATGGTTCCTTTGAGAAATACATGCTTTCCTCTTTCTGATTCTGTTGCATTTGTTCAGAATTTCAGTTTATTTCGTTGAGCCTCAATTTTTGAAACTTAAAGCATTTTTTTGAGGGCATTTTGTCCACTTAATACCGCAAATGCAAGCCTGCGATGTTCCATTGATGGTTGATAAGAGATATTATAAAATAAGGAATCTGCAGCTTTGAGACCCAGCATGAATGTTTTAGCTTGATTTCAATGCATGTTTCTCATAGGCCCACATCTTTAGCATGGGAGGTTCGTAAGACATCTCCTGGACACACCCTTAGTAGCCCCACCCCAGATGGTTACAGGAGCACTCCTAGTCCAGTCAACAGGTCACTGAACTTTGGACCAACGGCAGCCCAAGTGACTGGGAAAGCAAGGTAAGATTTTGAGGTCTAAATATTTTCAGTCTTACTGTGGTGCCCATAAATGAATGTATATAGCATCATACATGTACTTCAGGGCTAGTACTAATTATTATTTGTCTTTTGATTTTACATTCTTTACCAAGTTTTATGGAATAAGGATATGATTAAAGTCAGAAGTGTCAATTTTCTTGATATTTCATGTGATTGATGTCATAGGAGGGCTTTCAACTTCATACATTTGTCAAGTATTGTAATTTTTTGAGATACACAAACATGTACCTGGTAATACAAAATACCTCAGACTTACCCTTCTTTTGAACTCAATTTTATTTTTTAGATTTAGAAAAATATTTCATCAGACATTTTGAAATATGCTAAATTCGGAGATAGATAGCTGTGTTTTATTTCATGCTCCTATGAGAGATTAAACTTTTTTTTTTGAACAATGGTGGGAAAAGGACGTAAACCAGTAGAGAGTGTAGATATTTCAGAGTACCATCTCAGTCTGTGTGTGTGTGGGTGTGGATATTTAAGAAATTTCCAAATCTAATGACTTGTCACCATCTTAACGTGTTAGGTTTCTTCAGTTTTCAGTTTTTAATTATATCTGTAAGTTGTTGCTGCAAAATTTGACAAATCAACTTGCACCCATGTTTCAACAGCCCTGTACCTGTGGCAGTGACAGGCACCAGCTGGGCAGACAGAGTAAAGGGGAAGAAACCAATTAGACCTGTCCCTCAATCTCCCATCAAAGAGGAACCAGCCAAGCAAACACCTACTCCTCCTCCTCCTCCTCCATCACATGATGCCCAGAATGACACCAGAGTACCCAGTTTGGATGGAACACACAGTGAAGGTACACTGACTTGTACTGTGAACATGGAATATTTCGCGAATATTGCGCGGCACGACACTTGCATGAAAATGAAACTGCATGAGATATTTTGTTTATCTTATCCTTTGATACAGTTATCCTAACTGTCTGTGAAAATTGAAAATGCACGATTGTGTTTAACTCTGCTGAGCATGAAAAAGTAATCGTGCGAAAATTTCCACTATTACAGTATCGCACGTCTTTTAAATTGATTGAATTTGGCATTCTAATACAACAAAAGCAAGGTAGTCTGTTCATCATTCTCAAATGATGTGTGGTTATATATATATGTGTGTACTTGATATTTTCCCATAGCCAGAAAGGTCAAATGTAGCCAAATGTCCTTACCCTACAAGTACAAGAGTATTGTTTAAAATTTTCATTTCAGATTACCCCGGTAGAATGTTGGAGTGCATATGAGCGTCACATCGTTACAGAACTATTTACTAGTGCATGAGGCCAACATCATTATTATTATTTAAAATTCAATTTAGTATTTGATGTATCATTTTTTCTCTCATCACGGTCGACATTTCTCAAAGGAAATTTTCTTTACTACATCATGTATGTGACACTTTTTTGTGATTGGTGACAATCTTGCTATACTTTACTCTCCTGTTGATGATCATAGTCTACTTGTATTGACCATTGATGTTTGTCATTCCTAAGTGATCACTTTTTAAACTGTTTTTGCCTCTTTCTTGACAGATGCCGATGATGAGGGTTGGGAGACGGTGCAGCGCAGCAAGCAGAATCGCTCCCGCCCTTCCTCTGCCAAACACTCTTCTAACAGTGGCCGCAACCATTCCAATGGGCCCATCTCTGCACAGTCCAACACCAGCAGAGCCCCTGGAACAGCTAGCACCAACTCAGTGCAAACCAGCACCACCCATGTTGCCCCAGTGCCTAGCAAAGCCCCTTCCCCTGCTCAACCCAAGCCTAGAGAGAGGGCTGACAGTGAGAAAGAAAATAGACCAGACCTTGTGAGTTGTCCTTTGGTGATTATTCACCTTTATTAGCCAGTGATCTTGTTATTTGAAACTGAAACTGTGTAAAGATGTTATTTCTGTTTTTGAGAGTAGTTATACACTTTCAGAAGCTGGTTTTTTAAGCATATAGGAAATATAATGAATGAATCAACAAACAAAGCTGTACAATAAGTAAATGAATGAATGAATGAATCAATCAATCAATGAGCTAAGAAATAAATTTGAAAACCCTGCCAAGGTCTTTGAAAGTGCAGGATATGTACCAATTCATGCATGCATATTTGTACATAAAAGACAGAACAAATCATTATCAGGGCCCCGTTTCATAAAACTTGTCATCAGTACAAGTTGCAATAACTGTTATAAGCTACTGAAATCCTTGCATCTGATTGGCTGAGAGCAAATTTGTCATAGAAATATGGCAATTGTTACTGATAACAGGTTTTATGAAAAGGGGCCCAGGTCTGTTGAAATTGTATTTTTATATTCCCATCTCTGACCTTAACATTCATCTTCCCCATCATACAAGAGCCCTTTGCATCACCTATTGCAGGTTGACCAGAGGAATCTAGCCAGTGATGGAGGAGTCACCAGACAGTTAATGCAGGAGAAACAGAATGTTGCCCCAGCTGTGAGAACCATGGATATCAGGGAGGAAGATCCTTCCATTATCAGAGCATCAACACGTAAGTCTCCTAAAGGATTGTCAGTTCTACCCAAGCCCGTTGTTTCGCATATAATCTTTCTAAAAGATGAAAAATTAAAAAACAAATAGATAAAAAAAATAATTTGGATAGACTTGTGTTCCATAAGTAGAAAAATCCTTATTAAAGACAAATTCATTTATAAAGCGCCTTTCCAGAGCGCATCAAACAGAGATACACAAAAAGAAGTAGTATGATACAGAGTTACCCAGTTAACAACAGAAAAGAAAATTAGGAAAAATTCGTTTTCAGGCACCTCTCAAATTCTGTGAGAGTTTGAGAGTTCTATAATGAAAGGAGAAACAAGTTCCAGCATTTGAGGGCAACAACCGCAAATAGATCTGTAACATAAATGTAATATTTGAGTATAAATTTTCTTACACTCGTGAGATTTCTTGTAAGATTATCAGATTTCTACTTAAATTTGACTTTCTATCTGTATTTGTTAACTTGTTTCTTAGTTTAACATTGTTTTTACTTTCTTTTAATGATTTCCTTTTTGAAGAACTTTTATTGAAATTTGTCATCAGAAGAGTTTAAAAAATCTAAGAGCAGACAAACAAATCAAATTTCCATCTTATTATTCATCTGTAAGCCAATACTTTTGTAAATTTTTCAATTCTGTTGAGAAAATCAATTTCAAGGAAAAGCTGTTATTTTTTCCCATGATCTCTTTCTTTCAGGCAAAGGTATAGATTCATCATCTGACGAAGAACATGGAAACAATGAGAATGAAGAGGTACTAGCTACAAAACTTGATGATGTTGAGGTATGCTGTGTTTTTAACATTGTTTGTACTAACAACTAATCATATGTATACCCCCCTAGGTAGACAAAATTAGATGCTTGTTTCATGTAAAAAGCGAGTGAAAATATTCATCTACCAGTGGCTTGGAATATCTAAATATATGGGCAGGTTTCCCCCAGAAATTTGTTTACTCTTGGTTCAAAGTGAGTTGGCTCAGTTGGTAAGGCGTCTGCCTGTCAAACCAAAGATCGTGGTTTTGAGTCCATCCTAAGCAGATGACTGAAGCCTGCATGGTGTGTTAACATGCCCCTCTCCTGTTTCATCGATGCAGTCTATGCTTCAGTAGAAAACACTCCATTCCTCGGATAGGACATTAAATGGAGGCCCCCTGTAGAAGAAAGTCACCACCTTTGCACATTAAGAACGCACTGCAGTATTCAAAGAAGAGTAGGGGGAAACCCCAGTATAGTGGTATACCTGCACATCCAAAAAAATTATATCGGGAGGAGAGACCCGAGGGTCAGAGTGATTAAGTTCGCTTTTCCACTTCCAGGCCTAGGTGACGCCAAATACTTAATAACGCTAATGCATATGACCTTGAGGTATTCCAAGAGGGTGATTGGGGAGGACCAAAGCAATGCAGTATTGCATGTAGAGAGTATGCATTGACAGCTATTTGCCTTTGACACTACCCTATTTTAAGAATATTCATACCAGGACAACTTTTCTTAGTGTTATATGCAACTTGTAAACAAAGTTGAGGTTTCTTTTGAAACATGACCTTTACAGTATGAAAAATTATCTTTCAAAGTTTTTTATCCCCAGGATATGCTGAAAGATGAAGATGTTCTAGTGATGGTATGGTAAAATGTAATACTCTAGGCTACACTAAACATGGTTTGAAGTACTGATAGTACTTCCCCATTCATCTCAGGACCTCTCATACTGTTACAATAACATACAAAGAAACTAAAAAAAGTCATGTGGCTGTTTTTGTGGAGGAATTAAAAGTTAAGGAGCCAAGTTTTAGTATCCCTTGCATATATGCATACACTCATTGATTACAAATAAAGGTTTCAAATTTTCGATATCAGATAACAAATAGTCTTCAGTATCTTTGAAAAAAAGACATAGGAAGAAGAAAATAACTGTACTTCATTCTTTTGATTACTAACCAAAAAGTAATTTGTTCAATTTAACTGGTTTTCATAATAACTTGTTGTTCATTGTTGATTTTGAATAATCAACTAATATCATGACTAAAATTCTTTTCGTTTGACTTTGATTTGATTTCTGCATTTTCTTTCATAGTGTGTTCTATTTTCTTGCCAACATGATTGAAATTTTTTGACTTGTTTTCTTTTGAATTGATATCATTCATCGAAAATCTGTTCAAATTTGCCTGGTGTTTTTTGTTTCAAGCAGAACACTAACAAAATTTTCTTAAAACATTTTGTTTGGTGCAGTGTAGGTTTCCAAGGTGGTGGATGTATATTGTTTTTAGAACCTAAAGAAGTGATTGAATAATTAAATGCAATTAACAACTTCTGTGGCACGCTCCGATATTTTTCATCTACTCATTCTTTCTGTTTTCCTGCATATTTTCATTTCAACTCTCAGAGAAACAAACAGTAGCTTTTGTTTGTGAACATTCTAGTTTGTCATTGTCTTATACAGCACTCTTTCTTCCTGTATTTCATTTTCTTTGGGTAGATTTTTTCCCTCAAAATTATTATATTTTAGCAGGTGATCTGCTGTTTGATTGTTATGTGTTTTAAGGCAAATCTTTTGCTGTTGAACCTTTAGAATACTTCCTGTTACTTAACTCGGGATGAAGTAGATTTAAAAGGGGGATGTTAAATAAAAGTAGTACTTTTCTCTTGTGACTGTTTTGCAAAAAATATTATGGAAGGAGTTATAATTAAAACTTTATCCTAAGCAACTGACATTTTACTGCTGGGGGGGGGGGGAGAGAAAGTTGTGCTTCTGAAAATAAAACTGATAACCCATCCTGACCCAATGTTTTTATTGTGTCATAGATTTCCCCATGCTATGCAAAAATATATTTCTTAGCAATTGTATTCATTGACATGGGAGAGTGAAAATAATTGAAAATAAGGGATAGAATGTTATTTTAGATCCACATGTGTTTGATTAGTGTTATTATAGAAGATGCATTTCCAAAAGAGCAACGCTGACTTTCTATCTGTAGAGATCAGTGGATGAACTTGAAAATATGTAGCTATAACTTTGACCTAACATATAATGCCTCAAATACTCTTTGACATTCTAGAATGTAAGCACTGATCTGGATGAAGAAGAAACATTGACCAACGAGCTGGCTAAATGTCAGGAGGAAGCTCTCGCAAGGGCTATCGCTGAGGAGGAGTGCCTGAACAACGAGATTCGGGAAGAGGAGCAGACGGAGATCGTTGTGGAAACAGATGATGCAGAAAGTGATCTAGGAGTGAGCAATATCTCATAGACATGTTCTATCCGCGTTCAATTTTTTTTTTCTGTCTTTGTTCCTAACTAAAATAGAATTTGATCTTGGGTCTCTATTAAAATGAGCATTGTAAAGTACCAAGATTTAGAGAGCCATGTTGAATACTCTTTCTGCAACTGACTTTGTTGAAAAAGTAATTAAAGATGGATGATATAAGAAAACTAATATTTTATGTTTTTTCGCTAGCACTCAGCAGAAAAGAGTGCCCCCTTAAAGGGGCATAAGTCAAACAATCCACTTTTGCATGGTATATGTACAAAATGTAAGCTAATATAAGATACATAAATGGGAAAGCTTTGATTTTTTTAAATATTTTGAGATGTCCTGTTTTTATTTCATTCGGAAGATGTGTGGACTTAAATCACATAAATGTTTACATCAACCTATGATTATTTCTCGTTTGATTAGAATACCCTGAGTTCATTAGAATGTTCCCAGCAAGCTGCAGACTGGGCTGAGATGGCCTTGGACTTTGAGAAGCGAGAGAGTGAGGGCGCTTCTTGGAGTGAGTTGGTGAATATAGCAGAGAACGTTGAGTCGGCCAGGACCCCTGGGTATGCTCTCCATATGCATGAGAAACTCTCCTCTCCCTCGAGGAAAAGGTAAGTGAATTGAATGGAATTGAATTCCAACAGGAGGGCAAAGAGGAAGTCACATAGTAAATTCATAGGTTGAAGAAGTGACCAATGTCAGTGAATTTAGTTGTAAGAATCCATTTCCTGATGGCAGAATTCATGATGGGAAAGTTTATGAAAATTCCCATTAGAATGGTTTCCAGTTTGATCTATCAGAAGACATAATAGTAAATATTAGGTCTAAACTAGCTTAATCTAAAAGGATTTGTGTCTGTTTCATTCTGAGCTAAAGTGATTGTGAATTTATTGCAACGATTATATTCTGTGAATTGTATTTGAATATTTACTGCATGTGTATTTTTGTGTTTCTCTGGATATTAAGTTTCAATTCTGCCAATGGTTAAGACCCCCCTCCCCGTGTGATATGTTTATACATAAACAGGGCAAAACAAAATATTTGTAAGATGAAGAATGAGTGATGAGCTTATCAGATCTGCGTGATGGAGAGAAAACTTCTTTTCATAAGGTATTGTTATTATGTATAATAACAATACCTGATACTAGTTATGGGTGATCGAGCCTTCTCTGTAATTGACCCAGTCCAATGGAATAAATTGCCATCATACATCCACAATGCCAACTCCCTCAATCAATTTAAGACCTTGCTCAAAACTCACCTTTTTAATGCCTAGATTTCTCACCACTCCGTATATCAGTTGGGGGTTGGTCTATATGGAGGTGCACGTCTTTGTATTTCTGTTTCCCTTTTTTTTTTTCTTTTTTTTTTTTTTAGTATAAAGAAGTTTGAATTAGGGATTAATAGATTTTTTTTTCCCATTGTTAGATTCCAGTTATTAATTTGTGGAAAGAAAATTGTGCGCTTAGAAACAACAGTATTAAGAACCATATAATCGTTGTAATTATTAGTATTATTATTATGTATATCCCTCACAAAGAACCTCTTCTCCTTCTCTTCCCCATAACCAGGACTAGGGAAGAATCTCAGAAGCGTCACGAGGAGAGACAGAGCCGAGCTCAGAGCAAGAGGGAACAGTTGGCGGAGGCTAAGGCTAATAGACTCACATTACTCCATGAGAAGGTAAAAAAATTGTTCTGTGGATAAGTCCACGCACTGATGCTCTGTTAGGTAGTGTTGGTGAAAGTTAACCCATTTGTGACAGGAATTATTTAAAGCCTAATTTGATCAGCTTTTATTCTTCAAATTGGCAACACCAACATTTTTATTTTATTGCTACATTTTTCTTATAAAACATCATGTATCTGAAATGAATATAAATTGACAGAAATTATGATGAGAAGTCAAAAAGTTGCCAATTTGCAGGGGAAAATGGTGATTTTAAACTTTCTATCACATTGCCAATTTAAGGATTTTAATGCTTATTTTCCTTTGAAAAAATTTTCGGCATCAAACAACAAATATTGACGCAACCAAAATGGGCACAGTAAATGTAGATTTTTTTGCTCTTTCTGCTCATGTATTTGGTATGATTTTTAGGGCTTTGCATCAAAAGATATTAGGCCAAACCACAAAATATGGACCTCTGTCACGAATGGGTTAAAGGAAGTTTTTTCTTAAGGCTTGTTCAGATATGAGGAGACGAATCCCCACACCAAATCCCCACAACATTTTTAGTGTTCAGATATGGCGTGACAAACCATCCCACTTATGTTAATGAACTTGCATTAATGCGTCAACTCTCAAATAAAAGTGAGTTTTGTCAAAAGTTGCGCGGACAAAGTCATGACAACATATTTTGCGTTAACTTTTTTTAAGACTTTGATCGGTCAACTGCTTTTTGCAGCCAGGCGACAAAAAAAATGTCTCCTGCTTTGGCGACAATTTTTTAATCGCCTCATACCCCACTGACTTGTACCCTAAAAATGTTCTCCTAGAAGTGAAGAGAATTCGAAACCCTTTGAAAGAGTGAGGACCTTAGGCTGATGGTGCGGCAAATGCTGCAAGTTTCATAACTGAATACACTATGACTGGGGTAATAACGCTTAAGCACCATGAGCGTCACAACACGACGATATGAGCGCTATATAGAAATGGCCATTATTTTTATTATTATTACTCTTTTCCCTACTGTGTAAAGTGTATATTTGACATATATGTATGCTCTGTACAGGTTGAAGAGGTGGTGGAATGGAAGGAAGAACTGATTAGACAGAAGAAGAAACTTCTTGAAGAGAAGCAGAAGAGAGCCGAAGAGAAGAGGCTAATGCAGCTACAAGCTGTCATCAGGAAGGCCCAAGATGAGGAAGCAAAGGTAAGCTGGACTTGCCATCCAACAAATATGATATGTTACCCTCCACCATACTATGACCCATAAGTCGGAAATTTGACATTTTTACATTTTAATATAGTTTGAAAGCTTGAACTCTGTGCTTTTGCAAGATATACAGCTTGCCTTGTCTTGACCATGCAAACCCTATGAAATTACAATGAGAATGAGAGCTTGTCAGACACACTAATCACCAGAATAATAGAGAAAACAGAAGGTAAAGAGGAGTGACCATTCAGGAGTTCCATATTGGTGTCCTATTGTTTGTCTCACTGAAAGGTTGAATGAAAATTCCCTAGTTGACCATGAAAGGATTTATCAGATTAGGCTCAAACTTGGAATAGTCCAAAGGAGATATGCTACTCTCCTTTTCAGAGTCACAGAGTGAATAACTTCTGAGTTATGTATGCATGGTAATGGGAAGGTTTTACCCAGCGTGCTGGCATACTATTAGTTTAGAATTGTCCCCAAATGGTAATTTTAAGTCAAATTGTGCTTATGGGCTGTTTTTCATCTATTTGATGGTATCACCAGGCCTAGAATTTGCTATTTTAAAAAACAAAAACATTAACACAAAACACATTTCTGCATTGCAGATGGCTCCCAAATTTGGTCAGATGGCAGATAAATAAATGAACTATTAGAAAATATAAAAAATCAAAAATCAACTTTTCAGCCCAAGCTCTCTATTTTAACTGTTGTGGCTTATTTGTCGTTTTGTGGTGGAGGGTCACATTTTTAACCAAATTCATGACAAAACTGTTGAAAGCAAAAGAAAAGCAGGTCTATGCTCTAGCGATATATTTTTAAAGCATTTGTATGAAAACCTATGTGCCAGTGTACAAGAAACATGATTCATTTAAAGCAGTTGGTATTCTCCAACTTCATATCATTCCTGCTTATTAGCGACTTATTTTACTGTTTGAAGTACTATAATCTACAATATTTTATTGAATATACATGTGTATCTGCATCTTTGCTTGTTCTAATATCTTTTTGAATAGTGAGGTTCACTTGTTTTTCTTGGATACGAAGCAAACACTTAATGCTTGAAGTATTATGGGTAACTACATGTAAGTGCTATTTAATATAATGGTAATACGCCATCAATGTACTATCCTGAATGTGCTGGTGATACTGCATAATTACCCATTAGTCGTGGATCTCTGATATTTGGTACTTTTTTTTGCCATGAGAGCTATTCTCTGAAAAAAAAAAAGCTCCAGAGTACAACTTGACAGGAGCTATTTCTAGGCCCAAGGGAGCTATGTTGAATTCGAATTGCTGATATCAAAATTTCTACCTTGAGGGTATGCGTGATTTAGTATCAATATGATGCGTTAATGTGTGTGTTGTTTCAAAAAAGTTATTTCTGGTGTTCCTAGGCACGATTCACAAACTTATTGTTAATTTTTGCAGTTGAGGCGAGGATGTCTCTGAAGAAAATGGTCATCCTAAAGAATTGTGTTTTAAGGATTTTAGGGAGCTATTTTGAGCTTTGAAGAGGGCTAAATCGCCCGTCGCCCCCTTGTATTTTTTACCCTATTCAGTACCCTTGCCCTTACTACTGATCAAACCATAAAACTTGTCCTCACTCTGTGAAAAATGTGTGTTTGTTTTATTTTTGTTTAAGGCCAATGCCTTCATCCATTCTATGTGGGTACAAACAAGAAACATGACATCATGGCAAGGCATCAGAGTCATGGATTCAAAACCTTGCTCTATCACTTTCACTTGTTAACTCACATTTACTCACATTTTTAAAAGTATTTGAATATGATGATGTTCTCTTTGTTGTGGGCCAATGAGATTGCTTTCATCAGTTCTCTGGAAGCCCAGAACAAGAAACATGATATCGTGGCTAGGCATCAGGGTCATTGGTTCAAAACCGTAATCACTTTCACTTGTTAACCCACATTTTTTATGAGTATTTGAACTCTCCTTGATGTATTCTTTGTTGTAGGCCAATGAGATTGCTTTCATCAATTCTCTGGAAGCCCAGAACAAGAAACATGATATCATGGCTAGGTATCAGGGTCATTGGTTCAAAACTGTAATCACTTTCACTTGTTAACCCACATTTTTTATGAGTAATTAAGCTTTCCTTGATGTATTCTTTGTTGTAGGCCGATGAGATTGCTTTCATCAATTCTCTGGAAGCCCAGAACAAGAAACATGACATCATGACAAGGCATCAGGGTCATGGATTCAAAACCTTGCTCTATCACTCTCACTCTTTAACCCAAGAGTATTTGAATTTTCCTTGATGTATTCTTTGTTGTAGGCCAAAATGAGATTGCTTTCATCAATTCCCTAGAAGCCCATGACATCATGGCAAGGCATCAGGGTCAGGGTCAAGAATGCAAAACCTTGCTTTATCACTTTCACTTGTTAACCCACATTTGTTACGAGTATTCTAACTTTTCTTGATGTATTCTTTGTTGTAGGCCAATGAGATTGCTTTCATCAATTCCCTAGAAGCCCATGACATCATGGCAAGGCATCAGGGTCAGGGTCAAGGATTCAAAACCTTGCTCTATCACTTTCACTTGTTAACCCACATTTGTTACGAGTATTCTAACTTTTCTTGATGTACTCTTTGTTGTAGGCCAATGAGATTGCTTTCATCAATTCTCTGGAAGCCCAGAACAAGAAACATGATATCATGGCAAGGCATCAGGGTCATGAGGCTCGTTATCATGACATCTTGGAGGAGAGACAGAGGAAGAATGAGGAGAAGGCTGCTAAGGAAGAAGCTGTCCAGGTAAGTTTGCCTGTGGTCCTCATTTCCCGGGCCACGTCATTAATATGACTTGGTTTTCTATTTCTACTTATATGTAACTAATTTTTATTTTTTGTTAGTATTTTGAAAATTTTAATGTAAAACTTAAATTTTTATCACAGGGGATAAACATGATCATTTGATACTTTTTCTAATGACCTACGTGTTAGCATTAACATTACATGTATATCATTATTTCTAGGGAATTAGCTGCACACATGATTTTAGGATTTTTTTTTATTTTTTTTTTTTATAATACTGTTCTAGAACATTGGAAATTACCAGACAACTCCCCCCACCCCATTTTAGAGTCAAAAAGCACTATGCTTGACACAAACAAAGACATCAATATGAAAACTAAGTTCATGCATTGGAAGCCATTTTGTTTTTTAAAAAACGCTGTGAGGAAGGTAATTTTCATGTTGAAAGTTGACACCTCGGGTCCCTTTTGTCACAGGAAAGGAGGAAGGCTCTTGAAGGAGAGAGAATAGCTCGGCTCGAAGCCATGAAGAAATACCGACGTGAACAGGAGGAGAAGATGAACGCATTGAAGGAACAGAGAGAACTGGCCAGGGAGAATGCACTCAAAGAAAAAGCAAAGTAAGTCATTGAAGCATTGGTGAATTGCCTCTTGGTCTAATCTCACTTTGTCTAATACCCTTTTGGTCTCATCCCACATGGTCAAATCCTAATTTCGTCTACAACCATTTCGTCTAATAACCATTTGGTCTAATTACCACTTAGCCCATTTACCATTTTGTCTAATTTCCGGTTAGGCTATGCTCATTTCATCTAATATCCACTTAGTCTAACACCACTTAGTCTATCTGATTAGACGAACTGGTAATAGATCAAATGGTCATTAGATGAAATGAGGAAAACTAGATGAAATGGCAATTAGACCATTTGATCATTAGACAAAATGACAATTAGCCGAAGTGGGTATAAGACCAAGTGATGACCATAGTGGTGTTAGACTATCTGGGAATTAGGCCCACAGGTATTAGACCAAGTGGCTATAAACCAAAGCATTCAGTGTCATCATGGCAAAAAGTTTCAACTAGTACTGCTATAGATTCTGTAAAGCAGATATCTCTTCCTTTTACAAAAAATGGTCTGTACATGATGAAATATTACCCCTGTTAAGTTGCTTTCTAGAGTGAAAGTAAGTAAAAGGTAACTATAAGTTAGATAAGACATCAACAATCTGAATTACCCCTTGAATACACCATCATTATCAAATTTTGGCAGTCAGTACTAAGATGAGCATGCATGTTGTGAATGCATTTATGCAGAATGTTTTACTTTACAGAGAATACAACACTTGCCATATGGTGAACAAATATAATCAATAATGATACATCAACTATTCTCTTTCAGGGAGCGTGAGCAGCGTCTGTCAGCACTAACAGCAGCTCAAAGTGCCAAAGAGGAAGAAATTCAGAAGAAAATACAACAGAAGGTATAAACAGATATAGTATTTGTTTACCAAGTAACCCATCAAGGAATAGTGATATTACCCATTGTCTTGAGTGTGTATTAGGAAAAGAGAAATATAATGTATTACTGAAATAATTGATTTGAATATTTACCCAACTGTTATGCTGTTGTTGAAACCGTATGGATGCAGTGAAGTTCACTCTTTAAAGGTAGTAGTCCACATTTGCAAGTGGCACACAATCTGCACAAAAGTTTTACTTTAGATTGCTTTAAGCCACAGAAAAACACTTGTAATACTTTAGATCCCAGTACATTCCCGTTTAGGATTGAGAAGGATGTGCTCAACACAAATTGTCTTTTATTTTCTTTGTTTTGTAAAGGCGTCTTCTTGATGCTTTAAGAATAAAACCAATCGTTTTTCACTTATTCTTGGAATATTGTAAATTTGATTACATGATAGTCTTACATAAATATCTGTCATTTAAAATTGAAATTGACTTATTTCTCTTCAAAATTCTGAAACATTGTTGTGCAAATGTCAGACCTGCCAAGTAGTACGGATTTTCTGGATTTCATATGGAAATCAAATTAGAATATGGGAGTACGTTTTTTAATGTTGAAATACGGAAATGTACAGAATCAATTATGTGTTATAGTCTATGGCTGGTGCGTGCAATCAGTTGGCAATTTGAAGACAGGAATTATTGCACCGGTCAATGTAATATGCATACTGCGAGCACTAGTATACTAACCATAGTATTTATCCTCTTCAACTGTACGATCTTCAAATTGGCGCCAAGAAATGCCAATTTGACGACGAGAATTGTTGCACCGGTCAATGTAACATACATACTGCGTGCATTATGTACCAACCACCGTATTGAGCCTGTACAATTGAACGATCTTTAAATTGGGGCACGAAAATTGTCGATAACTTCAGTATGTATGAGTTTGCACGAACAGAGGTTTTTCCCATAGAAAAGCACAGGAATCGCGCACCGGCCAGCGAAGTATCTTCCGCTTGTTGAACGTAACCGAAGAAAGCAACATTTACATATACGTTCGCACGTTGTGTATTGTGTATACATATTGTGTACGACGTACGTATGTGACAAAGCTGACCGACTATAGCTGCATCATATGCATGCACCAACGTAACGTCCGCGCAGTGTTTCTGGAGATTCATAGTGCTGCTTAGCCGCCTTAGGAAAAATACGGACTTCTTCCCCAAAATACGAATTTTGAGCCTTGTGAGTACGAATTTTCTTTGCTGCAGGTTGGCAGGTCTGAAATGTGGTCTACTACCTTTAAAGTTTGCAGAAGCAGGCAGTACATAGGTACATGTATTCGTGAACCATTTGTCTTTAACTTCAAACTTTTGTACTCCAGCTTATGTTGCCTACTAAGATTTATCATTGTCTTCTGCTCTCTCCCTACAGCATGATGAAAGTCAGAAGCGTCACAGTCAGCAGATAGAGCAGAAGAGAGAGAGGGCCATTGAACTGAGTACCCTAAGACACTATCGGACAAGTGACTCGGCTCCTAAACAGAAACCCTACGAGAAGAAGAAGATGTGTAAATTGTGCAATGTATTGGTATGTCTGTCTTACTTGCATTGTAGAAATATTTCTGTTGTGGTTGTTGTTATTTTTCTTATTTTGTTATATTTGAGGACTGCTGAATTTTAATTGTTTTTTAAACAATCAGTGGTGGTTACGCATTGAAATTTGTTTATTTGATAGTTCATATTTATGATCTGATTATGTACTCATTGTGACAAATTTTAGACTTCTCAGTAATGGACTCTCTGTCAAGTTTGTTAAATTTTATCAGGTGAGAAGAAAATGTAAAAAGGGGAAATGTTAAGAGAAACAAACTAACCAGAATAAAATGACATTCAGTGAAATAAATGAAGTGCAGGAACCTGTAATGATCAAAAAGCTAACAGCAGTGGACCAAGAATTTTTCATAAGGGGGGCTGATCGGCTTTTTCAGTTTTTTTTTTTTACCCCCCCCCCCCAAATTCGCTGACAAGCGAACAAAAAAGAACCTCCGCCAAAAGGGAGACCATGGCCACTGATTAGAAGAAATCCTTATGAATTTTTTGTTTTTGTTAATGTTTTTCTGCAGATTCCATCAGAGGTGTACCTCATGAGTCATCTGAGAGGAAAGAAACACAGAGAGAAAGTAGCAGAGAAACACACAGCAGCTAGCATTAGTGAAGAGGAATTGGTGAGCTCATACTAATGATTACTTTGTGGATGTAATTGCTGGAGTATTGCTGCAAAACAGTGTTCAGCTCATTGTATCATCTTGAATAAATCTGTTTATGAATCCAACCGATGTGCATAGCACCATGGAAATGAAGATTCTAAACTGCTTTGTACACTATTAACCCAGCTATAGTGCCTGCTCCCAGGTGCAAAATGTATGACAGTGTGTGAATCCTACCAGGTACATGTATGCATTTAATTCACTTTGGTTGAGAGTTGCAAATGTAGATTAATGTCTTGCCAAAAGACATAATACTGTGCCAGTTTCAAACTCAAGTTTGTTGGCACCGCAAGCAGAGTGTCTTTATCACTCCATTGTGACACTTCTTTACAGGCTGTGAAAAACCAGGTTACTTTTAATGAAATTGCATACATGCGTTCTTATCATTTCACCTAAACATTCCAGTCTAGAATGCTGACAAAGATGGAATAATCAGAAATTTTTGTGCAAGTGGATATCTGTAATAAGTGTGAACGATAATTCCATATTACAATACTTCTGTAGGAAAACTATTCCGTGAAGCTGGTAGTAGAAGCCCCGGGTGACCAGTCCCACCCTGAGATTATAGCTGAGAGGGAGAGACAGAAAGCTAGCAGGAAAAGGGCCAGGAAACTCAGACAGAGAATGGCTAGTAAAGGCAAAGAGTATGAGAACAATCTTCCTTCAAAGACGCAAGGACAGGATTCACATCATAAAGCCAAGTGAGTGAAAATTGCTTCTTTTTTCCCTTTTTCTAAAATAAAATGTTTCTTTTATGCCTTCTGTAGTTTTTAGGTGGTCCAATCCAATCCAATCCAAAGGTGTTTTATATACCAGTAACGCCTTTTCCTCGCAGTTACAAAGCACCCAGACAGCACTCCACGTGTTTCGGCCACCTAAGTAATATTTCTTCACTTTACAAAGACCAGTGGAGCCAATACAGTCTATTGTTCTTTTGAAAAATTTCTTGAACTGGTCAACAGATGAAGCTTTTTTTCACCGTAAATATGTCTAAAGATTTCTTCTGCATGCAGCCTTCAGTCAGTTGAAAAGAAAATGTATACATGCATGTGTCAATGTTCTGGTGACACAGTACTCTTGATGATCATTCAATATAATTCTCATGGGGTGGGTTCCTTTTTTAGTTTTAATTTTGAAAATGAAATCATTGTGTCCATTCTGCTCCTATCCTCTTTATTGGACATGAGCCATGTCAAACTTCATGAACCCCCACTTCTTGATAGAACTTTGCAACAGCCTTGTTATTCTGCTGGCCCTGTTAGTATGCATACAATAGTGTTCCTCTTCCTGCTTTTTGTAATTTCAATAGATGTGGATTATTTAATTCTTTCACTCTCTCTCCTATCTGTACCTCAGGCTGCAGAAGCTTCTGAAGGACTTGAACAAGTATCTTCAAGCTCAGGATTCATCAGGTCCCTGGGAACAAAGCAAGGTGTCAGCCATGGATAGGGCGCTGGGAGAGGTCAACCGCATTCTTGATAAAAAGGTGCAGTTGTGTTCTTCCTTTTAATAATCATAGCTGCAATGAATTGTATCAATTACAAAAACATATGATGAGAAGGCAAGGAGTTTGAACAATTTTTCTCATTGGCCAAGCTTAGTTTGAATAATATATATATGCAGATTAAGGTGGCAAATGATGAACAGTTTTCAATAGAGAAACTTGATAAACTAATACAATGCATATTTTGTTGAGGAATGTAAGCTAGGTTTGATTTATAGGTTTATAGGTTGTATATTGATTCACATTCAGCACAGAATCATTCTTTATATCTTTTTCCTTTTTCAATGCTTTTGAAATTACTGCATCATTTTTTTAAATTTGATTTTTAAAACCATAAAAAATACCTGCTCTGTATGTTCATGATGGTTGTGGTCAGGTGTAATTCTTATTGCATCCAATACCCTATCTTTTTAAGATTATGCCTCTTTATATTTTCTTTGCCTGCTATCAATATTGCAGGAACAAACTGATCAAATCATGTTCCGAGCTCACGGTGGTCTGTCTGTCCTAACAAGGGTTCTAATGCTAATAGATAGTGCCTCAGATGAAAAACCAGCAGTTGTACCAAAGAAGTAAGTATATGACAGCAAGAGGGAGAGACAAACCTTTTGAATGTGGCGAAAAAAATATGAATGTGCCTCAGATGCAAACACTTGATGAATATATTCATATGCAAGATTACATCAAAATATGTGTAGGCTGAAATTATTTTTCCTTAACTCAAACTCCTGCACATGTGTAAGTAAGTAGTTTAAGTTTTACACCATGTTTTCAATCTAGCATTTATCTAGAGATGTGGTAACAAAGTATTGCAACGAGTAACAGCATGTTTTAATGGAGAGAAAAAGAAGTAGGCCATTGTCCTTGACACATTCTTTAAATGCATTTATTCCAGCATCTTAGAATAGATGTCCAAATCTTGGATAAGATAAGCAGTCTTTCTTGAATACTTTGCAGCAATACTTCTGCTTGAAACTTTGATATGAATGAAAATAGATCTTCTTTGAAATTTGGGGATTTATTAAAGATATAATTCACTCTGCTTCTCCATTTTTTGCCCCAGGACGTTATGCTCTTCTGCCGAGGTGTTCCGTCTAGCCTGCAGGAATCATTTTGACAACTGTCAGTATACCATGTACAGTGGGAAGATGGCACCACTTATAGATCTACTCATGCATCAGCTGTCTGTAAGTGATGATGCCAAATATTCTACCCTACTAAATGTATCTGTCATTTACACTGACATCAGTGCAATACCACAATGTCTTGCCTAACATATCTCTTAGCATGATGAGTGTTTATGCATAAAATTAGGTGTGGAAGAAGAGCACACTGGGTAAAATATGAAAATATCAATAACTCCAATTTGGTTGATATGTCACTTGCTTCCTTATGTCAAAGTAGGACGCATTGCATAGTGAAGCATAATCTACAGGGCTCATACAGGTCAGGGAATTTGAAATTCTCTTTTCCAGAAGCAAAATGTCAGGGAAAGTCAGGGAATTTGTCACTTTCTTCTGGAAAAGTCTTGGAAAATCATTTATTCAAGATAGTTTTCATATTAATAAATTCACGCTCTGGCCAGTCCTGCATTCATGGCACTCAGATCAGCTTTGAATCTCTTTTAATCAGCAGGCTTTTTATGTAAATTTTACATCACATGTGATCGACGAGTCATGGAAATTTGCATTTCCTGCCCTGGAAAGTCATGGAAAGTCATGGAATTTTGTAAATGTATAAGTGTATGAACCCTGATCTAGTAATCTGGCTATTTAAACTAAAGGGGGTGCATGTTTTTTATGCATAGAAAGAATAGGAACTCTTTAACAGAATGTTACATCAGGTTGACACAAGGAACAAGTTGAAATAAACTAAGAAAAGAAAAGGGGTGTTTCTTGATGATTCATCTGAGACTTTAAAATGTTTGAATATATTTTCTGTCATTTATTATGTGGGGAGTAAATATCACATTCAGAGATGATATATATTTATTATTCTTGTTCTCAGCTGAAGTCAGAATGCTTTCAAACATGAATATGTTACTTATACTGCATAAAACTCCAATTGTATTCATGCTTCATGCTTGCCTGCAAGTAGGTGATCCAGGAAAGAGACATCCTCTGCATTCATACTGTATTCTTCTTCAGATTCTTATACCAGACACAGAGGACGGTCTCCATGGTCATCCCTGGGGGCCAGATTCTCTCAAGCCACCTCATGACAGTGTAGCGGGCGGTCTAATGCTCCTACTGACCAGTATACTCAACGTCCTGGTCAAGCATCGGCCGCAGTCTCCGTCCTCGCCTGATGGCAAGCTGCCCTCATCTGCGAAGAAGAAGCAAAAGGACACGTTTGACCAGTGGGGCTTGGATGTGGTCAGGTAAGCATGCAGCAGTAACATCTGATTTTTCAAGCTTCTGCTCTGTCTTTAAGCCTGTAAAGTTCATTTAGCAGACCTCTTTCTGACCATTTCATTTCAAGTTGTGTCAATGATATATCATTTAAACTTGATTGAAGTCTTATTTTAGAATGCTGGTCTTTATTAGTTAGGTGGTATGATTCAAAGATAAACTGGAGTTCTGGTATGCAATCATAATATGAGGGAAACTTCTCCAAAGCACCTGGGAGAGCTAGATTAGTTGTATATAAACACAGGTGTCTAGTGTGAGATTTGGAGATTATTGAATTGAAAAGAAATTCACTTACTTTCCCCAAAAGGTACTTGCATTGCACAAAGAAATCCACATACAGATCTGGCATGAATGTTACGCCTGAACTTTTTTTTTTTTTTGGTCATGCTTCCAATATGAGGGCAATTTGAAGAGCAATCCTTTCTAGGGGAGAATTTTACCATGATATTCTTCCTAACTGACATGGAAAGAATGAGAAAGGTCGCAAATTACTTTCCTGGAACTCTTTGAGCTGTAATTTAGCCAAAATTACTTGCATGACAATGCAATTTCTTGAAACAAGTTCATGATTGTTATTGAGCAACCAGGCTCTGTTGAAACTTTGTGCTCATTGCTCAGTCCCTTGCCACCTTTGGGACAAAAGTATTCTTACATCAACTTTCACCTCTCCTTTTCTTTTATACATACACAGTTACTTGGTGAGCTGTGGTGTGTTAGACAAGCTGACAGTGTACTTCAACAATGTACGCAACCCCATTGATCAAGAGCCACAGATAGCTGAATTCCTGCAACATGCCATGGGATTACTTGGAGCCATGACACGATTTATCTCTACTACCTCAAACAGGTTAGTTTTAGGAGAAATCCTGGGTGCTGTCGCATAAAACTTGCTATTATAGTAACTTTGCCATCAATGGTAACTACCATGGAATACTGGATTTTAATTGCTGTTGAGCAACGTTATCATGGTAGTTACCATTGGTGGCAAAGTTACTATAATAGCAAGTTTTTCTGCAACGGCACCCAGAACTCATAGATATGCAGGACACTTCTCGTGGTGCTGAACATGAAGTGATGCTCTTTATATCCTGTTGATTGTATAGTTTATGAGTTTGCAGATGCCATAATTTGCCCATGCTATAATTCACACAATAACCTAGTTAAGAATTGTGCATCAGTGATTGGATTCTACACCTCTGAATAACTTATTTATTTCTGTGAAGAATTATCTAAAGTATATACCCTATCCTGAATGAAAATTTGCTCATGAACATTTTAGAATGGAAAATTCATTATCATCATTCATCGTCCATAAATAGTATTTTGACAATGTTTATTTTTCCAAGCATATTTTACCATTATTTGGCATTAAATGAAAGAAGACAGTTCATTAGGCAGATGTACATTTCAATTAGCCAATGATCCACTCGATTCCTTCACAGGTCAGC
The DNA here is from genome assembly GCA_029962745.1 of Echinometra lucunter. Lineage (NCBI taxonomy): Eukaryota > Metazoa > Echinodermata > Echinoidea > Camarodonta > Echinometridae > Echinometra > Echinometra lucunter. Next base: position 7,453,514 of record CM057156.1, read on the forward strand.
TGCTGGTATCTTTGGTCCCAAGAAGGATGACCCCACCCAGCTGGTGGCCACCTTCCAAGTGACTGGCCTTGGGGGCATCGTGTCCCTCCTCTATGGTATCCTGCTCCATGGGGGCGCCCCCTCCAGAGACAGCACCATGACCCCTCCAGAGATACCGGAACACACCCTCAGTGTCGTCAATGCTGGTATCAAGATGTTGAGTAGCATAGCCACCCTGGATCTTCAAGTTCTACAGGTATGAATTTGAACAAGTGTAGCAAATTCAAATTCAAATTCAAATCCAAATTTATTCATATAAAATCCTGACAGTTAAGCATTATCATCAAAATCAAAACAAAACAAAACAAAAATTTAAAAGAAACATATTGAATAACAAAATATAACAAAACAAAGACAGATTGTATTTTTAAAAATGTACATGAACAAGACGTGATTGAAGCATATTGAATACATGACAGACAAATAATAACATTTATCCTTAATACAAAGGCAAAACAGAAACAATTGCAAAAAAGAAATCTACAGGTGTAGCATGTTCCAAAGAGATCAACTTCTTTTTGGAGGGGAGGGGAGGAAGGGGAGAGGGGGCATATTATTGTGTGAGATATTGCAAGCAGTGTAGTCCATGTGCTTGTGACTAGATAACTTTCCTAGAACTAGCATTTAATGATGATGGTAATAATAATAAATGCAACTTATATATACTATGAACATGACGGACAAAGAAAGCGGACAAAATAAACAACCCCTCATTCTACCCTTCACAATGGTTCTGGTAGTCAAAAGAACATCCCTTCACTGCTGTTGTCTAAAATGTGTGGAACATGTGTCACATGCATATTCACCTGGAACTACATGATTAAACATAATAGCTGTGAAGGGATGTTCTTTTGACTACCAGAACCATTGTGAAGGGTAGAATGAGAGGTTGTTTATTTTGTCCGCTTTCTTTGTCCGCCATGTTCATAGTGATGGTGCCAAATCCACTCTGGAGTGCTCGAGGTGCATTTAGTAGAATGCGTTTTCAGTTGCTGAGATAAAGCAGGTGAATAAAACTGTAACAAAATCAGTGCATAATAGTTTGCTTAAACATGAATACCATCTGAGATGTGTCATGGGTATAGGGATAAGTGATTCATAAAATTAAACCATTTGAATACATGTATGCCCATCATATTGCATGACTTCTTAAGTGTTGAATTCTGGTTATGAGGGAAGAAAGATTGTACATAACACTGTTATGATTTGAAACACCTCTTTTTTGAACTGCTGACGACATCCTTTAAAGAGAAAGTTCAGTAGTGGGAGAAAGGGTGCTTTGGAGATTTAACTACTTTGGCAGCTAGAATGAAAACTACTACATATACTGATGTAAAATGATTAATTTCAAACGTAGGTGCATTTGTTTGAGCAAAATTGGTTCAGAAATGGCTGAAATATCAAAGAAATAGACATCAAGTTTTGTACACGGGCGTCATACTTTATTCACACACGTGTAAACCAGTGAGATTTCTGTTAACGCGACATTCTGTATGAAGCGCTGTGCACCGCTCTGCGGGTAGCGGTCAGGGTAGAGCAATGGCTAGCGTAGGGCAAAAGGTAACGGTTGATATGTAATCATTTGAATTATTTTACTGAAAATCACCTGAAATCGTGAGTGGAATACCAGATAATCTCACGCATGTACCTTTGATGCAAGCTGGACAATATGTGACTATTTTTAGTCAGTTTCATGCCAATTTTCTTTTTGCTACCACTACTGTTCATTAACTTTAAATTTACTGTGCATGTAACTAAAGCGTGATTTCCTTACCTGACAGACTGCCCTAGGAGCCGAGGGGACATCTCTAGAGTTCCGTCACATAGCTACCTATCTGATGTGGTACTGTAGTCATTTCACTGCCAATGAGGACCTCCTACATGAAGTCATTCTCATCGTAGGCTACATCACTGTACTCAATCTAGATAACCAGGTATGAAAAGCTCTCATCCCAGTTCTTAATTCCCCCCCCCCCCCCCCTTTCCATACTCGGTATGAAGTGCTGATGTGGTACTGTTGTCATTTCACTGCCATTGAGGACCTCCTTCATGAAGTCATTCTCATTGTAGGATACATCACTGCACTCAATCTAGATAACCAGGTATGGAAAGCTCTCATCAAAGTTCTTGAACCCCCCCCCCTCCCTTCCCTTACTCATTATACTGTAGACTACAAACTACGGTTATATTACGAGCCCTCCTTTATTTTTCGTTATGCTATGAGACATATTGTTCATTTCATGTTCAAGGATGGTACATGTAAGATAATACATGTACCATCCTTGAACATAAAATGAACAATATGAAGAACAAGATAATAAATAACCTTTTGTTCTCTCTCTTTAAGTGATTGTCTATTTATTGTAATTTGTACTGATATTCATGTAAAAGTAAAATGTGCTGCTATTCATGTTTACAGTAGTTTGCAATCAAAATCAAAATACATCCTCCCCCCCCCCCAATTTTTTTTTAATTTTTGTCTCGCCCACCGGAGGTGAAGGCGAGAAAGGGATCCAAATGTCGTCCGTCCGTCGTCCGTCCGTCGTCCGTCCGTCGTCCGTCCGTCCGTCACAAACGTTATGAAAGATAACTTGGCAACCGTGACTCACTTTTCAACCAAACTTGGGTTGTAGATGCACTAAGGGGACCTGCATGTTATGGTCCAGTCAGAGGTCACATGGTAAGGTCAAAGGTCATTTCAGGTCAAACGTTAAAGTTTACGTGCAAGACTCTCTTATGACACAAAACTCTGCAACCGTGACTCACTTTTCAACCAAACTTGGGTTGTAGATGCCCTAAGCGGACCTGCATGTTATGCTCTAGTCAGAGGTCACATGGTAAGGTCAAAGGTCATTTTAGGTCAAACGTTAAAATTTACGTGCAAGACTCTCTTATGACACAAAACTCTGCAACTGTGTGACACTGTTCAATCAAACTTGGGTTGTAGATGCACTAAGGGGACCTGCATCTTATTGTCCAGTCAGAGGTCACATGGTAAGGTCAAAGGTCATTTCAGGTCAAATGTTAAAGTTGACGTGCAAGACTCTCTTATCACACATAACTTTGCAACCGTGACTCACTTTTCAACCAAACTTGGGTTGTAGATGCACTGAGGGGACCTGCATGTTATGGTCCAGTCAGAGGTCACATGGTAAGGTCAAAGGTCATTTCAGGTCAAACGTTGAAGTTTACGTGCAAGACTCTCTTATGACTCAAAACTCTGCAACCGTGTGACACTTATCTATCAAACTTGGGTTGTCGATGCACTAAGGGGACCTGCATGTTATGGTCCAGTCATAGGTCACATGGTAAGGTCAAAGGTCATTTCAGGTCAAACGTTGAAGTTTACGTGCAAGACTCTCTTATGACACAAAACTCTGCAACCGTGTGACACTTATCTATCAAACTTGGGTTGTAGATGCACTAAGGGGACCTGCATGTTATGGTCCAGTCAGAGGTCACATGGTCAGGTCAAAGGTCATTACAGGTCAAACGTTCAACGGTTAAAGTTTACGTGCAAGACTCTCTTATGACACAAAACTTTGCAACCGTGTCACACTTTTCAGTCAAACTTGGGTTGCAGATCACTAAGGGGAAGTGCATGTTATCATTCTGTTGGACTTCACATGATAAGGTGAAAGGTCATTGGAGGTCATATGTTACAGATGTTTTGAAATTCTTGAATTTGCTTTTCCTCTGTCATTTCTTGTCCAGTGTTGAATCTGATTGCTCAACTGATAACAATGAGCTTTCGATACAGTTCTGTTGTGTGCCATCACAGATCGCGATATTTCTAGTTATTTTCACAAGTGGGCGAGACACAACATCGCAAACGCCTTGTTACTAAGTACCATCTTCTAGTAAGTATGAACCAAAGTAGTGTATGGCAAGTTTAGGATTCGAAATAATTTGAGGCAACTGGAAACTGTGGCCACCAGTGCCTTCAGAAATGGCTTTGATGCCCCTCTAGATTGTTGTATAAATGCATAATGCCAAAAAGCCATTGCCTTTCCCCCTTTTTGTCCCGTTGTGCCCATACGTTAGACAGGTCTTTAGTACACAGATGTTTTTTTATAAAGGTTCAGATAGAATTATTAGGGTTCAGAAATTTTAGGGTAAGTTGTTAGAACTCTAAAAATGTTGGGGCTTTGGGCATGGATTTTAGGGCTAATGTGTCATTGGTACCTGTTAAGAGGTGGGTTCAGATATGAGGTGACATTTTGGCACTACAAAATATTTAGTGCTCAGATATGTCACGACATTGTGACGCCACTTATTTTGATGAACATGCATTAACGCGTCAACTCTCAAATTAGTGAGAACTTTGTCAAAACTTGCGCAGACAATCTGATGGCAACATATTTTGCGCTAACTTTTTAGGAATTTGATTGCTGCGCCTTTTTTTGCAGGCAGGCAGCAAAGAAATGTGTCCTGCCTCACAACATTTTTTTGTCACCTCATACCCCATTGACATGTACACCAAAATGTTGCAGCAATTTTGTGGTGCCACAATGTGGCCTCATATCTGAACGCCTCTTTAGTGCCAAGCCCTGTCTAATTTTTGTCTCGCCCGCCGGAGGTGAAGGCGAGACTTGGGGATCCAAATGGCGTCCGTCCGTCCGTCCGCCGTCCGTCCGTCATGAATGTTAAAGTTTACCTGCAAGACTCTCTTATGACGCATAACTTGGCAACTGCTGGTCCAATTGCAACCAAACTTAGGTGGTAGATGCACTAGGGGTGCCATCATGTTGCAGTGCTATTGGAGGTCACATGGTGAGGTCAAAGGTCATTTCAGGTCACATTGTTATAGAGTACCTGCAAGACTCTTTTTACATATGTTAAAGTTTACCTGCAAGGCTCTCTTATGACAAATAACTTGGCAACTGTTTGTCCAATGGCAGCCAAACTTGGATGAAGGATGCACTAGTGGTAGCATCATGTTGTGGAGCTGTTGGAGGTCACATGGTGAGGTCAAAGGTCATTTGAGGTCAAATGTTAGAGTTTACCTGCAAGACTCTCTTATGACAAATAACTTTGCAACCTTTTCAACTAAACTTGGGTCATAGATGCACTTGGGGGACCTTCATGTTATAGTGGCATCGGATGTCACATAGTAAGGTCAGAGGTCATTTTATTTCAAACGTTAAAGTTTACCTGCAAGACTCTCTTATGACACATAACTTGACAACTGTTGGTCCAATGGCAACCAAACTTGGGTGATAGATGCACTAGGGATAACATCATGTTGTGGTGTTGTCGGAGGTCACATGGTAAGGTCAAAGGTCATTTGAGGTCAAATGATAGAGTTTACTTGCAAGACTCTCTTATGACAAATAACTTTGCAACCGTTGCTCCGTTTTCAACTAAACTTGGGTCATAGATGTACTTGGGGGACCTTCATGTTATAGTGGTATCGGTGGTCACATGGTAAGGTCAAAGTTCATTTTATTTCAAACATTTAAGTTTACCTGCAAGACTCTCTTATGGCACATAACTTGGCACATGTTGCTGCAATAGCAACCAAATTTGGGTGATAGATGCACTAGGGGTACATTCATGCTACTTGGGGAAACTTTTGTGTTATTTAGTCACGGGTGGGCGAGACACAATCTTGCTATTGGCTTGTTTGCTGTCAAGGAAGGTGCCTACTTTATGAATACTGGCCACTAAATAGAATGGTTGTGTATTTGTAACTATTTCATTTGGAGGAGGCTTTACCCTGCCATCCTCTCCTCTCAGTAGCAATCAGATGTTGCCCCTAGACTCTGCAAAATATGTAGATGTTCTTTTGGAATAAACAAAGTGACCACTTCTAGCGTACCCACTTTAACCCATTCATGACAGAGGGTCCACATTTTGTGGTTTAGTCTAATAACTTTTGATGCAGAGCCTTAAAAATCATACTAAATACATGAGCAGAAAGAGAAAAAAATTCTACACGTACTGTGCCCATTTTGGTTCCATCAATATTTGTTGTTTGATGCTGAAAAATTTTCAAAGGAAAATAAGCATTAAAATTCTTAAATTGGCAATGCGATAGAAAGTTTAAAATCACAGTTTTTCCCTGCAAATTGGCAACTTTTTGACTTCTCATCATACTTTCTGTCCATTTATATTTATTTCAGATATATGACATTTAATAAGATAAAATGTAGCATTAAAAGAAAAAATATTGGTGTTGCCAATTTGAAGAATAAAAGCTGATCAAATTAGGCTTTAAATAATTCCTGTCACGAATGGGTTAAATGGCATCAGGTCTGCCAAGGGGTTCAGTGATCCTGCTCTTTCCGCAAACTTTTGATGTCTAAAGAGGCCTTATTATGGCCCGCCTCACACTATACGATCCGACTGCGACCCGTTTTAAAAAAAAGATCATTTTGCATTTAATAAGAAATTTTAAACGAGTAAAATTATCTTACTTGAAGTTCGTAATAATGATAAGAATACTTAAATTGAAATTCCGGTTAAATGCAAGCCTTGTGGTCGGAGTAAAGGCCAAATCAGCTTTGAATCTTAGGCGATCGCAAGATTGCTATGACGTCACTACGATTTTACTCCAACAGGAAGGCTCGTAATAGCCCGGAATTTCGATTTTAGTATTCATATGACTATTCAGAACTTTGATCATTAAAGGCATTGGTTGACATTGTTCTGATTTTAAAAAATCTTGTTTTGTTACTTGAAAATGGGATAAACATAAGGTTTATAATGTAAAAATACCAGTCTGAAAGTTTCAAAGTATAATATCCACAGGAAGTATTTTTAAATATCAAAAATGTGAACCAATGTTTGAAAAATATACGAGGGTCGGTTGCACAGAATAGACATAAAGAGTGCGCATGCGCGTATGACTCACCTTACCGTACTGTGTGCATTGGCGTATCACGAGGCGGGAGGCACATAACGGCATTTTCAAATTCAAGCAAAGCGGTCCTCTTAGTGATTGTCTCGTGAGACGAAGGATAATAAAATCGCCGTTTGCGTCTGACTTACACTTTTTCATTCCAAATTATGGTTGGTTTCAGGGTTTTTTGAGTACAAATACAAGTACTCATACACATGTTTCATCTTAGTTTGAGAATTTTTTAAATCAGCTACTCACAAAGTTAGCCAATGCCTTTAAGATTTTACATGTTTAAATGTTCAATTTAAATGCTTTAACACATTTTTCCCAAATTGGATTGCAGACTGATCGTATAGTGTGCTGTCGGCTTATTATGAACATGAGGCGTGCTAGTTCAAATCTTTCTGGTTCAAGTTTCAGACTCCTGTCATTTGAGATCAGATCAAGTCTGCTACATTTCTTCTTTTTAATGAGAGAATAGAAGCGTGGAAATTGAGTATTGGAAAGATTTATAGGAGTGCATTTAAGTATACTATATTCTACCGTATGTGATTGCCTGTTTAGATTTTTTAAAGCTCTTTTTCTTTCTCCTCTTCTACATAAGCAAAGAAAAATAATTATAGAGTTGTATAAAGTCATGAAAATTGAAATTAAAGGTATCATTTGAATGATATTGGGATGATTCTGGTTATTACATTTGATCCTAAAATGTAATGTGAGAATTATGAAATTTGCTGTAAATAAAGTGAATACAGATTGAAAATACTGCATATTACCCCTTCATATGTTTTTACATTTTTTGAACATGTATTATAATATGTTGGATTTAGATCCTAGATTTTTTTATTCATGTATTCATGAAATGGCTAGTTTTTAAGTGAAAAGCTTTGAAATCCAGTGAAAATTGCAACCGTAAGTCCTGTGATTCCTTTTTCATCCTTCGTTATTATATTTAATCTCATGGGAATATTGACTTAGATTAAATCTTCTCCAATCGATTTTAAATCGAAGCCTCCATTTTTTTTCTTATATTTTTCATTTCTCATGATTTCTCAACTCTGCAAATAGTCGCTTCTTTGCATGACATCTTTTATACTGGTAATTGTGTGGGTGTGATAAGAAAAAAAGGAAAGATTTTTGCGGGATGTCATGTTACATGTCTTTTGATTTAGCTTGTTATTAAAATTTTGATACAGTCGGTTGCTTTAAATTCTGTCTGAATTTTTAACATTTTGTTCAACTTCCTGAAATTCTTCATTTTGTCTTGATTCTAATATGTTATACAATTGAATGCAGTAATTTCCTTTGAAGTGTGCTCTTGACTTTGTACTTGATATTATTTTTAAAGTGTTGCTAATGATTTGATACAAGAACACATTGTGCAAGTGCTCTCTATTTGATAGATGATCAAAGAAATCCTGCATAAGGAATTCTCTATAATTTGTATACCTTCTGCTGACAAGATTGAATGACTGAATAGATGACAAAATGAAGGACACAGAGTATTTTACACTTATTTCTGCTATTACTTGGTATTATAATAAATCTTGGCCATCAATTCTCTTGACTTTTCAGATTCTAGTCCAAACTGGCAACACACCAACCCTCCTCCAGCAGCTGTGCAGTCTCCCATTCCAATATTTCAGTGACCCAAGACTCGTCAATGTTCTCTACCCCACCCTCATCTCATGTTGCTATGACAACGAAGAGAACAAGAAGATCTTACAGCAAGAGATGAGCTGCTCATTGCTTGTTGTGTTTTTAGAGGTGAGATAGTTTTATTTCCCTGTATGGTTGTGTGAACTTTGACAGGGCTTGGTACTGGTAGGGTTCTATTATACAAAGAGCCTCTGATTTTCACTCCTGGGGGTGTTTCACAAAGAGTTAAGTTTGACTTAGAGTCGTGCTTAAGCGCCAATGCGCATCCGGTATTTAACGCGTAATCTCATTGATAGACTTCCAATTTGTGCGCGTCCCCTGAGCATGATCTGACCAATGGGGTGATGCGTAATATACAGCACGCAAGTAGTAATTTAAGTGTGACTTTAGTCAAACTGAAATCTTTGTGAAATACCCCCCTGGAGGGTATTTCATCAAGTGTCTTGTCAGTGATTTGTACCGACAAATTTGCTTTCAGCCGATCAGATGCAAGGATTTCAGTAGCTTAGAACAGTTGTCGGTAAAAATCACTGACAAGACACTTGATGAAATGCTCCCCAGATCTCCAGAATGTGAAAGTATAAACTAGGCCATCATCCACTCAAAATCAATTGTTTCAGATTCCTTTACTATTAGTTCTAAGCCCTGATGTTGCAAATATCATTGAAGGATACTCCCTTGTTCAGTCAGGCACCATAAACCACCACCAAGTCACTGGATATGAAATTTTAGTTCAGATCTAAATCTAAAAGCAATAAAATTTCTATGAAGAATTATCAAATTGTCCTTAAGCTTTGAATACTAGATAATTATATCCTGATCACTATCTTAATCATTGCAAAGGATTTCTATATTTTGAAGTTCCATGAGATCAAAATAAGAAAATTAGCTGGGATCATGAACAAACGACTTAATTCAACATAGTCCAGATCAGGCAAACAATGGTCTACAATGACTATGAAAAAAAGTGCCACTCTTAAATTGTTCATCACCTTCAAATTCTAAGATTACTTAGATGAAAGTATACCCATTTTAAAGGAAATACAGAGAACTAGAATTTGACCAAGCTGACTTAGAGCACCTTACTTGAGCTCCAGGTGAGTATCACACTCTGCAATTTTTGTAATATATGTTTTTGCATTTTTGGTGGTGTTATGGTGCCAGGTCACGCATAACATTGCCCAGTTTTGCAGGCAAAGTCTCAGTCAGATATATTCAAAGATGAATAGAAATGAATAGTGCTACAAGAAGAACAAAATACAAAATGGATGAGTCGTTGGAAATAAAACCCAAGCAATTTATCAATTCTGTTTCATCTCTTTCTCTTGTAGGAACGTCAAAGGGACCAAAGCAAAGCAACATTAATGCCCTCAGCGACCAAGGCAAGGGGTAAGTACTGAATGACCTGTTTTTATGTGTTATATGTATGCAGATTGGCGAAGGCTCTCCCTTGCCTCAGCAGCAAGTGAAGCCATAGACAGGGCAGTTCACAAATGTATTCTAATTTTTGTACCTCTTTTTGCATTGTTGTGAAACAATAGGGCTGTTCATGTTTACTAGACAAACCGGTACATTCATAATTGGTATATTCTTTCTTGAGTGATAGACTTTTCTGGGTTTTTGCTGTTGTTTGTTTGTTTGTTTGCTTATTTTTGTTGCTTTTTGGGGGGTTATGTCTTATTTGGAAATAGTAGTCAGAATATAGGCTGCATCATTTTGATGTTGCTGCGTCAGCTACAGCTCAGGTGATTAGTAGGGTAGTGAAACAGCATTGTCGGTGAAGTGAAGTACATGAGATTGAAATACATTCGTGAACTGGTCAGATATCTGATTTTGAATTCTCCCTTGCATTATATGGAGGCAACTGAGCTTGTGTAGTGTTATTGGCTTGTGTAGTCCTGAAAGAAACAGCCAGAAATAAATATATCTATAACATTAAGTGTGCATTTAGCCACTTGCATTCCTTTTATGAGTTACTGTTTAGATCATAAAAAAATACTCTGTAAGTTCTTGTCTTTTGATCACAATGCTGACCCTTATGTATGCCTCTGTGTGCATGTATGGTTGCAAACATTTTGATTTCTGTTTCTTGATATGTTTTCCATTTGTTGGAATAATGATGATTTGATATTTATTTCCCTGTAAATATCTATTCTGCTATTACCGTATTTTTTTTCACCCCCAGTTAAGATACTGGTATTTTCTCTGGGGCTAATAAGTTTTGTAGAATTTCATGTTTAATGTCTGTAAGCAACTTTTTATGAATTAGGTCAAAGGTATAGCACAATTCTGAAATGAATGGCTGAAATGTGAAAATTTGCATGCAGCCTAGCAAAGAGCGTAGTTGAATTTAAAGTTTTGTTACCAAGTTATTTTGTGAGAAACAGTTTGTTTGATGAATTTTGATGCATCCTCAAAGGTGGTGTATTCTGTGTAAGCATGTAACTGATTGCATTTACATTGTAGTTAACATATACATGTACCTGATGACATTGCTCTATCTAATTTTACAAATCCCAGCAGCGCATGATGCTAGTGTGAAGGATCCTCCCAGCTCTGAGCTAGGTAGAGTCTTGTATTCAGCTTGCAGTGCATTCACACTAATGCAATTTTCCTCCTTTTTTTTCTCTCTAATTGAAGTTCTTTACAATCTGAACACAGTTTTGCTCAATTTCATTTTCTCACCTTAATGATTTATATAATCACTATTAAATGTGAAATTAATTCTGTATTGGATAGGATATGCAAGTCACTTGTTGATATTTTGCGTGAATAATTCGACAGAGTTTGAATTTGCTAACTCACATTAAGAGCATGTCTGTCTTTGAAGATGATACAGATATATTGCTTTTTGCATACTTTGTATTCTGCTGTGTTTTCAACTACAGTGCTTTTTGCAATAATCATATTTTTTCTATAACCCATTTATCCTGTGAATTGAGACTTGTCCTCTGAGAGAGGGTGGTTTTGTTTTGTTTTGTTTCTTGCTTTTGTTTTTGTTTTTGTGGTGGATGGATGGATGAGAGTAGACAGTATTCATGTACTGTCACTCTGTGTGCTGTATTGCTCATTTTGTACTAGTTTCAAGTGTGATTTTTATTCATATATGTACAGTACTGTAAATCCAGAAATATTGGTGGTTATAATTTTCGTAGATTTGCGCTATTTTCAGCAAGCGCTAATTCTAGAACTTGCGAAAATATTAGGGCGATTTCATATGCATTGAAATATCAAATGAAATCTTGCACTTCTGCAAGTAAGTAATTGTGCAGCGCGAATTTAAGAATCCGTGAATATGTTCTTGGGTTGCTCAGCGCGAAAATGTAATCATGCGAAAATAAGAGCGTTTACAATATTACAACGCTAAATATAGTAACTGATGACACATTTTGTCCATTATCATTTTTACAGTGAAAGTGTTACTAGAAAATGGTGTACGTAGCAGAAGAGTTGTGAGAGATGAGGTAGAATATAGTTAGCATGAACAGATCAAGGGGAAGGGAGGAATCCAGAGATAGTTTGAGAAAGTGGTTCAGAGGTGAATCAAGAGATTTTTTTAGAAAACCTCAAAGATTCATCCATTCAAATGAAGAAATGGAACCAGATTTATTTCAGCTATAGATTTTACTAAAATTGCTTTCATTCTGTTTTAAATTTTTAATTAAAACTCTCATCAAAGTTATTCACATTGACGGTAAAAATGGAAGAGATCATAAACTACATAGAATATCCTTGGTCTTTTGTTGTGAATACACCATCATATATATGAGGGTAGAAGAAATGCACATCGTTAAGCCTGAAAACATGTGAGATTTCATTTATAATATTTGTATTCCTTTATATGTATAGTAGAAGATTTTTCTGTAAAGGCTGTCTAGAATTTTGCCAGAATTAATTTCTTTACTTTAGAAATAATAACCTATGTGTTTTATTTGCTATTTATTTTTTCTTCCTTTCTTTTTTCTACTTGTGTGTGAACAGAGCTGTCTGAAATACACCGCGTGGCAATGAACTATAAAAGGGCGATGAACATGCTTTGTACAACAGAATGAAATATTTCCAATAAGAAAAATATCACATTTCTGTGGTTTTTTTTATTCTGAATCATTTCAAATTTGCATTTTGGCTTGAAGCCAGAAGGATCCCTATCTCAGATGCATTAAGTATTTTACCTTTGGCAGAAATATATGGATGCTACAGAATTCTTTATTAAATTCACTTCCTAGGAGGATTTGAATATTGTTTCATTTGTCTATTCATGCCTCCTTACAAAATTATGAATGTACTGCTTGCACCTATTCCTGGGAAATATTTATCTTATAATTCTTTCTCATAACTCTAAATCCAAACCTTATCTCTTTTCTGAAGAAACTGTTGAATCCCAGCAGTTTCATTCTCTCATAAATCAAATCCTTTCTGTTTTCCTGTGAAAGCAGAGGAAGAGGTAAAAATTTTGCTACCTCTCTTGTGGTTTATATTAGAGGGTGTGTTCACATTGGGTAAAGTGCATGCATAAATGATGACCATCTCTCATGCTGACAAGTACAGTGATAATAATGACTTCTATTATACATGTAGTGTGGTGCTTATGCAAGTTCTTTTGGGAATTATTTTGAGCAAACTTAGTGTAATTTGGGAAGAGAAGAAATGGGGGACTAGTTATCTGAATATGATATGACATTTCAAATTCAAAAGGTCTGGAGGCACTGTGGCTCAGTAGTAGAGCAGTGGTCTTGTAACTGGAAGTACCCGGGTTCGAAACCAAGGGGATGTGCTAATGCCCTTTGGTAAGGTATTAATCCTCATTACCAAGTCCTTTGGAGGGGACTTAAAGCTTTTGTTCCCTGGTTGCTTACTAACAAGCATACACATGCTTTCTTAGCAGTCAGGTAAATTAATCAATCATTTGACCTTTTAACCATTTAAATTAAGATCCTGAATATCTTTTGAAGTTGTCTCAGTTGTTTCTTTCGATAACCCTTCGTTGTCACATAATGTGTTGGATTTTCCTATAAAGTAAGGTATAGTTTGTTTGTTTTTAAGAAAGAGAAACTTTGTACATCTCTGGGGAAATAAGTTTTGATAGTAGTCCATTTTTCCTAGAATTTAATGTCAGTATCACAAACGCAAAGAAAGAATTCAAGCAAGTGAAAAAAACTAATAATAAATGAATGAAATTGAATAAAATTTGAAAAATGAAATAGAGAGCTGCTGATTTTCTGCATCAAAATGAAGTAGCATACATGTATCTGTGGTTTGCTCAAGGAATCAAGCAGTTTATTATTCTTTTTTTGTTACGTGAGCATAATTTTGATATATTTTTTTGCCTGATAATATATTTCTTATAGTCAAGTGTATGGTACTTGTATTCTTAGTGCTTTATCTTTAAATAGAAGCATGGACTATGTTTAATTTAAGTGGAAGTATGAACGCATCTCGCATCTCCAGTTTCCTCTCCCAAGTCTTTATGCCTTAATACTCTGTAATCCAGGCTGAATCCCGTAGGGTGCACAGACCGCTCTCCAAGCGGATTACCCCGCTAAAACAGGCGCTAGTCTCATCTCTCAGGAGAAGATGCCAAACAGACGTTTGGACGGAAGAATTGACAATCTCTTCTCCATCTTCCTCATCACTTTCTCCATCTCACCAGTCACCCCGTCTTCCTCATCACTTCTTCCTCTCCATCTCTCCCCATCACTTTGTCTGTTTCTTGTCCTCTCTTTTGTCCAGTCTCTTTCTGATTTTCTATGACATTTTTTCCCTCTCTTTTACTTGCTAAACATCCCTATCTCCTGTTATCATTTCATCCATCTCTATCATTCGACCACTTTCTTTCACACATGGTTTTCTTCTCTTTTTGTTGGTTTGTTGGTTGGTTGGTTGGTTGGTTGGTTGGTTGGTTATTTTTTGTTTTATTTTCATTTATTTTTTATTTCTTTTATTGTTATTTTCATTTTTATTTATTCATTTATGGTATTTTGTTTATTTATTTGGTTTTTTTGATAGGGGTTGTTTGCTCTCTCTTTCTCTTTCCTTTCTCTCTTTCTTTCCATCTTATCTCCCTCCTTCCCCATCTTTCTTCTCTCTCTCCCCCTTAGTCTCTCCCCTTTTCCCTTTCTTTTGCTCTAATTCCTTCTCTTTCTTCATTTCTCCCAAACTCTTTCTCTCCCTCTCTCATTCTCTTTTATCTGTACCTGTTTCTTTCACTTGCTATGAGCATCACCCTCGGAGTTTGTCCTCCATACACCACTGAAATCTCAAATGTACCCACCGTAGGATTTGGGTGAGATTTTGCCAAAGCTTATGTTTTCCTGGTCAGTGCTCCCAAAGAGGGGTATTAGAAAGTGGTAGTTTTACCGTGCTACTTTCCTCGTAACCCCTATATCCCTGGAATTCCATCTAAGTCATTGCTGACATTTAAGATCTCACATGCTTTAGACTGAATAAATGCATATTTTGAATTCTCTGTCCTGATGAGTTTAGGAATCCTTCCTTTTCCCATTTTACCCACCTCTAGATAATATTTATATTATATTGGATGGCTCTGAATGGGATACCAGAAAATATTCCACATGTTAGGGCCAATATTGTACGAATCGAAGATAAGTACAATATTGGCCCTAACGAGTGGAATATTTTCTGGTATTCCATGAAATAAAGCTATCCAATATAATTATTATTATCTATTCCCCACAGGAAAGTGATTTAGAATGCAGCGATAATTATTTCATCAACCACATTCAGTTTAATAGGGCCCCTCATCATATTCGTTTCAATCACACAAGTTTGACTTTCTTCTTTGTGACGTCATTTAAGTATTGACTCAGCTCTTTATGACATCATTTAAGTATTCAATTGCGCAATGCGTTGTCGTAAATTGCATTGTAAATTTCGCGCATACGCATGATTCAGAGGCATGCAATATATGATATTGCACGGCAAATTTGTACATGAGCCTATGGGGAATTCGGCCTTTTATACAATATGCTCTCATATTGCACGGACAATCATGCAGACAAAATATATGTGTTTTTAATGATCCGCTAAAATGCCCTATATAGATAATAATTTTATTTATTGTGCATGGAATCCTTCATTTTCTTTTTTAACCCACCTCTAGATCATATATTTTTTATTTTTTTTTATTTTTTATTTTTTTGTGCATGGATGTCTGATGTATTCATTTTGCTGGCGGATCCAGACATTTCACTACTACCTTTTGCTTTGTCTTTAAAAGCAACTAATCATTGGTACTTGTTCTGTGATATCAGAACTATAAGCTCTTCTTTTCATTCTTCTTTTATTCTTTTTTTCCCCCACCAAAGTAAAGTTTAAATCTATCAGATTTTCTACACTGAAAAGCTTCAAGTAAGTGGTCATGGGTATTTTATGTCCACAATCATGTTTACAATTTTTTGGTTTTGCTTATAGTACTTGATAGAATTCGTCACTTGAGGGAGGAATAACAGGAGGATACCGCATGGAAGGAAAGCAAAGACTATTTCATGACCATTAAGAGGACATAAAAGAAAAACAGAATAAGGTTTACTGGGATGGTCATGTAGTAGAAAAGAAAAAAAGATGGGAAGGTAGATGATTTAAATGATTAAAAAGAAAAAAAAAAGGGGAAAAATTTTGAGGAATTATCTTGCTATCAGACACTATCTCTTTTTTCCATCGCTCTGTCCATTCCATGTCAGTCATTCAGTTATGGCAGGCACTCAAACATGACAGAATCACTCTGCTCTCTCCTGTCATGAGCACAATGCATGAAGGAGATACTCAATATGAAAGGTAGAAGAGATAAAGAAAAAGGGGGAAATACAATTTGAGTAGACGTTCTATCCTCCCACTTTCTATGTTTTATCAGAATGCATGAAAAGCAAACAGAATGTGAAAGAAATGAGCGATTTAGAAAAGGGATTATTAAAAAAAAAAAAATTATTTGAGTAGGTGTTCTACCTTCCTGCCCACTCTGGGTTTTTTATCTGACAATTCCATCAGGAGACGTGTTCACCTCGCCGACCATGGTTTGCGTAACCTTAGCTCCTGCTATCGCGCCATCTTAAAACCTTAAAAGCAACAGTGTTCTTAAGGAGGTAAACCTATCTTGTGGGAAGCTATCAAGACATTCATGCATTGTCTAACATCAATGGTGGAAGGCATGCAAACTTATCTCTGCTGTGGTACTTGAAAATCCAGCAGGTCCCTGACTTGATTAAGTTACCGTTTGTCTTATGCTTGTATCATTTTTGAAAAATTATCTTAGATTTTGGTGAATTTTGTCACAAGTTGTTGGACAATGCCATTTATTTATTTTTTTTGTTCTCGAGTTTACATCACTCTGTTACTCTTTTTGAATTATTCTTCTCTTTATTTAACCTTATTTCTCTCTCTTTCTCTCTTTCCCTCTTTCTCTTTCCCTTCCCCACCCCTCTCAATCCACTGTGATTTAATGTTTATATTGATATCTGTATTCTCATGGTTTCCCCTCTCTCTCGTTCTCTGTCTCTATCTCTCTCTCCGTTTCCCTCCTGATTATATATACATCATTCTCATTGTTCTTATCTCTTTAAACTTATTCTCTCACTGCACCAGTGCTCTTTGCACATTTCTCATGTTAATCATCAACTTATTTTTAATTCCTCTTTATCATTCTTACCCCCACCCCAATCCATTGTTTTGGTCTATTGTTAGCATATTTTCCCTCTTTTGAATCTGTGTTGTTACCTCTTGATAAACAGTTCACATCTTCTCTAGACGTCATTTTGCGTGTGGAGCATTTCCTGACGTGCATCATGCAGTGAATGGTAGATCATTGTTTACACGTGCATAGAAGAAACAATAGTGATTTTCTGTTCCTTTTTCCCAAAATAATGACAAGTAGATAGTGATCACATGTAGGAATCTTATTTCTTAACACGTATTAGTTACAAAGGACATGTGATTAATGGTTTTCCTGCCTTCCATGCTATCAGCCCTAATCTATGGCTAACCTGCTTGACAAGCAGTGGCTTGAAAGTCGTAACAAATTGAAAATGATTTTTTTTGCAAACTTCTTAAGAGAAGATACTTCATCCCTCCTGCCTCTTTGCCTTCAGTATGGTTGCTGCTACCTAGTTTGGCATGCCCCAGCCATGATGACTTGACATAGCTCCCTAGCTCCAATCGTTAATCCATGCCAACTAGTGTGCCGAAGCACGCCGGAGCTCGCCAGGTGTGTCAATAGCATGATGGGTAACGGGTATTGACTCATCCCCAGATCCAGGCTACCCGTATCTGAGACTGGCTTAGGCTGTCTGTCTGCCTGCCTCTGTCTCATTAGCAAACCTATTTCTGTATTCCATATTTTCTGTTGAGAGCAAGAAGGGCGTTTACTAATAATGCTGTTATTGGAGAAATCCCTTTCTAGTTCTCACATGCAGCTCTCAGTATCATTGCAATCATTATCATTGCAATGTTATAATTCTGAAGAAAGACAGACAGTGGCACCTTAAACCCAAGCGGCCCTTGGCTCCATCTCAGTAGCCTCTTTCTGTATCGTCTCCTCAGAGCAAGATTGGCGTTAACGTGTAACGTTGATCCTACAGTGCTAGTTTAATTATTATCCTTACATAATGATATGTAGAGGTGTCGTGGTCTAGTGGATATGTGACCGGACTGTGGATCTTGTGGTCCGAGTTCTAATCCCACTGCGGCACTAATGTCCTTTGGCAAGATATGAATCTACATTTGCCACTCTCCACCCAGGTGTTAAGTGGGTACGCGATAGGATGTGAAAGTCATTGTGGTTTGTGAGCGCCTGCAGAAGGTGCCTGGTGGGAATGCTCCCCAGGGAGTGGAAAAGGTGCATACATTGTGTGCAGGCAAGCCTGAATCCGATGACTTTTAATGTTTCTGTAAAGCACTTGGAGACATCCGAGATGTATTAAGCGCTATATAAATCCAGAATATTATTATTATCATTACTATATTATGATTGCAGGGATGATTCTGTAGATCCAGGCTACCTATATCTTAGATTGGCTTAGGTTGTCTGTCTGGCTGCCTCTGTCATCTCATTAGCTATTCTATTTCTGTATTCCATATGTTCTATCGATAGTAAGGAAGGATGTAACATTATATGACTTTAAAAAGAGATCATGTACTTGTTGCTCTTAATGAATAGTAATAACAATAATAATAATAATAATAGTGGATTCACTCATATGTGCAGGTATCTGTCATATCTGCTCCACTGTCATTACCCCGGGGTGCCATTGCATAAAAACTTGCTATCATAGTAACTTTGCCATCAGTGGTAACTACCATGGTAACATTGCTCAACAGCCAATCAAAATCCAGTATTCCATGAAAGTTACCACTGATGGCAAAGTTACTATGATGGCAAGTTTTATGCAACGGCACCCAGGTGTAGCATTTCTACTGGCACTCTAGCATTTCAAGGAATTTCTTCCGACTGGGTAACCATTTACTACATCTGGGTGGAGAGCGGCTAACGTAGATAAATGTCTTGCCAAAAAAGAAGATGTGATCACATTTGATTATAAATGTATTTGTCATAAAACTTCTATTTGGTAATGAAATTATAACAGAATTCCCTGTTAATAATTGCAATTTTCTTTCACTTCACTTGAGGGGGAGCAAGTTGGCTCAGTTGGTAAAGCGTCTGCCTGTCGAACCAAAGATCGTGGGTTCGAGTCCAACCCAGGCGGATGACTGGAGCCTATGTTGTGTGTTATCGTGCCCCTCCCCCGTTTCATAGACGCAGGCTATGCTACAGTGGAAAACACTCCGTCCCTCGGATAGGACGTTAAGCGTTACCCTCAGTCAGGGATATCGGGAGGAGAGACCTGAGGGTTACAATGACTCAATTCGCTTTTCGCCTCCCAGGCACAGGTGACACCAAACCAAATAATAATAATGACTTGACTACGTTTTCCTTCAGCTTTCAAGTTGCCAATATATATTGTTCTCTCTTTCTCTCTCTCTCTATCTGTCTCTCTCTCCCCTCCCACTATCTCATTCTGCCCATTTCTCCCCATCCCCCTTTCTCTCTCTCTCTCTCTCTCTCTCTCTCTCTTGTTCTCCCTTTGTCTCTTTCCCTTCACCCTCTTCTCCCAGCCTCTCTCCCTTTGTCTCTCTCTCACACTCTCTCCCCTTTTTTTCTTGAGAACGTATACTTTTTTTAATCTCTGACTCCAGTTAAACCCTTTCTTTCTCTTACTTTTCTTATTTATATTTTTCCCCCTATTTTTTCCTCTTTTCCCCTCCTCTCCACACATTTAATGCTCGTGTTTTTGCCTTTCTCTCAGAGAAAATAACTTTCACAGGTTATCAAAAGAGTTCACTCTGTATTCTTGACGTGCCTTTCCCCAGAACGTGTCAAACCCTGTGAAGGCCTCGTCGAGTATTGATGTTTCGTGTTGTTTCGATTCCTAGACTAGTGTTTTCCACGGCAGCTCTGTCAGCCAATGAGTATTCAATGCATTATTGATAAACGTGACCCGTTTCCAATCGAGGCTTTGCACTACAAAGCCCATGCAGCATTGTAATTCAAGAATGACAAGCTAAACTCTGAGTCCATTTGAGATCCGCAAACATTCACGTACGCTAAACAAGGCTGACAGTTTTCTCTTTCTTTTCCCTTCTTCGGGTCCCTTCTATCCGTCGTAAAAGCTTCCGTTTGCTTCTCATCTACAACCAAAACCCTCTTCCCATATTATGTCTCGTTATTCTTTACCTGTGCGTGTGCCTTGTTAGTCCGATCAAATTATCCGCCCTATGCCCATATTACGCAACTGCACACTCGCGGGAGATGGCAAACATGGTCGTCATGTCTTGCACCAGTTTCAGGCATTACCTGAGCAGGAAAAAGAAACCTCACGACCAGGTAGGGAAAAACAAACTGAAATGGATATACAATTCCCCCACAATTGCGCCACCCGGAATATTAGATAGCCATAACCAAGCCCCCGATTGTAGAAAATCAAACAGAACGTGATATTGTCTGACTACATCTGTTCAAACGGTGAAACTGGAGACGGAGGCTCTCACCCTCGCTGTGATTAGAATATCTGTGCTACCTTAATGTTGAGATTTCACAGCAGGCATATGTGTGTATTTTCTCCTCCAATTCTCGATCAAAATTGTATTTGTTTCAAGAGGGTGTCGTAGGCCTGGCATTCATAATTGATAGATTTGCAAGGAGAGGTTTTTGCTAGTAGCTCTCAACAGTTTGCTGGGAGAACTACTGCTTGAATGCTAAGGCAATGTGTAGCCTGCTAGCTGTATTTACAGAATCTCTTCCACGCTCTTGTGCTGCAAAGAGAAGTCTATCTTAACCTACCTTTCTCTCTTTCTGTTATATTCTTTGAAGACTATATCAATTCACCTTGAGGCCAAGTGTTCATGTAGCTGAGTGCATGTTAAAGCTTATGACTGAGTAGAAATTTGTAAACCCAATACTTCTTAACACCAGCCTTTAGCTGCGTACATTTTAGATGATTTTGCACTAGAACTTGAGGCTTTGGATTTAAGAGGACGAGAAAAGAGACAAAAGAGTTCTGATTTAATTCTATTTTTAATATTTCTTCAAATTTCCTTTGGGCAGTGTTGGTTTTTGTCATCTATACAAGCATTCATTGTTTGGATGACACTGTGTACTGAAAATGTACTGAAAATGACTACCTTAGTTTTCCTTGTAGATAATGGCTATTTTTTACTGGGTTCCTGCTTGCAGAGGAAGAAGGGCTCCATCTAGTGGGAGGATGTACAGTACTTTCCTGTCAAGAACCGGTGTCCCCAAATTTGATTAAAAGGTTATCATCACATATCCTATTCTTAAAATGAAAGTTAACATTCGGCGTAGGATAAATTGCACTTTCAAATATTTGGAGGTTTTTAATTGCACCTGCATGCTGTATACTTGCAACTAGATTCAGAATATAAATAGATATGGAAAATGTTGAAAAAGTAGCAAGTTTGGAATATATGCTTTGGGAAATTTCAGCATACGATGTCTTGTCTGTTTAGTACTAATTTTTTTCTTTCTGAGCATTTTGTGGTCATCTAATATCTCCACTCTCCACTCGGATGTTTCGTTCACTGGACATGCGATGATTATCATTTCAAATTCTTTTTCTTCATATCTGCTAAGAATTGGGAAAGAATATGAGAGATTACAAAATCCATTGGATCCGAAGTTTGTTGCATAATCATTTTGTTGAAATTCCTGAAGACTGTTCCGTGTCTGTTCAAATAAGCTCTCTGGAACATCCTCTGTATGTGTGTGTGTAATTGTCGGAACAAATAATCTGAGCTAGGATAGATGACCTTTCTTGATGATATTACCTGCAGGTGTCTTTCTTTTTTTCCCTCTCATTCTCTCTCCTCTCCATCTCTCTCTCCATCTCTCTCTGTCTCTCTCTTTCTCTTTCTTTCTTTCTTCTCCTCCAGATGTGAAACTACTGAGAGGGCTAAGTGTGGAAAATCTTTCAGGGTAGAAATGGAAATAATGGATTATAAAGCTGTCTGGAGAATTGACAGAGACAGGAATAGAATTGAGGGGAAAAGTACCAGAAATGCATAGAGAAAAGGAGAGAAGGGTGGGGGAGAGAGATGAATACAAGAGGAAAAAAACAAGGGAATAAACTTAAGAAAGAAAGGGAAAGGGGGGGAGGGAGAGATCGAGAGAAATAAGATACACAGAGACAGAGTTCTTTTAGATTTGTAACAAGAAATGGACAGTGTTGTGGGAAAAATGACTGTTAAAAAACTTTCAATTAATACACACTCAACCAATTTTTCCTATTAAAGACATTGATATATTCATTTCTATTTTTTTTTCTATCAGTGTGATATGTGGATGCTTTTCCATGACATAACAGTTGCAGAGTTCCATTTCATAAAATATGGAAAGACATCATATTCTGTTTACTTTGATTCAATATAGATCATGATTTCCCTGCTGTCAAAACAAAGTAAGATATAAGATAGATATAGTTCTGCAGAAGACTAATTTGATCCACCAGGGTATTATGACACAGTGAGATGTGATTAATTCCATAGATGTATGTATTTTGATGATGTTTACTTGGAATTTCATTGGCTTCCCGTAAAATTGCCTGATATTGCTAATTCCTCCTGGCTACTCTGGGGCATGTTCCTGGGGGAAATTCCGACAAAGCTTTCAGCTGCCCTCTTTTGTGTTTTCTCTTCTGCTGCTAATTGATAGCTGGTCGCTTGCAGACAAGAAGAAGATCAACCCCCCTGCCAGGACGGGCATGTTCTTGTTGTTCTTGTCGCTCTCTCCGCTGCCCAGGGACGGCGGCTGAAAGGAATAGGAAATGTCCTTCGCATCCGGATTTGCTCCTGCCACGTCTGCTTCAATTTGCCCCCCAAACAAGAGAAATGCGCTTAAATCCACCCGCTACATGTAGCCTCGGGGCGGTAGGGAGAGAGCCGACGACAAGGGTTGGTCACAAAAGCTGCATCCCTGCTTGCACCAAGTAGCAGAGAGAGATTCTAATATCGCTTCTTATCTATCTACAGTGTTGGAAATGTGTGTTTTACTTTGATTGCTTCCTTTCCCAGATACATGGCTGTTATGACCCTAATAGTCTTCAACTTTTTGCATCATGTCTTACTAATATGGCTTTGTTATGTCACAGTGCTAAACAGTGTTTTAAAATCTCTTGGTGCTAGCATTGCTCTGTTTTTGAAGCTGTTGTACTGTTATGGGCAAAGTACCCTAAACCTCCTTTTTCCTTGCTTACCTCCTCCCTTTATCTTCCTCTCACTGTCTTTCGGTCTCTCTTTCTCCTTCTTGTCTCTCATCATCTTTCTTTCTCTTGCTCTTCCTTTTTTTTTCTTCCTCCAGTTTTGATTCATCTTTCATAGCCAGGCTTTACTACTTCCACACTTGTGATCACACAAATTTCTATTTGTTCTTATTTCTGTTTTTAAATCATTACATTTTCCATCCTATCTCATCCTCTATTTTTGCAGTCATCCCATTTTCTTGGCAACCAACTACTTCTTGAAATATTTTTGCTTAGACCACATCACCACAGTCATCGCCTAAGCTCTACTACTGGTATACCCCCCCCCCACCCCCCCCCTCTCTCTCTCTCTCTCTCTTCCTCATTCCTCACCCTCCCCCTTGAGATCCTGTGTACTTAGCCTATATTGCATACTTTATTCATAAAGAACTCTTCCAACCAAAGCCCACCGTTATTCTTTTCCCTTTTCATTAGTATAAAAGGAGCACTTTCCCACTGTCGCAACTTTTGTGTGGTGTATCTGAATCTAGAATCCAAGATAATTCGAAAATCATTTTCTCTTTTGCACAGAGATAATTTTGGCTTTATGTATGAATGTTTTCTTTCTTATTTCTTCCTTATTAGAAAGCATTCAGAAAACCAAAAATGATAGGTGTCAAAGTATGAAATTTGTTTTGTATATTGCTGTTCATGAAGTTGAATCAAATATTCCGTATGCTGGTGCTGTGATTATTCCCACAATCATAAATACTTATTGAAAGAGCTTGTCAGTCAGAAGAGTCCCCTATTCAAATCCCCCTTTTTAATCCATCAGGTGAAAATTGATTTTAGCAAAGATGGTTGTAAGTGAGAATAATGGAAAGGTGGCCATCAAATATCCATGAATTCCTCCATATAATTAAATCAGGCATATCTATTGTCTTTCCATTGTTTGAGCTTCCAAAAGGGAGTTGTGCATCAGAGATTTTCTGTTGGCAGGAAATAATCAAATGCATGAAGTTTTTATTGTGGAATGCATCTGCTTTAAGTTTTAATGATATCCAGTGCAAAGAAAGCTTTTAAACTATTGAGCCATTACTGAAGAACCTTTGACCAAATTTGGAGACTGTGATTGCTTCTGTATCTGCTTTTTGTAGATTTATATTTTCAATTAGTTTTGAGGGAAATTCATTGTGGTCTTTGTAGTTGGAGCTGTACTTTTAGATTTCATTTGTTTAATTATCACTAAAATAGGCACACAAAAGTTCTGTAGCAGAACTTTTTTATCATTACATAGATATTGATCAATTAGGTTAATTGTAGAGCACCTTTTAGGTGATATACAGTTGTATGGGGCACCAAAGAAGTCATAATTATGAAGTTTGGTGATTGAATCTTGGTTGGGTGCGAAAGTACGCTTTGAGCAAATTTAAGTTTATAAGAAGGCTATTTGTTTGCAGCTTCAAAATATCTTCTGTTCAGAGCCAGATGGGCGTTAACTCATATCATTTTATACAGACTTAATGCCCTTCTGACTCCATACAGACGATATGTGGAACTTAAGACAGAACAAGTGACACTTTTACTAGTATTGAACCCAGGCCTTGTGATGGAAAAAAGGGTAAATGCCACCAAACCAGTTGCTTGGGATGCTGTCCAAAGTACAAAATGACAACAATCCTCTGACATTTCTCTCTCTGGGGGAGGAAAGCAAGAAAATATGAAAAAGACAAAAGTCCTTGTTTGAGAAAGGGCTGAGTAAGCATGATGCTTGCACGTTGCCTGGCAACCCCTCCATCCTTGGGCGGGAAATGGATGCATTTAGAGTGGGGTCCGGAGGAAGGGTGAATTATTGAAATGTACACACATTATCCCATTAGCGAGCGTTGCTTAGTCATTCCTGGAAAACACAGAATGCGAGGGAAGCTGACAAGATGATATGTGTAGTTTCTCTGTCCTTTCCTTATTCACCAGCTCAAAGGTTTAGTCTCGGCGAGCCAAGATGAAAATGGGAATTTGATGATAATTTATTAAGTGTCCATTACACAATGACCAGTAGCAGTTCCTGTTGTTAGTGCATGCTTCCAAAGACATATTATTACTTTTGAAACATTTTGTACTCTATTCAATCTCTTAAATGGCTCTTTTTATATTAAAAAAAATTAAGTGAAAAATCCTGGTAAAAAGCTGTACATGATATTAATCTCACATTTTTCAGCAACAAGTATTTCATTCCCCCATCCCCTCTCCCATAGCTGACTCTTTTCATACTTAATCTACCAGCTTCTTGTAGGAAATGAATTGTGAAAACTGTCATTGTCAAAACTCTTTTCAATGTGTCAGTGCATTATTCCCGTAATGTAATTTTAACCAAAATAGAAATAAATGTGTTAAGCTCTTTACTTTTTTTTTTCTTTTGACTTTTGTCGTAGGTAAATTATTCAATTTACGCATCTGCCGTTTCCAGAAGAGTATATTTGACTATGATATTAGACATTTTGTTCACATCATCACATGGGCTTAATGTGTTATTCATTAGGTTAGACAGACTATTGTACTGTGTCCATTGTTTGTCTTTTGTCTTACTGGTCTATCCTAATAAAAGGTTTTAGATTTGTCTTGGCATTACACGACCTTTGTAAATTGGCATCAGTGTAAGTCAGCTTTTATATATTTACACTTCAAATATCTATCAAATTGATGGTGGGTGACAGAAACAATGAAAGGGCAGAGCTTTTATGAGGCATTTCCATTACCTAAATGGAAGGATGCTTCTTAGATTAAACAATGTAGACAAATATTATTTGTTAATTGAAAACTGACCAGTGGTTGAAATTCTATGAATAAGAAACAAAGATGCACTATACAATTCCTTTTATAAAGATAATAGCATCATGTGAAAGAGTTGTGTGCTTTTCATTAGAACACACAATGTTCTTTATGCTCTTTTACTGCCTCTTTTCACTTTAAAGATCTGTAAGTCCAACATTTGAATTTGCGCAAAGAGGATTGTCTGCATAAGATATGAACATGCCGAATGGGGCCCTTTGCATGTAAATTTATGAAGATATTTTGCATGTACAGTTTAGATAAATGTAAGGAATGAAATTACGCTGTCTATTCAAGTCAAAAGTAAATTAGATATGTGGGAATTTTGTCTGCTTTTAGTATCATTCATGATTCCTCCTCCTTTTTTTAAAAAATCCATATTCATTGAAGGTATTTTTTCCTTTTCCAAGTCTTCTTCAAAATGGTGAAGTTGATGTGAATAAACAATTTTTCTAAAGCCTGCATGAAATTTCTCCTTTTCCTTTCAAATTCGAGAAACTATAGTAAATTACACTTACTTTTCATGCAAGTATGCTATGGAAAAACTAGATCCTATTATGAACTCTCTTGTTTATTCATAGTTAGCATTGCACATCTGTTATGTATTGTCTTGTCTATGTATTTGTATGTTTCAGATTAAGAAAGATACACTTTTTTTATCTGTCACTCATCATTTTGAAATGCTGGAAAGCTAATCCTGCATTTCAGTACAAGATGTATGTAGATTGAGTGACTAGTGGATGCTTTGGTTTATCAGAACAAGATGTACGTACATGTATCTTCCAAAACGATCTCTGCTTCTTTTGTCTGCCAAACCTGTGCAGATGGAGGGTGGGTGCAATTGACCTCGCCATGTTTAAATCACCACTGTAAAGAATGAGAGAGAAGAACTCCTCTTTCACACACTGATGAGGAGATGAAACTGAAGAGGCAGATTTGCTATCTCGTAAATCTTGGCAAAACATCACTCGTAGAGCATCTTATCTGAGTTTTGGATGATCATCGAGGTAGCACCAACAGACGGGGTAGCGAGGAGGGAGCAGGGCAGAGCACATGATGACGGCAGGCTGGGGTAGATATCGGAGGGTGCTTTTACACGTTGAGTGGCAGCACCGCTTGGTCTCATATCAGGCACCGACAAGGAAATCCTCACTGCCAATCATGACCACGTCACCCCATCCTCCCGTAAACCTGGGCAAACTGAAGAAAGGAGGGGAGAGGAGTGAAATGTAAATGTGTTAATGATGATGATGATTCTCTCTGTCTCTCAGAGGCAATGGGGGGATGTTTCATTGCGGATGTCGTTTACCAGTATGACGGCCTGACCTGTACTGGCAACTGTACTGCTTGCATCTCCTCCACCTCCCCTCACTCTCTACCTCTTTCTCTCTCTCCCCCGTCCCTGTCCCTGTCTCTGGCGTGTAAATGGGAAGATGAGCTTGTCGGTGGGAAGAGCGTTGTTAGCTTTGGCCGTTCGGATTACATCTGAAGGAGGCCGATGGGACTGTTATAAGGTCCCCCATGGGAGCAGGTCCCGCAGAAGCCAAGAAGCGGCTGCTTGCAAACGACGGCAAGCGCCGACTCAA
This sequence comes from Echinometra lucunter, assembly GCA_029962745.1. Classification (NCBI taxonomy): domain Eukaryota; kingdom Metazoa; phylum Echinodermata; class Echinoidea; order Camarodonta; family Echinometridae; genus Echinometra; species Echinometra lucunter. The sequence continues at coordinate 7,481,233 of CM057156.1, forward strand.
GTGGAGCGTGAATAGCCTTCCAAAAATTGATTTCTCTCCGTGCAAGTACACATGCTTGTTGGGGAGGCTTGCTTGAAAAGCAGATTTCAAAAGCAGATATTTGTTTTTGAGTGGCTTCTTTTCTCCCATCTCCTCCCTGTGTCTTTTTTTTCTCTCTCTCTCTTCTTTCTTTACTTGTCTGTTTTTCCCTGTGTGTGATTCATCGTATCTATTCATAAGAGAGTAGGTCAGCCAGAAACCTATGTATATAAGACTGGAATTTCATTTGAATGAAGGAGCATCATTCCCCTTCCCCCCTCACATCAGGAGCATTGCAATGCCCTCCAGCAAGGCATAGCACTCACTTTCAGACATGGGTAACATGGACTTCTTTTCAGGAAGATCTCGCTACTTTTGACAGCTATACCATATGTAGTGTGATGACACTTAAAAATAAATGCCAATTGTATTTGGTTTCAAGCATACCCATCCATCATCAATTGTGACTTTTCTCTTGTCAGTGTATATATTCAAGAAATTTGTGTCACTGTTAAGGTTATTTGAAGTCACTTTATAACCATACATATTGTCCATATGTTATTCTTTTGTAGTTTGGACACACTTGTTCTGATTTTGACGGGAGGAGGTGGCATTCAGACTGCTATTATATTCTCTCTCTCTTTCTCTCTTTCTCTCTCTCTCTCTCTCTCTCTCTCTCTCTCTCTCTCCCTCTCTCTCTCTCTCTCTCTGTCTTTGTCTAGTAGGATGTTCACAAAAGACCTGTAGGTGCATCATTCAGTAGCTCTCATTAATAGGTTACATCATACAGAGTGCACACCACCAGAATATGTATTTTGGGGATTAGGAGCATAATATCTACATAGTGTAATTTCAGATTGATACATTAGGTGTCCTTGCATAGACACACACTTTATGATAGTGGTTAGCTGCAGTATCTCGCCAAAGATCATCAGAGCCGTTTCCTGAATTTGCTGATAATTGGACTCACAGTGGTGATGGCGCTGAGCAGTCAGAAATGGTGGTATTATAACTGCAAATGTAATCATCAACGAAAAGAGTACACTGAAATATAGCTGTGCAATCTAATCAGACACATCACTGTCAGAAATGCACATATCAAAATAAAGTTCATTGTGTGGGGGATTGACCACTCTATTCTGAACGATCTTGTAAATGGCTTGTTAAAGTACACTTTCCAGGGCTTTGGTCTCCTCCCCCCCCCCTCTCTCATTCTGCTTTCATTTTGATTCCAAATACTGCTCCATTGTGCCTCAGATTTGCAGGACATTATCGTGCAAATATTACTGAGCTGTGCTTTTCTGCGACTGTTGTAATCTTTTCCTCTGATTATTCCTTTCTTGTGGTTGGTCTCCTTTTTTTTCATTGTCCCCTATGTGTGTGAGCGTGTGATTTGATTGATTTTTCATTCAGTAGTACTCTAGGGGATTTGTCTACAGTACTTCAGAATATCCTCTTGTTTTGTATTTCTGCACATTGATGAGATGGTCATAATGCTTTGCGTTGTATTGTTTGATGCAATCCTGCCTTTCCAGGGTTTATGCAGTATCTTTTTGCTGCTTGTAATTTGTAATCTTTTTTTCCTGCCTCTGTTGGGGAATAGTCAAAAAACCACAAACTTTTTCCCTTATTCCTGCCTGGCATTTGAAATAATGCAGTAAATATTACATTTGATATTCACTTTGCATTTCCCCTACTTTCCTATTGTTTCTGTCTCCTCTAACTCCCCCTTCTTTCTCTCCTTTTCTCTTTCTTTCTCTCCTTCTCTCTCTCTCTCTCTTTCTCTCTCTCTCTCACTTTGTAATTCAATATTTGATATAACTACGTTTCCCCTACTTTCCTATTTTTCAAATTATCTGTAGATGCTTTACCTTTTTCTTGTCTCTTCATCATTTCTTTGATATTTTTTATTTTTCATTTTATCAACTTGCACCAAGTTTTTTTTTTTTTTTTCCTCTCATTCACCCTAAAGAAAGCATTACAAATAAAATGAAGTATAAAAACGTAAGAAGGAATATAAGACCGAATTCAATCTAGGCAGTGATAAAGAAAATGTATAAATTTGGATAGCAGTCATTTAAAAGAAGTTTTGCAAGAGTCCTGTTTAGAAGTCCAAGCCTCCAAGGATATATCATCCAGCATGTAGGCACCTTTAATGCCATTTCAGAAAGCACAAAACCTCATCCAGAAACCTTGGGAGCGTTTCATGAAGAGTCTTGTCAATGATTTTCACTGACTTAATTTGCTCTCAGCCAATCAGATGCGAGGATTTTCAGTACGGTAGCTTATAACAGTTGTCAGCGAAAATCACTGTCAAAACTCTTCATGAAACGCTCCCCTGACCATCACTCAGGATTGCCTTTAATCTCCTCCCCCCCCCCCCCCCTCCCCCACCCCTTACATATATCTTCACCTCACTGTCTGGTATAAGCAGTGTTCATGGATGATTTCTTGGGACTGATGGTGGTAATCCCATTTTAAGAACCCCAGGCTCATCAGAGCGGACACACTCCTGGGGTAATCCTGTTAAAACTTGAGACAGGACAAGACATTTATTAAGCCTAAATACATGCAATCCTCTCCTATACCCCAATGCTCTTTATACGTGGTCAATCAGAATATGGTACATAGTGCCTTATTATGGTATTTGTTTTGTTTGTACCACACACAATTGCAAAAAGGTACTTTATGTGTTCATGAGAAGATGAATTGAAATGTGGAAGCCCACGTTGGCAGGTTAATTAATTTTGTTGTGCAGTTTACTTATTATATCTCAAGGAATTTGAGAATTTGATCTAGGGTAGATATGGAAACACTTAGAATTTGTTTTTGTTGCAATGTCTCCACATTTACATGTATCTCATTCCATATCTTCTTTGAGCTGGAGGTATTTAAAAGAACAAGTACAAATGAAATGAAATATGTATTTTCATTTAAAATACCCTACTTTGTCACTTACAGATATCTAAAATTGCCCCTACGGTGTTTAATCACACATTCAAAGTATTACCTGTCATATTGCATATCTCTCTGGCACTTTGTAGACATACATGTATCATGTAAATGACTTGATGCGGATTTTCACCTGCGAGTTATTGCATTACCTGTAATCCTATAAACAAAGACTGTATTCAGGTGTGCTCTTGTTAGTGATACTAACTCAGTTACAGTAAAGTGGTTTATAGTACATTGCCCTCATTCAGCTGATGTTGGTATTAGACCTTTGCAGATAGAACTGGATCATATGGATATTTCAAGCCCGCCGTACACTAAATAATCTTAGTGCAGTTTAAGTTTAGAAGAGTTGCTCTAACAGTTGATGGGGATATGAACACAAATGAGTTCTTCCAGCTTTGAAAATGTGGATTGGTGTGGTTTTATTTGGCAGTAAATTTTCTCTACCACTTGGGACAAATCAATCACATTTTCCGCTTCTTAGAAATTTCCATTGCTTTGATTTTGTGTTGTTGGTTTTGTTTGTGGTATTTCCTCGGCCCTCTGGTATTTCCTCTGATATTTTTTTAAAATAGAGATAATGAGGCCACAGTTTTGAAACAGAGCTTTTCCTTTGATTTCTTTTCCAACATTCTTCCTCATTTCTTGCATTATTGGTCCAAACTTGCAATTTACCATAAAAGGCAAAGAATTTGTGGACAGCTTTCACTCCTTTGTATTTTTTTCACTGTGACCGCCATCCTTTGCTCCCATATTGACCGTCTATCCTAAAAGCACATGTGCTTATGCATGTCATCGAGGGTGTATTGACCCAACATAGCAGCCACTTGACAAGCTAGTATCCCTTTTAGACAGCCCTCCACGGGATCCCAGAAAATGCCCGTACCTGCTCTTGCCGCGGTATCCTTACTACCACAGAGATGCGTCGCTGGCTCGTAAGCCACGTTTGGAGTGAGGAGGGAAACCGCAAAAAACTTGTTATTTATCAGATGATGGAAGCTGGAGTGATGTGACTGTGGTGTAGGAGTGAGGTTGGTGATGGGGGAGAGATGTACCACAGAAGGGGGTGAGAGGAAGTGGTGGTGGTGGAGTAGTGAAGATGATGATGATGGCTGACATCAATGAAGATTGAGAGAAGACTGAGAAAGAAAGAGAGAGACATACATGTACCTCCAGAGATTTTCCACCACCCCTAAGCTTCAAGAGAGATGTTCACTTCATTGTCTTTAGAACAGTTCCTGTCCTTATATTGACTTTCATTACTGTCATCCCCATTCTCCATCAAAGCTATCAAAAGCTGAACTTGAAATTATACTGGCTAATACCTGTTGAAATTTTTTTAGAGGAGAATGAATCGTGTTTGAAAACTTTCTTTTAAATGATTTGTATCACATTGAGGTCAACCATTGTCAGGCTGCTGATGGTTTGCTAGAAGTTTGCAAGAACTCTGGTGTTGGGTATGGGATTCAGATAAATGTTAACTGTAGAACTTTGAAGGAAACTTACATATATGGTTTATACAATGTATGTGAATTGATGAAATAGAATATAAAAGTAAATTTCTGTAGTTTCAAGATTGGTTATGTTGGATTGTATTACTAAAATTATCTCTTGCAGAATCTCCTGGTAAATACTACATGGTCTTTTTTTACTGGGTAATTTTTTTTAAAGAATCAATTTGAACTTTGCATTAGTGTGAAGGCTCATCTCATCTTGTTATCCTCTTGTCATAAGACTTTAGTTTACCCAAAAAGAATGTGTGTTAGAGAGGAATACAAACACCATCTGCAATTTGCCAGTCAAGTGGCCAAACTGGTTCCAGTAAACAGTGCAAAAAGCTTTTCTAGAGAGACTTCCACCACACGATGCTTCCTTACGATCTCTCCGTCTCGTCCTCACCATGTTACCATGTTGAATTAGCTGTTGAGACCTGAGAGAGATGAAACGTACCTCTCCACGTTAAATGAGTGCGGTTCTCTCCGCCGTCTCCCCATTTTCGCACTTTAGATTCTTTCACTCCACCCTTTCCCAGTATTTTGAGACGTTGCGTTTGAAGTATTTTGTATCATTTTCCTTTATGCTTGACAAGTTTGAGCTGGTGAAGGTGTTGGAGGGCTGTTAATGATTTTGTCAGAATATCAAGAAATCACATTGGTTTGCCTTAGAAGATTCCTGATCCCGGTTTACTTGGAAATAGAGTTGAAATGTAAAAAGTAAAAATAGTGGGAGAGAGTGCATAAAAAATGAATTCATTCCTTCTTTCTTTTCTCTTGTGAACAATTCAAAGTATGTATTGAGTTGTATGGTATTTATGTAGAGTAGATGTGCATGTAGATCTCTGATGAGATGTTATTGATCCTAGTACTAATTGATACAAAGTATAGTAGAAACAATTTAGTGAAGAGCAAAGATTATGATTTAGCATAACTCAACATGAATGGAAAGATTCAATATCTCTTTGTGTATTATATGTTACATCAATGCATGTACACAAAATAGTTGCTTCATTATTATTTTCATGAATTACTTAACTCAGCATGACATACATGATTTTTTGTAAGCTTTATCATTTGTATCATTGACTGCTGTGTTTTCTTAACCTGAATCTACCCAAGTGCTTTCAATTAATTAATCAACAAAACTCTTATTCATTTTATGCACTAAGCAAATTGATCTATGCAAGAAATAATATGTGCGACACTTTCCCATACTCCCTTATTCTGATGAGGGCAACGAATGTTAGCTCTAGCCATATGCTACCACTAACTGGTATTCAACAAATAAACCACTTCCAGTCTTGACTATATTTCACAATCTAGTACCAGCCTTTGGTTTGCAATGCAAATAAAACCTGTTAGCAGTACCCATTGTATGTTACATGTAGTTTCATAGCCATTGAAAATTAAGAAGAACAGAAAAAAATCTGAAAATTAATTTACCACTTACTCAATCAAAAATCATCTGATATTTTTCTACTGAAGTTGCAGCAGGATTTTTTCTTTCTTAGAATAAAACAAAGTTTCCTCACTTGGTTTACATGTAGTTCAAAGTTTGCTTTTATGTACCATCCATTTACCTTTTATGCACATTGCGTATCGTCGGCTTCCCGGAAAAAGGCCGTTATCGACCTTTTCTCAATTTTCCCGCCATTTTTTTTCATTGCAGAAATGGAAAAGGCATGTCATAAGCTTTCTTCTCGTACCATTCTCGAACCTCAATTTGACGTCATTATGACGTAATAAGCCAAAAACAAAATTACGCGAGCACGTGAATTCCTCCTCACTCAACGTGCTTATGTGCATAGACCGATTCACAATAGCGTCCTTTTTCTGGGAACTATTGCGCATTTTTTGTTCCGGAAGGAAGACACTATTCTTCGCTCAACGTGCTTACGCACATAGACCGATTCGCATGAGCGGCCTTTTTCCGGGAACTGGATTTACGTACTCGCGCATTTTTGGTCCGGGAAGAAAGCTGTTAAGGATAAAATGCTAATGATTAGAAAACCTTTCAGAGTGTTTTAAATAAAAGCACAAAATTTCACTGAAGAAAAAATCTTGCTCCGTCAGAAAGTTTGAGAGTTAGGACGGAAAAATAATACACTAGCTGCTAAAAGCTCAAAATAAGGTCAAAACTTCATTCGCGTTTTTCTCGAAAATGTACATTTCGCGCACGTGCGCGTTAGTGGCCTTTTCCCGGGAAGGTGACGATATGTAATTATGGCCCCATCTTCTCGCACTACATGAACACTGTATATGGAGATTTGGGTTTGCACATGATACCTTAATGAGTCGAAGGTCTTATATTCTAGCAGATGATCAAACTGTAATTAATGATGCAGAGCTTCTTGTCATTTAAGTCAGGTTTGTATTTGGGGAATTACTTGATTTTGAGATATTTGAAAAGTTTTCTGAAAGGGAAACCGAATTAGTATTTTTGTTCCTTTCACTGAAATTTGTTTAGAAAACTGATTGTGACAACAATTTGGAAGTACCAACATGACAGCTCAAAACATAATCCAGTAATTCCTTTGAACAATAGAGCAGATTCAAAATTTGCTTCCAGTTGAGGTGCCATTTATGCAAACAACTGTGATGATGGTAAATTGTTCTTACGCATTTCAAGCTCTTTTCTAAGCGTTGACCTTGAGCTTAGCAGAAGCTGCCACATGCTACATACATTATGCCTCAATTAGTGTACTTTGGATGCTTGGCAGGTAGCACTTGGAGCCATAGAGGGTGAATGAGATTAAAGCAAACATTGCCACTTGGTAGCTACCTCGCTACCCAACTGTTACCCCCACATCCTGATTGCACCCGTGCTTCTTCACTCATACATTATACTTGAACTTCCAGTGTGTCATTAGATAAGAGACAGAAGGGCATTAAGGATTCCAAGAATCCAAAGAATCCTTTTTGTTCTAAATTAGTGCTATCTGCATGTAACATGATAAAAACTACTTTCGAAAGATCAACTTTTAAAGGGAACTTCAGTAGCCCTGTCTATCACCTTTAGCAATGTGCAGACTTTACAGGGCTTAATCCGAACATGATTTGTATGGGCAGTACACTAGGCTTTAGAAATTGCACCCCAGTTGATTTTTCGAAAGTAGTTTTTATCATATTATGTAAGCTATTAGAGGTCATGGAGATGAAGAGAGAAAAAGAGAGTGAGAGAGAGAGAGGGGGAGAATGTGAGTTGGGAGAAGAAAAGGGAATAGGACCACAAATATACTACCGAAACTCCCTAGTATGAAACATATTCAGATTAATATAATTAACTATTTCTATTCTTCAAATAGGGTGGATTCTACTGTGATAATATGCCGGTATAATTCTAGGGTTATGATATTAAATAGACAATTTCAAATTTGAATATACATCAACATAATCAAATACAATAACTGAAATTTATTAAATGAAATCTACAATATTTTATTAAGATTGGTGTGCATGTATGTGTATGTGACTATACAGTAGTTTACTTTTAAACCTGTAGGCCTGGTGCTTGCTCATTCAGTGGAAAAAACTATTCCCCAGTCAATTCCTATAGGTTGTTACTAAATGAAAGACAAGACACTTGCCCCACTCCCTCAAATCTAACCGTGCTCCTCCACTGAAACAGACCTGTCAAGCATGTAATGTGAAGTAGCACTATGAATCAGTGTTTGACACCAATGGGGCATCATTTTGGTCATCATCACCCGACAAATCTCACATGATGAGTGCCAATCGTGCCAGGGCCTGTGTAACCCAATCCCGGCCAGACGACTTGCGCTAAAAGTAGGTGATAAATGATCTCCACAAACTGGGATAGGAGATTCTATTATCTGAGATTCATCTTGTTCAGGCATCAAGCTTGTACATGTGCATACAATATTAATATTTTCTAATCCCCTTTCCCCCTGTCTCTCTGTCTTTCTCCTTTCTCTGCTTCTCTCTATCCATAAATCTTATTTTCCTTTTTATCTCTGTATCTCTTCATTTTCATACCATTCCTGCCATCTCTATTCTTAAACATCCACTCTCTGAGTCTCTTTCTCTTTTTCACTATTTCTTTTGTATTTCCCTATTTTGTCTTATCTCCCAATGTAGTCATAATCACTCTCTCTCTCTTCCCCTCTGTTCATGTTTCAGTAATATTTGAAGGGTATCTCCATTTACTGAAAGAAGTGGAAAAGGCATTACCAGGGCCCCATCTTATAAAGAGTTGTGATTGATTTGAATCAGTCACAACTTTGAGATTGATCTCAACTCCTATCTCTTAAGTTCACAGTGGAGATCAATCTCAAATTTGCGATGGATTTGAATCAGTTGCAACTCTTTATAAGACGGGGCTCTGGTATCAATATTGCCAACAGTGAATTTTGAAGGAAATTTGAATGAATTGCAAGTAATCTTTTGCATTCATCAAGGGCAATAATTTGACAAATAGAAAATTGTTGAGATAGAACAGTGGAAACTACCTATTGTATGTTAAAAGATAACTCTTGGTGTACTGAAAGGCTGATGGCGGTGGAGGAATAAGGAATGAAAGAAACGGATCAGAGAGATAGAGAATCAAATGTGTGAAATGGTGTATGAGCATTGGCAGGTGCCCCCCCAGCCAATCTGCCTAGCCTGTTTGCCTAGAATTTAATTCCTATTTGATCAAAGTGCCCCCCTCGACTGAATAGAACAGCATCGCCGAACAAACAAAGATGTTCTTGCCCTTCCGTATCACTTTCACCGATTGGCGGTGCCCGGTTTCCTCCGTAGTCCATTCCCGCCTGTCCCACTGGGACTCTCGGTGTTGCTGCACTAACTTTTGTTTTCTCTTGTCCCATCATTTTGTCCTCATTTTTTGGGGGGCGCAGGTCTGTAGCAGCTTTTCGGGGTATAATCTCCCTGCATCGTCTTTCCTGGATAAATTTCCAAACAGTTTGCCCATTGCAATTCTTTTGTTATGACCATGTGCAAAGATTTTGGTTGATTCAGTAGATCGGTTGTACGCATATGCTTTTCATTAGCAAGCATGCTTTTTACGCGTATTGTGCTGGGAAGAATGAAAGTTCAAAAAATGATTAAATAAAAGGAGGCCAGCATGGCCTGTTTACTGATTGGTCATCTGCCCTCTTGTTTGTCTTGTAGAAACTGATCACTGACAGGTAAGAAATAAATAATATGTAATTCACACTATTTCTGCAAACTTGTCGATGTTTATGACCAAAAAAATGCTGCTAAATTGGACTGGCAATTTCAATTCATTTCAATTCAATTCAATTTATTTGCTCATAAAATACATAAAATACATGCAAACAACAGTAAATATACATGATACAAAAGTAGAATGCATAAGAAACAAGAATAACAAAGTTGTACATCGGATTTAATATGAGAGGGGCAGTAAGAAAGGAGCAAGCCTTGCGATTAGCTGGAGCACTAACTCAAGATCCAGCTAAATAAGAGAATCCATAATTACATTTAAACTGTGTAATTTTTTCAAAAGACATAGAAAAGTGGAAAAGAGAAAAATAAAGTGTGAAGTAGTATCAACAAATTTCAACTGTGACGAGTTTTCATTCCATGTTGAAAGCACAGATCAGTTGAAACCTTCAACCTTTCTCTCTCTTTCTCCCCAGTATATTATCCAGGGAGGAGGGAAGGGGGGGGGGGGGCTTTCCTATATGCTCACTCATGTTGATCTAGAAGCCCCCTGTTTAGTATGCAGATAGACTGCTCAAGTAATCCATTAGAAGATGCTATGTGTCTTTTATCCTTGATGCGTTTCTAGCGTGACACAGAGCATAAATCAGACCCCTGGCCCGTGACTGCCCTTTTCAAGCAACAGCCCGCTTGTGAAATCATAGGAGAGTGAAATATAAAGGCACTTAGACCTTATTGGATGGGCGGATATAATTCGAAGTTGTGGAATGGATTGATGGTGGAAGGACGATCAACAAGTGTGTTTTCAACTACTTTCCTGCTTTACCTCCAATTTATTCATATCCAGCTATATTTATCTTATAAATTTATGATTAAATTCCATGTGGTATGCACTTAGCAATATAAAAACCACTTTTCTTTGTTATGTAAACTGGGTTGAACCATGAAAGCTATGTTTCATTTTCGGCTCCCTTTCTTTGAGCTATCTTTTTCACTTCTTACCCCTTTTCCTTTTTTGCTTTTTATTTATTATTACATGCACTTATGTTTGTAGTTTTCAAGCATTCTTGCTTTAGGTATGACATTTTCTCTATTTGTTCATTTCTTAGTTTATTCAGACTCTGTTGTTTTTTTGATCCAGCTTGAAAGTGATCCATATTATTGATCTGTACTTAGGATTAAGAATTGAAGCCTCTTTTCCTATTATGAAATCTTGATATCTGAGCATTGGATGCAGATGAAAAGAGGAAGAGATATAGATGTATAATGAAGCAATACCAACTTAGTACTGTTCATCAATGCTTTAATTGTATCGATAATCTTCTGTTATTCATATTTTAATCACAATCACTTTGTGTTCTTTTAGAAGTATGATAAATCACATGCGTAATGATTATATAACACAAGTTTTTTTTTCTTTTTTTTTCTAAATGTGCCTTGGAATGGTGTCTTGAAGATATGAATTTTTGAAGAAATATTAAGCACTTTGGCATATTTTTATGCAATTGTTATTGGTTTCTCTAACATATTTTATTACCAATATTTGATTGTAATTACAGTATGAAAATATAACTTTCACAAAAGAACTATTTGTATGCTATTGCAGTTTTGTTTGCTCTGTTTCTACACTTTTCATTTCTGAAAATATCACCCCAGTTTAGTATTGAGATTGCCAGGCTCAGCTTGAAACCATTGTTGAACTTTCTGTCATCATTTTGTCAATTTTTCATAAAAAGAACCAAGGATTATAAACTAACTTGATACGTATTAAATATTTGCTTTGTGATTGTCAGATATACCATGTAAATTTGAATGATTGAAATGCTATGGATTACATTAATCTGTAGCAGACGTAAAAACCAATCACAGCATTTGAGGATAAGTGACAGATCTGTATCACATGGGAAATTTAATCAAAATTTGTATTGAAAGTGCAAAGTTTGTGGGAAAGGGGATCGTGGTGGTATTTGCTCTTTTTATCCAGTCAGGATTAAGACACACTTTCTGCATACAACACATGTATGTGCTGTCACAGTGCTCCATTTACAATCAATCAAACAAGTAATTGTTCATTTCTCAACCCATTTTAAATGCACGAGAAACAAAAAGAAATGAGCAGGTAATGAACTTCTACTTTCTGTTTTCAACTTTCACACTTCTTTAATCACTAACCATTTTATTGCAGTTGTTTACAATTTATTTCAAATTCATATTGGCAGTTCTTTTTTCACAAACCTTAAATGATTAAAATGCTATTTTTATTATATTTTCTCTCTTTAGATAAGGAGAAAGAGAAGGAAGGCACTTCCAAGTTTAACCTAGAGTTCCGTTTCCCCGACCAGAGTACCCAGGCTGCCTTGCAATTTTTCAAGTCTTAACAAGAAGGAATCGTCCCCAGCAGAAAGCTGAGGCTCAATAAAAGCTTGCTAGAAGTGAGATCAGTTAACAGTTTTATGTGAATCAGCTCATTAAATTTTACTGTCACTGATGTACAATGGGAAGATGTAGGTAAATGTATTTGAGATTTTGATAAAAGCATGAAGATTAACTGGCTTGGTAATGTGAAGATTTCCTAATTTCCCCCATTTCTCTCTTTCTTTTTAAGAGGGGGGGGGGGGGAGTTGTCCACCTGGAGTATTTGGGATTCAGAAGTTTACTGTGTGAGAGAAGTTTAAAGACTCTTAAAATCTCAAAATGCATTGCCTTTACTTCCTCAATGAATGTGAAAGAGTAGTCAGAATTGATTATTAATCAAGAAGTTATTGGCTTGGATCTCTACATGTTACTTGTTTACTGAGACATGACATTCATTCAGCAGGTGTATTTATAAATAGATTTAAAAAAAACATTAAAAGTAGCAGCCAGAGGCTGAATCATATTGAATTTACAATTAAAAAGTACTGGAATTCAAAGTTATTAATGATGATACTTATATTTAGGTATGCAGGAAAGTATTCTGACATAAGTTGAAATTTGATATAGCAATTTAAGTAAACCAAAAATTGGTAAAGAGGAAAAAAAAATAAAGCACTTGCACCATTAACAGGAATGGTGATTTAAATTGAACAATAGTAATCGATTTTTAAAACAGAATTGCTGTTAACAAACTTAAATTCGTTGGCAATATATGAAATTTCAAGAAGTTATCATTACAGTAATAAGAAAGAATTATTCATATGAATCAAATCAATGCTTTTCGTTTGGTCTACATTTGCATCGCTAGACCTGATTTCTGATGGTTATTACTGGATGAAAGAAAAGACAAGAAGTCATTTACTATTGTCAATATCAGTTACATGTAAGGGCAGTGGTATGATAAGCACTTTTCTATCTCTTTACAAAAGTTTGTTATATGAAGTTATTATAGACATTATAACTGTATCGCATACCGGTAATAGTCAGTGTCCTACACCAGTTTTAGTAAGTGATTAAATTTCTTTGTTTTAATCCATTTTAAAGACCATTAATATTACCTTATGAAATAGAAATACATGTGTAATATTTATAACATTGTTGCCTGGTAATAAAGATATAAACATTAGTGTAAAGGAACTTCATATATTACTGTAATAAAACACAAAATGACTTGGTCTTTTTGTGTGTGTGCTATCTTTCCATTGTGTTGGAAATCTTCCTCAATAAGGAATAATTGCATTTCAAATATAACATGAGATTTGAAGAAAATGATCGTAATGGTGATAATGATTCCTGTAGGAACAAAATGTTTTAAAGATATCTAGATTCATTAAAAATATTGAATTGTCAATTCTGAATTTTTTTATTGATAAAATCTTAAAATTCTAACTAAATGTGTTAAAAAGCATGTAGCACAGTATGAATGACATCAGTGTTTTTATCAACTATTCCTGTAGGTTCAAGAAATTCCAAGATTTGTTTTACAATGATTATTTTAGTTTGCAAATAGCCTGTTTAAGCTTTTATTTTTTCATGCGTGTTTCATTGTTTTTGGTTCATAATACAACTGTAAAGAAAATGTTACATATTCATACACTCTTATATGACATTTTATCATGGCAATTTTCCATGAACACTTTGTAATTCTGTTGCTTTACTTAATTGAAAGTGCATTTTGAGTATGGTTTCTCATTTCTACTGCAATTTTCTTTTGCACCTTTTCCATAACTTAGCACAAGTGGCCCAAAAAGACATGTTTAGAACACAAACAAAACAGATAACAGTATGTTTTTTGCATTCTAGACATGTTTTTTCCTGTCACATTTTGCTAAGCTGCTGTACATTCAAGTATTCAAGTGTAATATTTTTTTATTTCTTTCATCTGAAATCTCTCTTTGTTAAAATTTCTGTGCCATAATTCATTTGTGTATGTTAAACTAGGGTACAGTGTTCATAGCTTTCAGAGCTTCTTGTTATTGGTATTTATGTCTATGCAGTCTTCATAGCTTTTTGTTAGGTCAAAAGAATTGCTAGAAGAATTAGAATGGTCATTCTTTAAGGAGATATAACATTCAACTTTTTATGTCTACATGTGGTAAAGATTTGGTCTTGTAAAATATTGGAAACTTGCAACTGTCATTTCTTGTAAACTGTTATGAGCTGTATTTCAGTTCTATGACATAACATGTGTGTGAACTAAAACCAGTATTGATGTTTGTGGAGTGAAAATATAAGCAAATAATTTTAAGAACTTTGTTCTGTATTTGGATGATTTAAGAATATGAAGACATGCCTTCCATGATTGTCGAAAAAAATAACCCTTTGGAATAGCACTTTGGTAATATTCATTTACAAATAAATATGTATACTCATTGGTTAACTTAATGAAGTATCTTTAATACTGGTTTTGTTTTTTTTTTCTTAAGAGCACTGAGTTATTGCTTTACAAACTTAATGTGTAGTTTGCTCTCACCAATATTTTGCATGGATATTAAATTTTTTAGCAAAAGAATTTGTAATAAAAAAAACTGTTGACATTGCTGTTCCTCAACCACTGTGTTGAGCCTGCCTTTTTCTAACTATTGTCAAATATCAAACTATCAGTAACAGAAAAAATAAATAAATGTTAAAGGATTGTGCAGATATGTAAAAACATAATTTCTATTTAGGTGTGAATGTCAATGAAATGCTCTAAAAATACTCGTGCCTAAATTTGCATATAATATTCTGTATCTCTGTGCATGTAAATATATCTTTGTACAAATGTGACTTTGTATTTACTGTTACTTAAGAGTAAGAAGGATGTTACTGTTCTTTCTATTCCATAGCAAAGGGCATGTTATATTCTGCATGAAATGTACAATGGCCAATTTCATCTTCATTAATGTCCTTTCTGAATAAGGAGTGGGACATTGTATCATAGCAAAACAAAACAGTGGTAATGTTATTGTAGTTGCTTACCACAAAATGTATTCCTTTCTTCAGTTCAGCAATTTGGCAGTAATTTTAACATGTTTTCTTAAATACATTCCATGGGATGGTGTAATAGATGAGTAAATGATCAGACCAGTCATTCAAGAAACATTTTTTGCCGACCAAATTATTTCTCAAATGTTGATGTTATCTGCTGAAAGCCAGTAAGGAATGAGCTTGTATTGTTGTACATATTGTTAAAGCTATACAGTTTTGGTAGCAAAAAGAAAATTGGCTTGAAACTGAGTAAATATGGTCTAACACTGTCTGCCATGCATAAAAAGACACTTATGTGAGATCATGAGATATTTCTTTCATGATTTCTGGTGAATTTCTGGTGAATTTTAGTGTAAATATATCGGAAAAGAAAGTAATTTAATGACAGCACTACACTAGGACCCATGCTCCTGGCCGGTCACAGCACCACGTTATGGTTGTTGCTTAAACAGAACTCTCATTGGTGCACACGTGTGCAGGCACTGTGTGATGCTCGTCGGTGTTGTTGGAGTTTTACATCACTGACCCGAGATCAAAAACATCTTCTGTCTTTCATTTGCTTAATATTCAACCTGAGGGGGAAAAACCTCATAGCCTCTTAGTTTTCTAGTACCTTGCTGCTGACCAGCTAAAAGCAAGGAAATCTGGGCTGCTTTTCTCAAAACCGTCAGAAGTCTAAGTTCATGGACATCCTATTCAAACGCTTGATAATTCTACAAAACGCATTTCAAGAACTTATGTTTTCGACAAACGCAGCCCTGATGAATAGTTTTGAAAGTCTACCAAAACTGTACATAACCTCTTAACTCATTGCCTACTGGATTCTGTTGGCCCTTGTATTAAACCTATGGGAACAAGAACATTCAGTTTTCAAAAGGTTAATGCCTTGTACTTTTACAGCTTGCAGCAGATGATGTCAGCTTTCCTGGACAGATTGTACCAAAGTTGATTTTAATTCCTAAGATTTTACCACTGTCATAATCAATAAGGACAGTTGTAACAAAACAGTGCATTGTATTTGGTATAATTGTATTGCTGTTGTTTTCTGTGAGGGTGTACTAAAGATGCTGAAAGGCATATGATATTGTAGGCTATAAACAATGTAACCAAGAAAAATAAAAGTCAAATCAGTTTTGCTTCCTGAAACACTGATTTGGACACAGTATGAAATATAATGAATGATGTAATGTAGTCTGACTGAGAAGTTGTTGCAAAGTAATACCTTTTAGAGTACTCTTAACTGGTATTCAAGCTAAAAAATTCTCAGAGCTGTAAGGTTAATTATGTACAGTACACATAAAGATGATATGAACATACCACAAAATCTAAAGCAACACACTAGCTTTTGAGTACTTTTTATTGTTGATAAATGCTTTGCTTTATTTGTTTCTTTTGCTTTGATGTGCCATGTTTATCCACTGTTTGTTTTTTAACCTCCTAATATTGTTCTGTGGCAATTATCAGTCGTTGCTTGTGTATATAGACATGTTGTGTATCGATAGAGCGCTATGCAATTTTATTTATGCTTTCAGTTTGTGAACTGATGTGATCTTTTTTTCACTGTAACTTATTCTGAAGTTTTGAATATGGATATAATATTCATTTCTCATTCAAACAGTCTGCAATATGTTTCTTTTCTCTTATGGTTTCAGAGTGGTAATGGGGTTGTTGAGACTGTGAAAGCAAGAAGGAAATTCATGGTGTGAATGGTGATCGGAGTCAAATTCATGAGTATTGACTTTACAAATGTTGATTCTACATGTACATGTAGTTTGAAATGATAGTGACATTTTAACTGCAAGGGTTTATTGTTATACATTGGAATGAGATGGTGAAGGTAGTAAGGGTTAATGAGGGTTAATGAGTTAATGAGATAATGGGACAGTCAATGCATTGAAAATTTTAACGCACTTAACTTTTGTAGTGACGTGACTCCATAAGATTATGCAATCACACATCCATGTCACCATTGGTAAAACTAGATTACATTTCTATGACTCCACTGGCAGATTGCCGTAGATTATGCTCCACACATCTCTGCATCTGTTGGAGCTTGACCACACCCTTCCATGGTACCACTGAAAAAATGATACAACACATTCTCGGCGCCACTGGCAAAACTATATCGAGTGTCTGTAGAGCAAGACCACACCCATCTGTGGCGCCACTGGTAGAATAAGATTTCACATTTTGTGGTAACATAAGTGAAACATCACGCCCACACATTTGTACTGGCTCTAAAAGAACTTTACGGCATCATTCACCACTGGCAAAAGTAGAGCACATATTGGTGGCACTACAGATTGAATTAGACCACCCACCCGTGGCACCAATGAAAGAACTAGATTTATCCATGACGCCACTGCTAGAACTTCAACACACATAATGGCACCACTGGTAGAGCTAGACCACATCCATTCATAGCACCACTGGTGCAAATAAAATACACCCCTGTGGCGCCACTGGTATAACCATGATAACTGCAACATCACATATGTTAGAAATAAAGACTCATCCTTGGCACCACTGGTAGAGTAAGACCACATTCATTCGTAACTTTTCTGGTAGAGTATAGACCACATCTATTCATGGCGTCATCGATAGAACTATATGACATCTATGAAGTCACTGGAAGAGCTAGACCACACACATTTTGCGGCGCTAGTAGTTGATTTAAATCATGCCCACCATGGCAGAAGTAAAACTCGTATCCGTGGGGCCACTGAAATAATTGAGTACACTCCCGTGGCGCCTCTAGTAGAACTACAACACACTTCGAGTCGCCACCAGTACAATTAGCATACACACCCATGGAGTCTCTGGTAGAACTACAGCACACTTCTGTGACACCATCCATGCATTTGGAATATACGCTCGTGGCGTCATTGGTAGAAATGCAACACACGTTCGTGGCGCCACTAGTACAATTGGTATATACACCCGTGGCGTCTCTAGTAGAACTATAGCACACTTCCCGGCGCCATTCTTGGAATTTGGAATACACGCCAGTTGGAATACACGCCTGTGGCGCCACTGGTAGAAATGCAAAAAAATCCACGGCGCCACTAGTACGATTAGCATACACACCCGTGGCGTCTCTGATAGAACTACAGCACACTTCCTTGGCGCCACTAATAGGAATAATCACACATCCGTGGCCCCACTAGTACAATTAGAATACACACCCGTGGCGCCATTGGTAGAACTTAAGCACGCTTCCGTGGCGCCATTCATACATTTGGAATACACGCCCTTGGTGCCACTGATAGAAATGCGACACACATCTATGGCGCCACTAGTACAATTAGCATACACACCCGTGGCGTCTACAGCACACTTCCGTGGCGCCACTGGTAGAACTACCACACACATCCATGGCGCCACTAGTGCAATTAGAATACACACTTGTGGTGCCACTGGTAGAACTGCAGCACCAAATTCTTGGCGCCTCTGGTATAACTGGACCGCATAATATATGATTGAAGAGTTGAACCACGTTCAATCGTTGGGCCACTGGTACAGCGAGGCCATACCACATCCATTAATGGCGCCTCATATCATTGCTTTTATCAATCCTTTGCCTACATACTCTGCACAAGGGGTCGTTTCGTCATATCTTCAAAATGCGATATGTGATATGTTCTGGTAATCATTTTACTTATCAAATCATTGTAACTAAAAGTTATGGTATTGCATACGTGCATACTTACTAAAGAAACAATTCTATTTCGTTCTTTTTTTTCAGAGGGAAATATTATGGTATTCCATCCAAATAGGTGACCCCCTTTATCAGTGTCCAAGAACTTGAAGCGCGTATAATGTTCATCTACAATCCAAGGATACAACACAGATCCACGGGTTCAAGATTGTGGACCCCAGTGGGTCAGCGGTAAGGGATTGCAAATTAAGATATGTCGCTATGGATAAAAGCAACGCTTTGCCTGATACCTGACCATAATCCCATCCATCTGTTAAGAATCATCGGACAATCTGATAGGAATCGATAACTCAGTGCCTTATTTCTATGGTGAATTTATTTCCTTTTTTTTATAGGAATGTCTTAAGTGAGTTTTTGATATTTTTTAAAGTTTACATCGCTATTAAAGTCATTCCTAAAGTCATTTTATCATTCCCTCTTCTTCATTCTTTCAATGCTTCCATCTTTTTATTTTTTAATGTAGTTCTTCTTCACATGATCGTTTGAAATTACCCTATATTCATTTTTTTTTTTGTCTATCTATCTATTTGTTTTTCGAATCTTCTGTTTCAGATATTTCATAACTTCACTCCTGATGCAAGAATAGTAACTCGTCTCGTATACTGATAAATACTTTCTTCATGTCTAAGCGCCATGGGCGTCACAAATTGACATGTATGAGCGCTATGAAAGTAGAAACTATATAATTATGCACCTCCAAGTAATCAAACAAAATCCTAGAGTGATCAATCTATTTGTCCCTGGTATATGCTTTGATTTTGTAATTATCCTAATGAATTAAAACTCTATGTAGATGAAATGAGTAAAAGTCCTGTAACCTTTGTAAGTTCTTCGATGAAAATTACTCTCCAATTTGTTTAGCCGAACATTCGCCGCTGTCCTTGCGCGCGGTACGTGCTCACCAAAGCATGTTACGTTACACTCCGATGCGCGCGCTTCAGATTATGTTCATCGGCTAGAATTAGTTTTGTGGTAAAAGGAAAAATGAAATCGAGGGGGTATCTAAAAAAAGATTGCTTGAGTGAAAGGGAGGGGGCGGTCAGAAAGACCGGAACGACACAAAACAGGCTTTATTTAAGAGATCCATCTTCACAAATATCACAAAGTATTCACAGAAATAAGCATTAAAAAAAATAACAATAACTGAAACAAATGAGCTGTAAGCAAGGACAGTAACGAAGCAGGATTGAATTTCTTGTATTTCTAAATTTTTTAATGAAAATTTAATAGCTAAGATAAGATTTAAGATATTTCAAGTATGCTACATAAGATATAGACTGCCAACATTTTATTAACAACTTTTTTTTCCAGAATACACTCGGAGTGAAAACATGCCAATAAGCGTTGCAATGGACAAGACTGTTATATTTTTATTGAACACACTGTAATCTATGAAGAGATGTGTAACAACGACGATACACCCTGTCACGTGACGAGTATACACCAGCGAAGTGTAGCAGAAACGTTATGCATGATCGCATGACTTGATCTGCCCCCGCGATAGAGAACAAGAGATTTATAATTTTTTTTTTTTGAATTATTTTTTTCTCTTCCAATTTTGTGATAGTAACATGATGACACGTGCGTTGGTAATTCAAACGACCGTCGTACAATTTCGTGGTTGTCTCTTCACTTCTGATGAACTTTGTGGCTTATACATGTACATGTATGAGAAAGTTCGTAACTCTCGTCTGTAAAAGATACACCACGCACCCGACTCCGAAATGTCGGGGAAGGTACGTGGGAAAAGTGGAGGTGGACAAAAGTTCCCTTCATTATTAGTCCCATTTCGTAATCATGGGAGTTGGCAGAATGTGATTATGTATAAGATATCAATTAAAATCACTGCATCTGACGCGTGTGTGTGTACTCACTCTGTTCAATAGAGCGTGCGTTTTAATACATGTACATACCATTTCTTAATGGGGCTGGAAGACACGACGTTAAAAACAGACTACGCAACTAGCAGTTTCTAGTGTATTTTATTATGTCTCCTGTAGCATAACCAATCCTGCAATTATCTCGAGTTTCATCAACTTTAACCCCTTTTTTTTGTTTGTGTGTGTGTGTGCGGATGGCTTTGACTTTCTATTTTGCTTATTAATGCATTTTACTAAAATCAGTGTCATTACTATTATCTTTCGTTTGTACTTTTAAGAGAAAACTACTGAAATACATACTAATCATGCTGTTTTTTTCTATAATATTATATAGCAAGTTTGAAGTTCTTTTTTGTCTTTGAAAATGCTTACTTGAATGTAATACTTCACGAATATCTTGGTTCACAGAATATGAAATCACCACCTTGAATCTTTCTCTCTAGACCCGAATCTGTGAGTCACATTTAAATGAGAACTGATAAAACCTCGCTTTGGTGGACATATATATTCCATTTCTTGTTTATTTTAGGCTTGAATTTCATTCTAATCAATTGTCTGCAATCTCTAATTAACTCATATTCTTTATATTTTTTTCTCATGATGAAAAATCCAAATATCTTATTATTGTATATGAAGAGGGTTTGCAAAATACACTTTCATAATTTTATGGGCAACAAACATGTCTTGTAAATTTATAAAGATATTCTTCATTCTTTACGAAATATGCAAAATATGAATATTGTATGATTGAAAGGGGCTTTACTTATGTTATTTCAAACAGAAGAAATACTTTAAAACGTTCCATTAATTTATTGCCTTCATTTTCAAATTCTATAAAAACGATAATTCAGGAACGTCTCTCCTTATAAGATAATGTGTGTATCATGATTCTAAACATCAAGTCAAGACATCTTACATCATACGTCTCGTGCAATTTCACAAGATCTTCATTATGACATTAGTATACCCCAGCATGCAAGAGAGAGCCGCCAACGGTAATGTGTCGCGCTGCAAAACAACCGTGGCAGGCCGAGCGGGATAATGCACTCTCCACTCATTTTTTTTTTCTCTCTCTCTCTCTCCTTTTCTCTATCTTTCTTCTTTCCATGCAGCTTATCACGTACGCGCATCTTGTGTATTCTATTTTCGGGGCAGCTTTCGCGAAAGCTCGTTGCCCCGGGGGCCCACTGCAAGGCCTGGGACCATTACCGGCCGGGCTCGAGTTGCAATACCCCAATGACTATAACAAGTAATGACTGAAGATGATGAAAAACGAAGATAAGAACCCCATCCGATTTGGGCGATGGTTGGTTTGTTCTTGTCAATGATTCTGCAGACGTTATATGTAGCACGCCATTTTCAATGCGCCAGTCACACTACAAACAGACGTACACCAGACCGATCACAGAGCGGAAATAAAACCTAAACTGTACTCCCAGGTGGCCTGGAATTGGTCGGTTCAGGCGGTGTGACAGAGGTCTGACGAGATATCAAGAAAAGGAAAGGAGCGACATGAGGCGACTTTGTCAGTAATTCAACGTTGATTACAATGATTTCTAAAGATATTATCAATTTGATAACATAGTTAGGCAGAAGGCCCAATCCAGTAGACTCATTATGTCACAATACTAGTATCTTCTTATCTAATCGCGTTTTTATCGATTTCGTTTGTTCGTCAATTAGCGTTAAAAAAAAATAAGAGCAGGATGTTTACTGGGAAACGACGAACGAAAAGACAAGATCTTATGAAATAAAAGGATTGTGCTGTCATGTGATAATGAACATGAAAGTAAAATCATGGAGATTGGGATTAACAGTAAAGGGAAGGCTGAAACGAAAAGTAAAGGAACGGTACAGGAAAAACGCTAGAAAAACTAGAAATAGAAACGGGTCAGATAGAATAGAGATAGTTGATTTAAACATGTTAAATCAACTTTTGTAGAAATAAGATGATTACAGAGAGTGGTAAAAAAAAGCCCGAATAAGAAAAGTAAGTACAGCTCAAAATTAAAATTATGATGTAGATTGCATGGTTTGAGGTACCATTTTCTATTTTCCTTGCCATGACGCAAAATCAGCTTTGAATTTTTGTGGACGAGAATAAACACTAAAGAAAGATTTATGAAAATTTGAAGATAATATTTGCGCCACCCTTTGTTATGTCATTCATACGTGCTTTCAGCCAAACATGCTGATGTGATGAAGAAAACTGTGCTTTTTATATCATTACCTTTTCCCTTAACTGCTTGCTTCCTCACTCCTCTAAATGATTTTAAAACTGACACACTTATAATTTATTTAGAATATTTCTGTCGTATTTCAACTGTGTATTTTGATTGTATCCTCTGTTCCTTTATCAATATTGTCTCCCGTATTTCGTTTAATGTTCTTAACCGCAACTAGTGCACATCAAATTTTCATTTTCTATCTCATGTACTTTAAGGTCCCTCCTTTCCGACTCATTTCTTTCTTTCTTTCTTTCTAGGTCATTTTGGGTCATGTCTGTATTTTTTAATTCTAATTTCTTCTTCTTCTTCTTCTTCTTCTTCTTCTTCTTCTTCTTCTTCTTCTTCTTCTTCTTCTTCTTCTTCTTCTCCTTCTTCTTCTTCCTTTTCTTCTTCGTCTTCTTATTATTCTTCCTCTCCTCCTCGTCCCTCTTCTGTTTATCCTCTTATTTTTTTCCTTCTTTTCATTTTCCTTCTTCTTTTCTTCTTCTTCTTCTTCCTCTCTTATCATTATTATTCTCCTTCTTCTTTTCCTTCTCCTCCTCCTCCTCCGTGCCATTTTCTTTTTTTTTCAGTATGACACTCTCATCTTTCTGTATCTTCATGATCTTGTCGACTTGATATTTTTTTCTTTCTCTTTCTCTTTGTATGCATGCTTAAATATGGAAGTGCGGAGAACTTAAAATGACTAATACTTTTTATCATTTATGATTTTGTCTCAGTTCCTTTTCTATATCGCTTTCTTTCTTTGTTTCTATTTATTCTTTCTCTATCCTTCTTTCTCAGTATTCTTCTTAGTAAAATATTAGAAATCAGAGAAGCAATTTGCTCTATATAAATCCCTTCGCTTTTCCATTTTAATTAACGAAATTGGCCTCCCCTCCTCATTAATATTCATACCAAAACACAAAAGGTTCGCCCATGAGATGAATTTCTCCCCGGTGTTTTCCGATTGCTTCAAAGATAGATGAGATAGATAATAGCAAGCGGAGAGACCCTTTGTGTATCCGCGTTATTGAGAGGCCATTTCGTCTCGTCCAGACAATTGAACAAAATCATCAAACTTGCATAGATTTGAAAGTGATCGAAAGGCGATACGTATTTTGATTTGATTAAGGGGAAAAAACAATGGAGATTGATTCAATCAAACTTTCCCGCCTTCGGATGGAAACAAATATTCTCTCCTATCGAAAATAATAATCATTTCGATAACCTGTCAATACAATTGTCTGATTCGTTCTTTTTTATGAATCATCAATGCTATCATCACTGAGAAGGATTCAATTCATCAGAGAGGAAGAAGAATATCAATGGCAACAATACGATACTGAGAGTGTCAATGATGATGAAAATGATGCGGATATAGAAGATAATTATGAAGATAGTCATTTCAGAGAGAAAAAAGGGATCTTGCTTGGTGTACTGATGGCGATGATGATGATGATAATGATGATAGTGGGGATGATGGTGATGATGATGATGATGATGGTGGTGGTGGTGGTGGTGGTGGTGGTGATGATGATGATGATGATGATGATGATGGTGATGGGGATGGTGATTATCATATTTGGAATGGTGAAGATGATGATGATGATGAAGATGATGATGATGATGATGATGATGATGATGATGATGATGATGGTGATGATAGTGGGGATGGTGATTATGATATTTTGGGACGATGAAGATGATGAAAATGATGACGATGATGATGATTATGATGAGGATGATGGTGGTGGTGGTGGTGGTGGTGGTGGTGGTGATGATGATGATGATGATGATGATGGATGGTGATTATGATATTTGGGATGATGGAGATGATGATGATGATGATGATGATGATGATGATGATGATGATGATGAAAACTTTGAAATGAAAACGATAATGACGAAGACGACGGTGATGGTGATGGTGATGGTGATGATGTTGATGACGAGAATAACAGAAAAATCTATCATGGCAAAGGAAGTAATGGAAAATATGAAAAGAAAACATAAACATCAAAAGGATCAGCGGAATGTATATAAGACGCACCACAGTTAACAAACATCCAAATACAATAGTTTGGCTAGAACAAAAAATTAATTTAAGGGCAACGACCATTTTGTAAGACCTTACATCTCTAATTCAAATCTTGAAAATGAAAATGGAAGTGAAATGTACTGGGGGAAAAAAACAACTCAGAAAATCAGGACAGATATCTGCGTAGTTTCTTTTCCATCCTAAAATGATTTTTTTCTTCATTATTTTTATGTTTAGGAGATGAAGCCTTAAATGTGTTAAGTTCGATGGCTCCCGAGGCAATCCAGAAGTGGATAATGACTTGAAATTAGGCTACTCATATAGCATCTTAGACATGATATAATATCCGTAAATTCGTTAACTTGAAAATTTGGTAAAAGCATGAATCACCAATTCACTGCAAAATTACCTTTTAAACTCGGTTCTTAGTTTCTCGTTTAAAATGATAAATAATAAAAGACATGAACTGCAATTCCTCATCATAATATACCCGATTAAATTGATTGTGTAATTAGAATGAAGTAATACATCCATTCAAATTGATATAGTACTATATCCCTCTTCATCATTTATGAGATTAGCGACCATTGAGTGGAGAACCCCCTTTTTTCTTTCTCTCCACATTTTTTCTCGTCTCTTCTCCTTGATGAATTTTTCAGCCCAGCTCTCGCAAAATCATGGAGAGTCAACAAAATCTAAACTGAATACCTACCCTGCTTCTCTGTTCTAATTTTTTTATACTTTGATTACAAAACAAAGGGGAGAAAGAGAAAAATCCCCACACGCCCTAGGGGTGATTGATGTAACAGGTCACGGCCCGGCGACGGCTCCGCCGGTCGGTCGGCCCAGCACGCGACCAACGTTCCGCTGGCTGTCGCGTATGGTCGCGCGAGTTGGGCTTCGCGGTAATGAGAAAAAGAGGGAAAAACGAAGCCCAACAGTTCGGCGACTCTTCCGGGGTATGCGATGAGTGTCCATCTATCA
Source organism: Echinometra lucunter (assembly GCA_029962745.1). Taxonomy (NCBI): domain Eukaryota; kingdom Metazoa; phylum Echinodermata; class Echinoidea; order Camarodonta; family Echinometridae; genus Echinometra; species Echinometra lucunter. The sequence goes on from CM057156.1 coordinate 7,507,065, forward strand.
CGCGGTCCGGGAAAAAGAAATAGCCTGGAGGCCTTTGAAAATACAACTACGAAAAAAAAGGTAGGAAGCCCAAGATAAGACGAGATGGGGATCACTTTATAAAAAAGAAATAAGAAAGATACATTTAGAAGATTACTGTTTCAAGTTGTAATGAAGGCGAAAGGAGTACGGCATGCATCAGCGACATCTTTGCTGGGGGCATACTTAGCTAGCACTAAGACCAAAATTTAACATAGGGATAAAACCGGAGGATTCGGAAGGGTGATGGATGCACGAACTTTGATTACTTTGTATCTGAAAGGAGAAAATAAAATATGATTAGAAACGGTATGTTTCTAATCATATTTCAACAGAAATAAAGTACAATGATAGTCAATATAATTGGCAATGTGCTATTCATTATCAGCAAAAGAAGGTGACATTTAATAATACGGTTTTCTTCCCACATAACTCTCCCCTCTCCCCCCCCCCTCCCTTTCTCTCTCTGTCTCTCTCTCTCTCTTTCTCTCTCTCTATGTATGTGTGTCTCTTCCTCTCTCCCTCTTTCTTTATCATATTATGATATTTCATTTCCATAGATCCATCTCCATTTCCCTTCTCTCTCTCTCTTGCACATTTCTCACAATATAACAATAATTTCATTATTTCATTTTTAGAACTGGGGAGGCTAAACCCTCCTTTGGCCGGCCAGGCACCCTTAGGCCTATGGGATGACACCTAGGCATACATCCAAGAGGACTGAGAAAGGGGCCCTGTTTCAACTAGGCCCAAGACAGGAGTAAGTGGCAATACGGCCCCTGGTAATATTTGAGATTGGTCATTTTCTCATGCTTCTCTGACTTTCGCTATGGACCGTTTTTTCAACGTAATGAAAATAAAGAACTAGAAAAAGAAATAAAATTTATGTAATACCTACAGGTATACCACAAGGGTATTAAAATGTAAACATAATAGAAACGAAATTATATAAACATGATTAATGAAAAAAAAACAAGATGTGAACAGCGCAAAAGATAGTGTAGTGTAAAGAATGTAATATTTCAACAACAACAACAACAACAACAAAATAATAATAGAATTAGAGAATATAGGGGGAAATAGTACACGTAAAATCAGAGACCAACTAAAATCACGGCGAGTTGGGTCATCGCTAGTTCGTCGTCCCAACGTTGTTTCGCCGTAATAAGGCCGCGTGTCATCAACTACGCATGAGCGGGCCGGGGTCGCATTATAAAATTTGCTGCTCACGAAATTTCGCTCCGATCTTTCCTCCATCTGTTATCCATTTTCAATCTCCGTCCCCTTCTCTTGTGCATTCTCCCCACTCTCTCTCTCTCTCTCTCTCTCTCTCTCTCTCTCTTTCCATCTCTCCCTCCGTCTCTGTCTCCATCTCTCTCTTCTTTCTTTATCTCTCTCTATACGCTTTCTGTTCTCCCTATCTCTCTCTCGATCTATATCCCTTGTCTTGTCGCGATCTCCCACATCTCTTCCTGATCCTTCAATTTCTCCTCTGTCTTTACCCCCTCTTTCTTTTCTCTCTGTATCTCTCTTCGCTCTCTCATTTTCTATTTTCTCTCTCTCATTCTCTTTCTTCCCTTTTCCCTCTTTCCATCCCCTTTCCCTCTTTCTTTTTTTACTTTCTCCCCTCTCCTTTTTCCTCCCTGTCTCCTTTTCTCTGTCCGTCTCCCCCTCTGTTCATCTTCTCCTCTCCGCTCTCCAATTTCGGTCTCTTCTCCTTTACCCCCCCCCCTTTCTCTCTCTCTCTCTCTCTCTCGCTTCCTCACCCTATCTCGCTGATACAGACGGTAGAAAGCTCTCCCTCCTCCATGAGAAGATGTGATGATGATTTGAGGCTTATTTGCTCAGTCGACGGTAAAAATGGCCACATTATCCGACGTCATATATCCGCACATATTGGTTTACATTCTGTTCGTTGAGTTTGCAATTATCCCGTCTCTTGTCTTACTATGTTTACAATACATAGATATCAAATCGAAGCTAATTTCGCCAAACGAGGAAAATGATGACAGTATTTAAGTTACAAACTTATACGAAGTGAGACTACATGCATATAGTGAAGAGAATTAAAATGATTTTCTATTCTCATAAATCTTTTTGACTACTTTTTATTAATTTGTATTGTAAACATTTTAATTGGACGCATTTACACTTGCTTTTTTGGTGCCCATGGTAACTGAATACCAAAGTCTAGAATATACTGTTGAGGTGTATTTAAATGCTACTAAAGAGTAATATTATATAAAAACATATGAAATGGAACACTGGGTTAAAACAAAAGAAAGAGTCTACATGTTTAAATTTTACGTTTTTACCTGATTCTGAACAAGAAGAGGAGTCATTTGTTTTGTTTTCATTCTTTTCATATTTTTGAAAATAGAAACACTTATACATATTCTGTTAGGTATCATAACAGGCATCACAATATAGCTATGACAGTTTTCATGATAGTTGTTATCACATAGGCATACTTTATTTTGGGGAAACCATTTACGGTCATTTTTTACGTTTGTTTATAAATTCAGAACGTTCATTTAGAAAGAGAACATTAACTGGAATAAGATCAGTACAAACGCCATTCAATCCTATTTCCGCTTTTCGAACATAACCTCATCAAGCCAATTTATATGCAGCATGTGTGTATAAAGATATAGACCTCTGTCATATGAGAAAATTAGCTTGTCAAGATTTGACATGAATTCTGTGTAAGTCATATTTCCAAAATTATCTTTCAAAATCTGCACAGCTTTTCATAGTCTGCGGCGGGGAAAAACGCTTTTCCCGCCATTTCTACATGCATCCAACGCTTTTCGTTTCTCCTGAGACTGTAAATGAAGAAGGTACCAAACTCCACGCAGAACGATCTTGTTGTGGATACAGGCTCGGTATCGGGGAAGCTGCATCCTGGTTTATAAATCAAGCCCCCTTTTATATGGCAGCAGCATAAAGAAAATATGATGACTTGAGTTTGACATGAAGAAGTAAGTCCTCGCCAGCTGCATTGCACCTGGGTGCCTTGAAATACTTGGCATCACTTTTAAAAGCAACCACGCATGTTAAAAAAAAAAATCATTTTTTAATCATTATTCTTTTTAATCATCGTCATCATCATCATTATTATCACCATCACCACCACGACAACCAACATCATCACTACCGCCATCACCATCACCATCACCACTACCAGCACATTCACCATCATCATCACCACGGCAACTAGCATCATCACTATCGCCACCACCAAAACATTCACGGTCATCATCAGCATGGCAACTAACAACACCACTAGCGCCACCACCAACACTACTATCACTGCCACCATATTTACCACTATCAATATCACGGCAACGAATATCAGAACTATACTGGCGTCACCACCACTACCACTGCATGCATCATCATCACCACAGCAACCAACATCACCATCACTACCACCTCATTCACCATCATCATCACCACGGCACCCAACATCATCACTGCCGCCACCAACACCACCACCACTACCACGACCACGACCACTACCACCTCATTCATTATCATCATCATCACCACGGCAACCAGCATCACCACTACTGCCACCACCTCCACCACCACAACCACCACCACCACCACCACCACCACCTCATTCACCATCATCATCACCACGGCAACCAACATCATCACTACCACTACCACCAACATAACCAACACCACTACCATTACCACCACAGCAACCAACATCACCACTACCACCAACACCACCACCACCACTATGACGTCATTCACCATCATCATCACCACAGTAACCAACATCACCACTACCAACACGATAACCACAACCTTCCTATACTACAGACAAATGAAGTTTGAGCATTTATCGTCGTTGCAGTGAAGTTTTTGCCTACGTAAAGACACTGTTCAGATGCAGGTCTATCGCCCTCTTCCGGCATATACGCGTTTCATTTCTCTAAGCCAAAGCAGATATGGACTACAACACACATATACGTACTGTATCTTCCCAGTGGATCAAGAAATACATAAAAACCATGTCATCGTGATTACCAGGTCATGCGGGAGTCAGAAGATGAAAGAGTTTACATGCTAAAGCCGATAAGCGACATTTTTGGAAATATTAAAAGTAGGGTTACAGTCATATATTATAAAATAATACTTTTCAAATATGTTACATTGCTCATAATAAAGGTATATTGCTGAAGTTACGGTCAAAAGTAGCATAAATTTTCTTATCATTTTCTTTATTTTTCTTGATCTTTTATTGCAAATATTTCAATTTGACAAAAATATATATATCGGTTTAATGCAGCCATTCGGGACTACAGTTTTGTATTCTAATATGTTTCGCCTGGCATAAGCTCGGATTTTGTTAGTTTTGATTTATATTCCATTGACCTTTAAAGAAGTATTGAACGGGACATGATTTTTTTTTTCTAGTCTTCCATTTCTACCGAATTAAATCTCAGCTGTCATGGGATATCATATTCGCATTTATTCGAAATTCTGTAGTCATATGAATATGACAGAACATTAATGGAAGTTTCAATGCATAAAATTAGGCCTACGATACTATTTTCTGCGGCAACATTTACCTTAGGCTTATACCTTGAAAATATAGGGTTCAAGTTCAAGTTCAGGTTTTGTTTCCAATATAACACAAGACATAATAATTTTTTTTTTCTTCTTTTAAGCAGAAATATCGTAAATAAACAAACATACAACATTTTTTCCTCTAATTAACATCAAAAACAAATTAAATGTCTGCTTGACATAGTGTATTAAAAGAAAAAAAAATGATATTGGAAAAGAGAAATCCACAAAAAAAGCAATGCTTGTAGTGACGTGGATTCCTCAAGAAAGAAAAAGGAAAGTAAAGAAAAGAAAACAGAAGAATGTGTGATACAGGGGTAGGTGAAACGGCAGTATATATTACAGTTGCAGATTCAGTCACACAGTGAGGACTCCGCCAGATGAACGATGCGTTGCGCATTTGAGACAAAGAAGAGAAAGGGTTCTCTCTAAATCCTTTAGATTGAGATGAGGGGCCAATCCAAAATTAGATTGAAAATCTCAATCTAATAGATTTAGAAGTCAATATTTTTCTCAATCTAATTTTGGATTGGTCCTTCACCACAATCTTATAGATTGATTTCCAATCTAAGGAATTTAGGGAGTTTGAGGGCTAGGATAAGAGGTGCAATGTGGTCATATTTTAGGTTCATAATGTGCCTATATCTTAATTCTAATACATTTCATAGTTTAGTTTACGTTCAGATCCTAGCTTTAAAAAAAAAGCCCAATGGATGTAGAAACAGAAACACCCCCCCCCCCCCGGACCGCCTTCCCAAACTCGGCAAAATCATGGTTGCTTTGCAAGAGTTATAATACGCTAGAGACCTCCTTGTTTGTTGCTTAAAAGTTTTAATGTTTTATTCCAGAATTTATGGTCTAAATCATATTGTTAAAGTCTCCATCATCCCTATCCCACCCCCCCCCTCAAACATATAACATTGCCCATTATTTTCCAAAAATACCGAGAAAGAAAAATTGACGGTTCAACACGCCCTTTAAAGAAAGAAAAACTGTCACTCAGGTATTCGGATGGGTGGTCTGTGTGTCATAAAGAAAACATTCGGCCATGGGACTATGTATGCATCATATCACAAGCAAACCAAATACTTGCGTCCAAGTAGAATGTCAGTTATGTAAACCAAAGTATCATATCAGATTAGATTAGTGGATAAGTTTTTATCGCTGTTTGTTTTGCGAAAAGAAGACGGAGAAAGTCTTCATGTTGCTGCATTGCGTGTTGGGGATGGAGAGTTCGACTTATCGTAGTTTCTGTTTTTGTGAGCAAGACAAGTTGAATAAAATAGAATAGAGAGAGGAGGGGAGGGGGGGGGCAAATTTTAAAAGGAGACGCCGGTGTACTAGTGAACTTTGATTCTTATATAGCAATGTTTATTGCCTGGTTTACATCGTTTAGTATATGAATGAATAAAAGAGAGACTAGAAATGATAAAGAGAGAGGATGCAGAGAGAGAGAGAGAGAGAGAGAGAGAGAGAGGGAGGGAGAGAGAGAGAGCGAGAGAGAGAGAGAGAGAGAGAGAGAGAGAGAGAGAGAGAGAGGAGCATTTTAAAAGGATGAAATAGAAAAGCAGAAAAAGGAGGAGACAAAAAGGTGAATGATGTCAAAAAAAAAAAAAAGTAAGTAACGGAAAAAGACCTAGTAAAGATTTGGGAAAACAAAGTAGGAGCAGATGAAGGTTATAGAGGGAAAGAAGTTTGAAAGGTATATAGTAAGCGAATCTTTTTTATTACACCCCATACAATTACATTAAAAAAAGCTAGAACAATTAGGAAAGTGGTGTAGAATGAATGAATTTTGCTTTGTCAACCTTAACGCCTTCCAATTTCCATCCTGATCGCTTGTTTCACGATGACATGAATATCTACACAAAGGACTACAATGTCACAAATCTGTTTCATACACACGAACTTTCAACTTCTTCCTACCCCTGCACGCACAATATCACAATCGAATTCAGTCGAGATATCTTATTAATTTAGCTCGCTCTTGCGCAAGTTTCCGTTTACAAATTGAGGATAAACAAACGCAGAATTGATGGTTTCAATCAATTCAGCTCTCTTCCTTTTTGCAGACGAGAGAAAAAAAGATTGGATAAGGGATTAGGGCGTGGAAGTGAAAGACGGTCAATACATTTTACATTCATTAGTTCTAGAGCGTGCCCCTTTATTCCTTTCTGTTTCTTCATCTGGTATGGATTTCAAAATGTACTCTAAAATTGTTTAATCCTCCGATTTGAATTCAGCGCGTCATGTTTACAGAAAATCTTACCTTCGTTTTTCTTAATTATTTTCTCGCCCGGTGCTTGAGCGCGTGCGAGCTTGTGATCCATCCCATGCCCTTAAGTACAAGCAAGAAAAGTGAGCTTTTGTTCTCTCTCTCAGCATGTGTAAATTTTGGGATTCTTGAGTTCATTTGCATTTTTAAAATATCTGATAAAAGATCGTTTGCGTCAGTGGCACGCGACCAACACGACATTGCACGTCAATGCCTATTCTAAAATCGTGGAGCTACAACTACTTTAGAGTCTGTGCTGTGTTATTCGAAATGTTCGCGGGAACAAGAAATCAAGAGCAAGGGCGTGACTAGACATCCTTCACTCCTCCCCCTCCACCCCCCCCCCCAAAAAAAAAGGGGGGCGAAAAGACGTAGAGGAGGAAGAAAAAGGTGAAAATGGAACGAACTATATTATGGAAATTAGGAAAGTGATTATTTTGCAAAAAAGAATATGGAGGGAAACCAAAAAGACCCTTTTTATCTTGGGTTCGCTCGTCTATCATCATAATTGCTGTATATTCCTTTTTCGAGTTCGATGCTGTGCACAACACTTTTTTTTATAACCTGTAAAATGACGTTTGAAAATAATTATTCATTCTTTTTTTTCTGACATAAAATACAAGGTATACACGTTGTAGAAGTATATGCTATAGTACACCATAGGGTTGATTATCCCCCCCCCCCTCCTCTCTCTCTCTCTCTCTCTCATAAATACGTCATGAAACCTTAGAGAATAGACCCCCTAATGGTTAGCGGCCAAAAGCCTTTCGCTTTTTGACACCTTTCCTTCCTTTCCCGGTCTCCTTGCTTTTGTCCGTTTGATCCTCTGCCCCGCCCTTTTGTTACCTCTTCCACAAAAAAAAAAGGTTTAAGTCGCCATTCAGGTCACCATCACAGGTAACGGGCCGGATAAAAGACGGTATTTTATTATACAAGCCATACTAATTTTCCGCTATGCTGCGCATGTTCTGAAGAAGGTTTAAGAATAGGAAGGAATCGAGAAGTAAAGAAATAGTTTTTATGTTTTCGTTTTGTTGTGAAGGAATCAATCGAAATATCTTGACTGACAGTTTGCGCTCTCTCTAATCTCTAATCAATTTTCTGTTCCACTTTTTTTTTTCTCTCTTCTTCTGTCTATTTCTTCTCCTTGGTCTGTCTTTTGTGTGTATGTGACGGCAGAAGTGGCAATAGAGTCCCGTTACAGAAAAGCTAATTAGATTCAATTTGGTAATCGATGTTTAGGTACATATTATTATCGTATGGACAAAAGATTCACGCTACTAGTATTCTATATTATCTCTCCACAATATGTGAGAGCGATGTGGATGTATATTCTGGGTGGAGTGAATACGTAATTCTTTCTTGTAACACTGCTGCTACTCCTACTGCTGCAGCTGCGCTACTAATACTAAAAACTAAAATGTTGAATCACCATTTAAAAGGGTGGAGGAGTGTCTACATTTTCAAAATGTTAGATCAACACTTTAAACATACTGGATTCAACACTATACATCCTGATACATGGTGGATTCCAACCATGATTCCAAACTTTAGAGTGTTGAATCCATAGCAAGTTGGTCTACCATTTTGAAAATGTAGTTACTCCTCCATCCTTTTAAATAGTGATTCAACATTTCAGTTTCTAGAGTGACATTATACCACCACTACTGCAGCTACTACTATACCACCACCACCACTACCACCACTACTACTGCTGCTGCTGCTTTCGACCACGAAGACGACGACCACCACCACGATCACCATCACCACCACTACTTCTTCTGCACGAAATGTGCTTTTTGCTCGTCGTAGGCCTACCTTCCTTTTTCGACTAATATAATATCAAATCTCGATTCTTTTGTTGTTTATCTCCTTTTTTATTCATTTTGTTTAACGTTTCCCTCCCAAAAAGGGAATGGACCAAATATTGTGATTTTCAAGACAGGAAGACAGTTTTCTATTCAAAACTGCTCCGCAAGAATATTCTACGTGCAGAATATCGATGTATTCAGAATGATTTTGATTGTTGTTCCCCCAGATCCAAACTGTGCCAAATAGTATCAAATAAACAGTGATTAATGAAAAGTGATCCCTGTCCTACATTCTGAATTAAGCCGGTGGAAGGACTATTGAATTTCTTGCGCACATTTTGATTACTTTTAGATTTTGGGGGGTTTTCTGGAGACAAATATCACCCTTCCTCTCTTCTCTTCAAATTGGCGATGTAATTACAAGACGAGAACAAAAGGTAATCTGATACACTCTGCTCAAAACGTTATAATATTTTGGCGCCAGCGGCGACGCTATACAAGACCGCACGTCACTCAGCCACCGCGATGGATGCCAGTCAAAGAAAGATAGAGGGCGGTCGAAATCATATTTTAGAACATGTAACTACAATAATACTTTTGTAGACAGTAGATAATGAGATGATTTTTAAAAAAAATAGAATACTAATTTATTCATTCATGTATTTTGTATTAATCAAGTTTTCAATTTTTAATTTGCATATTCGATTTTAGTTACCTTATTCAGCGAATGCTTCTGATTCATTTTTAGATGTGCTATGACAGTTCAAATAATTCAATATGAAACGTTTACGAAATGTAAATAAGTGTTAAAATAACGACTGAATTTCTTAACAAGACTTTGTAGGAACAGCGCCTGTACTCATTTCAACTGGAATGGTAGCAATTTGTTTTTACCCAAGTCCTCCTTGCTTTTATATCAATCGTTGTGAGAACGACCTAAATAAAATTAATTTATTAAATGAAAATGTCAACCAAACTACATGCGAGGAGTATACATTTATGTAATTTACACCAGCAACATGATATTTTTTTCTAAAATGAGAATCTCAACTCCCCCCCCCCCCCCAAAAAAAAAAATAGCAGGGAAAAAATCTACCTGTGGACGGTTTGCATGCGATAATGAAGACCACGCTAGAAATCAAGCAGTCTTTATGTTTATAGTTCGTCATTTGGGATGCAAAAAAACACTACGGGGCAATGTATGATTGAATGTGAGAAATGAAAAGGCATGGACAGAGGCTGTGTATAAACTGGGTTATGGTCTGATGAGGGACACGAGAGAGAAAGCAAAAGAAAGTGAGAAGGAAAGAGAGAGGGAGAGAGAGGGAAAGAAAGACAGAGAGAGAGAAGGAGGGATTGAGGTCTGGAGGAGTTAGTTTATGACAGGATGAACAAACGAACGGCTGGCGCGAAACAAAATGTACAAACGATATTTTGTAAGTGATTAAATTTACAAACAATATTTCTCTAAAAAAAAAGAGAAGGCAAAATGATAGAGAAAGAGTTAAAATGCAAAAAACAGGAGTGAAAATGTGAACTGGTGAAGAGAAGCAAGAAATAAAAGGAAAACGGAAGACTTGGATATAAAGGTTGGAAAGAGAAAAGTTCATTAAGAAGACTAGTGGTGATTCGTTTAGAAAAGGAAACTTTATCTGGAAATCGTGATTGTATTATAAAGGAGAGGGGAGTTTTGGACAGAGAAAGAGAGAAAGAGAAAAAGAGAGGAAAGAGGGGTGAGGAAGAGAAAGATAGAATTAGAAACAAGGAAGGAAGAGAGAGATAGAGAGAGAGAGAGAGAGAGGCAGCGAGAGGGAGAGGGCAGAAGGATATAGTGGGGTACAGTAGAGAAACTGAAAAAAAAATAAGAAGAAAGCCGCTAGGTATCCCATGTGTATATGTCGACATCAATAATTTTAATCGCCGCGAAGTCAGCTCGCGCGAAAAGCCCCGTTAATAAACTCTTCGATTTCTACAGATGGGGAGAACGAGAGACAGGCAGAGACAGAGGCAGAAATCCAACGAACGCAAGGCGTCTAATCACCGGGAAGGCCCCGGCATGAGTTTTGGGGTCGCTCCGCTCGCGGCCTGATTAAAATCGCCCGTACTTTTTTTCCCTCTCTCTCCCTCTTTCACCCCAGTCTTCCCCTGCAGCAAACCTTGTCTGTCTCTATTAATATCCCCCAGCTACGCGCTAATTACATCTGTTTGACAGTTAGAGCGAGAAAAAGGAGGGGAGATGGGGACGAAGATAGAGTATGAGAGACAGAGAGAGAGGAGAAAAGAAAATGCAAGGATAAAAACAGAGAGGAGCAGACAGGGAGAAGGAAGAAGTAAGAGAGAGGTGAAGAACATTTTTTTTAATCGATGACACCGCTACTCTGGAGCAGCACCCCCAATATTTAGGCCTGAGCTATCCCCTCAAGGCCCATCTCTCATTAAAAGCGACCGATTTTAGCCCCTTCTCGTTTCTGGACGCTGCACCCCGAAGCCTTCAAACAAGATGAACCGTCGGAATAATGAACGCGCCATTTTTTTCCCCCTCACATTTTTTGTCTTTTAACCGCTTCCCCCCCCCTCCGTATTGTCCACCTTTTTCGTAACAGTCTTTCCATCTTTATCATTTTCATTAATCGCTACATTGAGATGTGATGGAGCAGAGACTTGCTCCGAAGCACGGATGGCATATCCCCCCATCATCGGGATCCCACGATAGACGACAAAGAGCCTCAGACTTTGCACGCGTTTTCAATTTGTCGACAAGAAATCAATCACTTCACTGTACAGAGTGGCAATGAACTTTCCAGACAGAATACAAGTGCCGTGTCGTCATCTCTCGACATTTCTCACCATTCTCTCGGGTGCTCTCCTCTCTTACCTCTGATGGAAGGATCTTTATATTATCTGTTTATGTCTTTGTTAGGCTGTCTATCTGTCTGTTTCTTTCTATCTTTATATCCTTTGTGTTTCACCTTTCTTAAATATAATATATTTGTCTTTGAAAATAACAGCAGTACAATTTCTACATCTTTCTTGCTTTTTAGAAAGCCTCCGTCAGTGGAATTTTATGTATTATAACGCGAGCAGAATTCTAGCACGGTGCGTTTATGATGATATTCCGTTGAATTTCAATCAAATTAAAAAAAAAGACACCATGCAGGTAAAAAAAAAAAATAACAATAAGGGATGGGTGTTTTGAATGCATAAGTCATATCTGAATAAAATAATATGAAAATCATATACATATCAAAACAAAAGGAAAACATGTCACGTCAATAATGATTTTATAAAAAACGTATTGAAGAGACAAAAAAACGTTATCTGTGGTCTCACAAATGCATAGGTATATGATATCGAAATTCATCGTACTTGTATTATACTCGTGAATTTAAACCTATTATAATCATTGTTCCCAACCGACACACCCTTATGCCCCGGCCCCTAATAGTATCTGTTCGTTCTTGTTGATAGACGCGCTGAGCACGCACGCGAACGTGCTCTAACCTCACACACACCCAGGTACCACTCCTCTTAAAAGGGGAGTATATGTTACGGCGGATCAGCAACCAGGTATCCCCTCCCTTGCACCCCTGTCATCGAACTAAAGATGAAAGATGCGATCCAAGGAGGTCTCCAATTACCACCGGTTCGCACATCTTTAGTCTCGCGGTAGGTCGGGCTGGGTCCGATTTCAAGGTCAAGCCTTTCAGCTTTCGACATTGAACTTAGGCGACTCACTCCGTCGGCGAGGAGACATGTTGGGATGAGAAAAGAGGATTTAGAAGATTTTTTCTTCTTTCGTTTCTGAATCTTTCTCTAGACATTTGATGGAAGCATCGGGGAAAAGGAAAGGAAAGAAGAGATGAAAGACAACACAATCTTGGTAGAACTTAAGACGGAATTTAAAAAAAAAAGAGCGGAGCAGAGTAGAATGAATTGATATGACGGGAAATAAGAAGCAAACGGCTTAAAGAAATGATAAAAATTCTTATAGTTATAAGACGAGAAGTAAAAGGAGGTGTTAAGACGTCGACATGTAGGATGTGACGAGAGATCTGGAACAGAACCAATAACCAAGAGGAAAACAGTGGTGGTGATAAGTGCACGAAACAAAAAACTGATTCGTTAGACAGCCTCGGTCTAGATGAAAATTGAGGCAGACAAAATGATAGCGAATAAACAAGACATAAACGGCCGTGATGGAGACAACGGCAGACAATTTATGACGCTAAATGACAAGTTCTGAAATCACATACCGGTATGATGTTCGCAAAACTGCAACTGCCAGCGGTGAATGGTTGGACATGCTGCCGCTGTTTGTAGCATGTTTATTCGAAAGCGCAGTTTGTTCATTCATTTCATTAGGCATGCACAAAATGACAGAAGAGTGACACCATTGATATATGAAATCATGCCTTTTTAAAAGCAACACAGTTGTTAATGTTCGTCACATTGGAGGTTGAATGAGCATGATCGTGACCGACCTGCACCCTTTGAAAAAAAAAAAAAAAGTAGCAAAACTGATGACATCTGCAGTATGTTACAAAATCAACAGAACTTTTCAAAAGTAAATTTGAGTTTTCGTATTGCCGGGGGATAAAAAAAATCACAGAACCAAACGAAAGGTACACAAATGACAAAATGTTCAAAACTGCAAATGTATCTGGCGAATATTGCGGAAGAATATAAACCAAGAAATAGAAACGAATTTAATGGTCCTTAACTCGCCATCTTTTCGTAATCTCCTTATATTTGTCATCTTTTCGTCTCCTTTTCGTCGTCCATCTCCATTTTTTAATAACCATCTATCTACCTTCGTACCCTACATTTGGCTTACTTTCCTATCAACTGTATGTATTTCCTTGTCTCACTTTACTGTTCAGTTGCTTTAATTTCCAGTTCAACATCCTCCGTCTATTATCTCACTCCTTTCACTTTCTCTCTCCTATACAATCTTTCCTCTTCTCCTTCCAATAATTTACCCCCTACCCTACTTCTCCGCACTCTACTTTGGCTTTTAACGGCCTTAACGTCAGTCTTGCGATATGTCATCAGCGCCATTCATCTCTGCCTTGTTCCGGTTGCTAGGGACAGAGGCTTTTTGTTGCTAAGGCATCTTGAGCCCCTTTCGACTTGAAGCGTATCATCTCACTCCACATCATATGCTCTTTCTATACTCCAGCATTCTCTTATCAGCTTTCTATTTCTCTATTTCGTCGGCTACTTCTGAGTAAAGTCCTTTTTTATATGATGCATTACGTTTCCGAAGATGCATCAGTTTCAATCCTCAAACAATACATTTGCCATTTTTAATGTAAAATGTAAATGTTAAAATGCTCTCAGAGAGCTCAACAAAGCATTCGCATAAAGTTCATCGCTATACGTAAAAGTTTATGGAGCTTTTGTTTGTAACAATTTTTGATTCAAATTCAAGATGTAACAGTTACGTTATTTGTGAAACTGAAGGTATAGAAAGTACATAAACCTTCTGTCCTCAAAATCTTGTTCTTTTTATTAATCAACTCTGCATGGGTCATTATGAACATATCAGTCAACCAATTAATACACGTACCAACGGATCTATATATATTTTAAGACTAATCTAATCGACGAAAAAAATATTCGTTTTACAGTCAGATGAAAATTCTACATTTCTAACCATAAAACATGAACTACCTTTTTATTGCAGATGTTTAGATTTCCTGTGCATGTTTATGAAAATAATTATAAGCTCTTACAATTTCTGATTCCTGATTCAGATTATTTCTTTTGTATATATCTAAAACGTTCCCTTATCATTCACAATATTAGTAAACAAAAACAAAAACATTACACCATACGATTATAATTAATCCTAATTAATTAGTTATACGTTCAACTCTTATTTCTACTTTCTTTGATGCTGGCAACAGGCATAAAAACGTATGGACTCTGTTCAAAACAGAGAAAAGCAAATCTGCAAAAAGGGAAACGGAAAAAACCCAAGAATGAAAAAAGTTTATTTTTAGCATGAAGAAAGTCTTTCCTTCCTAAGCAGGGAGGGGGGGGGGGGGTGATAGAACAAGATGACACTATTCTTCGTCATCCTTTATCACTTGTAGCGATGCTGGAAGAATTATGGCAGACGTCTTAAGTGAGTGTTGTGAAAGCTCCTACCCCCTCGAGACTGCACAGATATTCCAGAGAGCAGTTCCATCCATCGTCATGCTGTTAAAATAAGGTCACCTTCAACATGTTTCTCTACCAGCTTTCCAGAATTTCAACCCCTGGATGTCACTGAAAGTTTGTCATATTCTCAAAGAATTTTCTTTAGCAACGTCATATAACTCCCACTTGCAAGCAACTCATTCAGCAATATCGCATATGGACCATGTCTGGAATAACTCAAAACGGTTTAGTTACATCCTTTCAATGTGAACATTAGTATCAACAACAGAATCACCACCATCGCTGCCAACATGGCCGCCGAACTACTCCCAAAATTACCTTCTAATCTTTAATCTACCAACACAATTACAGTAACCACCACCTCTACCACCGTACCTACCACTGCCACTACCACTACTACCAATGACAAAGAGCAACATCATGCTTACCATCATCACCAGATCACCAAATCTACAAATGCGTCTATCACGATTTCACCATCACCACCATCGCCACTACCACCACCAGCATTACCACCAGGACCAATGACAAGGCTTATCAGCACCATCGGATCTACCAACACGTCTAATACCATTTCACAACCGCCACCACCACCACCACCACCACCACCGCTAGCACCACCGCCATCACCAATGACAAGGCTTATCAGCACCATCGGATCTACCAACACGCCTAATACCATTTCACAACCATCACCATCAGCACCGCAACCGCCACCACCACCACCACCACCGCTAGCACCACCACCACCACCATCACCAATGACAATGAAAACATTAGGCTTACCAAATCTACCAATACGTGTTCTGCCATTTCACCACCACCACGATCATGGCCATCACCATTACCACTACTACTGCCACCATTACCACAAGCAGTCTCTCCACTATCACCCTCAAATCTACCAACTGATTAGTCCACCATCACTCTAACAGTGATGGTATTATAAATAGTACCATACATAGTACCATACCACCTTCAACATTATCATCACCACCACCACCACCACAACATCATCATCACCACCACCACCACCACCACCACCACAACCGCCACCACAATTTTTAAGAGCCTGCTTAACCCCTAAGCAGATTTCAAGTGTAACCTTTTCCTGCGCTCCCAGATGGTGTTTATTAATGTCATTGATGTCCCTCAGTCATATTCCCCTCCCCTCCCACTAATGTTTCTCGTACACCTACCACGGAATCCCTGAAGAATTCTTAAAACAGTGACTCGCTCCATCGTAACCTTCGACTCCCATCTGCCTCACACTCGTTTCTGTTGAGAACAATCGAATTTGATGAAAAAGTCCTCAATCGAAAAAAAAAGAAAGAAAAGAAAAGAAAACAAAGAGAGAGAGAGAGAGAGAGAGAGAGGAAAGAGAAAAGGAATGAAAGAAAAATGATGAAAAAAGAGGACAAGTTTTGAACCACTGAAAGTTTTTTTTTTAATTTTTCTTGAATATCTACCCATCAGACAGTTCACATAAACCCTGGATAAACTATGAAGATGAGAAAAGGGTGTTCTCGAAGATACAGACGTTGGCTAGCTGCTGATGTCGAGTGTGCAGTGTATGGAGTAAAGGGATGAATATGACAAAGAGGGGAAAATAACATGCTGAGCATGAAACAGACAGACACAAACAGACAGACAGCCATAACTGTGCTCGATGCATTATCAGTTTTTGTCATTATTCACCCTCTTTCTTTCTTCTTCGAGTATCGTGCTCGTTCCGCGTCGCGCGCTTTTGAAGTGCATGATCAAGGAGGAAAATTGCATGCTGAGCATGAAATAGACAGACAGACATGTACAGCGAAAACTGTGCTTGATGCAATATCAATTTTGTCATCCTTTTCTATTATTATGTTTTAAAGAGTATCTTTCTCCTACCGCGTCACTACTGAAGTACATGCTTCTTCCTACCCATCTCTCTCGGGGGACTGTGCCGTGCCTTGTCGGTGGGCAATGCCCTTGTCGATGCCACGGCGCCGGATAACATAAACAAGAAAATCTCTTTCTTATTTTTTCTGTGGATACTTCGTCTCGCTCGCCCGAATCGAAAGCTAAGGTCCCGGATGTCAAGTGGAAAGGTTCTTGGGGATGCCATCCGGTCGGAACACACACCCCAGTCACATCGAAAGACCGATCCAAGAGCGACAACAGATCGCCAAACAAAAAAATATATATCACATTAAGAAAAAAAAACTATTTCATAAAGTTATTGCACTAAATAATTTCGTGCACAAAATTAAAAGGAAGGACTCCCCTAACTGCACATTCTGTCAGACTCTTTCAGAAACTGTTATTCATGTATTCATTGAATGTCACCATGATGTGACAACCATTTGAGATGCGATTGTTAATGTAATTTTAAACCTTCTACCTTTGAAACAAAATTTGGACTTCACGATGAAAGTGTTATTTCATCTATTTTTCTTATCTTCAAAGATTGTTTCCTTATGAAAATTCAAGATTAATTTACCCTCACTTCAAAGATTTAAAGTTTATTTGAAGGCTTGTAAAGAAATTGAGTATCATTTGGCTAATAAGAAAGGAAACTTGCATTTCATTTTCGTAAATGGAAATTTGACCTGTGATGTAAAGTTTATATTTTTAGAGGTTGTTTCCCTAATTATACATAAAAAATACTTTAGCTCTACTTATTCATTTGATGCTGCTATGCTTAATTTGATTCGATGTTAAAATGTGTTGATTCTTGTTCTTTATTGTTTTTAATCATGTTTTGATGTTTCTGCAATCCTAATATTTTGATCAATTAAAACTTAATGAAAAATTACAGTACCTCATTAGCCAAAAAACCCCGGTCGGTTTCATCGGTTTGCGGGTATGACTGGACTTCAACTTCGCTTTCGATGCCAAAGTGATGTTTTATCCTCATGATTCTGTTATAAAGTTTATTTATTTATTTATTTATCTATCCATTTATTTATTTATATATTCATTTATTATGTATTTATTTATCTATTTATCTTTCTTCAATAACATTACGGTACAATACATATCATACAATAATTGTGCATTTCTTTTTATGATTAGCAGTAAAAGTGAAGAAAGATGAGGTGCGCAGGAGAAACAAAGCTTGTAAATTAGATCTCTCAGAAGAATACGTTTTACTTTACGCTTTAAGTTAAAAGGGAAAAAAATAATAATAACTAGATAAGTCTAGATAATATATCTAGTATTTACAACATATACATGTATACAAGATAGATGCTTAAAGACATTGGTTAACATTGTTATGATTTTAAAAAATCTTGTTTCGTTACTTGAAAATGGGATAAACATAAGGGTTATGGTGTAAAAATACCAGTCTGAAAGTTTCAAAGTATAATATCCACAGGAAGTATTTTTAAATGTCAAAAATGTGAAGCAATGTTTGAAAAATATGCGAGGGTCGGTTGCACAGAATAGACATAAGGAGTGCGCATGCGCGTATGACTCACTTTACCGTACTGCGTGTATTGGCGTATCACGCTGCGGGAGGCACATAACGGCATTTTCAAATTCAAGCAAAGTGGTCCTCTTAGTAGTCTTAGTGATTGTCTCGTGAGACGAAGGATAATAAAATTGCCGTTTGCGTCTAACTTACACCTTTTCATACCAAATTATGGTTGGTTTCAGGGGTTTTGAGTACAAATACAAGTACTCATACACATGTTTCACCTTAGTTTGAGAATTTTTTTAATCAACTACTCACAAAGTTAGCCAATGCATTTAAGTGATAAGCAATTAATGAAACAGAAGGAGGAAAAACATAAACAGTATAGTCTGAAGTGCAGTCCAAAAAGTTATAATAAACTCACAACATGTTAAAACATTTCATATTATGGTGTTGATCAAACATGATGCAGGCCTATATTTCTATGAAAAAAGAGGGGTATATTAGCTTCGAGTGAGTCATAATGGCAGACTTCACACCTTATGTATTCCAATGGCATGGCTGCAATAAAACAATACGACAATGCAGTATCGTGATTAATTTGCGGTACACGGGTTCTGTTGCTATGGAAACGGTACAAAGTCACGCTTTTCAGCTCTTGAAGAATTCATAATTACGCAGTGTAAGGGGAACATAAAAACCATTGAGATGAGAATGAAACCATGATGCTGGTGATGAAAACAGAAAACGTTCCTTAAATTGATAATTAGTTTAACCGAAAATCTCTGAAACTTTATGAACTCACTAATGTTTTAAGCTGTGCAATAATTATGATGGCAGGCACGTGCATGCAGATCCACGCACCTAGTTTCATATAAGTTTTGAATATTTATTAAGAGGTCTCGTGTTTTTATTTCTTTCCTTCCATCTAAATTTCTTATTAATTCAAGCGAAATTTGTTTCACCGAATATATCCTGCCACTACAAGAAGTAAACGAAAAGACATCTGAAGTGGTGAAAAGAACAAAATGTCAGCACACACACTGTTCTATCAAATTATCTATGAATGCAATCTTGGAAATGATAATGAAAGTGTAATAACGAATGCACGCACACTTCCAGCAAGATACACAAAGACCACAGCTAAAACATAACCTACTTCTTGATATTTTCCCTTCACATCAATATATCAATATCTAACGAAACTGTGCTGAATGAATCAAATAAAATCGAGTAAGGTTTCGACTAAACGACTGTAATCAACCATCACCATAGGTCTATAAAAATGTCCAAGACGTTTGCCTTTACCAAACAGCAGAGTTTGCTTAGCGCGTGTGTCACCTGTCGATTTTCCCATCATCAATGTCAACGTGTGGGACCGAAGTGTCATAAAGTCGTCAAAATGATTGCAGAAAACAAGCGGTCTTCTTGAGTCTCGTGTTGTATCTACTAAAGATTATTAACATTCTGATAGCCAGGAGTAATATTACAGAATGCCATGCCAACGTAAGGACGTTAATGAAATTATGCTTCAGTTAGGAGTAAAACTTACTAGGGGCACTCGTAGTTCTGCTGTTTTCTTACTCTAATCTTGAATTTATTGAAGTAGCTCTGTATGATGTGGTGTGGGATATAAAAACTTGCTTATTTAATATCAAAGACATGAACAATAAATGATCACGGTGTTTTTGTGTGGTTTGTTGTTGTTGTTTTTTTTTACAAAAAAGCGATAAAACAGTCCCTTGAAATTATTCACAAGTCACTTAACCCAAAGAGAGACGATTTTTGGACCATTTAATTTTATTTCATTATATCTATATGCCATGTCAGCATCACCAGTGGAACTATAGAAAATAATACTACATCCCATTAGGGCTTAGAAGGCACCCCATATTGATATTTTATTTGTAACATTGTGTTATCTAACCGTGTAACACATTATGATTGAAACAATTCGGGGGGGGGGGGGGTGAAAGAATTTTCTTCGGAAAAAGATTCCTTCGTATATTTGTATGAGAGTTGTCGAAAATGCATTCACTGTTAAAAACCAAAATATTGAATCATCATTTAAAAGGGTGGAGGAGTGACTACATTTTCAAAATGTTAGATTAAAACTTTGAACATGCTGAATTCAACACTATAAAGATTGGAATCCAGCATGTACATGAATAGTGTTGAATCCGGCATGCTCAAAGTGTTAATCTAACATTTTGAAAATGTAGTCACTTCTCCACCCTTTTAAATAGTGATTCAACGCTTAAGTTTTTAGAGTGTTCCTATTTGTGAAATAAATCAATTCAACGTTGGTATGGTTGGGCTTGCAAAGTAACATTGCACATGTTACAGTCCGATTTTTCAGGTAAACGCCCTCCATTCCTCTCCTCGAAGTGTCCGACATGAGCACATATCACCTTCTATCAAAATGCGCCCTTTCGCTCTCAAGCAGAATCAGAAATCTCCACAGTAGTTGAGCAAAATTGCTTAACTTTATGTGGTTTCACACAGCCTGTCGGGATTAAAATGACACGGACGATGCCCAATCGATCCCGGTAACCGTTTCGATATCGTTTGTACATAACGAAAAGATCAAAAGCGTCCGTTTGGTATAAGTTCAACAATGGAGAGGGGTGGTTTAAGTCATCGGAATGTTACAAGGGGGTACGGTCGGTAGCCCGATTGTGGGATTAACCATACCCCTCGATGTCGATCCGAGTAGAGATGATCTCTCTTTAATTGATCAGTGAATCGTAAGTAAGGCTATCAGGAACCACTTAGGAACCACTGACACCCTCTTCAGATCAAAAGGGTGTCATAATAGTCCCTCTGTCCGATTTGGAGTGGAAGGATAATAGCACTAATTGCGCCATTCTTATACATCAAAGGAACGGAGACACACGGAGACAGATGACACCACATACACTGACATAAGATGACCTTGTTGTTTAAGTGTGATGGATTGTGGGCTTTTCGTGTTTTTGTTTAAACATAGCAAAATACATCGTGCTATGCACTAAATGCTTGAATGAAAGCCACACAAGTTTGTTGTGGACCTGTAAACTTATTCCACTCTCTCATTAAATCTCGTCATTTTCAGCCAAAAAGTTGTTGTTCTCTCATCCCAGCCCGTTGATAATTCATTGCGTACCTTCAATTCTGATATAGTTCCTAGTTGCCTCTCTCGACCCAGGTGTAGTAAACGGACAGAGTCCACATGGCGTATCGTTTATTATGTGCCCGAATAGCATTCATCAATTTTAGGCCGGTTTAGGCTTACTACGTAAAGTGGCGCCGTTTTTAGTCCGCCACACGGAGTGCGCAATCGCACATTGTGACGTCGTGGTAGCTCATTGTGATGTAAGATGCGATACAGGCATTCTAAAAAAAAAAAAAAAAATGAAAAGCGTAGGTGTATGGAGAGAGAGGAAAAAATCGTTGCCGACTTGTCGATCAAGTAATCTATAAATTACTTCCATGTTCGGTTCACTGAGCTGTGAACGAAAAAGATCTACCCATTGCATTGATTGAATATCTGAAATTTTAAAGGTAATATATCAGCTCTCTTCCATGTCTGTAGCCATGCAGTCATCAGAGTTGATTTGATGATGATGGAACACCACGCTATTGTCCGCATAGTTTTTAGGAGTGCTGGCGGTGTTTCATAAAGTTGTTCGCAAAGTTGCGAATGACTTTTACGAACGACTTGAATATGGCAAGCCAAATGGGATTCTCGATCACTGTAAATCGCATCAGCTAAAGGTGAAATATGCAGACGTAGATTGACATTACTATTGTTTACAAACATTTTTATAGCAAAGAATATTTTTTGCCACATTTTGATTGAAATTATGGGAAATGCAGTCACACTTTGTTGAAACATCAGGAAAGACTTTGGGCATCCTATTCGGCACTTCATATTCAAGTCGTTCGTAAAATCATGCGTAACTTTACGAACAGCTTTATGAAACACCCCGTGGTGTTCACTCTGGTGTCGGTTGTGTTAGTGCTGGCAATGCAGGAGGGGCATGTTTCAGGCAAAGTGTCCTTTGTAAATTATTTTTTCCTACTCTACATGGCTAATTAACAAACAGGTCCAAACGTGCGTCCTTGAAAAATCAGGCGAACCAACCAATGTCATTTGAGACGAACATCGCTTTCTCTTCTATGTGATTAGTTTCTGATTTGCTTAAGTGTTTTCGGAAAGCAAAGTGAGATCACCTGAAAGGACAATTAAAATAAAATCATACAGAATACATGGTATACCTGATAACCAGCAGAGAAGGAACAGGGAGATCTAGAGTCAAATTTAATTTCCATGCACGATGTTTGCCTCTTAATTGGGTATTGTCAAATATTTAATCACGATCCCGGTATATCCTTAATTTCGTTTTTTTTTTTTCATTTTTATCTTCTGTGATGAGAACATGGTGAAACACTTTTTACAGAAAATCACTCTACTATCAGCTCACTTGAGATTACTTTCAGTTGGATGAAAGGATGTTTGTAAATGAAAAATTCTGTTCATTGCCATGTCATTTTATTTTGTAGATAATGAGGAATTTCTACTGGTAGATATAATAGATCCCTATTGAAT
The DNA here is from genome assembly GCA_029962745.1 of Echinometra lucunter. NCBI lineage: Eukaryota > Metazoa > Echinodermata > Echinoidea > Camarodonta > Echinometridae > Echinometra > Echinometra lucunter. The sequence continues at coordinate 7,529,909 of CM057156.1, forward strand.
TCAATGATCGGAGATAATCATAGTTAGGTACGTCATAGATTGTGTGGAGAATCATATGGCTGTTGAGGAGAAAAAAAACCAAACTTTTACCATAGAGGTGTTGTGGTCCAGTGGATAAGCCTCCGGACTTTGAACCACAAGGTACGGGGTTCGAATCCCTGCCGCAGCACTAATGTCCTTTGGCAAGACATTAATCTACATTTGCCACACTCGACCCAGGTGAGGTAAATGGGTACCTGGCAGGAATCAATTCCTTGAAAATGCTTGTGCGCTATAAAAGGCTGCCGGGCTAAAGCCAGGGTAATAATATCCAAAGTCCTTTGGAAGCGCATAGAGACGTTAGACAATAACGTGATATGCGCTATACAAGAACGGAATATTATTATTATTATTATTATTATTATTATTATTACTATTATTATCATCTGGCACATTTCCTTTTACAGTTGTGCAAATTTGACAGAAGAGCGAAACTCAGGATTTACCGAACGATTTAAGAAAAACATATTCATGATATTTCACGACTATCCCATTGCTCAGGGGCGTAGAAAGCGGGGGGGGGGGGGGGTGGGGTATGCACCCCCCCACACACTTTTTGAAGTGGGTGTATATTCTATGGGGAATCATCCCCCCCCCCCCCCCGGTAATGAGGACCTGTCTACGCTAATGCCGTTGCCGCGTCGCTGTTTATATGCATGGTTTACGACCTCTGCCTCAAAACAGGATCTGAATTTTGAAAGAATTGTGTTATACACCCCCATCAGTGTTCTTCAGATCTCAAGACAGGCATCGTATCAGCTACTGGAAGGAAAAAATATGGGAGTTTGCGTTGTCATCTGGTGCTGTTCAATATTTGCACGTTCGAGAGGAAAACTAAAGCAGGCCAATTTTACTTAATCATAAAAATCACCAATGCTTGCAAACTTTTATTCTAGACTTTTTTAAATGATGCAAACCAATTTTAACCTTTTCCCCTTCTTTCAAAGGGAACGCAGTCAGATGACCACGGCCTGATGACGGACATGGCGGAGAGCGGGAAAAAAGTATCGCAGCTATATCGCAGCAGTATCGAACTCGCAGCTTCCCAATTCCGCGAAGACAAATTTGTTTGATGGATTTTTCAATTAATATCATGTGCAGGGATGCGTAGGATATGGCAACAAAACGATGACTCTTTTTATCTCTGTCAGGGGAAGGTAATTTGCTTCATCAAATTGGTCGGAAATATCGCTCATTACTCGCCTTTTCATGATCATACATTTTCTGGTGAGCGAATTACAGCTCTTTGGAAATTGTTCGCTTGCCATGCTTGGGCCATGCTTACGAAGTAAGCCGCGGCTCTGACTCACGTTTCTGACAAAGCCCCAGAGTTGCTTTTGGGGATGGGCGTTCGTTTATGAGAAGATAAAGTAACATGCACTGAGATTGGGTCTTCTTGGCAGGATTATAGCACACACGACAGCAGTGATCAGGATGTAGTGATGATTAAGAACTAATCAGCAAAATGGAGGAGAAAAATCACTGGAAATGCAATCTCATTACAATACTATAAAAAAAAAAATCGGCAGGAACTTGTATTTTATTTTAATTCGTAAGACCTATTTTATTCATTAAAACAAATATTAGTTCGAATTAGTGCGTGCTTTCATCCGATTCTAATTTACAGTAATTCTGGGTGGATTTCTAAAAGAAATCATCTCTCTACCACCCCTTCTCCCTATAATCCCACATTCTTTACATTTACTATTCATGCCTTACGTTTCTCTGTAACAGCCTTTAATATGTCACTCTTTGATAATTTTCTCCCGATAAATTTTGTTGTCAATAGAATATGTTAAAATAATAATTGTATAGCTCGACGAATTCAGAGACCAGCTCACATTTCCTTTGCACTTTCTAAACTTCTAAGCTACTGCAAAGATTTTTCTTCTTCTGCTTGAAAAAGAATGACAAAGAAACTGAGAAGTTAAAGAAATTTCGTCTTGCTTTTATTTCAAATACAATCATGAATTCAGAAAGCGTACCTACAAAAAAGAAGGGGTTGTGAACTTTATCATTTCCATTTTTGTTAATTTTTATAAATCACCTGTTATTGATCAATAAAGGGAATACAATAAGCCCAGGTTAACTGTTCTTGACGAACATGATACAGGGCAACATAAAATGGATACAGATGACAGATAAAATACAAAAACAAACATAAAACAAGAAATATGCATATATCAAACGAGTAGTTTCAGAACCGAATTAATGAAAGAAAAAAAAACATTAAAAGATAAACAGATAAATATGTACTAACTTTATTTTGACAGTTATTATATTACTTCTTTATTATCCTCATGGATCACTCACTTCTGGGGAAAAATAGATAGTTGAGTATGTTTTTCCTTGTTTAGGATTTTAGTGAAATTCCACTGATATTTAGTGCTTTTATTATAATACCATAACCATGCAATCATCCATACTTAGGTTATCTGTCTCGTATCCAAGACTGTAAAATTGTATTTTCATGCCCATCTCTTACGATAATCACGAGAAATGTAGACGTTTACCTTATTTTTAATCTACTAAATTTTTTAACAAGATAATATAAGATGTTAAAAACAGGGAAATAGTCTATTTTGCATTAAAATGATTTCGTGGGAGATTATTAGAGACTTTCTAATAAACACCCTGCACGCTTATCACATTCAAGAGAACTACTAAATAATTCTGAGGGTTTCGATATAGCACTGTGAGAATCCAAGTCACAAATTTTGATTGAGTAAAGGAATGAACAAAGAAGCCTGAAATGATTGCATCCTAATCTTTGCTTAACTACAACGGATGGGTGTATTGACCAACAGAAGATAACTTAAGTCAAAAATCATCCAAAATTTTACAAAGAGAAAGCTCATGTTGCCGCTTATTCGTGTTACCTGAATAAAAGCATCGTAAATTGACATCAATCTTCATAACGGAAAGTTCTTTTTTTTTAAATAATAACCAGAAAAGTGTTTTCTAAAATAATTATTTAAAAAGTTATCGCAAAAATCAACTTTTAGCACTTGACCTGAGGATTCCTGCAAATCAAAAGTTGCGACTGAACGTAAATTTACTTTCAACAAATCAGAAGCAAGTTTTTATGGATTTACCAGTACCTTATTTCAAGAGTTAGGCAATATTTGAACTCACGCAAGAGTGAGTGCAATGGGTCAAAGAAGATTCGCTCCAATTCCCTGAACATTTAACGTTCTCATCCGACATACTTAAAACCTGGATATATGTAAACAAAAACTCCATGTTTACTCTTCGTCGTGACCTAACAGCATTTCAATCTCGACATCATCCAGGTTCTCGTTGATACCCGACACCGACTTCAACTATTCGGATATTTACAGAAGGCGACCCCAGCATGCGACCCCGGTCCTCAGACGTAAATAAACAACCGGCAGACTTGAGAGGCGAGGGGTTAAAGGTCGCAGGAGCGTGTCGACGAAGCTGGCTTGCTCTGGAGCTGCCAACATTTCACGAATGGATGGAAATCCTTTATAAAATTATGATGAGCCGTACTTCGGATCACTTCACTTTTACTTTTGCAAATTCACGCTCAAAATAGTGGAATTCACTCTAAAGTAATGGTTCGGGTTGCTCATTTGAGAGTGAATTTTTCTTCAAAGTAGTTGTAGATTATGTAATGTATTTAGTACTAAAATAGTAGAAGTAGAAGTAATAGTAGTAGTGGTAGTGGTAGTAGTAGTGGTAATGGTGGTGGTAGTAGTAGTGGTAGTAGTAGTAGTAGTAGTAGTAGTAGTAGTAGTAGTAGTAGTAGTAGTAGTGGTAGTAGTAGTGTTGTGGTAGGTAGTGGTAGTTGTAGTAGTAGTAGTGGTAGTAGTAGTAGTAGTAGTAGTAGTAGCAGTAGTAGTAGCAGTAGTAGTAGCAGTAGTAGTAGTAGTAGTAGTAGTAGTAGTAGTAGTAGTAGTAGTAGCAGAACTAGTAGTAGTAGTAGCAGTAGTAGTAGTAGCAGTAGCAGTTGCAGTAGGGGTGGTAGTAGTAGTAGTAGTAGTAGTAGTAGTAGTAGTAGCAGTAGTAGTAGTAGTAGTAGTAGTAGTAGTAGTAGTAGTAGTAGCAGTAGTAGTAGTAGTAGTAGTAGTAGTAGTAGTAGTAGTAGTAGCAGTAGTAGTAGTAGTAGTAGCAGTAGTAGTAGCAGTAGTAGTAGAAGTAGTAGTAGTAGTAGTAGTAGTAGTAGTAGTAGTAGTAGTAGTAGTAGTAGTAGCAGTAGTAGTAGTAGTAGTAGTAATAGTAGTAGTAGAATGTAGTAGCAGTAGCATTTGGGGAATGGAGTCCACTATTTTAAGGTATAGATTTCCATCCTTTATGAATAGAAGTGGTAGTTTATGATAGTCACCTTTAATCTTGGATATCTTTCGGAAAGCTGGTTGAATCTGAGTGAAAGAATTCGTCAGGATGTTTATGGTGCATTGCCACAGAAAGTAAGCACACCGGGAGAAGATAGTGCACACAATGCATGCAGGTTGGCATGAATTCTAAAATTCTGTTTTTTATCCAGGCATGTTTAAGCAAACATAAGAATGGAATAAAAGTGTGAGAATTTCATAATCAAATGTATTCATATCACTAACGCATTTCGAGCTTAGAACTTGAATTGCTATCCAGATTTCTTGCAAATATAGCAAGTCGTAAAGCGAATTCTTGTGAAAGTGAGACTATTTATTTGAAATGGTGAGTATATTTTTTCTCCTGAATTTGAACTTCGTGCATTCATCATGTAAATAATCGCTTCTTTATATTGCATCCATGCAGGAATTCACTGAAAATATACATAAAGGAAAGAAATGTTAAGTAGGCATGCATGTGCAAGAAATTTTCTTACCCAATGATCGTGAAGACAAAGTGTCATTCACAAAAGTACGATAAAATAGCTATAAAGGTATTTGCTAGTGGAAATATTTCTAAATCATTTTTACCCGTTCATCATATCTTGTAAGCAATGACACCCCCCCCCCCAAAAAAAAAAAAAGAAAAAAAGAAGAAGGAGGAAGGAATGGAGGGGAGAAAAAGCTTTCACACCCCGCCTGATCAATGCTTCACTCGCCGCATATTTATTGATTTTCTCAGGTGTCCCAAATACGTTTTAGAGTGTCGGGCGGTCGTTGTCTTTCCATCGCCATCCCTCCACCACAAACCCTCATCATCATCGTCACCATAACCCCCAACCATCATCGAAAGGTACCCCCTCTCCTCGCTCCTACCTGTTTATGTATGGAAGATGGGGGAGAGAAAGAGACAGAGAGACCAAAGTGAATCATACATCAATACGATATACCCGGGATGGATCGCGCAATTCACGCCTCACCACTCAACGGAGATGGAGGGGGCAGAGAAGGACCTGGAGGGGAGGAGGTGATGAGGGAGAGAGGGAGGAAGAGGGAAGGGGAAACGGAACAAAGAGAAGGAAAGGGGTTGGGAATGGAGAAGAAGAAATGAGAACCTAGAGAAAAGAGTCATGAAGAGAGGGGAGAGAAGGAGGAAGATGAGGAAGGAGGAAAAGTAAATATAAGAATGTAGATATGTTAGAGGGGGATACCCAGGAGAATTCATAATTGATCCATAATAATACAATAGAGAGAGGGGGAGAGAGAGAGAGAAAGGGAAAAGAAAGAGAGAGAGAGAGAGAGAGATAGAGAGAGAAGTTGGAAAGAGAGAAAGTTGGTGATGTGAAAAAGACAGGAAGTATTGTGTGTATTCATTTCTTCTTTGAATTAAGCTACGTGGGTCAATGCACCCACTCAGTGGTTTGGCGCTTAACAAAAAAAAATCGCATCATGGATTCGTAGTTTTATCAAAATGGATCAGAATTTGATCCGATGAATATCTTTCATGATTATGTGTTCGATTATGTTTAATTTACTGAATGTAAATGAAATTTCAAATCTAATTTATATTTCACAATCCCGGCTTTGCAATGGAAGACCCACATTACTCTCAACACAGAAATAAGTTGAAGTACAGCTAGAAAACAGAACAGTATGGAAAACAACATGATAATTTTGACAACAATATTCATATATCTCTTTTCTTGTTATAGCTCAACAAAAATGGGCATGCACCTGTTTATTCCATATTTTCATTCTCAAATGATTTTCATTATTTGTCTTTTCTAATTTTATCATTTCCATTTATCGCAACCTTTTTGTGATTAAAGTGTATTATTGTGAAAATGATTCAGGCATTAAAGATATTTAGTATACTGAAGGAAGTTGTTGTAATCATGTCTTTATTTCAAAGAAAAGTAGTATACATGTACGAGCGTATATCTGTAAAAAAGAAGAAAATATATAATCAGAACCAGGTCCATAAACCTATTCTGGTTCAAGGCAGGTTTGAAATGGTTATCTACATAAAAAATTAGAGTACAAAGTATAAAACATAATACTAACAATAAAACAAGAGTATGGTGTAACAGTGTGCAAATTGCATTAGGATAATAATAACCATACATTTTCGTTTTGATGAGTACTAGTAATGGCAATAGTCTTGTTTTTTAATAAACAAAGACAAGGAAACCTGGCATAAACAATGGAACACACATTTAAGTTTCTTTACTTGTTGTACGGTATCAAGAAACTACGAAAGGTGAGAAGGTGATATAGGTTTAAAGAGTAAAGAGATGGGGTTTCTAACGTTAGACTGGTGAATTAAGTATTAAACTTATGTCGTTACAACGTTTATGTCGTTATAACGACATAACGGCATTATGTCGTTTTATAACCAAATAATGGTTTAATGATCAGTGTGATAGCAAGATGGTGTTGGAGATTACAAAAGGCATTCCACACACTAAGAAAAAAAGGTGCAAGTTTGCACCCTAAATGCAACACTGGCAGCACCTTTTGGGGTGCAATCTTGCACCCTATACGAAAAAGGTCCAAAAATGCACCTTTTTGTTCTTGTTTGCACCCAGAGATGCCCGTTTGCACCCTAAAAGGTGCAACTCTGCACCTTTTAGGGTGCAGAAATTTTTTCGTACAAAAAGGTGCAAATTTGCACCTTTTCTAAAAGGGTGCAAAATGTAGTTAATTTGCACCTTTAAAGATGCAAAAAGCTTGTTAAGGTGCAAAGTTGCAACCTAAAAGGAGCTCCCAGTGTTGCATTTGAAGGGTGCAAAATTGCACCTTTTTTCTTAGTGTGCAGCAATAGAAAATAGCAAGTTATCTGGTAAATTATCAGTACCAATACAATTATTCGATACCGTTCCAATAAATATTCGTTGCCAATACCAATATATATGTATACTGGTGTTGGTAAATTGAATTTAACTGCAGTTAATTGCAGTTGTCTTTTTTTTCTAGACTACTAGAATCGAAGCAATTTTATACGCAAGGGAAAACTTCATTTGCGATTTGTCCATGTTAAAATACTCTCCAATTGTATTTTCTTTCTTTCTTTTAATTAAATGAATGTGAAACTTTAATTACACCTTTGTTTATATGATTTTTTTTCTTGAAATATGAAACTTTATTCACAAATATGGGGATTTATTTGTATCATTGTTTGAAATGTGAAATATCAGGCAGCCGTTATAATCATGTGAAGATTATTTGTCATTCTGTATAATGTGACAAATTATGTATAAAAAAAACCTGTAACTAAGAACAATACCAATACCAATACCAAGATCAACCTGTACTAATATCAATAGGCAATACCAGCTCCACTACCAATGACAATACCTATAACACTGCCAATACCAATACCAATACCAATACCAATACCAATATCAATACCAGTACCAATACCAGCACCAATACCAATACCAATACCAGTACCAGTACCAATACCAATCACTAGCAATACCAATACCAATGCCAAAGACCCAAACCAATGCCAGTACCATTACCAATCCAAATCCCATTACCAATATCAGTACCAATGCCAATACCGATACCAGTACCAATTCCAGTACCAATACCAATACCACTATCGATACCAATACCAGTACCAGTACCAGTACCAGTACCAATACAAATACCAATACCAGTACCAATACCAATGCCAATACCAATACCATACAATCCAAATCCCAGTACCAACGCCAATGCCAAAACTAATACCAAAACCAAAACCAATACAAATACCAATATCAATACCTAAACCCATACACATACCACTGTCAGCACCACTAACGTTACCACCACTAACGTTACCACTACCTCTACCCACTTCCGATACCAGTACAACCACCACTACCATCACTTCACGACAACATTGTCATCATCATCATCGTCGTCATAACCATAACCATCACCATCATCATCATCATCGATTTTCTCTTTCCATTTGCTATGATGGACATACGACTGTCATCTCCTAATCAACATCAGCTTTGCTCTCTCCGTGTTTGCGAAAGGTCAGAGTTCACCGCTGATGACGCGTGTAATGAGTGCCCATGGCGGAAATAAACAAAGAATGCTTGATGACCGCTGATGAATAAATGGACTTAGCTTGACATCTACCTACCCCCCCCCCCCCCCCACTTCCACTCTGATCCAGCATGTTGAAAGTTATGAACGTTCCCCCACCCTTGAGGAATAAATGGACTTAGATTTGACATCCCCCCCCCCCCCTCTAGTCTGATCTAGAATAGTGCAGGTCGAGTGCGTGTCTCGGGTGACCACGAAGAAAGATCCTCTAAATGTCACTTAAATTTAGTTTGAAGGAGGGAATAGAAGAGAAAACTAGTAATATTGAAATAATCGTGCATTCAATTCCTCGCATAAACAAATATTCATCCATTTGTATTTAATTTTCTCCAATGCATGCAGGACGGAATACGTTAGTTTCTTTCTTTTCCTATTTATTTTCACGTGATACCTTTACCTCTTGATTTCATGGCAATAACTGGAAATTCCCTTAGTGCCACTTCAATTGAATATTTTGCTGATCAGTTGTATGAATTCAGTGTTATTCATTCCTCTTTCGTACTTCCCCACCTCTCTTTCTTTTATTCTCCGTCCCTTCTCCACTCTCTCCCTTTCTCTCTCTTTCTGTCTCTTTCTCCTTTTTTCTTTTCATTAGCCTCTCTCCTTCTGTTTGTTTGACTCACCTCTCTTTCTTTCGGACCCATTCTCACTATTTTGTTTTCTATTCATCCAGTCCTCCATTCTTCTTCCCCCTTCTATCCCTTCATCTCGAAACAAGGCGATATGAAAGCAGATAAACACAAAAATCTGGTCACTGTTGAAAGTCATAATTTAGCTGGAGGCCAGCCTTTAGCTCGGTTGTGTTTGTGCGTGGTGGCCTCCGCTTTCTCCACATGTTTGTTTTTGTCGACCCAGACTTGCCGTGTCACCTACCATGCCATCTGGTAGATCGCGGTAGGACTAATGCCCGCTTGGACAGCCAGAAACCTCGGTCTGCATGGCGATGCCGACATGGAGGTCTTCGTCTCGTAGAAGCCACATGTCCTTATCAACGAGGAGGTCATTGAGGATATACGAATGTGTCATAATCTAAGTTGTTCAATGCCTGTGAAATATGAGTGCATAACTTTTGAAACTAGTTTGCAGTCATGCAGCATTAATTCATGAGCATTGAGTTTGTTAATATCATCTTTTTGAATAATCTTCAGAGGTTACTGACCCCATTTGCCCTGATAGATATCATAAGTATTCAGGAAAATTTAAAAATTTTATCATCAAATAAATCAACCCCCCCCCCCTCCATGCCACAACCGCCTTCACATGTACTACAACTGGACGCCATGCACACTCACGTATTAATTGAATAACGTTTTACCAGCAGTAACCCTTCTGGCTGTAATCTTAAAAGTTTTCGAGTAATTTATAAAAATCTGAGCTGCGCGTGGCTCTACAAGCTATCAGTGTATGTGATATTATGTAAATATGAAGTCCTGAAAAATGCACTTCAAACGCATCATCATGTGCTTCACAAAAAGTGAAAATATACAAGTGACCGGAAATGCCAGACCTTTTTACCCCATAGACTGCAGTGTTAGACAAAAGCTTACCCAGACTGGTTTTGCAAATGGCGGAATACATATCTTGATGATAAAATCTTATATTTTAAAACCTTTATATTAGTGGCTTTTTATTTATCTTGCAGAACATCTTTATACAACACAGACATTAAAATTCAACAATTTATTGAATCAAGCCTCCACAAACTTACCGGATCCCTTTAAACTCAGCAGATACCATTCTTCGGAAGAGTTGTGATTTTTGTTTTATGATAATCATCATCATCATCATCATCGTAATAATAATAATTAATTATAATAATAGTAATAATCCATTCTTGTATAGCGCATATCACATTATTATCTAACGTCTCTATGCGCTTCCAAAGGACTTTGGATATCTGATCACTATCTTCGATATAATAATGATCGCCAAATCCATCAACATCACTTACCACTACAGTTGTCGCCATCGTCATTATTTTCTATCAAAGGAGTCATCACATTATTTTCAATATGCAAATTCAGGAAAATGTACCCTATAAAAAGACAAAAAAAAAAAAAACCAAACAAACTTAATCTCTGCAACCTCAAGGAAACAAATACAACTTTTACTAGTTAACAAACATGAATGAAAGTGTTAGATATTCTACATTGCAACCAGGGGGACGTTTGCGTTCAGTATCAATATTAAAACACTTTATTCCAAAAAGCAGAAAGATGGTGAAATTTCAAATATTTGAACATCAGCTAGCTGAAGTTTCCAAATACAATCTGACAGTTTCAGAAAGCAACGATGCTCTTCATAATCAGAACATCCTACATATATATATTAAATACAAACAATATCTACACCATAATTTCTTAAACCACTCACCAAGCTAAATAAGGAAGAAGAAGAAATATCTGGAGATAGAAAGTGGAAGAGAGGGAACCTAAAGTCACTTTTGATGAGTACTTGTGTCGCTTGAATGCCAGCTCTATGGGGGATCACACTGAGTTCAAAACCACTGTGGTTCATTAGGGAACGGAAACGCTAAGTGGGCTTGAAAGCAGGGGCCTTAATGAAGAGAGCTTTTACCCGATCACGCATGGAAGGGCCCTGGGAGACAGTCCGTTGTCTTTACCGGAGAGAGAGGGGGGGGGGGGAGGTATGGTATCTTATGAGATTCAAGAGGGGTTTAGACTCCTACTTTCCCTTTTCTTATTCTAATATTTGAAAAAGTTGATTGTAAAAAGCTATAATAAAAAAGTGGTTAAAAATTGAAAATTCATTTCTATATTTTAGAAATCATTCAAAAAAATTTTTTTAAATAAAAAAGAATACATAAAAAAACAGAAATTCAAAAGCATAATCAACAGTCGAATGTGTTCATGTATGACATCATCATAATTATCATTGTTCTTTCATTTGCAAATTTTTGACTTCTTTGTTTTAAGAGGAAGACTAAAAGAACGCTGGATTGCTTTATTTAAGTTAGCACCATTCACAATCCACATCACGAGAGGTAGAGAAATTGTTTCGTTTGAAAAGACCCCTTTTCAGCACTCTCTTTTTCGCTTCATTTTCTTCCCTCGAACAAAATGTATAACTTGAATTCCCACAGGACTCCTTTACACATACAGTCACATATTATCAAATTTATCCAACTAGATTTTCTCACGTTCGCAATGAGAATAGGGACATTAATAAACGAAGGAATTCCTCCGAGTGCCATCCAGAAAGCAGGACAGGCGGCGGTTCAAATCCCCGCGAATGTAAACAGGGGGATTTAGGCCTGCTGGCCGCCAGGCTAGGACAGCCTCTCGCCAGAGACGCGGGGGACAAGCCTTGGTCCGTTCCGCTATGAGTACCAGATTCGTCTTACGCCTCTTCACGTCGGAGTCCTCCCTTGATGTTCGCCGATGTGTTTACGAAAGGTTCCAGAGCTTTTCCCCCTGTCTTTCTTCTTCTCGCTTCCCAAGAGAGGCAAACATTCCCCGCAAGGCGATCGATCCCGTATGCTAGAGAGAAAACATTCCATGAAGTCCGAAGATAGCTTGGTACAACACCTCGTCCTGTCGACAGCTATAGCCAGTCATCCTAAACCTATGTACAACAAGCTGCTTGCTTTCATCAATGAATTTAGACACGGTATACATTTTTGTTCTTAATTTGTTTGTTTCTTTTGAAAAGCAACGGTGAGTGTTTATTTGATATGACATGTAAATTCATAATTATAATCATAATCATCTTGAAATTCTAGCAAAAGAAATTATTCTTCTCAAGATATCAAAAAGTGCTTGACTTGTTGGCAAGAAGTATACATGTACCTTCATCAGTTGTTTCATAATATGACAGATAAAAGTGATTTATTAAAAAAAAACATGCACGTGTGCTTGAGAGTTCGAGTTTTATGAAGCATAATATAAATATGGCGCCATCACGTCATTTGTACATTGGTAAAAGTCAAAGATGCTGGAGATATTTCCACGTCATCAAAATATCGAAAGTATTAAAAGCCCAGTGCTTTGTATTTCCAACAGACAAAAGAACTTTCTCCAAATGAATTAAATTGCCGAAATTGGAATAGAAAAGGCCAACAAGGCTGACGGGATAAAGCGCTTTTACACCTTTTAACTCTGGTAAATAACGTTGCAATGTTAATGCAAAAAACAAAACACACCATGATTGATTCATATCAACTGGTGGAACAAACCATTTAAGCTTCCCTAAGATATTAACCATATGAATTGTTCCCCACTCCCCTCATGTCAGCTCGTCTCTGTCTCTCTTTCTCATTCTTCCCTTCTGTTTCTCTCCTTTTCTTTCCTCCTCTCCCTTTCTCTCTCTCTTTCAGTCATTTTTTCCAACCCATGCTTTGAAAGGGGTTTCACACTCCGTCTATATTTGAGTTTGCTGACTTTTGATCCGAGGGCGAGAGCGAAAGAAAAAAGCTCAATCAGGGAGTTGGTAGGTCGGGGTTTCTTGTGAACACAGGATCCTCATGGGGCCATTCACACTGACTAAACACAATCCTGTAGACTTTAGTTGCAATGCATTAAGCTCACCTCATTGCAGTGCTGTGTGCATGGATACTGCATTACACAGTATATACTTTGATCGGAAAGACTATGGAATGCTTATCTTGTTACTAAAACTATTCTAAGGTTCAATTTAGACATCAAATACTGTTACAAACATATCTTTGACCTGGGAATTTAAATATTTCATTTTTTATTGAATTTATTTCATATTTGGATACTTTTCGTAGATAATTCCAAAGATAATATTCCACGTGATTGAATCACGATTCCGAATGTGTCTTAAACTTGTCGAGTGTTCTACGATATGATAATTGTACAAAATTCAGGGCTTCAGTCTGTTCGTAGATCAGTGCTTACATCTTTGGACAAGGTGTTTTGCCAACATGTGTTCTTCATCCAGGTACAGGAAATGGATGCCTAGCAATTCTGGGGTAATAATAGTCACAGGGCCTGCAGAGAGAGCAGTAGTAATACTGATGTGGTTACCCTGGATAAATAAAACGCAATTAATTTAATACCGGTATGACTTTATTTTCATCACTTTATTTTTAAAGACCCATGCAGACCATTCAGAAACTTGAAAATGTTTTTCAAGCATTAAATTTGAATTTGAGATGAATTTTAACGCACAAACTCTCAAATAATTGCCTTTCGCCGTGCCTACAACAGGCTATACACTGCAAAAACTATGGTGTTAAATTCAACACCACGGGTGTTAAATTTAACACCAGCTTGGATTCACTATAGGTCCACACCACCTGGTGTTAAAACGACACCATCACTGGTGTTAGAGTATCGGTGTTAAATGTAACACCACTGGGTGTTATCCTTTGCCAACACCAGAACAGTGTTGGTTTAACACCTCGGAGAGTGTTACCAGTTTACACTATTTGGTGTTAAAACAACACCATCCTGGATTCAATAATCGAACACTACACCCACAGGTGTCATTATTACACCTATAGGTGTTGTAAATTAACACCTGGGCATGTTAATTCACACCCACAGGTGTTAATTTATAACACCTATAGGTGTTATAATTACACGTATAGGTTGTAAATTTGTAGGTGATGTAGAATAACACCCACAGGTGTTAGTTTTATACACCTGTGAGTGTTATCTTTATTTTTAGTAGTGGTGATAACAGAAAAAGGTGTTTCCAATTCAAAAACTGTAGGCTGCTTGATTTTTTGTGATTGGACTGCAAACTCCTCTGGTAGTCTGGAGCAAATGCAAACCCGGAATTCTTCATGAACCGAGCACGACCTTCATGCAGTTTCAAAATATATACCTTTTGTGGTAAAGACATGTTATTTGAAAACACAAGCAATTTCTGTTGTATCTTACATGCATACAATTTTACAAAGGAGGAAAGACAGACATAAACTTCTTTTGAAACTTCCAAATTTAATTGTCCCACAAATATACATGTATTCTAATTTAAACACTATGTAACAAATTCTATTCAACTTATATTGTACAACACCAGCCTATTCTGCACAATGTAAAATACTGCACTTGCAACAAACTTTCTATAACTTACATTAATTTCCATTCAATAGTCCCAACAAATCCATCAATTCTGAAATATTCAAACTTATACAATGCATCAAATTGAACTTAACTTACAGTGTACGACACCTGCCACTTCTGCAGAATAAGCCAGTTCGTAGTTAGCTCATGAGCACCTTGGTACGTTTGACCCCGCATGTTTTTCACTTTGACAGGCGCCTCAACTGCTTACCGGGGCAAGCTTGCCTGCCATAGCAATTCCTGGAATTCGAACCTGAGTAAAAATATGATTGACTAAACCTTACTACAATAACCCGTCTCCAAGACTAAGTAGAGAAGCATCCATTCAATTGTAACTTAATGTATTGATCAGTACAACTTTGTGAAAGCCTTTCTTGTATTGTATATGCACACATGAATAATAATTCAATTCACTAATCATGAACGCGTATCTCAGTAATTTTTACATCAAGCATACATTTTGGTACAAATGACCTTTATCTGCTCATGCGCAAATTGTAACTGCGAACTGGCTTATATGAAATTGACAAACACTTGCAACAATCTTTTTAGAAATTACATTAATTTCAATTTGATAGTCCCAACAAAGCCATCAATTCTGAAACATTGAAATTTACAGGTATACAATGCATTAACTAATTCAATTCAACTTATGGTGTACAACACCGACCTATTCTACACAATATGAAATTTGACACAAATTAGTAGAGGTGGGCTATACAGGGTGGCCCAGAAAGAACGGAACACCTATGATCCTTAATTTTTAGTAGCAATATTACTGCCAATATGAGATTATCTTGCCTACTCATGGATAGACCATTCTTTTTCCAAGAGAATGACACCAAGATCTTTAATTTTGATTGATGCGTTATGATTTTGGGACCGTTTTGTAAAACCTTTCAATTTCCAAATGTGATCATTTTGCACTCTCAGAGATACTGAAACCAGCAAGAATTACTCGCCTACCAGCCTGCCATAGAACCAGTCGCGTTCGCAATGTGTGGAATGTAGACAATTACGCAACCATGCGCTCTTAGCTCTTTACTGTGAATGGACGAGAGGGTGGGAGGGGCAGACAGAGTGATTGTCATTGTCCGTTATCACTGTGAATGAGACGTCCTGTTGGGCTTGTTGAGATGCAAAAGCTAGAAAATTCACAGTGATAATGGACAATGACCATCACTCCGTCTGCCCCTCCCACTCTCTCGTCCATGATGTGAAAATGCTGATTTAACTGCTGCAGATGCACTTTTAACTACACCTTCAATTAAATCACTTGCAGAATTTACAATTTCATTCATACATGCTCTAGAAATAGTAGGTCTACTAGAGAGATAAATGTGAAAGCAAGTTGTTCTATGTCCTCTTGACTTAAAATATCAAACACTTCATCATTGTTGTCATTGTCATCTTGATCAATGTTATCAACAAAACCTTCTTCAATACTAGTATCATTAACATCAAAAGACTCGTCTTCCTCATTCGCCAAGTCCACTCCTTGATCATTGCCATTTTCATTTTCTTGATGAAATTTTTTCAAGTGCTTTCTAAACCCACTGAATGTGTTAAAAGTTCTTGCGCAAGCCCCTTGACCACAAATTATTGTTTTTCCATTATGATCTGCTATTCCATGTATATATCGCAAATGGCGAAAAAGATGATGTATGCTGGGAAACTGACTACGAGTTTTACAATCAATGCAACGCAACATTTTCTTTGGTTAAGTGTTGATCCTTCTTCCACTTCTGTTCTTCTACTTGGCAAGTTTGATAATTTGGACTCAGCTCCCGTACCCTTGGTGATTCATTGGTGGTCTTGGGGTTCGATATTGTAGATGGTGGTTTGAATGAGGTCCAGAAATTATGCAGTGGCCTTGCATAATGTAACCCGAATACGTAATGCGTCTTGAAGAGCGTGTCAAAAGCACTGATGGGGCTAATGTCGGAGCAGGGAATTGCGAGGTGATCCACAATAACAAAGAATTGATCTATCCTCTCCTGGGACATTCCTCTTGCAAGCAAGTATGGCTGCATCTGCTTATTCTTCCTACTCTCCAGAAAATGTTCAAGACTGGCACCACTCTGAAAGAAGAATTAAATGTACAAATAAGACAAGGGTCTTATCATACTGTATCAAACCATAGACTTGCTGGGTATTGGCACTAAAAGTGAACCTTTGCATTGAGGATAAAAATGCTGGTGAAATATTTAGGGTGAAATTCTAAATACATATACAAATTAACAATTTAACAAAAGCAAAAAGGCTGTTTATGGCATCTCTTTAATATCGCAGGTGCTTACTGCCTTTATGAAACATGTCAAATGCACCCCTTTTGGAGTTGTAATTAAGAAACATCAGTAGCCAAGAAAAATCTGAAAGTACTATACCAACACAACCATACCATGAAACAAGATAGTGGAATTTCTATTAGTGTTACTGTTACACAGGTTAATCAAAACCCCCTCCCCCGCATATTCCAAGCAAATGGACCAGCATTATTTGAATTGCTACACAGAGAAGACTACCTTCATGCTCAATCTGAACAAATTAATTTGAATCACATCATGATGACTTCTTTTAACAATGACCTCACTAAACATGCATACTGTATCTGCACATTGAACTTCTCCATTAAGGGCATGCATCAATAATCTGACCAACCAAAAGGTAATATTAGATTTTCAATTTCAGAAATTATCCATACAGTCACAATCAAGGAATTCACTGCCCGGCATGCCCGTTATTCACTCTGCATTTTAGTCTCTGTAATAAATTAAAGGAACATGTCAAAATAATTCAATAGCAACTACATACCTTTTGGAATTGTAGTAGGTGGTCGATTGCTGAGAGCACTGAAACCTTTCACAAGCCCTTCCTCCCCTGATTGACTGGTGGAAGTAAACAAAGCAGTATGAGAATCTCTAGCGTACTGGCATCCCCAACCTGTATGAGAAATCAAGAGTGCATGGAGTAACAACAAATAAAACTCACATTTATAAGGAGTGTTCCCCATTGCAAATTGTGGACTTAATCCTATATCCAGACCTACGATCGAGCCTACATTAAATGGTATAATTTGGATTCTCATTAATGTGATAACTTTAACCATAAGTCAAACCCACATTACTTTGAATCCGCCAACTCCTTTTATGCGATATAATCGCAACACGATGTTTCATGACCTTTTTTTTTCAAGTATCGCGCCACTTTTGACACCAAATTTGTCATGCCTACTGTATGTGCATCACTTTGAAGCCCAACCCTTGAAAAGAATTTGTCAATTGCCAAAATTGTTCCAGAGTCCAATATGTCATTTTGGGTACAAATCTAATCAAAATTGTGTTTTTCAATTAATTCAAAGAAAATCTCAGATTTTTACTTTAAATGGCTAAAATTAATTTATTTTAGCAAAATGAAAATAAAAACCAAAAAATCATAAAACTAGAGAAATTTGACTGCCATACAGTCAAAATTCATTACAATTGGATCTTCCTACCTAGAGTAAGTAGAGTTATGGGTAAAAATTGCATTTTTTTGTAAAGTTCATTGACATTTGACCTTTGACCCTGGGCAAATCTGGTCCAGATGTTGGAAACATGTCAGAAAAGTCTGAACGGATGCAGTTTCTCCCACTTGTAACTTATTGCAACGTAAAGGCGATATAATGCCAATAAACATTATGATTTTGTTACCTTTCGTATTGTCATGAGTTTACAAATGGTAACGCAATCCCCATTTTTGTTAGCATTTTTCCACCTTTACATTTGTACAAGTTATAACTTCTACATGTATATGAGCAGGCAAAAGTGCATCTGCTCTTCTTTGAAGAGAAAATCATGACATTATTAGGCTTTTCACACCTCAAAATTGGTGGTACTAAGGCATTTTTAGTACCACCTTTAGTCCGGGACTAAATCCTAGCCCACCTCGGATTCACACCTCTTTTTAAAAAGGTGGGTTAGCACCACATTTTAGTCCGGGACTATCTCTCGGATTCACCCCTCTTTTTTTGGAGGTGGGTTAGCACAGCATTTAGTCCGGGACTACCTGGTCCTGGTCAAAAGCAGGGTTAGCACACCAATTGGTGTGCTAACCCCGCAATTTCGGTGCTAAGCTTTGAGGTGTGAACGCATAGTCCGGGACTAGATGACTTGCCTCATGAGAACGCAGGCAACTGTGCACCAGCCAATGAAACGGCAGCACGTAATTCATTCATTATCAGCCTGGCGCACGCTGGCTGACTGACGCTGGATGTAAACAACGAATAACTGTCAAACTTGTACTATTCATGTAATGTAATGAAATGTATGTACACGCCAGAGCTCAGTAACAGCCAGGCAGGAATATGTGACCCCCCAAAATCAATTTCCGCCCGCACTGCGCATGTGCTACCGTTAGTCCGGGGTTAAATATTTGAGGTGTGAAAACGATGAAATTTCTCGGCCCGGGCTAGGCGGCTAGTACCACTCTAAAATTAGAATTAAAAAGAGATAGTCCGGGGTTAAGCTTAGTCCGCTACTAGGTTCGAATAGTCCGGGACTAAGTTTAGTACGGGACTAAAAAAAAGAGGTGTGAAAAGCATATATGAAAAGTAACGTTATTCTTATATTTCTTACCAGTTTTCTAGCCTTACGTTGGTATTAGCTATGAGTGAGCGAAAGTGCATCTGCTCTTCTTTGGCGAAAAAAATCATGACAAAAGGCCAAAGAAGAGCAGATCCAATTTTGGCCGCTAGTAAACCAACGTAAGGCGAGAAAATGCCAACAAGCATGCGGATTACAAATACCTTCGAATTACAGTATCATGATTTTGCACTTTTGCCTGCTCGTCAGTTGTTACTTTTAATAAGGCAATGTAAAGGCGAGAAAATGCCAAGAAATATAAGAATAACGTTACCTTTCGTATCGCCATTATTTTTTCGTCAAAGCAGAGCAAATGCACTTTTGCTCGCCCAAAACTTACACCAACTTAAAGGCGAGAAAATGCCAAGAAATATAAGAATAGCGTTACCTTTCGTATTGTTATTTTCTCATCCAAATAGGGAATACTAATCTCTGTAACGGAATATATTTTGCGGTGATGCCAAATGATTGTGACAGTATAATTGTGGAATTAAGTGAAAATGAGCAATATCTTTGAATTAAGAATCCATGGTGACCTCTTGATTTACACATTTTATTTCACCATCAAAACTACAAATGCAACTTCATAAAGAGAGGAGTGCACAAATGCCCATCGATCGCGCTCTCTTAAAAATACTGCGCGTCGTTTTTAAGGGTGCACTCAGCTTGCGTTTGGATGTTGTAAAAATTTTTAATTATCAAATAATTATCAGGTAGGTGGCTATGCTCTACAAATATTTGCTGCATATTTCACTATCTAGACGTCTTTTTTTTATTTTGTCACTAGACTATACGTGAATTTTGGTATGACCCTAGATATCGCACAGGGACTGAATTATCGCGCGGGTGCCTAACTGCGTATAGCAAACAACAGTACGCGTGGAACTAAGCGCAAAAGTTGCCAATGCGCACATAGAATAAACAAGCCTGAATTCACCTCACTTCTCCGCTCCGTTTGTTTTGTACAGAGCCGACTTTGACAGAACATGTTTTTGTACATATTATTATGGATAACAAAAAATATATTGAATTCACATTGAAACTGTACACAGATATCAGGTGCGCAATGTTTGCATCCCGCGAGCTAAAATGGAGCAAGAAAAATCACCTCGCGCATGAATGGCGCAAGGGGCCTCAACTCCAAATGCGCGTAAAAATCCCTATGGAGTTTTGCATGCAAAATACGCTGAGGACTATGGGTAGCTTGGAATTTTTGAAGACGTTTTTCGAGGGTTTATTTGCATATCAATACAGTGACGCAGTGACGTCGGTTAAATTGACTACTTTGGCCAATCACATTCTGTAGTGAATTGACATGAACAATAACATATAAAGCGCACAAAATTTAACAACGCGCAATGCGCGTACAGACAGCGCGCCCCCAAATTGCCATTTTCGCTGCATCAGACAAATTTTTCATTGTGTGTACAAAGTTAATGGGCGATGATGGAGCAGCGTGCACTTTTGACCCTCGAAAATTTGCTTCAATTTACCCGGAAGTGACGCAGCGAGTTGAGCCTCTAGTAATATAATATCTAAGCTCTTTGGAATGGCGATACGCAGCGCGCAGTTCACATATCATAGTGAAATTGCGGGACTTGATTCTTCTGAATTTTTTCAACAAATTTGTGGAGATAGACAGGTGAAATCGTGGAATATTTTGTCATTTATTAGCCAGACAAATTTTGGTGCGGGATATCAGGACCCCTCAACCATACGTGGCAAAAGCCAAGCCCAGGTAGAAAAACACAAAAACAGCAAAATTTATAGGATGCAACTTACCCATGCATTTCCATCATGTGGTGCACAAGCAGATTCACCAGGATTTTTCGGGTAGTATCTCTGAACTTGTTTTTCGCTTTGTATTCTGAAAGAACTGCTTCACCGGCTGGCGTTGCTTGCAAGATTCTCTCTATTAACTGAAAGAAAATACATGAGGTGAAAAATATACAGCTGTAAGCAAAAACTGGACATTTTGCCATCTCTTGAGTCTTTTTTTCAAACCAATTAAGTACAGTATTTAGAGGTCAGCCATGTTTTTACCATAACCCATATTCCAAGCACTGACAACAGCAAACGGGTAAAAAGTTAATACTGATCATCTCTTCGTAGCATAAAGTTGATTCTCACATACATGTAAGTGGCACCAAGTTTTCACTAGCTATTAACCCTATACGGCTGTACCTTGTTTAAATGTACATTGTATGGAAGAGTTGGACTTGGATTTAATAAGTGAAAATATATACCGTAGCTGAATCTTCCATGGATGAAGTTAACGATGAGGCTGATACTGCAGGGGCATCAGATGCTTGACTCCCTGGAGGACACTCCAATGATGAAGGTAGTGCAGAGGGTGATACTGCCGATGCACCAGGTGCTAGACTTCTTAAAGCACAGACTGATGGATCGTCTAATGATGATGGCGGGGCCTCTGAAGGCAATGCAGATGCTGGTACTGCACTTCTAGCATTTGCAGTCTCTGAAAGGGGAAAGTCAATAATGTATAACACAATTTACAACCAAATTTTTCACATCCCTTCCTCACAATCCATTATGGTGCAAAATTGTTGATAACATAAATTTTACCAACAATAAACAATGATCCAGGATGCATTTTTTTTGTAAAACTGTTGATCAATAATTTACAAATAAGGTGATTCCGTAAATTTGGACGTACATTTCACACACTATAATAGGCCATACAAACAAAAATTTGGGTTGATCATTTGATTTTTTTTTCTAACCAGGCAGTGTGTTTCAGTGAGTAGAAAACAATCACACATGATTTAGGGGCAACACCCACACAGTGACCTTGAAATAATGAAAAAACACTGTCCAGATGGACGTACGCAGGGATATTATTTTTTTTTCTGACGTCTCATATAAATTTTAAAAACTCTGTGAATTCTTGCACATTTTTCTTCAAATTCAGTAATGGTCGTATGAAGTAGATGTCAAATGACAGTTAATTGCCAAGTAAAATAGTGTTGCTTTTATATTTTGTGTTTAGGTATTAGATGTTTTTATTGTCGTAACGGACGTACACGGTTGGACGTACAATTTATCCGTGATGGACGTACATGTATTAAACATATGGAGTACAAAATTGTTATAATTTTCTTTACATCTTACTCATGATTATACTCTATATGTATTGTATTAAACATAACAAGCCAATAGCAAGATTGTGTCTCGCCCACCCGTGACTAAATAACACGAAGGTTTCCCCAAGTACATCCCTAACCAAGTTTGATATCGCAAAGTCTTGCAGGTAAACTTTAATGTTTGACCTCAAATGACCTTTGACCTCACCATGTGAACTCCGACAGCACCACAACATGATGTTACCCCTAGTACATCTATGACCCAAGTTTGGTTGCCATTTGACCATCAGTTGTCAAGTTATGTGTCATAAGAGAGTCGTGCATGTAAACTGTAATGTTTGAAATAAAATAACCTTTGACCTTACCACGTGACATCCGATGCCACTATAACATGAAGGTCTCCCAAGTGCATCCATGACCCAAGTTTAGTTAAAAAGGGAGCAGACGTTGCAAAGTTACTTATCATAAGAGAGTCTTGCAAGTAAACTTTCACGTTTGATATAAAATGACCTTTGACCTTACCATGTGACCTCTGATACCACTATAACATGAAGGTCCCCCAAGAACCCTTTCACCTTATCATGTGAAGTCCAACAGAATGATAACATGCACTTCCCCTTAGTGATCTGCAACCCAAGTTTGACTCAAAAGTGTGACACGGTTGCAAAGTTTTGTGTCATAAGAGAGTCTTGCACGTAAACTTTAACCGTTCAACGTTTGACCTGTAATGACCTTTGACCTGACCATGTGACCTCTGACTGGACCATAACATGCAGGTCCCCTTAGTGCATCGACAACCCAAGTTTGATAGATAAGTGTCACACGGTTGCAGAGTTTTGTGTCATAAGAGAGTCTTGCACGTAAACTTTAATGTTTGACCTGAAATGACCTTTGACCTTACCATGTGACCTATGACTGGACCATAACATGCAGGTCCCCTTAGTGCATCGACAACCCAAGTTTGATAGATAAGTGTCACACGGTTGCAGAGTTTTGAGTCATAAGAGAGTCTTGCACGTAAACTTCAACGTTTGACCTGAAATGACCTTTGACCTTACCATGTGACCTCTGACTGGACCATAACATGCAGGTCCCCTCAGTGCATCTACAACCCAAGTTTGGTTGAAAAGTGAGTCACGGTTGCAAAGTTATGTGTGATAAGAGAGTCTTGCACGTCAACTTTAACATTTGACCTGAAATGACCTTTGACCTTACCATGTGACCTCTGACTGGACAATAAGATGCAGGTCCCCTTAGTGCATCTACAACCCAAGTTTGATTGAACAGTGTCACACAGTTGCAGAGTTTTGTGTCATAAGAGAGTCTTGCACGTAAATTTTAACGTTTGACCTAAAATGACCTTTGACCTTACCATGTGACCTCTGACTAGAGCATAACATGCAGGTCCGCTTAGGGCATCTACAACCCAAGTTTGGTTGAAAAGTGAGTCACGGTTGCAGAGTTTTGTGTCATAAGAGAGTCTTGCACGTAAACTTTAACGTTTGACCTGAAATGACCTTTGACCTTACCATGTGACCTCTGACTGGACCATAACATGCAGGTCCCCTTAGTGCATCTACAACCCAAGTTTGGTTGAAAAGTGAGTCACGGTTGCCAAGTTATCTTTCATAACGTTTGTGACGGACGGACGGACGGACGACGGACGGACGACGGACGGACGACATTTGGATCCCTTAGTCTCGCCTTCACCTCCGGTGGGCGAGACAAAAATGAAAGACATATCATATGCCGATGTTTTCTCTTTGTATTGTATTGTCCTTCAAATTTCTTATGTAGTTCGAAATTTTTGCTCTTGGGTTGATACTTTTCCGGAACTGCACAATAATAAAATTCAAGATGGTTGTGGAATAATTTGGTAATTTTACCAAAATAATTTTTTGGCAACTTACCAACTTCCCAATCTTCATTTTCTAAAAGGACCATGAGTTCAACTGTTCCTCCTGTTGCCGCAAGAAGTTCTGCCATCACATCTTCTTCTACTTCTGCCCCATCACTGTTATCAACAAATCTTACAGACTGGTCTGAAGAAAATCCAAATTTAGTACGCACTGCAAGAAAGAAATTGAATTAAAATACAGAAGATACAAAATCAATACTGGAGAACTATCAATCTTGCTTCAACATTCAATGAACATGAACCATCAAATTTCATGGAAATCTGTGGTCAGGAATGTCAGGATTTAGCAGGACTTCATCTTTCACAGCCCACAGCTGACCAAACGCAAACATTTTAGAACGAATCCCAGAATGTTTTTACATATTTTCATGCAATTGCTCAAGTAACTGATAGTAATAGTCGTTAACACCTTCCATGAGTGGCGATTT
Organism: Echinometra lucunter; assembly: GCA_029962745.1. NCBI lineage: Eukaryota > Metazoa > Echinodermata > Echinoidea > Camarodonta > Echinometridae > Echinometra > Echinometra lucunter. Next base: position 7,554,520 of record CM057156.1, read on the forward strand.
CATGAAACGAGGGGGGAGGGGGAGACAGAGACAAAAGGCAGTAACAACAAATTGAAACTGTTCCCATTAGTTAGCTTGCATGTAAAGTCATGTTATAATAATTTACATGTATCTCCATCACAGTTACCTTGAATGATCAAAATCATTCAAACACAGTACAATAATAATAAGCTTTGAAATTCGAGGCTGACGAGGGGGGGGGGGGGGGGGGAACGGTCCCCCCAGCAAAAAAATCTAGGGGAGACATGTCATTTTTCTTTAGTGAAGGGGCTAATAAAACAAATTCCCCTTAGCATCAAAAGATGAAGTGGAAAATTGCTTTTCATATGACACCAAATTTGTTTTGAAGTGTCAATGGGATCACATTTTAAACGCAATTCGAAAAATGCATTTGCCGTAAAAACTGTGTCCACTTTTGTGCCATATTTTAAGTGGAAAACAGCTGACAGTTTTGGCCAGTCAAAATTTAAGAAATGTGGTAGGACCACCGTATTTATTAGATATCTATTTAAAGATCCTGACTCTGATTTGATCATTTCCTATCTAATTTTTGTCATAATCGTGCCGGGTGAGGTACCTCACCAGATTCTCCCATAGTCTAGCAAGTGTCAGTTGTTAAGCGTCGCGCGAACCACCACTACGTATACTATAGGGTAAGCTTCCGTCTGTCTTTGGAGGAGAACTTCGAAAGTCCAAAAATGTTGTAAACTCCTCCATAGACAGATGTTTCAGTCTAGTCACAACTAGATGCCATGATATGGCCCTGGTTCAGGTTTGAATGCTGGGGTGGAATGAGTCTAGATCTAGCCTTCTAGGTATTCTACACATTTTCGACCTTGAGGCTTGAGGGCACTAGACTAGACTTTGAAATCTTTTGATATTAAAACAGTCATGTGGGTTTTAATGTCATGCTAAGTTGCTAACTCAACGTACTACGACTAGCCCGCTCACTCCCGCTAGCGGGAGCGTCCCGGGGCAGCCCCGGGACGCTTGCATGCTTGCACGCAAGCTTGCACGCTTGCATGCTTGCATGTCATGCAAGCATGGTTGTTACTGAGAGATCTATGCGATGGAGCCAAGCTCGTTCCTAGACAAACTTTTCTAGCTCTTATTTAACATAGACTGACATTTAACTGTGTTGTTATTGTTGATAAAGTTTCTAGATTCTACACTTTTGGAGCCATACAGTCTAGATCTATAAATCTAGGCCTAGGTCTAGACCCTACTCCCTAGGTCAAAATTGGGCCAAAATATGTGCAAATTAAACACAATAAACTGCTAAAAGTAAAACGGGCCAGTCAACCGGCAAGTGCTCAAAAAGCTGTTTCTTTCATCCAACCAATATGCATGGCCCAGGCAGCTCTGCATATCTAATGAGCTAGAAGCGGATCAAAGTGCCTCTTTTCATTTAATCATTTCTACTCTAGACTATGTGTTGATGAAATTTATTGTTTTTGGTATGCTTGCAAAGGAGAAGAGTCACTCGTTACTGTCCTGAGTTCATGTACCTTTGTTTCTCGAAGGTTTTGAATAAAATAAACTTGAAACTTGAAACTTGTGAAACACCCCAAGCTAGCAAAGCGGTGTGTAACACATGACATAGAGTCTAACTTTTTTTTTTTTTTTTTACAGTAAGACGATTTAGGCGATGCATCGAATCACTAAAAATCACAAACATCTTGCATAACAACGACTGAAAAAATACACAATTGCAACACTTCTAAACTATACTTACCACTATTTACGAACTTGTCGTGGTCGCCATCAAAAATAACAATTTTTTTCTGATTTTTAACCCCTGGTGGGTGACGCTTTACCACACGAACAATCATGTTGTCCAAGAATCAAGATGGCGAATCCGACGCTAGCGCAGCCTTCGATCTGATCGCGATCAAATTCGCGCGAGAATTTTCTGTAAACTTTCAACCAATTGGAACATCGGATTGCACACACGTGATCTCTTTTTTATGGGATTGACACCAGCCGGTGTTAAAAAGTGATTCATTTTATGTGCACACAGTTAAGGACGTTCCACAGTTAAAATGAAATCCATGTCATTTTCTCCAAATTTTGCATAGAGTTACTTTGATACCTATGTAGGTCAAAAGTGCAAAAAATAATATAGGTTCATGTGCTTATTTTTTTTCTACGGGGCTTTGAAGTTGCCATAATTGGATGGCAGATAAAATGACGCAATCAAGAGATTTAGGCCTCTATTAGACCTCACGATTTCGACAAACGAGTACAAATCACTTTTACTCTGTCAAAACTTAATTAAACTTCATCAAATCTTCCAGATTTGTAGCCAAATGTATGACAAAGGTGGAAAGATTTTTTAAACTGGCCCATCTGTACTTCTCTTTAAACTAGCAGCGCCCTCATGTGGCGAAAATGGTGCCAAAAAGGACAAAAACATTATCTTAGAGTCCTGGAATCTAGACGAAAAATAAAAAGGACAGTTTGAGCTGCACTTTATTCAAAATCCATGTCATTTTCATGAAAATTTGCAAAGTTGTAGAGGAATGCCTACTGAAGGGGTAGGCACATTAAAAAAGGGGGGTTCATGTGCTCGTTTTCGTGCTGTCGGCGCCCTAATGGCTGCGTATCGGTTTGAAACCCCCCCAAAACGCACCAAAAACAGGCAAAAGGCTGAGAATCTGATCCAAAATACGGCAGATTCAATTTTATGGCCCCAAACATGCAAAACCCATGTCATATTCGTCTTTCTCTGCAGAATTGTAGAGGAAAGTATACCGAAGAGATTGAAACATTAAAAAAGTGGGGTCGATGTGCTTGTTTTTGAACTCTCGTCGCCCCAATAGTTGCTAATTGGCTTGAAAATCACCAAAACGCGCCAAAAACATGCAAAGGGCTGAGAACCTGATCCAAAATACGGCCGATTCAATGTTATGGCCCCAAACAGTCAAAACCCATGTCATATTCGTCTTTCTCTGCAAAATTGTAGAGGAAAGTATACTGAAGAGATTGAGACATTAAAAAAGTGGGGTCCATGTGCTTGTTTTTGAACTACCGTCGCCCAAATAGTTGCGAATTGGCTTGAAAATCACCAAAACGCGCCCAAAAAAGTCATGCAAAGGGCCGAGAATCTGATCCAAAATACGGCAGATTCAATTTTATGGCCTCAAACAGTCAAAACCCATGTCATATTCGTCTTTCTCTCTCGAATTGTAGAGGAAAGTATACTGAAGAGATTGAAACATTAAAAAAGTGGGGTACATGTGCTTGTTTTTGAACTATCGTCGCCCCAATAGTTGCGAATTGGCTTGAAAATCACCAAAACGCGCCAAAAACATGCAAAGGGCTGAGAATCTAATCCAAAATACAGCCGATTCAATTTTATGGCCCCAAACAATCAAAACCCATGTCATATTCGTCTTTCTCTCTAGAATTGTAGAGGAAAGTATATTGAAGAGATTGAAACATTAAAAAAGTGGGGTCCATGTGCTTGTTTGTAAGCTGTCGGCGTCCTAACGGCTGCGAATCGGCTTAAAAATCACCAAAACGCGCCAAAAACATGTAAAAGGCTGAGAATCTACACTGAAAACGAAAGTTGGTCAAAAAAGATTAGTCATTCACTATGTCTTATTTGACTACGAAATATATAGTCATTTGTGTTTAAACTGACTAATATTGATCAGTCAATCAAATTATGTCTTATTTGAGTAAATATCCTGGAAATAATAATAATTAGTATTGCATGCATGAGAAAGAATTATTCCGTAAATAGTCCTATACACTGAAATCAGTTAGTCTTACATTAGTCTTTCATTAGTCTCTTTACTAATCATTTGCTAGTCAATGATGACATGACGTGGTGCTGAGGTAAGCTGTCAGTCATATAATTGCACACATGCATATTCAAATTTTATATATACTTTTTAAAACAATGGCTGTTCTTGATACACTGAATGCTTGTCATAGGCTTGACTGACATAGCAACAGGTACAGCTGAAGTAGTGTACGCAAACTTGATTCCAAGCCCGGATTCCAAGTTATTTTTGTAGTTAATAGACCTGTTTACTAACATATTCAAATTTTATGTATACCTTTCAATCATTGGTTGTTGTCGATAACCGGAAAGCTTGCCAAAGGCTTTCAAGACAGAGCAACAAGATTAGTAATGTTATCCAAATAGGCAAGTACTAGTGTTTGTTCATTACTAACAGGTTTAGGAATATCTCTTAGTGCAGACGTCCGGTCCAGGTTTTCCTGAGATGATATAAACACTTTTCATTGGACTTCTCAATTAAACGCATGAATAATGCCTGCAAAAATAGGTAAAAAATATCACTTCAGGTATGCAGTATTCAGTTTTCTGAGAGTAGGGCCTCCAAAAGAGGGGTTTTCCCACTAAAGAAAGCACACGAACTGCGAATCGCGAGCAATATTCGCCGATTCACATTACATTTCATTACACAATGCTATTGCTATTTGAACATAATCACTGTGACCACCTAATTTGCCATTAGGCAACATAACCAATTGTACTGGAAAAAGTGAAGTGAGAGCCCTGTGAATCTTTACTAAAGCTTTAGACAGACTTTACAATCGATGGTAATTGTTCCATATACATGTATCATGATGAATGTAAATCTAGTCGATTTTGCAACCAAAACCAGCGAGAGCTAGCTGCTGTGCTCCAGGCCGGCCAGCTCGGCAGGCTCGGTGTTGCATCTGCGCTGTGGTGCACCGTGAACAATCAGCTGTGCGCCTGACGTTTTAACCTGCGCGGTAGGGATGCGCAGAAACATAACTGTGGAACGTCCTTAAAGTGATTACACAATGGTAATTTTTTTTTGGATATATGATCGAGAATAGAATTCTAAGAAGAATAACATTAAAAATTTGATGATTTCCAGTCGAAATCAATGCATTTTGGCTAATTTTCTCATAAAAAGTCAAGAGTTGACCAAAAAATTTGAGTATGAGGTATGACGTAAAAGTGGGTACCCAGCTTCGCGCACTGCATTTGTGCTGCGCCCTGGACTGTACAATATGTATTATACATTGCGCGCATTTTACTAGAAGTGCGCCACAAGGACCCACTTTGACGTCATTTTGACGTAAAAGTGGGTACCCAGATGAAACTGGGACACAGCTGAGGGGTCAAAAATATCCTGAAATCTTACCACATTTGGGGGTTTCCTGGGCAACACGACTTTTAAAAGAACTTTAGGCAGATGATTTTCTGCTTATAAAATCATGCTCTTTTAAATGAGCTAACATTGTTTCAGCATTGGGTACCCCCTTTAACACCAACGAATATTACAAAAGTGAAGTGGATCTTACACCAGTTGGTGTCGGCCAGTGCCGTTCTAACACCACGTTTAACACCTGTAGTTTAACACCCGTTTCGTGTAACGATTTGACACCGTAGTTTTTGCAGTGTATGTGGCGCCACATGTTGTCAACCAAAGCGCTTGATGTGTGTCATCACGTGATCATAGCGGCGCAAGGTATTTTTGCAAGGTGGACAAGTACGCCTTTTATTATTGGAGTGGACTAGGTCTCTCCCTAAGTTAGACCAAGAAATCTGCTCAATGCACACAGCCGGATTGCCCAGATGATACAACCGCAGAAAACAGTGGAAGAACCGTCACTGACGCTGGATTTGTGGACTCGTCGTGAAAGGTAAAAGCAGAAATACAGAAACTCGCATGCACGTATGGCGTCGATATAATTCGGTACGAATCGTACGCCAAAAAGCCCAACAACAACAACAACAACAACAGAGCCTTTATTTCATCGTGAGTGTGCCTATCTTGGATCCGTTTCTACTACTTTATATTGGGTGATCTTCATGGTTTAGATGATTGTAATCTGTATATTAAATGTTCAAATGTTCAAATGCAACTCCAATTCTTTAGCGTCTGTCAGAATGGTTAAAAGAGGGATTATTTTCCAGGGAACATATCACTTTGGGATAAATGATGTAAATCATAGCACTTTGCATCGATTAGACGTGGGGTGAGAATCTGACAGAAATGGGCTAATACGGATAAACCGGTTGCTACAAATTACGGCGTCTTAAGACCATTTCTACGAGGACATGGACATAAAGTTATACCTCTGCAGTTCTATCAGATTGCATTACGGTTTGGCTTATCATTTGGTCGAGTACTTGGGAATGTTTGAACGAAGACAACCATGCGTGCACGTAATGAACGATGTGCAAATACTGACAATGTATTCAATATTTCTCATTTTTCATCGACATGTTGAACAAATTCTCATTTATTTTTATCTGCCATCTACACTATAAATGCAATAACTGTCATTCTCATAGTTGCTGTCCTTGTAATAGTAATAATACATTGATTTCTATAGCGCCATTTTTCACCACCACCATCACCCCATCACTACTACCAACACCACCCGACCACTGCTACCACCACCACCAACAATAACAAAAAAAAAAAAAAACTAAACTCACACCAGTCTTTGTTCTTGACTAAACAGAGACTAAACATTCCTTGTATTCGCTGCTTATGTTTTGTGAAATTCAGTGTATCAAAAATACGAAAGGGGGATAATGCAGCATTTGTGGCAAATACTACTCTTGCTTATGAATACGACTGCGACAATATCTAGAATGAACGATAGAACTTGTGAACAATTCAGACAATATATACATGACAGGGATAAAGGACAGATGAGTTGCTTAGCACACTGAAGGCTTTCCTGCCATCTATGTAAACCATCCAACAGACAGAACATGTCTGAAAAATGAAATTCGAGAAGTCATGGTGAAACACAACTCACTCTTTTCTTTCAAGCACCAAAGGAACACTTTTGTCACAATCGGAGTTGGTGTATGATTACCAGAGTTCATACGTCAAGTTCGATCTGTCACTCAAGCCCCATATGAAATAATAAACACGGATTTGCAGCAAGGAAACATCTGGGTCCTTTTTGGTGGTCCCTCTCTACACTCCATCCGTATGAAATCTATGCGCTTCTCCATGTGTTTGTTACTCCGTGAATGGTATCCAGCTAGGCGCAGCTTATTCCGATGATTATAGACATGGTAGAAGAGAAGGATGTTGTTTCTGTAAGTATACGACTGTCCATTTCATCTGCGATTAGCATTAAAAAAGGGAGAAACATGTAAACCCTGAACAAACTGTTGTTTAAAGACATTGGTTGACATTGTGAACATCTAATTTTAAAAAAAGGTCCAAGTCAAGATGAAATATTTATATGGGTAATTGTATATGTACTCAAAAACTCTGAAACCAACAAAAATTCCGAAGAAAACGCTGCAGATATAGGTCGCAAACAGAGATATGATTGTATATATTTTCGTGGACCAAAGAAATCAAAACGCCCGTTAAAATAACCGACCGTTAAAAAATATCGATATTGTTTTCAAACATTGGCTCAGATTTTCACTATTTAAAAATACTTCCCATAGATATTACAAGTTGAAACTTTCAGACAGGTATTTTTAAACTATAACTCAAACATTTTTACCATTCTCAAGTTTAAAAAAAATGAGATTTAAAAAAAATTCTGACAATGTTAACCATTGCCTTTAATAGACTGCACGGAGACTGCCAAATGATAAGGGGCTACAAACTTGACGAGGACAATAATTATATTATTTTGTCCTGTCGAGTATTAATCAGAAAGCAAACAACAAATAACAAACAAACAAAAACAAAGAGGAATTTAAAAAAAATAGATTGTACTGTGTGTAGGCTTTTTGTATATACATGGATTTCGAGTCGACGGACTCTGATATTTGTATCTGACTAAACTGAAGCCTCCTCTCCCCTTTTTTCAAAAGATAACTTCTGAGAACACAGAAATTAAAAAACAGAATATTCATATGTCGTTACCTCAGACCTATTCAAAGATTTAGAAAGTGATACAACAACCACCTGTTCAGAAAACTGTAAAAAGGGAAGGAAGGAAATTTCGTGTTTTAGCTATCATCCATGCATTGAAAATAAATAATGGAGCTTTACTTGGTGTAGACATCTATTTCAAGAGCTTTATTGTCCATATGTGAACGTATTAACATACTTTTCAGGAAAGTGATATGAGTTTTTCTAGTTCATCTTAAAGAAGATGTATGTTTATGAGAAACTGGTCTTATGAAAAAATTGTTTTTACAATCGCTCATAAAAGATTAAATTTCAGATTCCTTTCTAGCGATGCCTTTTCCTAGTTTTTGCCATGGACAAAACTGATAAGAAATTCATTAGGTCTAAAAACCATCACCGTTGCCAGAGCTCCAAGTCACGGTTCTAGATAAACAAGTCCGCATCGATCCTTGTTTTTCTGAACCCATCACGCTTCTTCCTCGGTCCTCGTCTCCTCTATACCGTGCTGTCACGTCTTCTTTTTTCTATTTGGGGAAGAACATGGGTGGGTCAAGGGGGCTAAGGAGGTCTAGGTACCCCTATTAACAAAACAAGCTTGAAAACCATTTTTAATGCAAGAAAGACCAGTACCCCCCCCCCCCCCCCCCCCACACACACACACCCACACTCACACACTTGCAGATCGTCGGAAGTGCCGCCAGAGATTTAAGGGATGAAAATGTACTGATAGAAAAATAATTGGCCCTTCCTTTCCGGTTTCCCACCTTTTTTTTTCCTTTCCTTCCTTACTTTTTTTTTTTTTTTTTTTGCTCCTTCTGTTCAGCAATTTTACCACCCTTCTGAAATATGTGTGCTTGTGACAGATTTCCCTGACTTGCATCCAACATTGGATGGTCGGCAGAATTCAGGATTCCGGTATCATGATATATCTGGCAAAAGTTACTATCCGAACCCCATCCCCTTCCCCTATCGCACAATCCGGGATCCGCCCCTGAAATAGCTTATGTTTTGCAGGAGGATGTACGAAATGTTGAGCTGGACATGACCGGCATGGCAGCTATCCGATTACCCAGAGCTGGCCGCGACATCTTTGAAAACTAATACCCCTAAAATGGAACCAAAACGGGCAAGAGGACCTCGTGTGCGCACTTACGAAGGGAAGATAATCTGGTTGGTAGGAGAAAGATGGGAGGGAGGAGAGAATTAAGTGAAGAGAAGGAGAGAGAAAAAGAGAGTTAAAATTTGAAAAAAAAAAACAGAATAGAGAAGAATGAGTGAGAGATGAAGAAGAGGCAATTTGTGATAGTATGATAACTGATAAGAGAGAGAGAGAGAGAGAGAGAGAGAAAAGAATAAGGTTAACATAAAGACATGAAATAGGGATATTAAAAATTAAAAAATTAATAAAATATGGTGAAAATGACAAATTGCAGATTTTTTTAAAGGGAATATGTCAGCATTTACAAAACAGATATCAGAGATGGAGGAAAATAGAGATTTGTTAAATTGATCAAAGGATAGGTGGGGAGACAGTCGAGATAAAAGTACATTACAAAGTAGAGAGTGCGAAATAAAGAGGCACTAAACGAATCTTAAATTTCATTGTTTTATGTGAGGTGAGACGAAGCGAAGAGCATCCAAGATGAAGAGAGCAGAAGAGCACGATACAGACGAGAGCGATGCGGCGACCAAGTAGAGTGGTCTTAAATTTCACCATCTTACGTGGCCATGAAAGCTAAAATGATGCAGCAGGCGGGATCGAAGTGGCGCACATCTCAGCTATAGCAGAGGCCTTGATTTACTTTTTTCTTCAGCAGTCCTCGTTGAAAAAAAAAAAAAAAAAAAAAAACCTGTTCCCGCTTTATCTCTCCCACTCTCTCCATATACCTTGCTTCTTATTTTCCCCATTCTCTCTCAAGAAAATGCGAATATGATCGATTGTTTGACGAATGCCGAGGCACGGCTTCGCATCCTGGCACTCAACAAAAATCATACACGGAGAAAGATAGAAGCGCAGCAGGTGTAAATCAACCCCATACGCATGCGTAAATTACGATTTGGGGTGGGGTCGTTTTGTCGTAAGCTAATGGGGGTCACTGACATATTCATATATATGTTAAAGAATTGTTATTGATTAAAAAATTATGATTGCTATTTCAACAACATTTGTGGGAAAACAAGGCTTAATCTGACACATTTTTTGTCAAAGCAGGTGAATGATTTGTAGGCCAGCTTCGAATATAATTATCAAAGGAAAGTAAGTGTCCTCGTTAAATTAACCAGGGGTTGGATCTCTTTGGAAATATTTTCCTGAAGCTGAAGTTTGTATGAATGAAATAAAAGATGAATTAGGAATACCAAAGACAAACAACAATACATTTAAAAAATGATAAAGAGGAAAGAAAAGGCAGTCGAAATTTCAAATGTTAAAATACTCCGTGCATTGTAACACAAGGACGAGGATAACATACGAGGTTAAAGATAAAATACCCCCCCCCAAAAAAAATAAAAAAATAAAAAAATAAATAAATAAAAATAAAAAATAAATAAATAAATGAATAAAAAGGAAGAATGAGAAGAAAAAAAATGTTGGAATAAATCTTTTCAGTACCAGTAATTTGCGCAGTGAATACATCAATGCCAGCATCAGGATATTCCCACCGCCAGCATACCATTTGGTTTATTTTTCTCTTCATTTTTTTTTCTCCCGACCTATCTCTTCTCCTACCTCTGATGAGGAAAATTTTCATCTTGTTGATGAATTTTGAGGGGCCAGTGAGATAATGAACGGATCATGATGCATCCAGGCTGCCAGAGATTCTGGCGCCCAGGAGGACACCTGTTCGTTGGTCTACGATTAGATGAAGTCCCTGCATGTGATTGGGACGGAAAGATTCGCCTCTTGAAGTAAGATAAGACATAAAATAGTGCAAGGTAGAGGTGAGAACAGTGATTTAACTAACCATGGCGGGCGGGGGGGGGGGGGGGGTGAGGGAAGAAGCTTGAGAATGCGTCCACAGCATCTTGAAAGCGTTATACGCATGTACCGAATTCTTGTTTCGGAAGGTCCGGGTGGGGCCAATTCTTTTTTCTTCACATCGGCTTCACCATATCTGCACATCCCATGGAGCACGATAAGGAATTCTAGAAAGAAACGGCAACCGGGCTTACCATGTCCCATGTAGAGGTTAGTGCATGTACAGCACTGAAAATGAAATTATGGGGCATCGCAAAACTTTTGCTGATGGAGTATCAAACAATATTAATGGCAAGTCGTTTTGGTTAAATCATTCGGTAAAAGGACGCCTTTGTTAAACTTTGTAGTCTCATTTCAAAAATTTTCACCCACACCTATATTTCTCTTCATCGTTACTGTTAATGTACCATCACCACATCCAGTCATTAGTGGACCACATGTAGTATATCTTTTTTTACCAACCCTCTTTAACCCCTATGTCCTATTCCCTGACAGCTTCTCTCGGATCAATTACTGGCGGACTTTGGGAGTCGGTTTACATGCCATGACACCTGTACACTGAAGTGTGTAACAGACACCTTATTGACGCATCCCACATCGTATCTTGTACGGAGGACAAACCCTGGATGACGATTCACAATCACTGGAAGAGCCTGATGAGATCACGCTCTTTAAGGAAAGGGGTGCAACTTCGGAAGGTGAGGTGACGTCTCCAAAAAAAAAGGTGCATTGCCCCCTATTCGGTGGTCATTTTTATTCACTTAACCTGACCGACGTTTTTTTCTTCTTATATCGAATAGGTCTTTGAATGACGGACCGAAAGATAAACCACAAATACTTTGGATTAGGCTTAAATCTGATGTTAAACGCGATTTTTGGTGGGTGCTATCAATAAATTGTTGCCATGGTTAATTTGTTGATGTGGATCTTGGTACCCTTTGCGGCGATTGTTGTAGATGTACATGTACCTTACGCGTGGTCACACCCGTGCTCATATCCATGCAGTGGATGCCTTGACCGTATGATTCTGAATATTCATATTCATTCTAAAGATTATTCGGTCACGCATCTTATAGTAAGCATTATGGAAGGTGAAAGAGAATAGTCTATAATTTTAAGGCAATAATAAGGACAAATCTTATTATTATCAAATCTTCAGTTACTTTACTCTCAGAATTATCGTTAGACGTGAGATGTTTTTGCAGATTCAATACGCATTTTCTGTCTCAGTAATGAAAAGCAAATCCGTTTGACAAAGCCCTTGATATAATGATATTTAATCCAAACTGAAAACATTATTCATAAACAAGAATGAAACACAGAACAGATGCTATAGGTTACTTGAATGACAAAAAGTACACAGTGAAGGATGTAATGGACCAGAAAGGCATATAAGGAAAATATTTCTGGCTTAATTCATTCACATATTTAATTTCAGGTTGGAATTCAAATGTTTGTGGTATATTATTCAAACTGTGCAGAAATTAAATCACAATTCGTTGACGGAGCAACAATTACCGTATTGATGTTTCAATATCTTCAGAAGATAGTCATAGACATTACACCTCAGATCCTACATCCTGTAAGGCCGACTCTTCTCCATTCTGCATCGGGTGACCACGTACTGCATTACTACAGTTCATCAGCGACCTGTCAGGGTAACCATTTCCTGCATCCTTGGTAACCAATCCCACATCTTTCACTTCCAGTTAACCAACCACCATCACCACTACACCACCCCCATCATTACCATCTTCCTCCTCCTCCTTCTCATCATCATCCTCATCATCACCGGGATGCACAAAAAAGTAAGATGGAGTTACATGTATCCTTCTTTGCTGCTGTTCGTTTCGATTCGCAGTTGTAGGCACTTTTCCTTTGTTATCAATTAAACGCGACCCTCCCCCCTCATCTTGTGTGCCGCCCATTCACTTAGTAAATTCAGACGATAATGGGTCTGCGTGTTCATTCACAGACAATCAGTATGACTAGCTAGTGTCCGTCTCCTTTTTTTTTACTCGTCCGCATTAGTTGTAATCTATCCTTGTAATGGATGGACGAACACGGGTCCGTACAGGCGATGCCAACTGCATTCATTAAAGGTACATTTCTCTCATTTCCAAGGAGAAAAAAGTACAAGATGGTAAAAATCGGGGGGAAAGAGAAAGAGCAAAAGAGAAAGAGTGTGAAAATTAAAGGGTATGAGTAAAAGAAGGGAAATAACCTAAAGTAGGATTCTGTGATAGTAATTTTGGACGATTTTCTAAACAGTGTCTTTTAGACACGTTATTTATGACCTTGGCTTTACGACCTAATGGAGAAACTTCTTTAATATCTACTGCAGATAACACACGTTTCCATAATATTTTGAGCATCTCTGTTTCTTTCTCTTGCCTGCGCGGCCACACACTACACACCTACACGCTTCCCCTTTCCTCTTCCATCCTCTCTCTCCCTCCCTCCCTCTTTCTCTTTCTCTTTCCCTCTCCCTCTCTCTCTCTCTTTCTCTTCCCGACTCCTTTGTTTCCGACCTCCCACCGGCCAACACTAACTACAGGATGAAAAATTAAATCATTTCATTTTCAGCGATTAGTGAGACATCAAACAATCATTCAGAATCGACAACACTCAAAAACCAAACGCCATAAAACATCGAATCCACGTCTTATCCCTTTAACCATTCTTACACAGTTCACCACGGTGTTAACTCGTCCATTAAAAGAAAAGATCAGGGACTTTGGTACCACTCATTAAGCGTATCGCTTTCACGGCTCTTCCTTCCTCGCCGAAAAATATGGAGGAGAAAAAGGTCCCCACTCTGCTCCCAGTTCCGGTTTAAAAAAAGTGCGCCGAACTCATTATATGCTTCTCAGTCCTCCATCAGGTCCATCCCTCCATCCTGTCCATTTCATCTATTTTTTTTTAAATATAATGCCATTAACATCATCATTTCCACTCTCGCTTTACGTTGTCTCGCGTAGATAAGAAAAAGTTTTCTTTACACCGACATCCGTTTGATTAGAAGAACCGCTTCTGTTTTTTCCCCAGGGTTTTTGTTGTTGTTGTTCTTATTTTAAATTGTTGCATGAAATCGAGCAACGGGCAGGTTTTATTGTTCCTGTTTTTGCTCGCCAGTTATCATCGAGCTTGTGAATTAATTTCGAGATAATTCGTTACAGAAATACCGTTTGGGCTGATTATTTGTAATTGGTAAATTACCCTTCTATCTCCATCCCTGTGAGTGTCATTTGAATGAAGTAAAAATCTGATGGATTGGGGACTTTGTTTCGATTTTAACGATCAGATTACATCGTAATTGGGCTAATAATTATGCTCATCAAAAGGGGAAATTGCCTTGTCATTTTGAGCGGGGAATCTGTCCAACTCGTGATGAATTCATTTGTAAAAAATAAAAACAAATACAACTTTCCCCTCTCCATTTCAGTCTGAAATGATAAATTATATATTAGGAATGACTACCTTATTTCAAATGAAGGTTTGTTTTTGTCATAAAAAGCTTAGTAAACATATTGACGTAGAACGAAGTCCATTAAAACTGGACGTAGATGATAAAAACGGAGGATTCAATTTTTGATTAACAAGGAAGCCTTTCTTCGTCTGTATCGTTGAATATGCCTTCATGATAATCTAGATAGCATCGTCAGTTTGTAGGGGAATTTATATTAACGAGCCTGCATAACCGTTACGTATAATAAGTCTCAACCACCAGAATAGCGCAGAAAAACAGAAACTAGAATGTCATGATAGGCTGATGGTGGGTTAAATGTCAACAAAATCGTTTCGATTTTGATTTCTTTTTCTTTCTGTTTTGAACTGGAAGTGGAAGATGCTTATTAGTTTCGTTGGATTTACCAAGACAGCCAAAATTATTGCACCCACAGCATTAAAAGAAACTATACCCACCTTCTACACCTGTATCGAGAGAGATAAAATATAGATATCATGCAACGTCTATGAGCATAAGCACCGGGCTGAGATTCGAACTCACAACCTTTTAGTTCACGGTCCTGAGTCGAGAGGAAATGGTTTCCATGCATTCGAATTTATTTCAATTCCATGCGATCTGCTCTTTGTTGTTTTTACGCTATTGTTTGAAAGTAGTATTTGAAATGGAATTATATTCAGCCATTTAAATCCAATCCGTGTATACAGGGCAGTACGCAGAAATGTTTTCCGGGGGGAAGGCAAGAACTGCCCCCCTGCGCCCCCCCCCCCCCCCCGCTGCGTACGGCCATGCGTGTATACAACTGACACCGTTACCTTACAACTATTAATTTTATTTGTTTTATTCAGCCATTTATCATCGCACTAGCTGAACTGGGAATGAGATGAGCATGTCTGATGCATCCGGGATAGCCTAATAGAAATGATATCCTTATGTCGAGTCGTGTAGGACTACATATCTGGATTAATCGGGACAATACTCCTCTCATTTTCATTCGGAATCACTCTTCATGAGTTCCTTAATGTATGGAAGATGGAGCCGGGCACAAAAGCATCTCCTGTGTGTGGTAACCTCGATAAACGAAACCAGGCCCGTCAAACCAAGATGACTGCTTAGCAGATGTAGGAGTTTACAAGATGATTTGAAATAAATTGGAATTCAGACATCAGACAAATAGGAAAATGTAAATCATTATCGCTGCCAAAGAATTTAGATGTATGGCTGACGAAAGGTGAATTGAACAGAATATGATGACGCAGGCCTAATTAAAATCATTGGAATTAAGCGATCGTCTGCTGCACGGAATATGTCTTTATTGGTAATTGCAATGTCTAGCAAATTTGAGATGTTGTTGACGGATGCATGCTGGTCAAATCAGGTCAAGAATATAGGTCTGCGAGCATGGCGATAAGTTGACACAGAAAGGCCTGTAAACATACCACAAAAGATACTGAAAGAAGGGTTTTATTAATTCAGAATTATGCATGCAGTCATAAGATATATCACGGCATAAAGACGCACAAAATTTGAGGTCATGATATATGTCATGTCAGGTGGAAAAATGTCTGCGATTATGTGGATCGGACTGAATGAATTATCAGTTATCAATTATCTTAATGAAAATCATTACAAGCTTAGGCTAGAGAATTCTGTATTTTATAGGGTAATTTCATTGAGATCACAGGAAAAAATAGACAATTATAAAACTTTATATTTACTTACTTAAGAGTTGTAAGATGAAGATACCAACATTGAAATCTTAATTCGTTAGGTATGTGCGCAAAACTGAGAGATAATAAACAAAGGAAAACAAAAAAATGCAAACCAACTTCACTGCTTGCATGTCAAAAAGAGGAAACTGTTCCTCGAAATAAAACTAATATGATTCGGCATTGGGGCGTAGAATGGTAACCGGATTGTCGTCTATAATCAGGGGTATTTATCAAGGCTTAAGTCTCTTGAGAAGGAACAACAATCTTTCAAAGTAGAGACGGTCATCAAGTCAGGCGAGAGATAAGATCTGAAATGGAACAGTTACCGATTGCCAAAGCCGCCATTTCCCTCCTTTTGTGTGTGTGTTAATCTTCAGAATATGTCTTAGCAGCGTAGAGAGGACACGCGTGTCAAGCCCTTGAGATTTTTCTCCTCAATTCCTCTCTCTCTCTCTCTCTCTACTTGTCCTGTTATTGTTTCTTCACCTTTATTCTCCTTTTTCTCTCTCCTTGCATTTGTAGTGTATTTATCTCACCTAAATCCGCTTGAGAACCGATTGTTTGGCGTCTAATCTAGCACTTAAACGCGCCTTTGCATTATCTGTAGATATGTCTGAGACACCCTTTTCAATTTGCCGCTACTTCGGACATAGCCGGGAGCCATATTTCTTCGGCAGCTGACGCTGTCCAATCGGCCCACGGCCTGGTTGACCGCCGGTCGCCTTGCTGGTGAATGTCCGTCCCTTGTTTTAGCTCTAGGCTTTCTTTGATCACGCATTCATGTGGAAATTCTTGACACGTGGATTATGTTGGTGCGTCCAAATTCCTGCAGTTTTTCTGGTGTTTTTAGCTTGACCTGGATATTCTGGTTTGTTTGTTAATAAGCAACCGAAACAAGGACAGCGTCCTAATTCCAGAAGGGTTGTGCCACGCAAGATAAAGAAAATTTCACACTATTTGAAAAAAAAAATCGTAGGTAGTTGTGAAAGAAGTTTGAAACGAGGTTGCGTTCGCAAGCGTAATCATCTGAATAAATATGGTTCGATTTGTTATTTATCAAATTTGCATGAGCCGAAGGCGAAACCCACTTAAATAACCAAAATTGTTTCACAGTGTTTGCTTGGTATCAGTTTGGCACTTTTTTCTTCTTAATTAAGTAACTTCTTTAAAAAAATCAAAATACTTAAAAAAAATATTGAGCCCCAAATTCCCTTTAGATATTGTCTTTGTTTTGGCACGCGGCCAAAACGAAGTCAGTGTAATAATTCTAAAATGTCGATTATACAAGGTAAAGAAAATGTAGCGCTATTTTGTGAGGATTTTTGCATGTAGTACGGGTAGTTCGAGCTTTCAATGTGCTGATATGATAGATTTAATTTTGATCACTTGAATTTAAATTTACAAGATCAAACCATCTCTTTTGATGACTGATACTATTCTCAATTTATGTAGCAGTCATCACATAATGTTGCACCGTTTTCTTTTCACCTTCTAATGCTGTCTGTAGCTTGACCTCAAAACATACCAAAGTTCAGAGATTGCGCCAATAACAACCTTGCTATTTATGTCAAAATATGCTTTTTAACAAGTCTATTAGATCGAAAAGTAAAAAAGAAATCCAGTTTCAGTTGTTTGAATCTTGACGGATAATTGTTTTCACTATCAGTAAGCCCCCGTCTTGTGAACACAAATTCGTTTACATGGAAACTGTTAATTTGTTAAGTTAGGCCTAACAAGCACTTCAAATCACTTTGCACAACTTCTTAGCTGTGTTTAAAGGACTCGGTCCTCTTTCACTATAAGTACTTTAACTAGTGCTAAACAGAAACTCGTATAATCGACTAATGCTCTTTATGCATATTTTCCAAATGCTTTGTTCTAGTGAGCTGACAATAATTACTTGAATTAATATTTCTACTCACTTTTATGAGTTCCTTCCTTAATAAACTCGTTATGCAAATCATTTTGTTAGGTTGACATACAGTGTAATGTTATAACGCTATACATGATTATTATTGTTAAGTTTAAATTTTTCCTTAAGCACATTATTATTATTTTTTTTATTTGTTGGAAATGAAATGAAATGAAATGGAAATAAAATGGAAATGGAAATGGAAATGGAAATGAAATGAAATGAAATGAAACAAGTTGTTTGAACTGATCATTCTTTAACTAATTATATTGATACGATTGCTTCTTCTGTTTTCTTTTTTACCTCGTAGCTGACAATTTTTCTTCTCCGTCTTATTTCGGACGCTTTCAACACGAAACATTCCCTGCCCGATGTCCCTGCCTTAATTTCCCTGCCTTAATTTCCCTTTGGCTTTTGATAACAAATTATTATTTCTTTCATCCATTGATATTTTCCATGCTTTGTCATGCCTCTCCCCTATTTTCGAAAAAGAAACCCTTTTGTCAAATGAACTTTGAAATGCAATTCTTTACATTTTTAAAGTAAATTTTGATCACCTTGTACTTCAAAGAGTACTAGTATAGCCTTTAATCATTTGCTTCAGAAGACTTTCCATACAAAGACTCTTTGGAGGGGGAGGGGGAGGAGTTTTGTTGTCTCATTGAGGGGAGTTGTTATTGTCATCCCATGCTTGACTTCCAGATGTTAATCAAACTAAAGATGTCGGTCAATATTGACGGACTACCAAGCTGGGTCGTTGTCGATGGTTGAAGACTTCCGAATGTTACGTCATAACTGTTTGTTGTACAGGCACGTCGTGCTTTTGAATGAGGTCTGTTTGGTCGCCTGCATGCATGGCGATCGGGATATCTCCGCGTGCATGTACGCTGGTATTTTTATTCTTTTCAAATGCAGCAAAGGAAATCGAATCATAGAGAGTGAAAAACATTTCTTAACTACAGAAACTTAAATTTACCCGTCCCAAAAATGAACAGCAATCACAAATTTCCATCTAGAATTAAGGGAAAGTTACTGATAAAACTATATCATACTAATACTCCATCTGCTTGTGAATTCATATATTGATGTCATTTTTATTATTTTTATCCTGTGAATATTTTCGCGATTCGACAGTATCAACTGTCGCGATAAGAATATAAATAAAACTATTGAAATGAAAAATTGGAAGTTTCTCTGATGGATTCTAAAGAGGTATTGGGTATCGACCATTCTACTTTTAGTGATATATTTTAGTGCGAAATGAATGTTCTTCAATGTGGAAAGTGTACGTTAATTCATTAATTGCGTTTGTCACTTTAAATACGTGTACATTAAAACAGACTATCTGCAGATAACTACTTGATATGGGAGAACAGAATATATCAAATAGACTGTAGTAAAAAAGAAAATAGAACGTACAGATAGATAAAATAATAGGCCTATGCGAAAATATCAGTAATGTAAAGATTGGAAACGTATGTTTCTCGGCAAAAATTTAATGTATTCTGCAATAAAGGTTATGTCGTACTGTGGGTTTAAAGTCACATAACGTAATGATTCGAGATCCTTTCTCGAGGTTTATTTGGTCAAAATAATTCATACAATTTATCAGTTTGGCGTATGAAAAACTATTAATTTATCAATGAATTTTAAGAATGACCTCATTAATTTTTACTCTTCTTAAAGGAAAGATTTTACTTCAAGAACGTGTGATGTCACTGTTACCATTCTCTTTGAGTCTGTATCTATCAGGTTTTCTACTACACCTGAATATATCTTGTGTCCATAACTTATCACCGACTAACATTTATCTGAACAACAGCAAGTGAGATAATTCCTAACGCATGTTAAACGTTTCTTAACTGTTCACTTTTGAAGTCTGTTTACATATAATTTTGCTCTTTGTACGCGAACTATTCCAAAGTAAACTTTTCAACTTTCGAACAAATTACCACAGGCGCTGAAGGTGAAGAAAGAAACGAAGCTATAACTTTTTTCTTACTTTCTTTCTTCTTGCTTCCAGCAAAACCACACATTTTGTGAGACTTAAATCCTGACAGACAGGAGGGTTAGAACTTAGGTAAACAGAGGTCCAGTGGTAAGAAAAAAACAAGCGATCCTTAGTCCAGCATCACATACATACCTCCTTTTTGTGTGTTTTACCGAAAGAAAGAAAAGAAGAAGAACAAAGTGGAAAGAAAGTTAGAGAAAGGAGAAAAAGAAAGGAGTTATCGCAAAGAAAAGTACGAACAAACACGTTTAGGTCTGCAGAATTCGCTCAAACTGTGAATCTGCCCTTTGTAGGTGATGTTTCAACAAAGGCAATGGACGTCTGTCAAGAAGCTATATGTGGGGACAAGGATCGTAGCCACTGGATGTCCCGGTTGTCCCGATTCCCCTGTATTGGTCCCGTTGCAACAACCTCCGTTATTGCCTGTATTGCATAGAAGTTGTTCGCCGTATTGAATCTACGTGTAAATTTCAAACATTTTCCTAAAACTAAAGTGCGTTGTCTGCCATTCATATTTTATTCACTTTGGCACAGATAAGTGGAGAGTGACAGTAACATACATTACGTTCTTACAAATACATTACATTTAACAAAAAACAGAAATACCTCTCGAATTCATTGCCCAATACTTGTGTTAGAAATAGACATATTTTCATTTAATGTATACTTATCCCATTCATTCATGAAATAATTGTACCGTCTGACCATTATTGTGGTGTACTATAGAAATGAAAAAAAATATATGAACGAAAATATTACCAATCTATGTAGATCTTCTGTAATGATCTAACTTGGAATATTTGAGTTGAGTAGTATGATTGATATTTCTTATCGTTCTAATGTGTCTAGGTTTTATAAGTATAAAATATAAATATAAAGTCTTATATCTTTGCTGATACTATATAGTAGTGCCTTCTATTGTGTTTTAACTGTTTAACTTATGATAGAATGTCTGCATGATCAAAAATGAAGATTTTTCATCAAAATTCATTTCCATCAAGACATCTCAAGGTGTTTATGGTTTGGCTGAACGCTTCTCTTCAACACTTGCGTAAATTGCATTAAAAATCATTCAGAAATTTGGTGTTATAGTTCAAGTCTGAGGAGAAAAATGGTGTTAAAATATTGATCTAGCGAATCGATTTGAATGCCCGGTACCAAACGTGTTATCGATATTCAAACACTGTTGACATCGACTCACACGGGGCGCGAACAACGAAATCCACAACAAGATCCACATACCATCCGTCGCGGTGGATTGTCTGGGCTAACCTGGGTGGAGACTGCCGCTTCATTTGACGGCTCCGAACAATAGCTACTGATTGGGCTTGACAAGTTACCGTTGACATCTTTGAGGGAAGGGGGTTTTGTGTTGAGAGACCACGCTGGGCTGATAATAGTTCATCAATTACCCTCACAGTGGGCAGCTATTGAGGTGTAACAAGCTCAAGCAGTGAGGTGCTTAAAGCGAACCCCCTCTTACAGGCCATAAGATCCAAAGACTCCGCCGCCGATAACACGGGAGCGACAACAAAGTTCTTTCTTTCGTAAAATCCACATACATAGACGGTGTGAGACAATACTCCGCTGATTAGGGGCAGAAAGAGAGCTATTACAGCTTATTACACGCAAGTCTAATCATTTTAAAACGAGTGGGACTAAGGGTGGCTTTTGTGGTAAAGGCGGTACTTCAAAGAGTCTAGAAGATTTGCAGCAGAATAGAAGCTTGTGCATGGAGGAGTTTTTAGATGATTTTTTGAAATCTTTTCTTTTTAATACTTCACGTATGTTAGATTCAACTAAGCTAGCTAACATTAGAATTTCATGAAATTAAAACACAATTCCAGATTAACACAAATGTAGAATATTCCATTAATACTCCGCATTTCCTTCGGAATTCAGAGAGGAAGAAAATTGCATCTAATCTTAATACCTAGAACAATGGAACATGACAAGTTGGAAAGTAAGTCATATTCTTTTAACAGCTCTTGAAAATGACACTTTAGAAAACTTTAATCCAGCAATCTTCATCGTTAAACAAAGCTCCCAATATTTAAGGATAAAATAAGCTAATCTTACGACTAACGGGGAAAAACACATGTTAATGCAAATGTAACAGTAAGAGCTCATTTTAGGATGGAAACTGCCATTGGAGATAAAGATAAATATGAACAAATAATATTGAAAAGGACAAAAATGAGGGCGAGATGAAAGAAGAAACTTGGGGGGGGGGGGGAGAAGAGAGAGTTGTGAGGCGGGGGCCGGGGGAGGGGGATGACTCGCCTGATAAAAGATGTCATGGTGGTTTTGGTACTTGAACTGAAATTAAAAATGATTAAATCGTCTTGAATAACAACTATATAAGATACATTTTGTACCATTCATCTAAAATGAAAAACATATTAATGAAACCTTGCACCCTTTGGCAGTGTTTGGCAAGATTTGCACTTTTATCATGTTTATGGGCAGAAAGTATTATAAATGCATCTAAATGCAAAGTAAGGATTGCACAGCGGTGAAGATAATGTAATTGGAGTAGAAATAAGAAGAGCAAAGACAAGGATCGCGTGGAGGAAAGATCACTGGATAGAGAAAAAGAAAGAAAGAAAGAAAGACAGACAGGGAGAAAGGGAGAGAGTGATAGAGACACGGGGGAGACGTTGGATTCTTGACGATGTGACGGTAATCGGCGGAGACAATGATATAAAAACGACGTAACGCATTTAGAGCGTATAAACTTCCCATTTCTAAAAGAGAAAATGATCAGTAACGATGAGAGCACTTTATGTCATCCTAAAAGGCAAAGCTAAACTGTATTCACTTAAACCATCAAAATCCATACACCAAATGCTGCATCGAATTCTCCTTAAAGTAACGACTGTGGAGAAAACATACCGAATAGAATAAATTGTCTGGTAGTAAAATATAAATCAAGCATAATGCGAATATGGCCCATCGCGATACCCCGCTCGTTTCCTTCTATTACATCTACCAATCCATTTAGCTTTTATTCCTGGGAGTCTTTTTTTTTTTCTTCATCCCCTTTTTTTATTATTATATTCCATTCGTTGTTTGGCTGGAATACTACGCTCTTTGCTACTCGGTGAATCCCTAGAGCGTCTTAAAGGCGCATTGCTGTTTTTGCCTGCCATCTGCATGCGTTTTCTACACAATATTTTGTGACTAGGTAGCGGAATTTCCTCAGGTGTAGATCTGAAAGCTTTCAAAACATTGAATTTCTTTAGGGTGATCGGTTAGACTTTACTTCATTGATGCAGACGATGCCTCTGGTGATGAAAAAAAAGGGAAGACTTCAATCAAATGATGAAAATATTGTTGTGAATATAATTCAATGAATTTAAGTTATTAGTGAAATTGTAATCACATTCCGCCCACTCTCCAAATATTTATTTGACTTAACACCTGTCGTGTGGGTTGCGATTCCAACAAATTACAGCTCAGGAGTAATGATAACGGATTAGGGTAATAAACTTTAACACCGGCGGTCCTGAATAAATAAATAACAATATTTTTGTCAATCCATCTCTTCATTCAAGAAAGCATTATGACGCTTCAAACTTTATTTCATCAGAGATTTAGGATCAAGGTTATCACATGGGTTAGGGTTATATTTCTTTGCAAACGGGTTTTACGTTCGGATAAGAGTAACGATTGAGGTTCGGGAATAGAGTTTGGTCAAGGGTGAGGTTAGAGTTTGCTTGTAGAAAAGAAAATTGATGTAAAGAAATTTCTCCCCGGAGCATGCGTATTAGAACCTTTTTGAGATACTGAAAATCGTGTTTAAAGCTTTAAACCCATTTTGCACTCTTCGCAAATGCTTATACCTCTATCTTTTTTATTCCTTCTCTCTTTTTTTATCCTGAAGTAGGCTCCTCGAGGAGAAATTTTTCAAGATAACCGTCTTACCCGTATTCAACCTCTAGACTGATTCCAGGCTGTCATTTTTTTTTATAATCGCTTCTTATTTTAGAAAATGCATACGGATAGACTCACAACCTCACGATTTCCATTACACCTAATTTTGATATATTTCATTTAAAGTAAAAATTAGCATTTTTTCATTTAATAAGTACACGTAATGTGTGATACTTTCTCTCTTCCGATTGCTTTTACACACATTAATGAATATCTTTCACCATTTTTTTTTTTTTTTAGCATTTAGTAAATGCTATCAGTTATTAGCTATAAGCTTGTAATTGAGCTGATATCTTCAGTTTGTTAGAGATGAAAACATTATGTAATCATGAAAACGCAATTACCCTATTGGTTCCTTTTCATATTTCTGAACAGAGAGTCTGGATCCTTTGTGGTAAAGTGAGTTTTTTTTAAAAATTCAATTTAATTTATTTTTGTTTCATTTTATTTTATTTTATTTCATTTTTTTAAAAGAAAAAAGCAGTAGCAAGCTTGTGAAGAAGGCTAGCTATATCCTTTCGCATCTAGCTGTGGTTCAGCCTCACTCGCTCTTCCCTATCGCGAAGGTTGGCAACTAAAAGCATTTCGATTTATCTCGTAGCGAAAAACCCATTTCAACCTGATCCTTTAGATTGGTGGACAAAATGTCGCCCAGAGTCACGGACTAGAGGCGAAATCCCCCCTCTCCACCCCCCCCCCCCACCACCCTGCATCTCACCTTATCTTTCTTCTGAAGTCTGTGCTCGATACTCGGTCTCAACTCTAAAAGCCTTCCATATGCATACACCCCTCAAGGTGTAACAACAAGTTGTCTATTTCTCGTCTGTGTTTCCCCTTTTCTCATGTTTATTTTCAACGAGTTATCCATACCCTCTTTCTTAAATCTGAAATAATTCTCTCGTTGGAATGGACTTAATTGATAATTCCATGCAGAAAAATATATGAAATTCATTATCCTTTTTTTTTATTTTTTAGTGTTTCTCTAAAGTTGCGAAATCTATTATCTGCGGATTGGGAAGAGTATATCATGCTATTCAGTAAAGGGTGAATATTAAGAGAAGGCGATTGTAAACTTGTTAATGCCGAAAAGTACTTGTCTCCTCTCAGAGAAGGGGCCCTTGGGGCAGAAAGATATCTGTAATGGAATGGTGAGAGAGAAATAGAGAGAGAGAGAGAGAGAGAGAGAGAGAAGTGAGAGTGTATGTGTTGGTACATGGTACACCGCGGACAGACATGACAGAGGGAGGGGGGAAAGAAGAGATGTGTGCGTGTGCGCGTAAGAGAGAGAGAGACAGACAGACAGACAGAGACAGAGAGAAAATTTGGGAAAAACTGGATCAAGGAATAAAAATGTACTAAAAGAAAAAAAGACAGAGAAAGAAAGAAAGAAAGAGGGGAGGGAGATCAACAGAGAGAGAGAGAGAGAGAGAGAGAGAGAGAGAGGAGGGGGTGGATCTGTTTAAAGGAAAACGGGATATGTATAAAGGAGGAACTAAAAATATTCTAAAAAGAAATGCATTTATTTTGATAATGAAACACTGGAGACAAAGACTGAGAAGAAAAGATGTTAGGCCTGAAACACACAAGAGATAGAAAGAGAAGGGAAGAGAGCAGAGAGACAAAAAGATTTACGAACAATGAGACAGACCATAGAAAGACTATACGAACTGAAAGAGAGGGCGAGAGAAGGGGAGGGGAGAGAGAGAGAGAGAGAGAGAGAGAGAGGAGAGAGAGAGAGAGAGAGAGAGAGAGACAGAGAGACAGAGGGGAGGGAGAAAGAGAAATTCACAGTTCTCTGTTTAGATCCATATCTTCGGGGCGTATTTTGCAATTCATGAATAAAAATTGATTTTACTGGTAGGACGATTATTAAGGTTTTGAATTTTAGTTCATTTTTTTTCTAACACTAACAACCCAGTTAGCATGGTTAGAGCATATGATAAGAGCTTTCATGAGCTTTTTATCCCTCTGAACTAAATGGAGTATTATACCACAGTAGCGATTTTATATTTCTTTTCATTATGTATTGAGATTAAAGGATATTGGACCAACACCAATAACAGGAAAAACAAAACGGTAAGCAAGAAGGAAGAGAGAGGGAGAGAGAGAAAGAAGGTGGGTAAGTTGAAAAAAATCTAGGAACCAAAATGTTTCTATGTTCATCCTGTATTTAGTCAGTGTATCACTATGAACATGGCAGACAAAGAAAGCGGACAAAATAAACAACCTCTCATTCTACCCTTCACAATGGTTCTGGTAGTCAAAAGAACATCCCTTCACAGCTATTCTGTTTAATCATGTAGTTCCAGGTGAATATGCATGTGGCACCTGTTCCACATATTTTAGACAATAGCAGTGAAGGGATGTTCTTTTGACTACCAGAACCATTGTGAAGGGTAGAATGAGGGGTTGTTTATTTTGTCCGCTTTCTTTGTCCGTCATGTTCATAGTGTATGTTGATGTTGGTAAATTAACCGTCCACATCATTATCATCGTCATAATAACTAATCACCATGATCATCATTATCATCAACATCAACATCCTCATCATCATCATCATCATCATCATCATCATCATAATCATCATCACAATTACCAACATCAGCGTTGTCCTCATCATCTTCATCATCCTCATCCTCCTCCTCCTCCTCCTCATCATCACAAAACCTTCAAAATTTCCTGTGGCATAACGACGCCAACTTCCCAAGCATTATCATCTTGAAAACCATCATCGCTACCGCTATAACTCCATCGTCATCATCATCAACCTCAAAGTTATACCATCGGTAAGGGCAACATCCACCATGAGCATCATCACCTTAGCCATCTTCATCTCATCTTGTCTTACCACTCGGTATCTTTCCTTATCTCAAACCAAATTTTAAGCTGTCTCTGTCACCGTCGCAAACGAAAACGTTACTTTTCACAAAAAGAGCAAACTATCACCAAGTACTGCACTCTAATCGTATTTCATTTTGCATCTCTTCAACGAAAAAAATTCGACTTTATTTCCTCGTTATATATATAATATATTATATAGTCAAACCACATTGTTGCTTGAAACGTCAATAGATAAAACAGACATAATATAGACAACACTAATAATGCACATGATGCCCGGGCAGAATAATATCATTACAATGAATGAGGTGTTCCTACTGCCGCAAAATGTCCCTGTCCATGTGCTGCGTGGAGGCAGCTTACTTGACCAATGAAGATTCACGCTCAGCAGGTAGGAATCGAGACACAAAACCATCAAGTCCAAGAGAAGTTGCGGCAGAGGAAACACTCTCATCATATTTCGCAAAATAATAAATAACATAACTGGATCTTAATACAAGGAAGATACTTCCGTTCTTCCGACGCGTTCCCTTCTTATAATGTTGTTTCTTTTACATTCGGAACGCATTTTTGAAGAGTATTAGTATAAAGAGAATAAATGCTCGTAAATGTACGATATGATAGTAGTCATCTACAAAGTGAATACTACAGTAACTATGTACACCTTTATTTACTTTTAGCTGTATCTCTTCATTATTCATAACGAGCTTACGGATTAAATGTTTAACTTTATTTCACTTCAAGATTTCCTTTCTATCAAAGACCACGAATTCGTTGGTAACAAAATCTCTTTATCAGATGTCACGTTTGCCATATACGACTCGGGACAACAAACTTTGTTTCATCATGACCACTGACATGATAATTATGAAACAGTATGCACTACTTGCAATATTCTGAATTAAAAAAAACCTGTTTCAGTTATTACAAAGTCATAAATTACAAATTATTAATAGAGCTGTGAAAAAGATTATTATCTTAATTCACGCCAGATATTATTGAGTCGAATTAGTAAAATGCGGTGTTGACCAGAAAGACAAATGGTGGAAAAAATTAATGAACGTTGAACAGTAATATTACCAATCGAATAATGAATTCTTTAATTCAAGCTCTAAAAACAGGAACTTACTACCCCCATGGCAAAAGTAATTATGTACTCGCCCACCTCAACATCCGATCTCACATAACACATCATAGACAGAAATATGGAAATGATTTTCTGAAGGATTATATTTCTACCAATTTAGTTGGCTAGCACTGGTAGCAAGGAGGATGGCTTTAATCTATGATGATGTCATCCTGCCCCCTCCCTACACCTTTTATCAGAGAATCATTAAAATGTAGCATCTGAACGATCAGCATTACCCATTCATTACTCTTTGTTAGCCAAAGGCTACATAACCGCTACCCTCTCAGGAGCTTCGACCCCTCTCATCTCTCCGCTCCATCGTTTTAGATTTTTTTCCTGGTCCCCTCATCCTTTATTCGCTAGCTATCATAAATCCATACAGCGAGCTTGTTATATTGGGGTAGGGGCTCGGGGGAAAACTGCAACGGTTAGCAGAAAAAAGGGGCTTCTTCTCCATCATGAATTTTCATGAAGAGGAATTTTGGAGGCCAAATACACTTCTAGTTTCTTCCCCACAAAATTCAAATGAGTCTCCCTGGGGAGTAGCGAGATCGCACATCTCAGGGAAACTTCAAACAAGCCCGGCTTATTCTTCAATCAAGATATTATCCATCGTATACTTAGAAAGGACGATGTGAAAAAATACACCCTTCATGTATTTTTAGAACCCTCCTAGATGGGGAAAAATACACAGAGAATCCCAATCCGGTGTATAATTTACACATATAATGATGACTTTAGTAACTGGAAAATGAAACGGAGGCCATTAATGCCGGAATAATGTTTAGAGAGCTCGAGAATAAAACCAAACAAGCTGTAAGCCGTGTATGCCCCATTTAGCAATATTCTGAGTGCAATGAACGAGGCTTTGTGTAGCTTCTAAGAGATGGGAATCGGCAAAGGCAACGAATGCATCATTTTGTGCATTTTTGATACTTCATCAGGCGGTGGTTAAGGACCAATAAGAACAACTGTATTTCCATATCATCTTCATAACCATATACTTCGCCGAACCTTAGTGATTATACTGAATAAAAACACTACCAGTTTTGTTGCTGTTGTCACTGTTATTGCTACTGCTGTTATCGCTGCTTCTCTTGTTGTTATAAGACTGCGAAAAGCAGTAGCCTATTATGCTGTCCTCTCCACTTCTATAGAGAAATACTTGTAGTACAATTGATAGCCTGAAACTTATTGCAACATGTTTGCAATTTTTGATCTTATAAGTGTCTAATTCATGTCACTTTGAAAAAATCTGTTGTACCTCGTTTTTTTGCAAGCAAAACATAATGCTTTACAATTAATAACCTCAAAATATCTTATCTTATCTAATCAATTTTCATCAGGGATATACCATAACGAGGACTATCAATTTTGTAAAAGAAAAAAAAAATCAGTGGTGTT
Source organism: Echinometra lucunter (assembly GCA_029962745.1). Taxonomy (NCBI): domain Eukaryota; kingdom Metazoa; phylum Echinodermata; class Echinoidea; order Camarodonta; family Echinometridae; genus Echinometra; species Echinometra lucunter. The sequence continues at coordinate 7,583,758 of CM057156.1, forward strand.
AAAAATTTACTTTAAATGACTTCAGTGTTTATTTGCTTATTTGTTCTCATAAAACCGACTACAATTATTTTGCAAGCAGAATGCAGAGCGTGTGGATACAATCTACAGCATCAAAATACATGATGAGCTTTTATCTTACAAATAACACAAATAAATCATTATTATTCATTTCAAAGATCAGAGTTGCATGGTCATTATCCATAATGATACGATTCAAGCACTTTATCAACGTATCTGGCTATTTCTTGCGCTTTGTACTTTCATTTGAGTAAATTATTCTATTCACAGAAGATTTATGAAACCAATAAATGCTTTCTTTCCTGCAGTTTGTTGAATGCAATAGTCAAAGAAACAAACCAGCATTGAGCACATGTTTCCTTTGAGATCCCACACCTATTTTCAGAACGATATTACAGTAATAGAACTCTTTTGTTCCATAGTTATAAAAGTGCTGAAACAATGTATCGATTTTTTGAGCTCTGAAACTAATGGGAGCTCGTAGTAATCAACTCAACGGATATAAAAGATTCGAACAATTCCAAGACTGTGAGTTTTCTTGCGGTCCAAAGTTGTTGAAGCAATGTTTCTTTCTTGTCTCTTTTCTATTTTGTATTGGTGCTTTTTTAGACTGTAAGTGTCACAAAGCTACAACAAAATTGCCGACACACACAGAAACTACCTGCTCGATTCTCACCATTTTAAATACAGAGTTTACTCATTTATGCGTGACAACTTTTGTCAGCTTTGTTTCTTTATTTGCTATTACAGCTCCCGTAATTGCGTGAGTTCGTCTTCTATGCTACACAAGCAAACTGTCCACATTTATATAATAAATATACCACATTTACGTCCACAATTTTCACGAAAGAGTGCACAATAAGAGACACCAAATGAAGATTCCAAATCGTACAAAAGTGAGGCGAGAAAGTATGTATAATTCCTTGTAGAATAGCGATAATATTGAGAACGTCTAGCTTCCGCGTTACTCTTGTCACATCCATTATAGAACACGGTTGGCAGATTCGACCCTCGGAAAGTATTCTCATTCTTCAAACGCTAAGATCAATCATTGTTTTTAGCAGATTCTTCTCTTTGTTGTAGGTCTTCCTTGTAGTTTGTTCTAGGACTTAGTCGCTGGCACTCAGGGGTTCTAAGTCGAGATGCGAGGAATGCATCCGATCCGAGGAGTCCGGTGTTGGGGGTAGACTCATGCCCGATCCTGGAGCAGCGTCATCTCGCGGCGGAATGTCCTTGACGAGTTGCGTCTGGCCGAGACTTTGCTCAGAAAAGTTGACCTGCAGAAGAACAATGAGAAAAGAAAGACTGGCATGGTCAATGAGATCAAGGAAATTAGAATGTCAGATAACATACAATAAATTCACATTTATAATAGTCGTGAAGACATGTCAGGATCTCATGACGTATATATCCTTAATTCTATGTAAATATCGTTTGAGGGTTAATAGGGAACTAAACGACGCAATAATTAAAGCATTCATCACGACGAGAAACAATGACAAACCAGAAGTAGGTAATGTCGAGTGATCAAAAGAAAAATCAGAGACTTTCCAAGTAATAGAACAAAGTCACATTACGGTCAGCCATTATAATATAAACACTCGATCGAAACACCATTGGCTTTGAAAATGTAGGTATGTATAGGCTAAACTAAACTGAAGAAAGGAAAATTAGTAATATAATGGAGAAAGCTGGAAAATGAAAGGATCAAAGAAATAACCGTCATGTACAAGACAACTTTAAGAACGGCAAAAAATAAAGAACATTGATATTGAAATGAAGCTAACTGAAATTCTATTCCTTTTTTAGTGTCGACATAGAACAGGACACCTCACTGACTGAAATGAAGAAGCCTTTCTTTAGTGTAAGGTTGAAAAAAAAACCCTGCAAAATATGACAAAATATATTATATTAATGACCCAAACGTGAACTTTTTCTGAAAGTATGCATTTTGTCCGAGAGCAATCCAGTTATTTCCCAGTTTCTTTGTACTTTCAGATATTACAGTGATGGACTATAAGTATGCATTTTCATCATAATTCTGGTCATGGTTATTTCACTCAACATAAAGAAGTACAATCCCTGCAAAGAGCAGGAAATAATGAAATGAAGAAAGTAATTATCTTTTTTCTTTCTTTTTTTCTTTTTTTTTTTTCCGAGAATGCTCCTAGAATTTCAATTTCCAGCCTCCAAGTTGCAGATTTATACAAAAAATATTTGGACAGGCAATCGACACGCTGGCAAAAGTGATTGGATGTAAGGAACATGCATGCTCGCTGGACGTCAACAAGTCGCGAAGAAAATACGACATATTAGACCTTTATGTATATAGAAATGTAAGACAGGGCAAAAGAAGGAGATGGACAAAGAAAAAGAGGGAGAGGATGGGAGAGGGTAATGAAAATGATGCGACGTGTAGGACAAAGAGAAAAAGATAGTATGCACGAGAGAGAGAGAGAGAGAGAGAGAGAGAGAGAGAGAGAGAATAGAAGCACTGAAGGCAGAGGAAGGAAATCAAGACATATACTTCCATTAGAGAGGGAAAAGATTGATTTTCTTTCTGATATTTGATCACATGGAAAGCCATGAATTATTGGAAGTGATAGTCCGCAAGATGTTTGCATTGAACACGTCGTAATGTCGCCTCAAAATGACTTTTTCGACATGGTCGTGCCTTGAGATGCATTAAAATATCAGTTTTCAAAGCAAGAATATAAGCGATGGAAACACTTATAATTTTTCTACAAAGCCTGGACACCATTTTTGTTAGTATGGGAAACAGAGGACTACACGCATATGGTTTAAACAAAGGAAATTATGTCCTTTAATATCAGTTTCATAACACCTATGCAGAGAAAGGCATACATCAGATTACTGTACAGTTGTAGGCCTGCTGTTCCAGCTTGTTTCTTTTTCTTTCATTTGCTTCTCTTCAGTACTTAAGTATTCATTCATTGCCTTGGACCCACAGAGTCTTTTAAATCTCAATGTGACGAACAGAAAAGGGATGTATTTTTGTGAGGAATGATAACAAAACCCCTAAAGGACATTCACTAGAGATATGGTTAATTTCAAAACAAAAGCAAAAAGATAAAAGGTACTGTGAAACGCGTCTTGACTCTGTCCTTGTCCTTGCAATCAAGGATACCAATACGCCGTGTGCCAACATTTTTTTTTCTCTCCTTTTCAACCCACTGTTTTGCCTTTTTCGCAAATTGATTGCCCGGCTTACGCAAGACGCAATCCTGATTGATCACCCGACTTAGTGCGTTCCATGATTTGATAGCTTGTTCGCAGACGACGATGCGCGTACGCGTACGGAACTTTTCATGTGGAAATTACCTAAGGGATCTCGCTCCCGCGCGGGTCGCTTGGCGTGATGGATTACTGGTGAAAGACGAACGCGCGAACGGACGATCCCCGCACTTAATCCTGATGTGCATTATAAATTGATTTTGTGCCTATGCCATTCGCGCCTTCTTGCTGGCTCTGGAGTGGGTAAAGCTTGTGCCAGTGAACATGAAGGATGAGGTAAGATCAAGGGAAATCCCCGAGGATAAACACCTGTAAGGTAAACTGTGATATTGGTGATACCAGGAAAATCCACGCCAACACCGAATGCTTAAAAAAGAGGAAACTTTAAATGAAAGCCAGCAAATGAAGGGTTTGGTAGTTTTCTTAGCAGAGCTGCGGACAACTTTATACAACCCGATACGGAGTGTATGAAAGATCTGACTGTTCTTTAGAGCATCACAGTCAAAGCAAATGTGCACGTATAACAGGAAAGGGAGTTCTCGAACATTTTTAAAGCCTGGTTTAAAAGTGCAATAACAGACGATATGTCATCGGCACTTACTCATTCCAGCGCGTTCCTTAACCTGTCTTCAGTATCATTCGTACTCTGTAAGAATACGCCTTTGGGCAAAGGAAAACTCGGGGACATTAATACACCCTCCTCAACGAACCGCGCGTCGCTTCGTCCGACGTAGTGCGAGGAGAAGGATGCGCCGACGACAGATATCGAAGCGCATCACTTCTCCAAGAAGTCTTACAAACACTTCCCGCCCTTTCTCTCACGAAAGACTAACGCAAGATTACACTCTGCCATTTAGGTAATAGTACACTACACAGAGGACAATAACAAGAGGGAATAGTCATTCGTTCTCATTCGACAACGCTTTCAAATTGTTAGAAAGAAGGGACGTGATTTCTCTCACGAAAACGGCGGTCTTGCTCAATTACTCCGGATAAGTCCTTGATGAGTGTTTGTAGATTTGTCAAATAATCTTGTTGAGGCAGCTACCGCTTACTTAGGATTTAGGGCTCGAATCCTTCGTTTCTATAAACATTGTATTGTACGAAATAAAATGAAACCAATGAAAGGTGGCATTTCCCTCATTTATTTTTACGCCTCTCTGCTTTCCGTGAGTTTTTCTTCAGCGACGTTTTAAGTTGTCGTGAGAATGGGGCAATTTACAAAGCACTTTATTTACCTTCTTATAGAATCATTTTCGAAAAAGGTCTGTCAAAGCAGAAAATCCTTGTTTTTAATGACATAAGAGTGTCCCCCTCGAGAAATGATATTACCATCATAAGAACTGTATACATGCAAGACTGCATCCCTAATTCAGATCACTTTCTAACACTTGGCTAACAGAAGATGACATGAATATTCCACGACTTCACAATAGTTCATTTACCCTTTCAGCCTAACGAGTGCAAAACATTTATCCAACATGTTTTTCCAAACACATTAGTCATATTAGCTATTCAAGCCGAACAAAGTCAAGAGAGAAAAGGGGAAAAGATATGACAAGAGAGATGGAAGAAGAGTGTTCAGAACACACTGGGCATGGCCAAGGGTTACTTAGGCACTCTGTTTACACTACGTCGAGGTCTACATCTTGATGATTTATAGCTCAAAACCTGATCGTAAAGTACAATAAATATTTGCATCGATAGCCTAAGCAAACATAGACTTTCTCTCCACTTTTTCCCCTTCATCCTAGCTCCTGTTTTCCATTTTTCCTTCACCTTTCTCACAGGGAATCGTCCATCGACCACAAAATTGATGCTCGTACAGCGAACCCACCGCTTAACCGCTTAGAGGAATAAAACAAGGAGAGAAAAATGTTGGTATCTATTTTAGAATGTGATTTATAGCCCAAGCCGCGCTTCATACTAAACACACGGTGAATCATTCGGAAAATCACATTCTGTACCGTAACTAATCATTTTAAACCTTCCTTTTGGTGTCCACAAGACCAAGCCCGATGCGTTTCCTTCAGAGGTCGCAAACAGGTCATAAAACCTTGATCAATATTTTGAAATAATTTTTTTTTGTATACAAAACGAATGGACGATTCCGCACTTCCACTCGAGGGAAGCCTCTCTTATCACACATGGATGAGCCAAAATAAAATTTGTTTTATTTCTATTTTAAATATGATCCAAGTTTCTTTTTGATGCAGATCAAGTTATTTTCATTCAAAGGGTTTTTTGTAACTTGCTCTTGTCTTAAAAAAAGATTCCATTTTGTCATCGAATCAAGCGACTGCCTCGTTTTCTCTGCATGAATTCTAAATTCTGTCCATGCTTGCGACATAAATCCCTGTACATCCTCATAACCATAAAGATATGGGTATTTGATATCCCTGTATCATCATACATGCAGGCTGATATATGGGTGTATTAAGAATAATCACGATGGGAATTCGGCCTGAAGAATGAGCTTACTGGTAATGTTATGAAAAAGGACTATTTTAGCCAACTTGAGGAGATACGGATCGGGCTTGTTGGCCATGTTGGCTATCTACGAAAAAAAAAAATGCTCTTCGTGGATTAAGATCATATAATACCAAGGTTGAACTCCTCAGATTAGCCTTAAGATTTCTCCCACTTTCCTCCTCTGCTTATTAATCTCTGCGCTCACTTGGCGATGTGTAATCCGAGGGATTCGAACTAATATCGAGTACATTTTTAGAGACTCCAAAAATCTTTCTCGTTCGTAATTACTAGCTTCGAAGACAAGCTACCAAGATGGAGAGGCAGAGAAAAAAAATGTTTCATTTCCATACGGAGGAAATTTCGATTAAATTCCTAAATGGTAAAGTAATTGAATTCATTATCAGACTAACCTACCATATCGACTCGAGATGGAAAATAATTATTGATTTGGCCAAAAGGGGGAGAGCGAAATATTTTTTTTCTCACTTTCTCTCTCTCTCTCTCTTTCTTTCTCCACGTCTAGCTGCCTTCCTCAGTGTCCTCTCTCTCTCTTACCATGCAGTTGGACAGAGCCCAATTCCCTGCTCGTACTCTTATTTTCATCTTTTCCCCTCTTTTCGTGGCACAAAACATCGTCAAATAAAAAGGGAAATATATATTTTTTTCAATCAAATTCGAGATCGAATCATGGCGTTCATTCATAATTGAATAAATTGTAGTAGGGTGTATGCGCAAGGCTAAACGAGCGTTAATGAGAATATTTCAAGAGATGGAGAAAAAAAAAAGGAAAATGGAATGCCGGAGAGCGAGGGAAAGGGAGAAAGAAAGCCAAAGAGAGAGGGGAAAATCAAATAAGAATTTAGTTCGATAAAGTACGACTAAATCTATATACCTACAAACAAAAATCTGGAAACGGTATGAATAATATTCGGACAAAAGCATCAACATGTTCGAGGGCGAATTCAGGGAGATCAAACTCTTAATTTACGTTTAAAAATTCAGTGCATGCTTCAGCACGAGTTCCTACCTAGAAATAAATCCATACATGATATATGAGACAACAAATAACTGTAACCTTGTTCATGATACTCGCAAGGTTTGAAATTAAATGTTTCGTGCGTGGAGGTGTAAAATCAATAGCATGAATAACAGCATTCTTCAAAACTAGAAATGCTATTTGTTTGGTTTTTACCAAGTCGTTATGTTTAGCAGTTTTGAATATCGCGTTTAGCAATAAAGACTTGTATCGAACGCGCGAGTTCTTCAATCTTCATAGTATAATACCCTTCAACTATAGTTGAAGAACATTATACTATAATATACTGGAATTACAAATGTGTTCCTACATTATAATGAAAAAAAAATTGGCACGCTTTTTTTTCAAATAAGGACATTAATTGATTCTTCAATAAGCCTACTGCCTTCTTGTACTTATGTTACCCTTCGTCTTTTGCAAATTCTGTGCATATCGTTGGCGTGGCTCAACAACTCTTTCTGGCTTTCCCTCATGACTGTTCTGTGGCGAGGAATAAGTTCATATCCTCTCTACGTGTGGAGAGATTTGGGGCCGAGTTTCGTATAGGTGGAAATAACTAATTGGTGAATCGCTTGTGTGTTGTGATAATGGCGACACCTTCTTGACACCTTAGCAGCATACAGCATGACCAAGGACGATTCGAGTTTCCGCCTGTATCCAAATGGCCGCTTGGGACGGAACGGTGAGGTAACCATTGGAGCAGATATTTTATCATAGCTAAAAGCCCAGAGCCACTTTCTACGAGGCATGACGGGAGGGGATGCAGGCAAAAGATAGACTTCCAAGTTTTGCCTCATTGATAACATCCATCGTCGAAGGGAAAGGAGGAAAGGAAATGGAAGTATGGGTGACGTTTGTGCGATTGAATTCATCATCATCATCAGCCCCACGCGTTGGGTTCTATGTATAGACCGTGAGTGCAATGCCCTGGCAAAATGGTTTGTCCACACCTCTGCCACTGATGTAGTCAAAAGCAGATAAGTAACGTTTTAATACTAATGCCTATAGTGGAATCGACTTTGAAGAATTTTGCTTGTAGGAATACAGAATGTTTCTGGAAGAGGGCATATGCTCAACGGCAAGGGGGTGAATTAAATAAGTCAATAATACATTTCTATTTCGGCTGACATGGACCTCGACACTGGAGGTCATAGGAGTAGGCCCCTACTTACAGCAAACCCACTTTGTTCTTATTTCAACATGTTCAAGGTAACTGATACTTCCCGATCATTTTTTTTTCTTCCTTTAAACCTCAAACTCGGCTGGCCACAGCGTCATCAGCAATTATATTACAACATCAATCTGAGAGCTACAAATTAACATTTTTGAGGATAAACATTCAGCTTTGACTCACCCCCGATTTGTAGTAGAGTAAACATATAAATTACATCAACCGTTTATCCTTTCCCCTCCCTTGCCTGAACAAAACAAATAGCGCATAAAACAGTGAGGACAGGAGAAAAAAGCGGAGACGAGGTATTACACGCCCGAAACACGACCACCGTCAAATATCACGAAGCTAAACCATAATTTTTCCTCAGCGGTTTTCTCGTATATCTATATCGGTTTCATAGCAGCAGGGGCGTGCGGAGACAAATCATATTTTTTTAAAGTAGGAAGGGGATGCGGGCATGTACTGTACACTGTGACTGTTTACAGCTTGTCTTTGGCGCAGATGAACCAGAATATTAAGCGCCTGAGTTGCAGTATTCCATGCATTACATGTATTATTACAATTCATGTAACAGACGAGGGAAGTAAATACAATTGGGGACGTGGGAGTCCCTGTACCCTCCCCTAGAGAACCGCCATATTGGGGTAGTTGATTGTTTCAAACGGACGATGAATTTTTCTGACTGCTTGGATGAATTATAGTCTGTATCAGGAGAGACGTGGTCGGGCCACCGGCAGAGCGCTATCTCTCGCGACAGAGAAATAGTGGATATGATATTCGCTCCCCCGCTCGGATTTATTTTATAGTCATTACCGACACGGAAAAGATATCAACAAACCTATCCTTATGGGAAAGGTAAAAAAACTATCACAATTAAACGTAACATATCCGTTTTGTCACAAACGATTAGAAAGTTTGTGGTAGAACTGCACGAAAAGCATTAGTATTCAGGATTTCCCTAACCGAGTAACTTTATGAAAATTGAAGGAATACTTGAATTATATGGCATGAATACTTTACTGAAAAAAAAAAATTGCCCTTTACGACTGTCGCATTCACATCAGGTTCTTGCGAGATAATATGAAATTAAGTGTGCTTTTATAGAGGTAAAAGGAAATATGCCACATAGATTATTTCTGATAATCATTCTTTGAAATGGAGTCTCGATTTTCCGACTACCAGACACGCCAGATGGATGAAAGTGAAAAGTACCTGAGATAAACTTCAACCGTTTGGCTGTCATTTTCATTTCTTTATTTTTATGCGTTGAACAAAACGAGAGAGGGGAAATGAGGTCGACTTGAGGAGAAGGAAACTCAATAAAAATCAATCTTGAATGAAGATTGAAGAGAGAAAAAGAGGAAAGTCCAAAAAGCTGAGGATGAGGGGAGAAAGGCCTCTGGATGGCATCAGTATGCAAGCCACGGCAGAAGATGAATCCATCTAAATATTAGCTCAGTCATACACAGGAAGGAGATGAAAGCACCCCATATTCGCTTGACTGATAGCCGGCAAAATCTTCCATGGACGTCCTCAATTTCTCTTCTATCCCAAGAAAAATCAGAAGAAAAGTGAAGAAGGAACTTCAAGATATCGAAGGGAGACGCGAGATCCGAGTCCGACCTAAAGGCTTACGCATTGCGGGCAATTTATCCATTCCAAATTGCTTGTCTTCTATATTTGTATAAATCCCTTCACTTAAAGTCTTTCCTGTTATGTGACCACTTTAGTTAGACCACGGACTCGCAGTGGTCTCAATGTGACATGAGGATTGAGTTTTTAAGAAGAGAGGGGTACTTAAGAGCATTGGAGGTCACCTTTTGCGTTCTATTCTCTGTGGTCATGCATGACGTCATCACTGTATCGCGTTTGCACTGTTTAAGGATTAAATACATATAATATATGTACAAAATATGTATACGCCATTTTCATTACGAATATTCCGCTTATCATGCTTATAGTATACTGGTCGGTTATTCCAACTTTAAAATCGTTGTTGATGGAGAACTGGCTATCAAAAGTTAGTCCCAATCAACCCCCCCCCCCCTCTCTCTCTCTCTCTCTCCCACTTTCTCTCCCGTTTTACATGATATTTCGTTTTCTTCTGTACTATCAAATGCTACTGCCTATCACCCCTGTGAACCATACTTATACATCCACGTTGTACAATGCAAATTCGATTTCAAAATACCCTGGGGAATTTGACCGAGGCTTACTGAATTATTAATCCCATTATATTTCAGTGATGACATTTTTGTCAGCAACGGAGGACACGCGACACAAAACAAGAAACGCAATGTACATGAAATTCAATGTGTTCGGTATTTTTTTTGAATGATGTATGAATCGGGCATCACACATCTCCATGGTGCAAAAGTAAGGGGTCTAAGTACGCTCAGCGCCAAGAGTGAGTGTGTGCGTTAAAATGAAAGCCCTGGAGGTGGGTGTGGGTGAGCTACGGTGTGTTCTGTGTTCATCGGTGTGAGTATTGAGACTCGGTTACCATGACGACAAATGGACTCGTCAAAGTCACCGCTGGTTGCGAGCTGAAAAAAAAAGCATTTTCCACCGATATTTCACCTTTCGTTCTGTTACTCAGAGCTGTGCATATTTCTCTCTTCCCAGAAAATATTTTCCCTCTTTCTCTCCTCTTCTACATCCTACCTTTCTGCTCTAATTTTTTTTTCAACTTCAATCTTTGAAATATGCTGCGTACTAATTACTACGTTGTCCCCCTGCATTTTCTAATTCTTAAATACCTTTCATTCATTACCTTTTTTCACTCTCTGTCGCAATTTCAATCTTACTCCTTCACGCTATCATAAGATATTTCAAATTAATTATTTTGATGTCATCCTAAATGATAAGAAGGCATTTAAGCGAAAGATATAGGTTATGGACAGAAGCAGTTCGTAAGAGAACAAAATCACGGAAAATCATCCAAAGTAGAAAATCACACAGTTTCGAATTCTTTCTCATTCTAAAAAAAAATGGACAGAATATTTCAAACTGCCAATCTCTGATGATCATCATGATTTCTAATATGAAATCAAAAGAAATTGCTATTGCATCTTTAATTGCGATCAAAATATTACGTAAATGGAGGACACGTGATGGAATTGATCACGCATACAAATCGAAGCAATCATGGTAATCATCTTCTCTCATATTCTTTACTCTTTTATCTCTGTGCTCTTTTCCCTTCCTTCTTCTGCTTCTCAAGCAATTGTTCATTTATCTTTTTTACTATTACTTCTGTTAGATTTGAGTATATTTTCTATGTTTGTAATAATTTATTCTTGTATTTTCTATGGCTGTTTTATACTATGCAGTTGTTTGAATTTTAATTGTACATATTTGTATTGTTTTTTATCCAGGGCCCCATGGAAGATCAACTCTTGTTGAATGGGCCATCCTGGTGAAATATGAATAAATAAATAATTAAATAAACAAACACAGAAAGAGAGGGGGAAAGGGAAAGCAGAAAGAGGGAGAGAGGGAAGGGGGTATAATTTGATATCAGTTTAACGGCAGCAGAGTGAGAAGGAAAGACAGAACATTTAAAAAGAAGACAGAGAAGGGAAAGCGTGAGGGGCAGGTGCATGCAGATCAGAAGAGAACGATAGACAGAAAGACAGAATTAAACGGAATGATAAGCAGAGAAAAAGAGTGTCTGGAAAAATAGGTTGTGCAGACTGCAAATTCCTGATTACGTGGTGACGCCCCTCTCCTTCGTTCGCATTATTGCCTGAAAATGTCTCTTTTTTCAACTTTATTTTTTCTTCATCCATGTCTAACAGGAAATGTGAAGGCTGCTTGATAAGAAGTAAGAATTTTATGAAACCTTTACAAAACATCACCGAAAACATTGAGCACCTAGGTGGCACATGAACATTTCATTTCATGAGGAATGTTTGAGAAAAAATCCTCCGGAGACGTTTTTACCTGAGCTTTTCAAGTCTTTGCAGGCAATTAACTAATTTGGTAGTTAATAAAATACCGTTGCCCATTTTCATTTTAAAATCACTCTTTTAAAACGGTATCACTCCTTCATGACACACTCCTAGAAAAATGTACCAGTTGGAACATTCTTTTGTCCCGTATTTAGAACCTTCAGAAAATGGGGGTTCTATAAAGGGTTCTTTACATTTTTCAAGAACCCCAATAGGTTCGTTGTACAACCAATGCTGGTTCCAAAGACCCCTTTTAGAACCTTTTACAGAACCTTTATAGGCTGTTGATGGTTCTTTGAAGAACCTTTAAAGGTTCCAGTTGCGGGACAAGAAAAGGTTCTAATCAGCACGCAAAAGGCCAATACAGTAACTGACGCGGTCATAACCGCGGTGAATGAATCCTCGTGTGAGTGGGGCGCTAGAAAGATTAGTATTCTCTTACCAGTTGTTGGAATGGTGGTTGTTCAATGTCGCTCTGCAATGCGAAGTCACTGAGTGCTTTCCAGGGTGGTTGTTGATAGCTCTGGACTTCTACCTGACTACCCTGTGGCATCTGAGAATCGTGGCGTACAGGACTAGAGGCTACCATTGGAACTCCGTTGAAGCTTTGGACTCGACGGTTCGGGTCCTGGATATAGCGATGAAAAGAAAAACAAAGAGAAGGCCGTAATCTAATACTGTTCTATAAACAATATCATAATTCATGTATAAAGTTATTCTCACCATAAGTTCACCCAACTGCAACATGGCCCGATTGTATTACCATAAGACCCTGACAAGGCATTTCGCTGACAATGATATACAGTATCACTGCTGTAAGAAATCTGAATAATGAAATGCATTTATTTCACTCATTCTTTCCTTACGAAGACTGGGGGTTTAAGTCTAATTAGTTAATCACTCCACCATCCATCTATCCACCGATCGACCAATCAATCAATCAATCTACAAAACGCAATCAATCATACAGCCTTTGAGTATATCATTCAAATGGTCACTAAATCAGTCCGTCACTCAATAAGGACATGGTGCAAATAAGGTATGTCCAACTGAATAGGTCGTTGATGTCTTTTCTCTTGAATTCGAAAAATTGCAAATATTTAAATTCATTGAAGATAATGAATTGCAGCACATGAGAAAAGAAAATCTAGCCTAAAGAATAATCTATCATCTTTGGTATTTACTAGAGTATTTCTTTCAAGGTCAGTGAGCATCTGTGTTCTCAATAAATCCCGCGTCATTTTTGATTTTCTTTCTACGGAAATTTCTCTCCTTCATGACCCTTTGTACATCTCCAACCCTCTGTATCTCTTTCATAAGCTCCAAATTTGAATTGTTACCTTAAGCGACATGCACACAGAGATACCCGGCTCAAATTAGTTTGATACGGCAATCAAATTACTGAAGTCGAATAAATGCTATCAGGCGACGCGAGCGAGCCCCCCCTAATCGGGACATGCGTTCGATTGTCGGCCCATAATTTAATCCTGTTTGGTACCCAACGCGCCAGATTACAAGGCTTCAGCCTCTCCACTACCGCTTCAACGATCATGGATGATACGAGAGCGGGTGCATGCTAGGAGAAGATGCCTTGTAAGATGGAGAAGAAGAACAGGAGAGAAGAGCTTTTCTTTTATCTCGCTGTTGTCATATTGGTTCAAGGACCATCTTAGGTGATGTAATTGAAGAAATCAGACACCGAATATGCCTACGCAAGGTTGACGAGAAGAGAAGTGCCAATGTGTGTTTTCACTATAAGTTGTTTTTTTCTCTCAAGACACGCTGAATTACGGCAAACATATTTTTATTTCAAATCATACGAATTTTTCAGCCATTTCTATTATCACTGAAAAGGACTTCATTATGGAATCCACAAAATAAACTTGGATATTCCATCCTACAGCACTTTTTGAAAAAGAAAATAACAGGATTGATGGAAGGCGATCATATATACTATTGAAATTAATTATCATATGCCTTCCATGGAATTTGTGATTTTATTTTTTTCTTATGATGATGATTACTAATATTCAGTAAAAGCACTGATTTATTGCACTGGACTTTCCGCTTGCTATCATCGACCCACGTCTGTATTTCCCCAAGGATTTTCTTCTAAACATTTCCAACGACGTATAGAATGCTACAACAATGGCGATTATTTCGACCTAACTCGGTCCATGCTCAGTTCCCCATTTGATCGCTTTTCAGTACAACTCACACCGCCATATCCATTCCAAGGCCAAGTATGGCATGTCCGCGTTACAATCAGTGGACTAATTTAGTCACTGACTGACTTCTTAATTCTTGGAGGAAGAAGAAACACTGCCATGCGTAGGCCTACAAAGCATTTTTGATGACTTAGTACCAAGAGAAAAAACCAACACGAATATAGAGCAGTAAATTGTTTGAAAACCATTTTAATCGAACACGTTGATATCATTGTCATTATTAATGCTTGAATTTCAACATGTTTGTATGTTTGTTAATCGATACCTATACAATTGTGACGTCATTATGCTTACCAAGGTATATCAAAGAATAGCATGGTTTCACATGCACAGTTGATTTCATGGTCATTATACCAGTAGCTTCACAAACTGTTGTGTTTAAAAAATGTTGAAATACAGGTCAAAGATTGCATATAGATTTCTGATTAATAATTTTGAGATCATTGAGTTATTGCCAAGGCGTAAGTATATACTCGCAAACGTGATGTAACTAGCAAAGCGCCCCTTTACAGTACAATTTAATTTTTTATGTCATTCACTGCAAAGCAGGTTTTCGACTCTTCGTCATTGTATTGAGAGCAGGATACAGAAAAGGTTACTGCGATAGGTTAAATGCCGAGAATTTTCTACTCTCACTCTGAGTCACATGCACTAGAAGTCACTCATTTGGAGGGATTGAGTGCCTTGATATGATACCATTGAAAATATTAATAATTAATTAGATCTTACATACCCAGTGAAATGACAATAATAACATTAAATCTCAAGTTCTACGGGCAAACAACCCCCCAAAAACAAAACTAATGCATGCTGAAAGACCTAGATAGTACTTGTGTGCGTGCGCTGCGCGCGTGTGTGTTTCATTGCCAGTTTGGTAGATTTTGTCATACTGATGCCGACATTTAATGGGGTAATACAAGAAAAACTTTTGGAACAAAGTACCACAAGAAATGCCTGATTGAGCGCGAATAACGGTATTCCATTACAAAAAATGACTAGAACTGTATAAGAAGAGAAATCTGATATCCACGTAGCACTGATAAGCTCTTTGCTATACAAATACATTCAAAAGCTACTACTATACTACTACTACTACTACTACTACTACTACTACTACTACTACTACTACTACTACTACTATACTTTACTACTACTACTACTACTACTACTACTACTACTACTACTACTACTACTTCTGCTACTACTACTACTACTACTACTACTACTACTACTACTACCGACACCAATCTCCTAGCTATGCATAATGTTC